>WOVY01009835.1:0-623818 GCA_013436015.1 Rhipicephalus annulatus | reverse complement strand
GGTACTACCAGAATCGGAACACATAGTGTCGATCAGATATAGAAAAATTGGCTATTTATACGGATATGATGGAAAATATTACTAAATATACGGACTATCAGCACCTTACATATCCCTGGAAACCTCAGTGGAGTCAATCTAAAAAGTTAGAAGTTATTTTAACCAAATTTCGATGTCGTGTCCCTCCATTAAACTTTTACTTGCACAGAGCTGGTCTGGCGATATCCCCCCTGTGTCCATTTTGTGAAGAAACGGAAACAATAGAGCATTACTTTATAACATGTAAAAACTATTCATTAATTAGGAAAAGACTTTTAATTGTTCCGTTTCACGCAGTAGGATTAAATTTAACTGCAGATAATGTTCTAAGTTTCGGTGCCTTTAGCTTGGGACATTGCCACAGGAGCGTATTCGATGCTGTATGCAATTTCATTCGAGAATCAAAGCGCATGTCATAATAATGCCTGCTTAAATATATTTCTGACGACACTTGTCTAATTTTGAATGAAATTTGCATATTCATTTGATTGTGACCGGGTGAGATAAGCTCGATTGTCTGGTCTACTCAAAATTTCTGTCTTACACTGTAGTATTACCTCACCTTTTCTCTTCTTGATTCAATCTTCAATTATTTGTTTAGTTTAATATTCTTTTTCTAGTTAATTATTCTTTTCTATTATATCATTAGTTTTTCATTTAGGATAAACCTTTTAGTAGATCTCATATAGGCTACTTCTAGATTTCATGGCCAATCCCCCATAGTGGGTATGTGCCAGTGCGAAGGGGCAACAACAACAACAACAACAGCTGTACAGCTGATCCTGAATACGCTCTTTTCGCTGCCGTAAGCTGCTGTCATCTTTTGTTCGCGTTGCACTGCGACAATATAATATATATATATATATATATATATATACAAACAAGGAAGGAATTAACCAAAAAATGAAGCCGCGTTTGCACCGACCTTCCTCCTGTTGCTATCGCCAGACGCTGCCTCCGAATGTGAATGCTGCATCACTTTTCTTATCTCTCCTCCAGCACAGCCGACGCTCGCGTCAGGCCAAGCGCGAGGAGACGTCCTTAGTATATAGTCTACTATCGAACCGAGACGCGCGTCCGTCCACTAGGGACGCTTTTGCGCAAGTAGCTATATATGGCGGGGGGAGACGCAGGGGGCGCCGACCAGTGCGGACGCGAGAAGATCGGCTCCCGTTTCTGTTAATGTTTTCGTTAAGATTTTTGTGGTGCCTGTGCTCGAGCTGCGTTTCATTCGACGCAGTTTCTTCTGAGGATCACGTCGATACCAGACTTTTTTCGGTGAGTGGTCCTTTTGCAGAATTATTGGAACTTTTCTTGTGGAACGCGTCGCGGCTCGGCTAACCCTACCGGGCTAAGCCTAGCGTCGACGGCAAGAGACGGGAGAAAAGGGGCAACATGCCCGAAGTAGCGATGGTGGAAGGAGAGGAAATCTCTCACGAAGAAGCCAATCACCCGGGTTGGACGACAGCGCTGGGCAGGAACAAGAAAGCTCGTGTAGAAACGCCAGTTTCCGCGGGCAACGCATCACATGTGGGCTCGAAGGGAGGCCGCCGCACGGCAGCCCCGCAAGGTGCAATGAAGCGCCTCGCAGCTGCATCGAGGCTCCCCCGGCTGCCGAGGGACCACATACGAATTATCGTCAGGCCGAGGGACGGACTTGACGTCAAAAAAGTAAGCCAAATTAGGCTCGCACAGGCTATTGCCATGGCGGCTGCTCTTGCCCCGGCAGAGACGGAAGGGGACATCGTTTGCCCAAACATCGCCCAGAACATTCTCGTAGTCTCCACACTGGAGCAGAAGAACGCAAACGCCTACGCCGCGATCCAACAGATTCGGATAAGCGAAGGAATGTACCATGTGGCGGCATATGTTGCGGCCCCCGATAACACCTGTAAAGGAGTCATACGAGGAGTGGACACTGACATCAGCAAGGCCCAGCTCCAAACGATGATTGTCAACCAGCGAAATCCGAAGGCCCTAGAAGCCAAAAGGATCAAGAACACCACCACTGTGGTAGTGCTTTTCGACGGCATGAAGGTACCAAACTATGTCACATGCGGCGTCAGCATGCTGCGCTGCACGCTCTACAAGCGCCAAACCGACGTGTGCTACGCGTGTGGAGGACTTGGTCACAGGGCCGATGTTTGCCCCAACCCCAACAAGAGGGTGTGCAGGGGCTGTGGGCTCGTGTCTCCACCCGACGATCACCAGTGCTCGCCGAAATGTGCCCTTTGCGGAGGCCCACATCCGACGGCGGACAGAACGTGCAAAGAACGCTTTCAAGTTCCTTACGTCGTGCGACGGAGAAGACGACGGCGCCGAAAGCGCGTCAAAAAGTCTCAGCAACAGCTGGCCGAAGAGGACCGGTCAAGGGATTCCAGCGTGGCAAGTGCTCCCAGGCAGGGGCGTTCCGTCACGCCGGCTGGCCGCCGGCGCGACCGCTCCAGGGGCCGCGCTCGCACCAAAGGGCGCTCTTGCTCCCGGGCACGATTCCAGGAAGTACCTACCTGGGCGGATCGAGCCAAGCCGAAGCCAGCGGCGCCACCACCAGAGGTAACGCGGGTACCATTGCCAGAGCATAGGGAAGACCCCAGGGTAGCTAAGTTAATCCAAGAGAATGCTTGCCTTAAGGCAGAGATTCAACAGCTGAGGGCTGACCTTGAGTCGTTCCGCAAACATTACTCCTCGCAGGGTGAGAGACAACAGATTCCCGCACCAGGGGACGTGCAGGCGCGCTCGGGAAAACGTAGGGCCTCACCCCCCCAAGGGGAGTGGGATGCTATGGAGACAGAATCCAACAGCAAGGCTCTGGAAAGCATGCAGATATCGATTAAACAATTGGCTGATAGCATGACTACCCTACTGAAAAGGGTGTCGTCTCTTGAAGGTACACAGGCAGCGCTAGCTACGGGTAGCTCGCCTCCGATAGGCCCGAACAGAGCACAGTCGCCTGCAGGCGCGGTAACAGTCAACCCGACAGAAGATTGGCTGTCTCAAAACAGTAATTATGGCGGACAAAACTAATGAACTGGTCGTGTGGCAGTGGAACTGTGCCAGTTTCAAAAGGCGCAGGGCTCCACTGCTGCACTTTATTGCTTCTCAGGCGGTCAAACCGCACGTAATTATGTTACAGGAAACTCTCGGTGATGCGCTAACTTTCCCGGGCTATCGAGTCGTCTCGGTGCGCGAGCAAGGGAAGCGCGGTTTGGCAACCTTGGTCGCAAAAAAGTGCTCCTTTCAAGAACACAAACTACAGCTTGGCAACAGCAAGGCTGAGGTCATTATCCTCGAAATAATCCCCAACAGCTGGCTCAAGAACAGCGTATTCCTCCTGAATGTGTACAGCTCGCCATCGGACAAGCGGCAGGGGTTCGCTTCGATCATAGCAAAAGCGGTGGCTCTGGCCAGGGGGGCCCCCATCGTGGTAGCGGGAGACTTTAATGCTCCGCACGACGCTTGGGGATACGCCAGGCAGTCCCCCAAAGGCAACAACCTCCTAAAGGCCGTATCTAGCTGTTCTCTTGAATTGATTACGGACCCGCAATACCCGACAAGAATTGGCACATCGGTGGTCCGAGACACAACTCCAGACTTGGCGTTCGTCAAGAACGTCGCCGGAGCAGGGTGGCAAAATTTGCAAGAGAATCTAGGTAGCGACCACTTCATAGTGGCTATTACCCTAGCAGTCAATGCAGCTCCCCCAGGGAGTTTAAAGTAACGGACTGGGATGCCTTTCGTAAATTGCGGAAGGAGGACCAGGATGAATACGACAGCTTAGACAGCCTCTTTGCAAGGCTCAAGGAGGATGCTAATGCTGCGACCAAGGTTGTCAAAACGAACCTGAGGGTTGATCGGATGGATGCACGCCTCGCGCATCTCTTAGAGGCTAAGAATTCCATCCTGTCCCGGTGGAGGACGCAAAGGCTCAATCGCCGACTTCGAAAGAAAATTGCGCAACTTAATCGCGAGATCGAAGCCTACTCTATTGAACTCTCCAAACAGCAGTGGAATGAAGTATGTTCTTCAGTTGACGGACAGATGAGAGTGGGGGCCAAATGGAACCTCCTCAAACAATTACTTGATGAGTCGCAGTCGAAGGGAAATCAGCGATTGGCTATTGACAGAATCATTCACAACCAAAAAGCGAAGGGAGTGTCCGAAAAGGCCCTCCTGAAGAGGTTAGCGGACAGCTATCTTCCGCTGGGCCCTTCCGGCGATGCGGACTATCCACATTACAGGGGTGGAATGGTGGCGGAGCTGGACGCACCTTTCACTGAACCAGAAATCTGTAAGGTCCTCCACGAGCTCAACGGACGCTCTGCACCGGGCCCGGATGGAATCTCAAATAAGCTCTTACGTAACTTGGATGGCAAATCCATCGAGAAGCTTACCGAGGAAGTCAACAAGATCTGGGAGACGGGGCACGTCCCCGAATCCTGGAAGACAGCTTCGGTAGCGCTTATCCCAAAGCCAGGCAAACCTCTGGCTCTGGAGAACATGCGACCCATCTCGCTTACGTCCTGCGTAGGCAAGGTGGCCGAACATGCGATTCACCATCGGATATCCGAGTACATAGAAAGCAGAGAGCTATTTCCACACAATATGGTAGGATTCAGATCTGGACTATCCACACAGGACGTGATGCTCCTTATCAAAAGACAAATAATTGACAACAACACCAGAGATACTAGAGGCATACTAGCTCTAGACCTAGCCAAAGCTTTTGATAATATCTCGCACAAGTTTGTGCTTGAGGCAATTTCGGTTATGGGTCTAGGGCAACGGTTCCACGCATACGTTAGGTCTTTTCTCAGGGATCGCAGGGCTACCATTAGGATCGGTCAAATCCAATCCACGGAATTTACCTTGGGAGCGAGAGGCACCCCACAGGGGGCAGTTATCTCTCCTCTACTCTTCAATATTGCCATGAAGGGCCTCTCGGAGCGACTCGCTACGGTGCGCGGGGTTAACCATGCTCTCTACGCGGACGATATCACCGTGTGGTGCATGGGAGGGTCCGACGCCGGGGTAGAGCAGGCGCTCCAAGAGGCATTAGACATCACGGAGAACTTTCTAGTCGGTTCGGGCCTGAGCCTGTCATCGGCAAAGTCTGAGTTACTACTATACAGACCCACCCGACAAGGACTGAGGAACCTCACTCCTTTAGAACAGATTCCCATAGCTTTATACACACGGGATGGGCAGAAAATACCCAAGGTGGACTCCATCAGGGTCCTCGGACTCCTACTAGAGTCCAAGGGGGGCAACTCACGAACTATAGCCCGCATCACCTCCAAGACGGAGAACATGCTTAGGCTCATACTCAGGGTCTCGAACCGCAGGGGCGGGCTGAGCGAGAGCAATCTCCTTCGGCTCTATCATGCATTTCTCATGAGCCACATTAATTATGTCGCTTCGGCGTTGCGCTGGTCCAAAAGAGAAGAGGCAAGAATTGATACACTAATGCGCAAAAGCATAAAGCGAGTTCTAGGCTTGCCTATCCACACTAGCACCGAGAAGCTCCTACAATTGGGCATGCATAACTCCCTCTCGGAGGTGATCGAGGCCCAGCAGATGGCTCAGGTCGTGCGACTATCGTCCTCGAGGGCTGGTAGGCGCATCCTGGAATCCATAGGCTGCGGTCCTACGGCGACTAACCAGCGTAATGTAACACTGCCACCCTCGATCAGAGGCACGTTTTCGGTAGCTCCACTTCCAAGAAATGTCCACCCACAATACAATGTAGGGCGCCGCATAGCTCGGGCCCGTTCCTTATTAAAATCAGTTGCAAACAGACCGCATCTCGCGTCCTTTGTCGATGCAGCCCAGTACGGGCGTTCGGATCGCTTCGCAGTGGTCTCGGTCGATCATAGTGGCACACTCCTATGCTCTGCCTCGGTTAGAAAGGTTTCGGCAATGGTGGCTGAGCAAATCGCCATCGCCATAGCAATGAAGGACCCATCGCGTCCTAATGTCTTTACAGATTCGCGTTCCGCAGCTAGGGCTTTCGCCTCGGGCTCGATCTCGCGTGAGGCAGCGGCCATCCTCGGCTGTGAGGGGGCTGCCGGGTTTCACACCATAACATGGTTCCCGGCCCACATGGGGGCCAACGTACATCCTGATGTCCCCAACGCCAATGAGTTTGCCCATGACCGTGCGCGAGGTATCGCTCACCGCGGCGGTCCCGGCGGATTCGCAGGCGGGGACGCCGGAAGATACAGGGACTCGCTACTCACTTTCCACGAGATCATGACTCATTATCATCTATCTCGGAGGACTTTTCCACTTCCTCATCCTAAACTTACGCGACCGCAATCATCGGCCTACAGGATGCTCCAAACGGGGTCTTTCCCTTCGCGTGGCAGGTTCAGCCATTTTTCGCCCAACATCGAGCCGCATTGTCCGGACTGCGGTGAGGCGTATTGCTCATTACCTCATATGCTCTGGCAATGTCCTGCGTTACGTGACGCAGAGTTCAACAAAGAAGAGGACTGGGAGGAAGCCCTTAACAGCGGCGACCTCTTGGTTCAACTTCGGGCTGTCCAGAGGGCCTGCGAGAGGGCGGAGGGCCACGGTCTTCCAGTTCCTACGTGGGAGCGGCCCGCGACTGCTACGGATTCCCCCTAAACGGGGCCGTTACAACGCAGTTCCTCAGGACCTGAATAAAGTTCTTTGTCTGTCTGTCTGTCTATATATGGCGGTAGAGGGGGGGGGGGGGGTAGTGCTGCAAACGAGCGGATCCCTGCACGACTGCATGCAATAGCGACCAAGCAGCAGCAACATATACGTGCCCACTCCTCCGCCGCTTCGAAGCCTGCTGTGGGCAAGAGCGCACCGAGAACGGTCCTTGGAGGGCCGGCCTCGCCGCGGCCGTGCAATAAAATAAACAAGACGACGTCGGACTCTCCATCCCAGGGTTTCGGTCTCGGCGATGCGTTCGAAAGAAGAGCGAACACCGGTGGTGGAGGCGTACAAAACGCTCCCACATTCCCGCTCGCTTTCGGCGTCTACAGAAGCAGCATTTGGCGGTCGTCTCTTCCACGAAGGCAACGAATGTCCTCCGGGCGTTTTTTTTTTCTATCTCTCTCGCTCGGTGTGTGTTTTTTGTGGATCACGAGTGAGATATAGACACACAGACTGTGTGTGCGCGTACCTACGTGCGTACATGCGCTTACTTGCTTGCTTGTTTGCGTGTTCATGCGCAACGCACAAAGCTGAATAAATGCCGAGATGTGCAGAATACCTGTGTTTGTGCTTTTCGCGCCAGTTTAAGATTGGCCCCATAGAGGAAGATTTCGGGCACATCTTGCCTCTGTTGCAGATTGACGACATTCGTATTGCTTTGTCTGCTTGCTTTTTTTTCCTTTTTTAAAATTTTTTCCATGTGCCGTACACACGAAAAGAACATACGATGGTTTAAGAAGAGTCACGTATACCAGAGGACTGGGAAGCGGAATGCATTGATGCCCGTGATGGAAGCAATCGTTTTCTCTTCCTTTCCATTCGACGAGAAGCTTGGGTATATACCGCTTCGCCTTCCATTTTCGTCTTTCTCTCCTTCACTGTGCTTCTTCTATTGCGCGTCGGCGCAGCTTACGCATCGACGAAGGCGATATCGACAGAACGCAGCGGAGGAACGTCGTCACGCACCAACGGATTCGTGCCAAAGCGGCGATTTCCTTTCTTTTTTTATTCTTTTTTTTGTCCTGAACGGGCGGCTGTCGATCGACGGAACGCACGGCACAAAGGCGGCTCCAAAATCAAGCAACGTGCCGTCTATCCTTCCTCCATTCAAGCAGAGTGCGAGTGATCTTTTTTTTTTTTTCTGCTCGACGGCCGATGTTTTGTAGGACGGCGAGTTTGGCTGTTTCGTTCATATTCGAATTCGGGAGACACCGAAGCGCAGGAGCGAGCAAACTAACAAAAAAAAAACAGTTGGAAGCGAGTTCAATCTTCGATTTAAGTGTTTCGTGATGGCATTCGCACCTTGTGTGCCCTGGTGCTTAATTTTGTGCCGAACTTCCAAAAGCGGATTGCAGGGGCCACGTAGGAAGAGGCATGTGGTTGACATATTCTACACCAGGTGGCGCAACGATGATGACGACGACGACGATTATTATTATTATTGTAGTGAAGAAGAAAGACGTTGATACCATCAGGTGAGCTATCATCAGCACAAGAAGAAGGCACGAGATCGGCGATCAAGCACCGTCATCTGGGTTCGCCTGCGTTCCTTTCAGAGCTACCACCCGCTTGCTCAGTCCTTCAATAAACCCCCTTTACATTTGGTGGAGGTGCTGGGTAACTGCATCACCTACACCCTGGAACTCCGATCCCGCACGCTGCCGTCGACCATGCAAGTTGACGCTGCCCAACAGACAGCACCCCTCGCGGCTCCTACTTGCCCCGGCCCGGTTCACCAGCGAGACCCCCCGATCTTTTCGGGCGCCGAAGACCAGGACGTCGAGGACTGGCTGTCGTCCTACGAAAAAGTCAGTGGACCAAACAGGTGGGATGACGCTGCTAAGTTGAGCACCGTCAACTTTTACTTGGCTAATGTGGCGAAATTGTGGTATACAAACCACGAATCCGAGTTCGAGAACTGGGCCACTTTCAAGCAGGCAATATCCTCGGTTTTCCTCGCAGGCAATATCCTCGGTTGTAAACCCCCTTTACATTATTATTATTATTATTATTATTATTATTATTATTATATTATTATTATTATTATTATTATTATTATTATGTGGTTTGACGTCCCGAAACCACCTTGTAAATATGAGAGATGCCGTAGTGGAGGGCTCCGGGAATTTCGACCAGCTGGGGTTCTTTAAATCGAGCACCCAAATCTGAGCACACGAGCCTACAGCATTTCCCCCTCCATCGAAAATGCAGCCACCACGGCGGAGCAAGTGCCGCAACGATTCTAGCCACTCTATAGTCCCTAGATAAGCGCCCGATTTATCAAAGAACTAAATCGCTTAACTTTAAATAATTATGCTGACAATTAGGCTGGCCTTCAGTAAAATTACGCTCCGATATCGTACGTATCCGATATAACTATTGACCTGAATCCTCAATTTCGGATCATAATCCTTATCGCCCACGGGGGCCGCATTTCGGCAGAGGCGAAATGCTGTACAAAGGCCTGCGTACAATTAAGTTTAGGTACACGATAAAGAACCTTCAGGTAGTCTAAACTTTCGAATCCCTCCCCTACGGCATCACTTGTGATCATACTGTGGTTTAGGGACATAAAACTCCAACAATTATTACACTAATTCGTACCAGTTTCAATTTTGATAAGTATTTTTCTGAATATCGGGGAAACCGGAAGTGAGTGCTCGACCGGAAGTGCTTGGAAGAGAAACAAGAGCGCCACTCGTTGCTCGTGCACTAAAAAATAAAGGCGCAGGCGTGGCCTCCGTGGTTGGCTCCGGCAACGCAGGCGCGTTGCCGGAGCTAATCTCGGAGGCCGCAGTTTAGAAGAACAGGCTGTGTTATCTACTGACCGCTGAGAACTTTGGCACTTCACGCTTTTAACTGCCCTTTTTGTTTGCTTGTTTGTTTGTTTCTGCATATAAGGCATGCCTTATATCGCAGGCGGTTCGTGCGCACTGAAAAATTATGCTGAAACATGCAAGTAGCCATTGTCTTCAATACAAAGTTTAAGGGGCGAGTGAAGCACTCTTTTGTCTCCCTTTCATAAGTTTCACCTCTTTGACACTGTTTGTTTTAATTAATGCCCGATTTGAAATTCCCACGTTTTTTTTTTCACGAAATGAAATAACAAGCTTTATGCTAGGCTCGGACCAATCTTTGCGTGTGCTCGTGCGTGCGTTTGTGAATGTGCGTGTATGTTATGCGTATGCAGTACTGTTGATTTCCGAGGTGGGATGAAAACCCCCTCCCCTTTATACAGCAGGTCTTCGTTCCGCCCCCCCCCCCCCCCCCGCCAATGGACCCATCAACTTGACGGTTCGCCCCGTCTCGCTTTCTGAGCCGAGAACTACACGTATTATTTGCCGCCCATTCTAGCTCATGATGCCATTGTCTTTCCTTCACTGCAGCACGGTCCTTTTTTTTAGTTTTTTGCCAGCCTTCCTTGTATGAACAGCTCTCTCACTGCTCCTACACGATGCTGCCTCGTCAAACTGCCTCGCAATGACATTCGTGCGGCTGAAACGGCCTTCTTTGGACTGGCGAACGGCTCGCAGCGACCCACACTTCCTCGAAGAAAGAAGCGACGGGCCGCCGGAGACGCTGCGCGGCTTTTGAAGAGACTTCCCCTTAGTATGCAGGCGAACTTGATTGATAAGCTTGAAAAATTACAAAACAGAGCTGCGCGGTTTGTTTTAGGGCGGTACGAGCGGAGAGACAGCTGCAGTGCTATGAAAGCTGAATTGGGTTGGGAATTGCTTTCTTTACGCAGGAAAAAACTGCGTTTGAAGTTTTTCTTTTCTGTTTTTCATGGGCGGACTGGGATTGACCGTCATAACTATTTCAGTGAACCCAGCTACATATCTAGTCGACATGGCCACCGACGCAAAGTGAAAGAGTATCGAGCAAGAACGACCATGTTTTATAATTCCTTTTTTGTGATGACCATTAGAGATTGGAACCGGCTGCAAGACAAGCAAGTGTGCTGTATAAACGAAGAATTGTTTTATTCCAGTCTGTAACCCCCCTGCTGTAACGCCTTTTTGAGCAAAGCGGGGTACTCACCGAATAAAGAATAAAAAGAATAAAGTATAGTTCGCTCCACAGAGTCACGCCACGGCGCGGCGAACGCGTTCCTCCAAAGTTCTTGTTGGCTTTCTCTTGTGGCTCATGCTCACTGTGGGGGATCGGTCAATAACCGAGTGGTCTTATAAAAATCTTATTCAATTTTAGAGTAATGTAGGTTACAAAATGAAAATGTTACAAATTTTAGAGCAAACTTTTGATGCTCACAATAATGAACCAACTATAGATCTTTTTCTTGGTAATAAGTGATAACTCGGATAGGAAACTTACCTTAAAAAAATAAATGAATACCAAGAGTTATGCATATGTCGACACAAAAGGATAATAATATAGATGGGCTTGTTAGTCTTTTGGTATCAGCCAGATAATTCCACACAGTTACGCTAACTTTCGCACTGGGAAACCCACAAAGAAGGCTCCAAGAGACAGAATCATGGGCATAGATAACTTCATTCCAATAGCAGGTAGAGGACTTTCTAACTTAGATCTACGAGCTTTAGTAAATCGCCTACAGGTCAAAAAGAATTGATCCATAGTTTCTAGCTCTCCACAGAAAGCGCACATTGATGAAAGAGGCTGAGCAGACTTGTGTTGGTAAAAATTTAGTTTCGGAATTCTACAGCGCAGCCTTGTAATTCTAGTTTACGTGTTTCACCGACAAAAAGCATACGACCTCCGAGATCCGCGACGTCACTCTAACTTCAAATATCTGAAATCAGCATGCGCAACTGTATGCTGCATATAGTTAATTAAACTTAACTAGAGGGGACTCTGGCGCTGCGATCGTTCAGCGACCATGGGAATTACGAGTATGAGACGGATTTGCCTGGTCTTCGTGCTTGAGGGCGGCGATTCGTACCTGTGGCTTCGTTTATCGCTGTGTTTTGGTTTTGTCTCGAAGAAAAGAAAAAGCCGTTTTTCACTACGTCAGCCGACTTGAAGTGGTAAGCTTAAAAGACTATGGTGGCGAAGCGTTACCTGCCCAACATTTGCCGATCGTTGTTTCGTGACAAAGCAGCTTCAAGTAACGCGAAGCCAGAAAGAACGTAAAATAAGAAGACTATAAGCAAATTCATGCCATACCCATAACTCCCATGATAACTGAAGCGCCATGCGTTCCAGCTCTTTCACACAATACTAGCGGCAGAGTTCCCTCTATAGTGTACATTCAGGAAACTGTGTGGTATGCCGGACAAGGCTGTGGCGTTCAGGCAGAAGCTGCAGGTGCCAAACAACCTACACGGTTGTTTTCTCTGAACATGGCACATACCCAATGGAGGTACACGGTTTCATGCGAAGCGCACATCGATTTCTTTCCTTTTTTTATTCCTAAAGTATCTTTTATTTACCTCGATGTACAGTGGTTACGGTGCTGAGCTACTGACACAAATGCAGAGTTTTTATTATTATTATTGTTATTATTGTGGTTATTATTGTTGTTATTATTACTACTACTACTATTGTTGTTGTTGTTGTTGTTGTTGTTGTTGTTGTTGTTGTTGTTGTTTCTCGTAAAATGACAATTATCGGCTAAACACGTTCCCTTTGTTAAGACGTTTATTTCTATGGAATCGCGCAACCAGCTTTCATTACACACGGAGGTGAGAATTAACAGCAGCCAGTCTATATTTGTTCATCTTCTATTTATCATCTATATGTGTTTATCGTGTTTGGAGACGAAATCGCTGTACGCCCGTGTGCTCAGATTTGGGTGCACGTTAAAGAACCCGGGTGGTCGAAATTACCGGAGTCTTCCTGGACTAGGAAACCCTCCCACCTTATAGGGTGGGAGGGTTTCCTAGTTCAGGAAGACTCTCCAGTCCAGGAGACAGTGTTCCGAGCGAGGCCCGGTGTCACCTTATAGGGTGACACCGGGCCTCGCTCGGAACACTGTTTTCTAAATAAACGGCTATTTCTCTCTTTCTCCCCCCCCCCCCAGCCCGGCGCCTCTCATCAACATTTGAGACTTTAAACCTTACATATCAATCAATCAATCAATCACGTTTATCATCTAGTATTTGTTTGTCAACTTCGCTTATTTAGCTTTCTTTTTTTGGCCTAGCGTACGAGTGTGGACACAGGCGCAGGAATTGTGACATGGATGCAAGTCTGCAGCTATCATAACACGAGAACAGGAATAAACAAACAAACAAAAAAAAACAGAAAGACAAGTAGTCAGTAACAAAAAACAAGCAACAAAAATAAAGAAAGGTGGAGGAGTCGAAACGTGAACGACGAATTAAGGGGACACAATGAAAAACGGTTCAACGTCCAGTTGTTGGAACATACACACGTAGCGACGTTTTTCGTGTGTATGTGTGTGTTTATGTGTGTTTTATATTCCTTCTGCGCATAGCTACTATGGACAGAGTATGTGTGAGTGCGACGCAGTGTGTCGAAAGAAACGGACAAAACAAGTGGGTGGAGAGAGGTGCGCAGCAAATATATGAAGGGGAAGGGGGGGGGGCACAAGTGCGTAGACGAACGCGAAGGCGCAGAGGAGTAGTCTATGACGCAAACCTCACTGCGGCACTCTCCTACGGGTATAGTGAACTTTAGAACCTGCGGGCGAACACAGAGGAGGAGAGAGGAGGCTGCAATGAGTATTTCGATCACGCGCGCGTTTTGCGCGCCGCAAATGCGACTCGAGGCTGAACTTCAGAACGCGTCGCGAAAGTAGGAGTAAAACAAGAAACACAGTCTTGTGACTGCTCCGGCCATATCCAACTTAAATAAAAAGAAACTGAAGAAAAAAAACATTACAGCTTGATGTCAGTGTTCTCCTGTCACGGGGTCGATGGAGGTCGCAGACGTTCGTACGCCCGCTTTTAAGTCACTACGCTTTACACCTTTATGTTTTGTTTTTATTTTGTTGAGAAAGAAAAATACAGATTTTGTATCTAGGCTTTATGATCTATAGCCTGAAGTCCCCTAAATATAATGTCTCTATGGGGCTTAGTCCCTACAAATATCCCACGTCCTCTCTCTCTCACCCCTGTATTCCCTTTCCTTGTGGCACTGAGCAGTGTTGACTTGCGTGCGCCACGCAAGATAGCATCACTTTCTTTTCCTGCAGCAGTAACCAACGCACTTGAAAAATGAATTGACCTGCGTTGGCCGAAGGGAACTGCCGAATCCTACACGCTATTGGAAATTCGTATAGATAGAGAAAGGGGAAGGGCACCGTCGCACATGAATTACAGCGACTTGAACCAACCGACACAAAAAGAAAACGGTTTCATGTTTCAAATGGGCACTGACGCACCGAACACCCCGGTTCCTTAACGCGTTTTCGCCTCACAAGCTTCATTTGGTCCGCGTAAGCGCTTACTACACAGCACGCTGAGATAATGGCCCAGTTGGCTTTTCATGTTCATTAAAATGCGGTACAGTTACAATGAACACTATACGTTAGAAAATACGCACGGAACGAACACAACACATCACATTTGCGGTGTCCTCGTTTTGTGAGCCTTTCCTGACCTACAGTATATACCGTATTTACTTAATTGTAAGTACAATAGAATGTAGGTCGACCATCTTAAGTGGCACGGCATAAACAAGAGAGGAACACGAGCACATTTTATATTAAAAAAAAAGTTTGGCACATCGTGAAGCCACATCGTGACACATCGTGAAGGGGGCTTCATGGCAGTACTTCAAAGCTGAGCAAAAAAAGCTAGCTTTGCGGAAATGCGGCGAGATTATTTTCAGAAAGACTTCACAGCCGAAACTCGTTTTCGATTCTAGGTCGACCACCCAACTTCGGAGTTCAAATTAAGTCGAAAATTGGTCGAGCTACAATCGTGTAAATACGGTACGTATACCTTGTATAGCGGCAGTTTAACGAACAAGTTTTACCCACTACTCCAATTCTCCCCTCTGGCTGTATACGTACATACGGCGCCATACACATTCTAATGACAGTTATATTGAAACACGGCGATTAAATTCAGGTAATACAAACACCTAGTTCATTCCTATGCACGGTATATTACGAGCTTGCCAGCCCGAATTTTCACGCTATGCACACGTCACGTCGTTAGCATTTATCGAGATAGAAAGAGAGTTTAATGCAAGCGGAAGAAATAAAAAAGGACGCTATTTTCTGCCTCCCGTTGCGGGAGAACGGCTCAATGCCTTCGGAATGGGGGTAGGGGGGTGTAAAAATGATAGGAAGAAGAGAGGAGAGAGAAAAAAAGCGAAAGGCACGGCAAGAAAGAGTTTTCTCAGTGCAGTCAGTAGCATATTCGTCAACACCGAACTATGCGTGCATAGCGTTTAACAGACACCCGTACGTTTTCCCGTACGTTTTTCCGTACGTTTATATATATATATATATATATATATATATATATATATATATATATATATATATATATATATATATATATATATATATATATATATATATATATATATATATATGCGCGCACGGTACACGCAACGGCATCGGCACCGGGGCGAGCACGGCGCGCGCATGCAGAGCTGGTGCAGCCCAACGCAAAAAGGACATGCATTATTCATTACCTCATGCCGTATTGTTGACGTGTGAAGTCGGCCGCACGTGAAACCACAGCGCGCTGAAGGAAGGGCCTCCGAGATATTGGGTTGCCACGCCTATTTCGGAGGCTGCGCATACGGACGTTCAAAGTCTGGAAGGTTGGTCTGCAAGTCTGGAAGGTTGGACGGGAGGCAACGCGGCATGCCAACATACGCTATAATAATAATAACTTTTTTAAAAAGAACGTAATGCGAGTAAACAGGCGGTCTGAAATGCAAAATGCGCGCCTCCGAGATCCGCTAGTTCCGTCGCGCGGTGAGCAGGAATAATAATTTCGTTTGCCAAACATGATCTTTTTTTTTTCGGGGTTTCGCGAAAGTCTGTGAAAACTGCGCATTGCCCAGAATTTTTTTTTCTAAATGTTATAACAACATGTAGGCAGGCATACGCAGCAGAAATGCAAAGCTTCTGCAAGGCAGCGGTGCACCTAGCAACCACCTTCGGGGAAAGCAAAAACGGAACGTGTTTGTAGTATGCGTGTAAAACGAAGATCTACATGGCACGTGCAGCGGATGCTATAAACGTAGACCCCAAGCATTATGGTAATGAGCGTAGACGTGCATTCGTACGAGCTTTCGTACTGCTTTATATTATGAGGTGGTGGTGATCGTAATGATGACCTTTTCAAAAATAAAAAGAAGCAAGTACCTGTAGCGGATAGGTCAGAAAGTGCGCGTCATGACGAGAAGAAGAAGGCAATTCGAGGTCATAAAGAAAACAAAACAAATCTACGCGTAATTTAGCTGTCAGCTGTGGAACAAAAAGAAACAAAATGGTTCCTTTTGTCATAATATGCCGTAAAATATCACCGAAAAGAACTAAACAAATAAATTGAAAGTAATCATGTAAATTCCGAAATCACGTATCGAGATAGGCTTCTAACAGACTTCGAGCTCAATTCTTTCAGAACCTGATCGTTTTAGGATATAAATTCTATAATTTTACACAGCTGGAATGAATCGCCATGTAGGAAACGTTGAAATATTAATCAGTTAAAAATAGAAAGTTATTATTGTTCGGCAGATGCCATCGCAGACGGTTTAGCCAACTTTCTAGTGCGTGTAAACAGAACCAAAAGCACCGGTGCCCCAGGGTAGCCGAACGTCACTGTATATAATAATTCGGTGCAATATTGCGCGACGGAACCTCTGGAAGACGTTTTCGTAGAGCAGGAAGTCACCGGCAGGATACGCACAAAAGAACAATCGTACAACTGCACCGCCACGTTTGTTTTTCTTTTGTCTTTTTTTGGGAGCTAAGCTTTTCTTAGTCTAACCTTGTCCTGCGTCAGACGAAACCGGCAGTATCTCCCAAACGGTATAATAGATTGTACTGTCTCGTCACCATTTCTCGTCTCATTTCCTAGGTGGCGTTGGTCCAATAAAAGTGTGTGCAGTAGGACGGACGCACGCACAGAATCATGGACGGAAGCACGGACGCACGCACAGACGGACGGACGGACGGACGGACGGACGGACGGACGGACGGACGGACGGACGGACGGACGGGCAGACGAACAAACGCGTGAATGGACGCTTCGCCCCCCTCATCATCATTCACTCCGTGGAAAGGATATGCTGCGACTTTTTAATATTCTTTTTCTGTCCTTGTACCTGTATGTTCACCACAGGACTGGCACATCAAGTACTTATACTTGCCCTGCACACTGACTGTGCAAACAGCTCAATACAGAAACCGTTTAGCCAGACAAGCTCCATCTGATCCCCACATACAGCGAGCTCAGAGTGCGCAAACAATGTCTATATATGTACGCATACACGTAAATGAATGGTGTACACAGCGGCTCGGACGAATCGGGTCAGAACAATGGGATACTTTTTTCCTCACTCCTTTTGTTATAATGTTGGTCAATTGCGGTTTAGGAGGAGGCACTACAAGATCAGTGAGGTCGGGGCCTGACAACAAAGAGTCGGCGCCGATGATCTATTCTACTCTATATTAGGTGTATATATAGTCTACCGTTGCGGTATCGAAACCGATAAAGCAGATCCGCATTCGGCTGTACGTGCAAAATAGGCAATGTCTCACGCTACACGGATGAGGACACAGTGCGTGTACCGCAAGTGCCCGGCGGATTGGTAGAGAAATTTAAATGGACCAGTGTTTAAAAGGTACCCTAATCATGACACGTTATTAGACGAACTTTCTCCGAACTCTTGACTACAAGGGGACACGTTCCAATTCAGTTGCTCTGTTGTTCTCTCCCTGTCGAACTGCGGACGTAGCCAAACGAAGTGTTCAATGGTGCCGTTATCAACGCATAAGGCGCAAGACAAGAAAGCGCGTCGCCTTGTCGCACACTGTCTCGGTCCCTGTGCATCTGTATAGGACGATCTGAAGGCGAAAGCCACCTTCTCTTAAAAGAGGCTTTGAAACACTCTTTGAAGTAACCCTGGAATTAATTCCCTAAAAGGCCTCATTGCCTCATGAATTCAACGCCGCAAAAAATTTAAGAATCCGTCCAGTACGAGCGGAGTTACAAAGACTGTTGTAGGCTGTCATCGCATTCTCTCGTCCAGACGAAATCTCCGGAAGCTAAGCAGGGAGGGATGGCAGGAGCAAAGAAAATACGTCACGTGCGCCTCCTGACCGCGAGCACTTTCCGTTTTTTTTTCTTCCAATAGCGGCTTTTTCAGCGTGATCACGCACGCACGCATGGACAAGCCACGGCCTCTCACGGCGATCCCTGTAACGACTGAGCGAGCCATGTTCAAATCAGCCAATGACTGATAGATGGTCTTCTGCGAGTGATTTTTGAGCTTCCTCCGTCCTTTGTCGAGAAAAGATGGAGCAATTTTCCGCTGACTTTGATCATTTATTTGCATTCCAGGCCGCGTGCTGCGCTTTAATATTTGGCTCGCATGTTCTCGGGAGCCTCTCAAAACCGATCGGCAGCGTTTTCTGACCATGCTCAGACAGTGTTGCAGGGTCCCTTTAAGCGCGGGATGTAGAGCTACACCGAGACCTACAAGATAACTACATTAGCGCCGGATTCTTTGAAATTTTCTTCTCACTCGAGAGTACTTACGTCCCAAAAGTACGATATGATAACTATAGGTACGCTGTAGTTGATTGATTTGATTGATATGTGTGGTTTAACGTCCCAAAACCACCATACGATTATGAGAGACGCCGTAGTGGAAGGGCTCCGGAAATTTCGACCACCTGGGGTTCTTTAACGTGCGCCCAAATCTGAGCACACGGGCCTACAACCTTTCCGCCTCCATCGGAAATGCAGGGTACGCAGCAGTGGCGAGCTATATATATATATATATATATATATATATATATATGTGTAGTCATGTGACCTTTCCTGCACTTTCCTTCGAGTCGCATCTTTTTTTTTAATGTACGAATGCCACTCTCAAACAGAAATAATGCAATGAAATACATACATATTTTGCTGTACTACCACATATTAAAGCAAAATGCGCTGCGCTATTACACGTACAAACGCCGCCGCCGGTATAATAGCTATACTCGGCTAATCCCCAGGCAAACCGGCGCTCAATTTTTTTCCTCCCCCCCTCCCTCCCCTTCCCTCCCCGTTAGCCGTGCTTGCCAATCCCGAGACCGCAGCAACCGCGGCTCCTCTCGCTGGGAATACGGCGGCAGACGCGCATTCCGGGACGGCTAATCCCCGCGAGATCCGCTTGCCGACGTCCCGCAGCGGTTGGCTGCGGGACGTCGCGAGGATTACACGCCGCACGCACGCAAAGCGCCGCTCGCGGCCGTGTATACGTAATTTATCGCCCACACGACGCTGAAAGCTCGCGTGGCCACGATGAATGGACGACGTACACGCGCAGCATGTTTAGTAGGCCAGTATATATGGATTATTCCCTACAGAGCGATGTCCCACGAGCGTCGCCGCTAGGCGAGGATTTGGCGCTTTCATCTGCAGCGATTATCCTCGTGAGACCCCACTAAGGGCGCTTCCGGATCGAACGTCCAGCGCGACTGATTGCCCAACGAATACGTGACAGAATGAAAGCGTATGAGATTTAAAGTCTCAAAATCACCATATGATTATGATAGACGCCGTGGTGGAAAACTCTGGGAATTAAGACCATCTGGTGTTCTTTAACGTGCACTGACATCATTTCGCCTTCATCGAAATGCGACAGGAATCGAAACCGAGAGCTTTGGATCAGCAGCCGAGCAGCGTAACCACTGTTCCACCGAGACGGAGTAGCCTAGAGTGGGGACTGGGGCTCGCTGGACATCCCGCCTAAGACACGGTTGATGGACCACCTTCTCTTGCGGTTGCCCACTTCTCATTCACTAATATTCAGTATCGCAAGTCATGTGACCTTTCCTGCCCTTTCCTTCGCGTCTATCTTTTTTTTTCAAATCTCGGTAGACATTCAGAGATTGAGTCCACATGTTAAGATCTCCGTAACACTTAATCCAACCACGTTTAAGCACCTGCCTAGTCTCTCACGTGGATGACTTAAGTGATTTATTTCTAAAGCTTAACGATTTCATAAGCTAAGCCACATAGACGCATTTGTCGGCTACTGAATGCACTAAGCTAGTTCTCTAAATATTAACACGGACAGTAAAATAACGTGAAGGAAGTTGTGCGGTGGAGACAGCCGCATTTTTTGCCCTTGAAGGGCCACTCAGCAGACCCCATAACAAACTTTTTTTAGACCATGGCATTTGTTGCGTGTCAGATGAAGAGCATTATGTTCCGCCTTTTAGGGGCGAAGCTCCTTATAGCGGCACCCGTTCGTCCCTCGTAGTCGTAGTAGTAGTCGTAGTGTGTAACCAGTCTTACGCTTTGACCTGCAAGGTGGTGCCGGTGGGAGATTTCTCCTGCGCGTTGTACAACAATAAAAAATTCGCAGCGTGCGCGTTAACTAAAAGCCGAATTCTCCTGTCTCTCATTCCCTATCAGCAGCCATTGGCATGTGCATTGAGCACTATCTTATACAAGAAAGCGTTGCTAGGTTATACTCGCTGGTCATAACCTGCTTGGTTTTAGAAAGGTTTAGCGAGCGTTGGGCCGCAGTGCCATGAATACAGTGAACTAGTATATACCATGAACTCAAGCTGGTTAAAGGTGGGAAGTAGACACGAAGCGCAAGCCGTGAGAAAGTGTTCGTGTGCCTCCTCTAGTTCAGTCCTTGGAATGTCCGCTGGATGGCGATGTTTCTATGAGAGGAATATGTGATGAAAAGATGCGAGATGGTGGTACTTCGAGTGTTGAATAGGTGGACGAACGGACACACAGACCGATGCATTGACGGACACACGGATGGCTGCACGGACAAGGATGGACGCATGGACGGACGCAGAAGCGGATGCATGGACGAACGCAGGGACGGAAGCAGGGACGGACGCACAGATGGACGTGCGGCCACACGAACTGACGCACGCACGGGCGGCCACACAGACGCACGCATGGACGGACGGAAGCAAGAACGAATGGACGGACGGATGTTTCGCCCCACTCTCCAGCATTCACTCCGTGGATATGCTGCAATTTTTTTTTTCAATCAGTTCATTCCGAGCTGAGAACACCAGTATTGGTGGTAGTGGTTACAATGAAGAGGAAAAAGGCACCTAATTTCTGTCTGCCTTCAGGCGACACGGCGCAGTGCCTTTTAGGGGTAGGGGGAAGGAGGGATAAAAAGAATAGAAGGAAAATAGACGGAGAAGAAGGCAGCCAAGCGAGAGAAAAAAGAAGGAGATAGGAAAGTGGGGATCCGGTCGAAGCAGTCCAAGGGCGGGGCGCCACAATGCGAGAGCTGCACGGCTTCGGGAGACCGCGGAGGGCGAACCGTCGGCGGGAGCTACGCTGAAGTCGGAGATCGCGAGGGCACAACCGTCCAGCTTGAAATCCTGCGAGCGAATCCCCACCAGTATCTTCAAGCGGTGCAAAACGCTGATGAGAGGAGGCGAGCTCTAAACACTTGCCGCTCGCCCCGCGTAGCCTTCGCAAGCCAAATCTCTTCCCTATCCTCTCCGGCATCTAAGCAAGCGGTCAAAAAGCGCATGACGTCCCCGAGCAAGTGCAACCCCCGAGGACGCAAGCGGCGTTGTTTTGTTGACCAGCGTTATTTTGTGGTCTACTGCCTGTTTCTGCGGGATGGATGCCTCGGCGCGTGCCCGTTTAGAAACGCCGGCTTAGACGCGGTATAATATATGAGCATATTGAGTGCTTGAACGAGCACGACCATTAGTTTTGTTTGAAGGACAGGGGGGGGGGGGGGGGGACAGCGATTCTTAAATGAAAAGAAGAAAAGATAAAAGTGAGCCCCATAACTGTCTCTCAGGGGGAGGACACCTCAACAGTAGCTCACAGGGATGGGGGTAGAGAAGGGATTAAAAAGGATAGGAATTAAAGGTATAGGGATAGAGAGAGGAGCAGGAAGAGAGAGAGGGGTAGGGACAGCCACATATGGAAGTAAGAAGAAGACAGGAAAGATGGACACGGTAGCAGGAGTCCGAGGACGAAGCACCACTCGGCGAGAGCTCTTGTCGGCGTCAGGAGATGGCGTAGGGAGAGCACAGTAGGCCAGAGCTGCGCTGTCGTCGGAGATCGCGGGGGCACAACCAGTCGCTAGTCCTATGCTTGATGCGCTAACTACATGGAGACAACAACGCTTTAGAAACGCAGGTATACCTGCGTTTCGCATGCGGGCCAATGTATAGATTAGCCCGCACCGTGTACATTTGCACGAGATGCTGGGCTGATGTATACATCAGCCCCGCATCTCGTTGAAATTCACGGGGGGTGGGGGGTGAATTAAACAATACGAGCACATTCCTTTTTTGTGTCTCCTCATTTATCTTAAGTTTTGTTTCATCTATTAAAGAAACATATCACACAAGATAAATATGTCGTGCGAAATGATTTTCTCCGTGTCAAGTGCTACTGTTGTGGCCACGTCATAGCAGAGTCGTCCACGTAGAGGACCGACGTCACAACACTGCCGTCAACGTAGGGAAATTCCTACGTCTACGTCATGTCCCCATTCTTTGGACGCGCGCCCGCGAAAGGAAGGGATACCAGCGTTCATCTTAAAAATTGACCCATTTCCGCGGCACGTATAGCGTTGCAAATTTTGGCAGACGCGATCGTGAATGCCTCAGGTATGCTTCGCGCTAGTCAGCTTAATATTATCAAACATGGTGAGTGGCCCTTTAAAATTCGAAAATTATTAGAATTGTCATTATCGTGCAGAAAGCTGCGTCATCACTGGCAGCGAAAGAAGCAATACGGAGCGGTAACACCTCCGATGCTCGTTTCACGTAGATACTGCGATATGCTATACGGCAATCAACCTGAGAATTTTCTCTAAGACAAACTATATAAACTCGATGTAGTACGCACAAAAAAAATTGCCCGCAGCTTCCCTCGGGGGAACACTGAGGAGGATGCGGAGCATATAATTGGTTAACGGGGTGTTAAAGTGCGACTTACTTGGGTCGATGGCTAAATTGGTTAACGTGGTTGTGAAATGGGGTGTTAAATGAGTGAACACGTACGGCACGTATGCGAAAGGGCAGCGCTGGTCGAAGGGACGTCGATCATTGTGTTTGTGGATTCGTTGGAATTCATTTCACCGCGACCTTGGACGTCGAAGCGCCGTACAAACCAACGGACGAGCGGCAACTGAGCGAGCGAGCGCCGACCTTGAGTATATATACAGCGCGACGGCGCATGCGCTGTCAGCTGTCGAATGTTCTCGAAGGAGAAGCGCGCGCGGCACAGATGGTGGGCGACGGCGCGACCGCGCATGCGCGCGCGTCAGCTGTCGAATGTTCGAGAAGCGGTGCGGACGGCGCGGACGGCGCACTACAAGACGCGAGTATAAGATGCTTCCGCATCTAAAAATCATTATGTCAGCGGCGGAGAATGGCTGCAACGCTATACCAGAGCGACGTAACAGTAAACTCGCCAAAACTTCGAAGCACACGCGACCTAATAAGTCCTTCGGAAAACTTCTACTGCGCTAGAGTCAGCATAACAAAATGGAAGAAAACTGTATTCTTATATTCTGTTATGCCGTCTCTAGCGCAGGTGCAGTTCTCCAAATGTCTTGCCAACTAGACCCCCTTCCCCCCCCCCACTTACGCTTCTCGAGTATATATAATCCGCTTCTAAATCGTGAATAGCGGTATCGGTTTAGTGCTGCTCGATCCCCATAGGAATACGTCGTTTTTTTTTTCCACGAATCTACGTCAACACCGATAGAAGATAAACAAGAGACAAAGCTGAAAAGCCCAAATCTCGAGGGCTGCGCATACAACGGGTGAACAGGGCTAGCTATATAGAGCTATCATCTCAAGCTCCCTTCTTCTTGAACTGAGGTGACCATTCCCCCCAGCACGTATAGGCAGCCTATATATAGTCAAGGAAATAAAGTTTAATTCTCCCACTCTCCAGCCGTCATTCCGCGCGCGCGACCCGACAGCGGCATTGTTCCATTCTTACGAGTCAGACACAGGCGCAATAAATCAGCGGTACGACGAAAGCAACCCCACGTATATGCGACTGCGCCGCCATTGTGCTCCGAGCAGCAGCTGCAAGAAGGGGACGAAAAATAAGCCAAGGTACAAGTACTGCGTTATAGTCTGCGACTGTGTTATTACGGCCGATTCATTTCACATTGTTCTCAAGGCATGACGATAGTTATAGCGCGAGAACAAAACGACGACACAGAGACAAGAAGGACACGAAAGACACCTTCTTGTCTCTGTGTCGTCGTTTTGTTCTCGCGCTATAACTATCGTCATGCCATACCAACTAGCCCAAGCTGCCACACTTCTATGTTCTCAAAGGTCGCAAGTGCATACCCCCCCCCCCCCCCGCCATACACTTCCCCACTCGTTCTTTAACGCGCCTCCCTAACGCGTCTGATAGGTTTTAAACCACGCGCTGTTCACATGCAAAGGAATGACTTCCAGCGTCGGCGAAGTTCGTGTAACACTTGTAGGACACGTTAGACCAATACGAAAGTATCGAGAGACCTGACCGACACGTCACCGTCACATTATCGTGACGTCACGAAAGTTTGAGTTCTTCTGACGCTGCGCTGACATGAAGTTACGAATGAAGACGTGGCTGATTCAAAAGAATAAGTAAATAATACTGATAGCAGTAATAGCCGTATGACCGAGAAAGCACACTTGTTTTGTTGTTGTTGTTGTTGTTGTTGTTGTTGTTGTTGTTGTTGTTGTTGTTGTTGCACCCGAGGGTAGAAGTCGGGTGCTGGGAACGCTCTATATACCGTTCTTTTTGAGAAATCAGCTCAACTTTTTTTTTATATATCAGGTCGAGGAGCATTGTTTGCTGGAAGAATTCTAGGAGGTGACAATTTATCGCATGCTCAGTCTTTCGAAAATCGCAAAAATAAAGACCAGCCATTGCCCCGCAGCGGTGCATGGTCTAATGGCTAAGGTACTTGGCTGCTGACCCGCAGGTCGCGGGTTCGAATCCCGGCGGCGGCGGCTGCATTTCCGATGGAGGCGGAAATGTTGTAGGCCCGTGTGCTCAGATTTTGGGTGCACGTTAAAGAACCGCAGGTGGTCGAAATTTCCGGAGCCCTTCCACTACGGCGTCTCTCATAATCGTATGGTGGTTTTGGGACGTTAAACCCCACAAGTCAATGGGAGACCAGCCATTTCTTTTTTTTTTTTCGACCACTTCCCAAGCGTGGCTACGACATGTGATTTACGGAGCAACTATGCGAATTGGCACATGCTTTAGGCCGCTGAAGTAGCAGCATCCATTTTACAACGGGCCGCAATCAAGTTGCACAACGAGGTCATTTGATGATGATGATGATGATGATGATGATTAAAGGCCTCCCCTTTGAATCGGGGTGACGGCATGCGCCATCTAGCCTACCTTAATAGTTCGAGTTTAAATTCTGTCCCTCAACTCGGATGTCTTTTTAATTTTGCCCAGCCGCTACTCTTGGCTGGGATGTTATTTTATCGACTTCTCTGCTTTTCCTCCACCAATACTCCAGCCGCTGCTAAGTAATACCTACTGCTGACCAGTTAATGCTTCCATCAACCGCGAAGCCCAGCGCCTCAGGAAGTGTGACCTTCCCCCCCTTTCTATCCGGCTGAATCTTTTGACATTCCATGACTATGTGGTCGATTGTTTCTTTATTTATGCCACATCCAACACGTGTCTCATCCTGTGACGAATATTTGCTCCTGTAAGTTAGAGTTCTCAAGCAGCCAGCCCGCGCCTCAAAGAGCAACGCACTACCTTTATTGTTGTCATAAAAGTTCTCTTTCCGGATCTCTTGTTTGCTTGCCTTGTAGATTCCCAGCGATCCCTTCTTTTCCATCCTCTCTTTCCACATGAGCGTCTCTGTTTCCCTCACTTGCTTTTTAAACTGGCCCCCTTTGCTTATTTGCCGCGGTCAAGTTATATTTAGTCGCCAGCTTTCGCGTCCTCTTCCGCCATTTGGTGTCCACACTTTTCAGGTACAGGTATCTGTGCACTCTGGCTGCCCAGTTCTTCTCATCTAAATGTCTAAGTCGCTCCTCAAACCGTATTTTACTTTGTGCTTCCCTCGCCTCAAATGAAGCCCAACCCATATCGCCTTGTACAGCCTCGTTTGTAGTCTTACTGTGAGCTCCCAGAGCTAACCTGCCGACTGCCTTTTGGTTAACCTCCAGCCCCGACAGGATATCTGACTTTAAGCATAATACGGCATTAGAGAACGTGAGCCCCGGCACCATTACCCCTTTCCAGATGCCTCGTACTACCTCGTACTTATTGTGTCCCCAAAGTGCTCTATGTTTCATTACTGCTGCATTCCGTCTCCCTTTCAGTCTGAGGTGTTCTTCATGAGCATTCAGGTAGCCTTTTCCTTCATTAAGCCAGATCCCCAAGTATTTGTACTTATTTACTAATGGTATGGCTTCCTGTTGTATTCTTATTGGTGCTACATGAGCTTCCTCGTTGAACACCATGACTCCAGATTTCTGTGGGTTAAAATGTAGGCCTAGGTACGTTGCCTCATCACCACAAATGTCAGCCAGTTTTTTAAGTTCTTCCGCATTATCCACCAGCAGCACTATATCGTCTGCGTACATCAATCCCGGAATCCGTTGCTACACTAACACTCCATTGCTTCGGTGTGACAAATCAAAGCCCAATCCACTCTCCTCTAGTCGTCTTTCCATTTCTCTAATGTACAGTGTGAACAGCAATGGCGAAAGAGGGCACCCCTGTTTTAAACCTCTTCGAATGTACACGGGCTCTATCACGTTTACACGCGCACCCGCTGTGATTGATTGATTGATATGTGGGGTTTAACGTCCCAAAACCACCATATGATTATGAGAGACGCCGTAGTGGAGGGCTCCGGAAATTTCGACCACCTGGGGTTCTTTAACGTGCACCCAAATCTGAGCACACGGGCCTACAACACTTCCGCCTCCATCGAAAATGCAGCCGCCGCAGCCGGGATTCGAACCCGCGACCTGCGGGCGCACCCGCTCTCGAGCAACAAACTTCGTCAGCAGCTCGGCAAAATGGCGCCGAGTGTCGCACGCGTTTGGTAACGCGCGGTCACTCGTGGAAAAGGTCCTCTTTTTTTTTACGTAACGCCGTACACTATTGTGTTACCGACAATGCCTATACGAAAACGTTTTGCGTAACACTTACGAAACGACGGAAGGTTACGTCACCGGGTCCCTCTCAAGCAGTTATATAATTGTATTTTCATGCAATTAAAGTCTAGCTAATGCTGTTATTAACTGCTTGTATACTTTGTTTAATAGTATATTCATGGGCTGCTATAAACGGTTTACTCTTGTATGCATATTTTCAGTTATAAAGTTGACGCAGTTTCCTCGAGCACCTGTATACAACTCGCACGGTGTGCTCCTCTACGAACAGTGCGCTGTCACAAAAACTCGCAATACACGTATTTTCTGTTATAGCAAAAACTAGTTACGCAGTTGTAAAACTACGCAGTTACGCAGTTGTAAAAGTTACGCAGTTGTAAAGCTGCGTGAGATACTGGTAAACTGATATAAATCGTTTTCTCTTACATGCCTATATCTTCGCCATTCGCAGTTACAAACTGTTCGCAGTTAACTTTAGTAACTCTGCTAAACGCGCATAACCAACTGCTATACATTAACCGTGAGCTGTGACGAGAACTCGTCGTTTTAATGCATTAGCTGATGCGCTGAATAGTCACAAGCTGTTTAACTATACTCTTAAACTGCTACAAAGGGTTTGCTATTACATGTCTATATAGCTCCGACATTCACAGTTATAAATGCTTTGCAGGTTAAAAATAGTAGTCCCAATCGAAGTTTATAAACGCTTTTTCAAAGCCTTCCTTATACTAACGCCCCGATGGCCGGCGAAACACCGCCAAGTATATAGAGGGTGGTTATATACTGTCCGCTGACAGGCGAGGTAAAATTTACGACCGGCAAATGAACACGGCGAACTCACGTTATTTTCTTGGCTCGCGGGCGTGCTAGTGGACGAGGACTGTCAAACTGCTTTCGCGCCGGGCTTCGGCCAGCACCACGTACTACCACCTATAGACTGACCACGTCGCGTGCAAGGAGGAGACGGAGGGCGGGTGGAAGCGGCTACCGGAGTCTTTTACTCGGCTGGGTTGGCCATATAACTATCTTCCCCGAATCCGTGCTTAGGGGACTGCGCGTGCACGGCTGCGCCACAAAAGCCGTTGTGTTCCCCTTTTGCCCGACTCCCGCATCCCTGGAAGCAACGATCTCCGACGCTTGAAGTCGCGAACCGGACGAACATGTCCGCGTAGCCCGGACACGGCCGAAAAAAGCAGCAAACATACAAACACCCCTCCCTCCCCCCTCCCTTCTTTTAGTGTGTAGTTCAGCGCACGAAAGCGCGGACAAACAAAAGTGATTCTTCACCCCCCCCCCCCCACGAACCAACAAAACAGCCAACTGCATACAAAAATCTACAGAATCTGACAGCGTCTCTTATGCATACGATAGTTATTGCGCGAGAACAAAACGACGACACAGAGACAAGAAGGACACGAAAGACACGAGCGCAAACTTCCAACTGAGTTTATTGCGCAGAGCACGAAAATATATAGAGGAGACAGTGACCAAGGCACAAGAGCAGAACATGAGTAAGAAAACCAAAAACAAACAACACAAATACAAAGGCACTGAAAAAACAGCAAAAAAAATCTAGAAGAAACCGAACCAGAAAGGTAAAGCTACCTACCCGCACCGAATCCTTCGAGGAACCTGCGTTCCTTCTCGGACTAAGTCACGGAGGGCTGCTCTTGTGCCTTGGTCACTGTCTCCTCTATATATTTTCGTGCTCTGCGCAATAAACTCAGTTGGAAGTTTGCGCTCGTGTCTTTCGTGTCCTTCTTGTCTCTGTGTCGTCGTTTTGTTCTCGCGCAATAACTATCGTCATGCCATACCAACTAGCCCAAGCTGCCATACTTCTAAGTTATGCATACGCCTATGAGAGAGGGGAAGGGAGGAAGCGCAAACGTAATTAGGGGAGGGGGGAGGCAGCGCAAATGCGTCCCGGTAAAAGGGCAGGTCCCCTTTTTCCAACAATGAAAGCGCCGTAAAGGGTATTTTACATGCAAGCAGGTTCGCGATTGAACGAAATTGATGAAAGACGGCCCGAAAGATAGTCTCTAACTACGCCTTACTTCCCGTTTCAGCACTACTTTGCCGATTGACACCTGCAAATCCTAGATTGCCATGATATGCTCAGCTAATGTCTATTCCCATCTCTCGTAAACGTTTCAACCCCTCTCTTCCCAAGCTAGCTAGTCCTTTGAACATTCAAGCAAGCAGCGAACTCCCTGCCTGGCCCCTATCTCTATGGGAATTGTTCTATTGCATCTTTAGAGCTTTAGAGCCCTTGTAGAACTGGACTAGTACTTGCGTCTCAGGTATCCTTTGGTGATGTAATGTTTCTGCAACTGCTTGTATATCTACAGAGTCGAATGCATTCTCGTAGCATGTATGAAAACATTCATGTTTGGGTAATGTAGGTAATTAAGGTGTAGTTAATGTAGAGACCTTAGCGAGTGTCAAACGCTGAAGGGGACAGAGTGTGCAGTAACTCATATTGCTATATCACAATCACCCCTCATCATGCCCTCCTCTATCTCTTTATTTCCCTTTCCCCTTGTCACCGTGGGAGTTTTGGCCTAGAAACAAGCTTTCCAGGCCGACCTCGCCTCTTTCTTCTCATTAAACACCTTCTTTTCAAGATTCAGCGTACTCGAAAGGTAATTTTATACACATAGCTGTGATCCATAGCACAGTACCCCTTACCGGACGATAGTTATAGCGCGAGAACAAAACGACGACACAAAGACAAGAAGAAGACGAAGGACACGAGCGCTCCTTCGTCTCCTCCTTGTCTCTGTATAGTCATTTTGTTCTTGCGCTATAACTATCGTCATGTCATACCAACTAGCCCAAGCTGCCACATATCCCTAACCGCCAGATGCCAGCTTCCGGGGTCGATCGTGTTATTCCGTTTCAATTACCTTTGAAAGCGGTTTGTGTAGTAATAAAATTTGATGGGCCTATAATATTTTTTATCATTTTTGAGTTTGACATTTTCCCACCTCGCCGGCTTCATTGTTTTGTCTTACAGTTAGCTTGATTGGTCCGTTTTTTTTTTTCTTCCTTTCAGCCCGTGCAATCCTACGACCGCATCGTTTGGCACACTATCGTAACACGAAAGGCAAAATCAAAGCTCTGCTGTGCCCCAGAACGCAAGCATTTTGGCTATTCGACACCATAGCTCCGTACTGCCCCGACACTCCCCTCCCTCCATATTCCGGGTATCCTTTTCAACCTTCCTGGCATATCCGAGCACCGGCAACATATACCGCACGTTATCGAGTACAATCCGGCACCGAAGAAGCCGAACACACGGTTCACAGACAATTAAAACCTTTCTGCACACATCGAAACGCTACCTGGAGCAAGCGAATCAAACAAAACTGCGCTTTCAGAGTCGGTGTAGTATCAAATCTACCACGGAAGATACAAGATCCACGCAGCTAACAATGCAAAAAAAAAAACAAATCCTGCGCATTCAGGCAATAGCGTTAGCGTTTTAACAAGCAGGTGAAGGACCGCAGCCAAGCGTGATTCGGCTCGTACGAGCCTAGGACCGCATTGTATGGCCTTTAGTTAGGCACTCTGTCGTAACACTGACGGAACAATCGAAGCTTCGCCGTTATCCGTATAGATAAGCGGATACGCCATTCTTATCGCATCACTTTGTTTACAACCAGTGGGCCAGTTTAACTGAGAAAACCACCGTATGTAAACCTGCATGATTGCGACAATAAGCAGCGATGAGTCACGTATAGCTAAAATTAAATATCTGTTAAACATATCGACTACGAAATTAGCATATGGGTGTGTGGCAGGGTGTGTGGAACGAATTTCGCCCGATTGTAACGCAGAGATTCACGCGAGGGCACCCTAAACGGAATTAAGCATGTTCATAGAAGCGTCACTGAGTAAGCACGGGAGAGAGCAGTGCGCAATAACACAATTAGTACGCAACGCGGGCGAAGCAGAGTTAACAATGCTCAGTGGTCATTACAACGTTTGGGCCTCGCAGGTTTTTACGAAATACGTGTGCCGTCCACACGGCACTTCTGCCCGTGGTCGTATTACGACACGGCCGCCTGGCACAGATTTTCGATGACACACGCGCCACAAAAGAGCAGCTGTGCACTTAACACGTCAATGCCACGCGCTCTGCAAACGTCTCGGAGAAAATTTTGCATCCCGAAACATCTCATCGAATTTCCAAAAGCTACAAACCCACACACGACCACACAGAGATAGCACAGGTGCAGCGTCGAACAGAAATTTACATCGAGAAATGGAAAACGTAACGAACTCACACAAGTCAAACTAAACTAAACAAAACAAACATTCAACATGGAGAACACCTCAAGAGGTCGTCGTCGTTTACGCGTAGTGCAACTTCAAGCACACACCCGATACGCGCGCGCCTACAGCGCGAAACCCAGTGCACTTTAATAACAAAGTACACGCTACAAAGCGCAAGTGAGTCACCATGGAAACGTAACTCATTACGATGGCTTCGATCCAGTTCTCTCGCAAGCGCGAATAAAATTCACGGCTCCAAAGTCTACAGAAGCGCTTTTTAAGAAAGTTGTAAATAAGAGCAGTGAAGTCCCATCGCAGGCAAGTTACTAGGCGTTACGAAAGTGAACGCCACAGCATCGACAACTGATGCAAATGCGCTTACATTAGGTAGCGATCAGCTGACGGACACGGCCCATTCATACCTGTTCGAAGCCGCCTCTCGCAGGTGAAGCCTCCCAGGGACGCTGATAGCGCTTCAAGATAAAGCTACGACGCTACGTTGACGCACCCGCGCTTTAAAAACAGGCATCGACACGTCATGATCAACGAAAACTCCGTGAAACTCGGCACACGGATCGCTTTTCAGACGACGAACGACGCCATCTTTTGCGTGCCCAATGTTAGCGGACGGCTTAAACGATTTCGCGTCGATTGCGGCCGGCGCCGCGCTCGTCGGAATGTGTGGCTAGTGCGACCTACTATCGAGGGCGAACAGCACAGCGAGATCTTTTAGGTGATAACAGGCGTTTTATCACCGGCTTCAATTTTATAACACATCAGTTGGACCACGCAGCTAAGTAGCGCAAACGGGTGCAACACTAAGCTTATTTATGCATCAAAGTATTTAGGAATGCGCACTGTTCAACGGCAGTGGCGTGCCGTACAGTGCCCTGCAAAGCAAAGACAATAAAACATACGCAAATTCACATTGATAAGACATATTTTCATCGAAGTAATAAACGCATGATAGCAAATAAAGGGGAAAATATAAAAAGCACAAAAAAACTAGACGTCAGTGGAAGTAGCGGAAAACGAAGATGTCGACGACTTGGCAGGAGAAGATGGGAAAGAACGATGTGGACATCAAAATTAGTTTTGCGTCGCCACGCCGACTCAAAAGCGGCGGACCTCGACGGCTACGACACGACGCTGCCGACGTCGCTGCTTCTCCGCGGCATCGTCACCAGATGCGGCACTTGACCGCGGCGGCCATCTTGGCGTCGTCGGCGCACCCGAACGCCTCGGAGAACTCGAGCATGTTGGTGACGGCCACGTTGCAGAGCAGCTCGCCGAGGGTGTGCCGACCGAAGCGTAGGTCGAGCACCTCGCCCAGCTTGCCCACGCTGTGGCAGTGCGTGTAGCAGAAGCTGGCGAACAGCAGCTGGTCGCCCGACATGGCGGTCATGTCGCGCAGCGTCTCGTGCTTGCCGCTCTCCAGCTCGTGGGCCTTGTGCGCGAAGAAGGCGAGCCGCAGGCCCGAGCTGACGGACACCACGCGCCGTAGGAGCTTGCCGGTCGTCGAGTCGTTCACGTGACGCGTCAGCTGGCCCAGGAAGCAGCGCTCGCGCATCTCGTACTTCCTACGAACGCGATAATTCAATTAACATCCGCGAACGCGTTTATGAGAGTGCGCATGCGCGCGGACACACAGACTCTGTATACGACTCAGCTCACGCCATATTTGAGCAGTCTTTCCACGCTACACCACAGACGAATGAAGCCTTACGAATGAAGTAGCAGTAATTCTCTATTTCCGGTGATTCTATATTGCTACATGTGGAAACAGACAAGGCATCATCATGATGCCACCAGCTTTAAGTCAACACGAGACGTTTATAACAAATCAACGAAAACATGCACCATTTTCTTATAGTGTATTTGAATGGCCCTACATGTATTCGTTGGTCGGTTATCACTGTAGTTATGCTCTTGCAGTCATGCACTATGCTGATTGTGCCTAGAAATATAAGGTCACGTTATTTTGTCAATAAAATAATGACAGCTTGCATTCAGTGTGCATTTCTGTGTTGCTTTCTTGTCTGCGTCATATATGTCCCGCAATAAGCGTGCTAAGAGAAGACTAACAATCCCGAGTTTCAATCCTCGGTGAAAGCATTAACTTTTCTTTCGTATAGACTTAAACCTAGATATGATGAACTTCAATACAGCGATATTCTTGAGACAACGAAGTATTTTCACCGCTTCACGCATGTAATTTGACCACTGTGAAATGGACCTTTTCACGCACGCAGCGTCACGCCATGGTCACCGGATCTCATGACGGAGAATTTTTTTTTGCGTGTCATTGAAGTTACCTTTCTTTCTTTCATTCTTTCTTTTCTTTCTTTCTTTTTTTCACTGTCGTCGCACTCAAACTGTCTTCCTGCACTTCCTGTGTCGAAAAAAAAAGAGGACTCTTTCGGAGGCTAAATTGTGCTTAAATAGTCGTATTTCAATTAAACGAAGCTCCGGTGTAACGAAGTAAATCGCCGATATAACTAACTTCGTTATATCGAGGTATAGCTGTATATCTTCAACTCTGTGATCTGCAACATGACAGCCCATGCGTTACATGGATCACGCGAACGTAATCAAGCGTGCTTCACGCGCTGACCTCTTCGTTTCGACAGACCACCACATGTCGGGCTTGCCGACGGCGTCGACCAGGGCTCCCTCTCGGTCAAACGCGTGCGTAAGCTCGCGACCCACGATGGCGCCCAGCGCGCCGAAGTTGATCGGCGCGGGCGCACCACGGCTGTACACGGGGCGAGCCAACACGTCCACGTGAAGACGCAGTTCGTTGGCGGCCGCCTCGTAGGCGACCTCGAAGTGCAGTAGGTCTTCCTCGTCGGGTTCGCCTCTGACGGCCGGCACCTGGAGCCGTTGGCGGTGCGGGGCAGGTCCACGCCGGGACCCAGGGCATGCCTGTAGACAGTTCCACTCGCTTTCATGAGCGTTCGCAAAATTCGCTCTTGAGGGGGGGAGGGGTGCAAACAAGTGATGCATTACGTTTGGAGGACGAGTAGCACTGGAGCAGCTATGATGGGGGCAAATGCTGGTGTGGATTGAAGGGGGCAAGTGCCCCTCTTTTGCACTTCGCTGCCGACGCCCAGCGGCGCTCGCTTTGAACGCTGAAGTACGAACGTTCTCGATTCTGATGGCGTACGCCTGATCTTTTCGTGCGAAAAGTAGATGCGTTGTGAGTGACGTACGCATAATAAATGTCATTGTTGTAATCCCTATGTGTAAGTCTGTTTGCGCAATATGATCCAGGGTACCAGTGTCCTTTAGAGAGCAGATGTACGCCCTTTGTTCTATTTGTAAAAAAAAATATCAAAAAGTATTTTCGAACTGAAATTGAGTTTTGTCTTTGTTCAATCGTTCACACAGCATTATACTACATGGTTAGAAGATAATGCAGGGTCATTAATTAGAGCTGCTAAAGTAAGGAGATTTGGAGGGAGGGGGGGGCATGATAAAAGACGCTTCGGTCCTGTCCACCTTCCCACTGCTCCTGCAATCCACGAGAAGGTCACGTGCTACCAGATCCCTTCCATACCTCCAATAAAAATATTTAATGGCTATGCTGCTACTATACAACCCGTATTAGACACCTTGACTTACCTGAAGGCGAGCCAGTTGTCGAGGAACGAGGGCGTCAGGTCCGGCAGTCGAGCGTATTGCTCGTACTCGGGCGTGCGGCCGTCGAACACGAAGAACTTGGGCAGCTGCTCGCGCAGGGCCTCGAGCTTGGTGAAGGCGCGCACGCGGGTCTCGGGGTCCATCCACGTGGCCTGGCGCAGCCGTTCCTCCAAAGTGTTGCGGACACGCTTCACGACTCCCAGCACCTCGAATACGGCGTCTGGCGACAGCAGAACCTGTAGTGTAAATGACGTCTGTTTTAGCGAGCTAGATGGGCGGAATATATTCGAAACACCGAATACAAAAAATATATATACGTGAACAGAACACAATATACGAGATTTTCACGTGAATTTTCGCCATATAAAACAAATCGAATAGTCGTTTAATTGAATTGGTATCGCTTTCATCTCCCGTCTTCCAAATATACTGCCGCAGCTGTTAATTACTGTGTGTACTCACATGCAAACGAATATTGGACTGGGACTGGTTCGACGCGCGCTTCACAAATCATATGCTTGGCTCTATAAAAGTCCTTCCATGCGATTCGATTCGAAAACTGGGGTGGATATCGCGAGTTCTCGCACACCCAGAGCCCCCCCTCCCTTTTTTTTTCTGGAGGGGTATGGTCCCACTGATGACACGTATCACTTGAAATACGTCGCGAGGTTTGTTTGTTTTTTCTTTTTTTACGTGGTGCTGCGTTGAATGCGCGTTGCTGGGCGAAACCGCGTGCCGTCTCTCTCTCCTCATAGGGAGAGGGCGTGAGGCCACGTCAACAAACCGCGCGCTGACACGCTGCTACGCGTACTAGTGGCCAGACGTTTATACTAAAGCGCAGGTTACTCCAGGAGAGGTGGTTATCAGATGGAAAAGAAGAGAAAAATGAGCCCCGTAACTGTCTGCAACAGGGTGCAACAGCTCAACAGTAACTCACAAGGGATGGGGGTGAGGAGGAATTAAAAGGATAGGATTAGAAGTATAGAGAGGGAAAGAGATGTGCCGGGACAGCGAGCGAGGACATATCGAGGGGATAGGAGAGATAGGAAAGATGGAAACACGGTCACAGGAGTCCGAGGACGGGGCACCACTTGCGAGAGCTCTTATCGGCGTCAGGAGATGGCGTAGAGCAAGTCCAGTCGGTCAGAGCTACGCTGACGTCGGAGATAGCGAGGGCACAACCGGTCGGCACGGAAAGCTTTGGCGGTACAGGAGACATGGTATACGCTGGAGGGAGTTGCGTATACGTTACAGCAAAACTATTAATCATTTAGCTATTATCCGCAAAGGCGTGCTACTGAGCTCGGGGACGCGGACTCGATGCCCGGCCACTATGGGGCAGCATATTGATTGGACGGAATGTACGAACTGCGACTTAAGATTCAGCAGCTCGAGTGCTCGAAATTAATTTGGAGTCTCCCATCACGGCATGTCTCATAATTGTATCGCCGTTTTGGCACGCAAAAGTACAGTAATATTCATAATTTAATCGTTTACTGTGATGTACATTCATTGTTAAGTAGCGTTACATTCACTTTTTTTTTCTTCTTGTGCGTTACGATCGAGTGAACTCACTGTAACCACAAATGAAAACGCGGACTATTTGTTCAAGATTTTTTCGGCGCAGAACCACACGCGGGCATAAAAGACATAGACATATAAGGGTTGATTGATTGATTGATTGATTGATTGATTGATTGATATGTGGGGTTTAACGTCCCAAAACCACTATATGATTATGAGAGACGCCGTAGTGGACGGCTCCGGAAATTTCGACCACCTGGGGTTCTTTAACGTGCACCCAAATCTGAGCACACGGGCCTACAACATTTCCGCCTCCATCGGAAATGCAGCCACTACAGCCGGGATTCGATCCCGGGACCTGCGGGCCAGCAGCCGAGTACCTTAGCCACTAGACCACCGCGGCGGGGCGGACATGAAATGGGTTGGTCGCGACGATGACTGCCTATTGCGTCCCAAAACCGACGGGACCTGTGACGCGACCTGCCACGCACCTTGGTGAGGAATCCCTGCCACTGGGGTCGCATGAGCCTCTGGGCGAGTGCGCGGCAGTGCGAGTGGACGTCCAGGGCGCCGCACTCGCCCCGGGGCCAGAGGAACTTGGTCTGGCGCAGCGACCGGAACTCGTGCGACGTGTGGCAGCCGAGCGTCATCACCAGCCGCCAACCGACGTACCACGACGAGCGGCCGTTGGCCACGTTCTCCAGCAGCACCGTCAGCAGCGACTGCGCACCACGCCAGGGAAAACATCAGTTGGTGCGTATATACGTAATTACGCACACGTTAACCTTCAAAAAGAGCGTAGAGCAACGTTCGACACAGGCATGGGTTGGGAATCGGCAGCGATTTGTTTTAGAAGAGGAGGAGGGTGCAATTCTGTGTCGTATTGTTTTTTTTTTAATAAGGGAGTGCTGCCGGCCGACACCCACGGACACGGTAGCGAGTACTGTGTCCACATATTGTCATCACACTCGGTTTCAATGTCATTACACTAATTAAACCTCAATAATTAGATTTTTGTTGTAATTTGTCATGCTGTGGATTACTTTTGTTGGCTAATTGTTTAGTGACGTAATAAATTGTGTCAAACGAGTAAGCTTCAATAGAGCTACTCATTACCATCCCAATCACCTCGGACTAAAATATTACTTGGCCACTTTCATTATGGCTTAAAAAAAATTGCCAAGACGACGAGGAAAGATACTAAATTCAGTTACTCCGAGTGCCAAACCTCGCGTGTCGCAAGTTGAACTATAAGAGATCCGACATTTCAATGTATGATCAGATGTGAATATAGTATACAAGAGTTTATGGCGCACGAATTATGAGCAATTGCTAATATGACTTCATTACTTTTTCCAAATTAACTACCATACACACTACTTTCGTAATTCATTTTTCGGGAGTAATTTTGCCATCTACGGTCGTCACATCTTAAAGCTTTTCTGTAAAGTTGCGTGTTCTCACTCGATCACTTCATGTGGTAACTAACTGCGTGCTCTTTGGATGAAACAGTAAGCGCAGTCCATCGTACATATATATTAGACGATACACTGGTCGCTTTTTTTTTTACAAAAGCAAGAACAAAAGCGAATGCATGCCTCCTGAAAGCAAGTTGGCGGCCCGAGCGACGCTGGGGCACGAAGATGGTACGCTTGTGAGGAATCGGCTGCAATTACATTAAACGGAAGGATATGCATTTGTGCTGACTGATTCATAATTCTATGCAGGAAACAACGCTATAAGACCAGAGGAAAACTGAACACCAGCGCTGTTATAGCCTGCATTATTTCATTTCATGCGGTCTAAATTCAGCCATCACAGTCTAAAAATGAACATGTATTCTCGAACTCTGCCGACGCTGACAGCTGCAATCGGTGAACGATCGAGGATTAAGTGCTGCAATGGCCTATACTAACCACTGAAAGGCAGGCGAACAAACGTGCGCTACGCATGCGAGTTGGCTGACGAGAAAAGTTGCCCGCAACGCAGTACGAATGGCAGTGGCTATAACGTCTCAGCATTATGCGCGTGCACTATTGTGAAGCATATCAATTGTGCGTGACAGGGAGGGAAAAAAAGAAAATAAGGAAAAATATATATATATGGCGACGCGAAGCTATCAGTGCATGGCCCATAAAAGATAAGGAACCATCCTGCAAAACTGACATTTAAAAGAATGCAAGCGAGAAGTTTATCTTCATAACAGTGCGTAATGATGCAGAAAGGATGGCGCCTATAGCCCGTTTTTCCGGAAGCTAACAGCACCACTCGGTTTACAGTGTTATGCAACGAGTGAAAACGCGTTCGAGCAAGCTGGAATCTGGCCAAACCAAGCTAAGCGAAACTGCATTCCCGGAAGCGTAGTTATAAGGACAAACAATCAAAAGGTTTTCTGTAAGTGCAATTATATACGTACTTTTGACTACTGGCAATCTTTTACCGGACATCTATCGCGACTGTTGCAATATCCGGAAAGTTGATCGTTGGGCATAGTCGAGCAGAGTAGTGGAGCTTTCCATAACGGGGAGGCGTAATGCAAGTTAACTTAATTCGTACAAGTGTAGCTGCAGCGGCCCTCTCCTCCACTTGGTTGAGTCCAAAAAAAAAAAGAAAGAAGAAGAGCTCCACAATGAAAGCAAAATAAGAAAGTGAAACGATGACGTGCTTCACCGAAAAGCCTCGAATTTGTCCTTGCATATATCTTTCGGGTGTAAAGGTGAGAAATAACAGTTCTTAGGATACAGCATCAGACGTCTTTGGTCGCTATTATTGTAAAAAAAAAAACGTGCGTAGCCATAATTTTGCGCACGAAAAAAAAATGACGAGGAAAGGTCGATTGAGGAAAGCTATGGGGTGGAATCGACACCCCGCTTTAAATAATTAGGGAAGTCTCCACCGCATCCCCCGACCCCCCGCCCCATAGTGCACACGCCTATGGGCGCTGGGAATCAATATTCATATATTAAGACTAAGAACGAACCCAACGGCGGAATCAGCGACGATTTCTCATACTAATACCACCTCTCAACGTCAGTCTCGTCCTCAATCGACACGTTACCTCATCGTTTTCTCCATGATCCATGACATAAATAGTGGAGGGTTCCGGAAATTTCGACCACCTGGGGTTCTTTAACGTGCACCCAAATCTGAGCAGCGGGCCTACAACATTTCCGCCTCCATCGGAAATGCAGCCGGGATTCGATCCCGCGACCTGCGGGTCAGCAGCCGAGTACCTTAGCCACTAGACCTCCGCGGCGCGGCATATATGTCTATTCTTTGTTTATTCAGCCTCTTTACATAACAGTGTTGCAGGTTGTGAACCACCATATAGATAACTGCACTTGTGTCCTATGTCACCGTGGTTTCCTATAGCAATCGTCATTCAATGCACTGCCCCTGAGCAACCAATTCTTTATAGCAGGGTAATGACAACGGAAGTTGAACACAACGGTCGACGCATACGTGGCTGGTACAGCACATTGGTATACTCACGTTGAAGTACCGCGGGCTTTCCACCTGTACGGAGTCGAGTCCCCGCACGGTGTCGCCGAGCGGGTGGTACTTGGCGAATGGTCGCAGCCACATCTGGTACGTGGTCCCGGGCAGCACGGTGTAGATTCGCGTCCACGGCACAGCAAGTCGCGTGTCGTCGGCGGGCTGGCGCACGAGCACGCTGTCCACGCTGACCACCGTGTCCACCAGGTCCACGTAGTTGGCCTCGCCGCCAAGCAGCGTCGCCATGGTGGCGATCAACGACTGGTACGCGCGACGGGTCGGTGGCTCGAGCACGGCCCTGCGCGCGAAACACAAGCGCGGTCAGATTCACTGAAAATAGTTTCATAAGAAGCAAGCCACAGTTTCAGAAGGAGCCACTAGAGTTCGGAAAAGGTCTGTACAGGTGTAAATTACACAATTATCATGTGAGCTGCACCAAGCAAAGCTGTCTATTCAAGCTATTACGAGGATGATTCTGACCGACAGGATTAAATACGCCTGCTTACCAGTTTTCTAGAATCTGCATATTTATACGCAAAATAATGAGCATGATAGAGCACTGCATGCGTTTGTCAGACAAATCGAAATACCTAATCCACATTCGAGATCGCCAGCACGGACGGGTCTATTCTTTCCGCAAGTGGGAAACAAAACGAAAAAGTTAGTACTGGGGGCCCCCTACCGCTGGGGCTCCAAGTTCATTCGTTATTGAGGCTAAGTACGCAAGTGCCTTATCACAGACGTGGAAAGTAACCATCGCGTAAGCTCGAGTTATGCAGAAATCGTCATCATACGACGGCGTCACCATATGACGTTATGACGACATCAGATTGCAAAAATGTGCGAAGTCACCATGACGGACGTCATAAGACACTTTCCAGATCCGATCCCGGAGGCAGCGCGCAGAAAAAGTTCCCTCCAGCACTTCACCGTGGTTGTCTGGTGGTTTTGAGATCGACTGCTAAACCGAAGGTCGCGGGATCGAATCCCGGTGTGGTGGCTGCATTATCAACGGAGGCATGAATGTTTGAGGCCCGTGTGCTTAGATTTAGGCTCACGTTAATAACTTCAGGTGCATGGTCGAAATTTCTGGAGCCCTCCACTACGTCTCTCATGCATAATCAAATCGTGGTTTTGGGACGTTGAACCCCAAATACTATGATTCCGTCCTTCCGATCACGGAGGATATGCTGCGAAAACACGTTAGGAGCAGAAAGCTTTAATAGGGGGGGGGGGGGCAGCTAGATGAATACGTGAAATTTTGCGCACGAACTGGCAAACACACACTTGTGCAAGGCTCCCTTCAAAAAGGGGGGCGGGGCTTTGTCTCATCGACTACTCCCTATTATGTCAATGTATAGGGCCATCTTCACAGCGCCATTCCTGGAGCAGCCTCCCTTCTCCTCGTCTACCCATGCGCACTTTATAGGCAGACTGTAGGAAGCTTTCCAATGCATTCGGGGGATCTCGCTCACCCGTCTGGCACAACGGGCTGCAGCACGATGGTGCGTCGTCCGGTGCGGTCGTCGGCAGGCGGCGGTGCGAAGCGGTAGCGAAACGCGATGCCCAGGTTCCAGCGTATGTCCAGCTCCAGCAAGTGGTCGAAGAACTCGGGCCTGTCGGGCGCGTGCGGCTCGGGCCAGCGGTGGTTGTGCCGTTGGAAAAAGGCGCGCAGGTCGTGCAGGCTCTGTCCCCCTCGCGACAGCGACCCGACGCAGGAGCGGTAGAGCGCCACCATCTTGTCGATCTGCGACTGGTTGCGCCGAGGGATGGCCGACGTCTCGAGCGCCAGCATCAGCCGCTTGCGCACCTCGCGCTCGGCCTCGGTCAGAACGCTCACCTGCGGTCAGCATACACCTTCACACGTGGAGCGAGAATGTGACAGAGCACTAATTAACGCAGCCAGACTTGGCGAAACGGTGAAACCTTACTCTCCAAAAGCCACGCGTTTCATACTCGGCGACAACTTTTCTTGGCACTGAAGGGAAAGCTACGGAGGCGGAGCTTCTCAACTTTTTTTACAGCTGGTTCACGTCAACAAAAAACTATAATAAGGAACAATTACAAGCCATATAAATGGGAAATACATTCAATTTCCAGTGAGTGTAGTGAGGCCAAGCTGAAGATACACTTGTTATCACTGAAGAAGTCGACGCTTATTAGGACTAATCAAGTCTAAATAAATTTTATTTGTGCAAACTAAGACCAACACCCAATACAAAGTTGTGTGGATCGAACCAGACCTAACCTAGATGCAATAGCGAGATTCACGAGACCTACTCGTGCTAAATAAGTACAATTAAGATCATGAAGCTTAATTAGAAATTGAGACTGAGCGAATCCGCGACTAGCTGGGAGACTCGCGGCTTGCCGGACAACCTCACGGTTCTATAGTGCGAGCTGTCCACATGTTTTTATGCGCTGGCCAATGGTCAGAATTTCCGGGCAATGGGCAAGTTCGTTTGCATAAAGTGCACTTGTAATAGATGTGTCAGCGTGGAAGTTTGGGCTCATTGGCGTGGCATAATCAACTTGCGTTGTCGCGTTGGTGCGCCATAATCATCATCAGCCTGACTACGCCCAGTGCAAGGCAAGGGACTCTCCCATGAACGGCCAATCAACCCGGTTTTGTGCTTTCTGTTGCCACGTTATAAGTGCCAACTTTTTGATATCATCGGCCTACCAAATAATAAGTTTGTCTTATAGCGCAAATGGCATAAACACACAAGCGAACAAAATACACACAGAGCACTTTGTGAGAGTCATTTTTCGCCTGCCATTTGCGCCATGCAAAAGCTTGATTTTTGATGGAATGCACTATGTAGCAGCATTTATTCTGTATATGTGCGCATACGAATAAATGACGTCCCAAAGAGAAAAAATAAACCGTTCAGACGCATTTCTTCCGAAACACTACACCGTCGTTAATTTCCCGATAATAGTTTAAGGCCAGGAAGGTCGAATTTCCGCTTTTTCAAATAATCACTGATTTACAATGACTATTATACGTTAAAAAACACAGCCAACAAATTCATGTACGGCAGCATACAACTTTATATGATTTTTCTGCATGTACGCTGTCAAACGCGCGATACTTAGTAATCATTGAACCAATAAAACAATATTACGCTGCTGAGCGATAAAACAAGTTCGAGTGCCCTGTAAGTGTCGCTTCTTCATTTAATTGGTATGCTTGCAGTGAAGACCACTTTGGCGAGAAATCGCGCAATCAGATACATTTGCGCCAACTTGGAACACATCAGCAGTTGACGAATTCGATCACAGTTTCGCGCATGCATACACGTACGGTGGACCAATGTCAAAACAGCAGTCGGCGTCTATGATAACATAACTATAAATGTTGCAAGTGGTATGCACTACGCACGTTCATCCTTCAGGCACACAATGGGCGCAAGAATGACTGGTCTGATAATTTCAGGTTAGTTAGATAAGAGTCGAAAGTGCGTCCGACACTTGATTGAATATTTTAACATAGCTATAGCCGCAAAAAATGCGCTTCACAACGTTAGGCATGATTTTTTGAACAACACGGTTGCTGCACATACTGCAATATGGTTCCCAACGGTAGAACCAAAGAGGGGAGGGAGGACAACGGGAAGAAAGAAAATGAACGGCCGAGAAACGTCGCAGCGTCTGTGTCAATCTTCATTGAAGACTTGTGCCGCAGATAAGCCTAAATAGCTATACGCGTACGTACATGCTTGTGGTTGACCTCCCTGCCTTTCTCTCACTTTATTCCCTTTCAACCTAGAGAAGGTATATGCTGCCTTCGCGAAGACTGGTCTTGAGAAGTCTATACAGCTAGCCAATATATCTCGATTAACCATCGTTGAACAACTCGTACGTCTATTCCTGTTAATTTGCCTTCGGTACGGAGACGTACTTGGTACTTGTCGTCTCGTAGCGGATGCCTTCTCTTCCAGCCCTCGCAGACGTACTCGTAGAAGTTGGCGCAGGGCGACGTCTCGTGACTCAGCGATAGAAGCAGCGTGCGCGACACCTGGTTGCACGACGGCGTGGAGCACGGCTGCTCCTGCGGAGTGGCACCAAACGATAACGCCCATCGATGCAACCACCACGCAGGCATAAGCACACTAGAAACTCCATGAAGCAACAATACCCACGTACATACTTGCACTAGGGGTATATCCAACATCGGAATTTCACGGTGGTGGGGTCATAAGAACGTACGTGTGCGTGCGCGCGCGCGCGTGTGTGTGTGTGTGTGTGTGTGTGTGTGTGTGTGTGTGTGTGTGTGTGTGTGTGTGTGTGTGTGTGTGTGTGTGTGCCGTAACAACAAAATAAACAGGCTACTAGCCATTGTATTGTCTTAATTATCTGTATTCCAGCAAGTCACTTGTCGTATATGAATGGAAAAACTTTATTTCGTCAGAAAGCAACTGAGGATGATTCCGTGTTAGATGGCCACCAACCCAAGGTTGGCGGCGACCTGTGTGGCCCACTCCACGACCCTTAACTGGATGACTGGGTCTGAGCTGGTCAACACGGCCTCCCAGTGCTCAAGAGAGGGATCACGCATAATATCCACCGGCGGCGGCACTATGCTACATTCCCAAAGTATGTGATCATATGTTGCCACAGCCTGACACCATTTGCATTGTGGCTTAATCTCCTCCGGGTACATTTTGTTCAACACGTAAGGGTTGGGAAAAGATCGCGTCTGCAGTTTTCTCCAGACGCATTCCTGCGCCTTAGTCAACCGTTTGTGCGGGGGCAGATAAAACCTCCGCTCTAGTTAATGATGATTCGTTATTGTCGTATGATTGTCTTTGTTAAATAGCAATGCGTGTACAGGCATTGACTTTGAAGATTATGGTTACATGGTTTCTGCTTTAATTTGTCAATGGCGCTGTGTTAGAGTACGCAGCGCCGCCGTAGTTGTCGAGGGGTAGTAGTAGGCGTCACGCAGGTCAGAGACGATGATGATGCTTGAAATAAAGCGCGCAGATACAGTGGCGGATTTACGACAGCCCGTGATCACGCTAAAACCAATCACACAAGCGTGCGCACACCGCTTCGAATGTATGGTAGCTTTCACGTAGCGGAACAGGCTGAAATAATTGCTATTAAATGTTGCCATTAAATTAGCTTACTACATTCCCGCCAGCGGATCAGCAGCACTTCATGTGTAACTGGACTCGAACTTAGGCGACTGATCCCTTTCAGTGGTGAAGTGCCACAGCGCTATGACCCATGGCACGTGTACAGCATTGCGAGGTTATCACATACCTGTACGGAGGGCACATGTTCGACGCCATGCGGTTCCTCGCCAACGCCGTTGGCTGCAGATACGAGGCTTGACGCGCCGCGCAGACCGGCATGGGCGATGAGCACCAGCGCCACGAGAACCACCAGGGCGGCGCCACCGACGCACGTCCCGTACACGGCGCTCTCGTTGATGCGACACAGCGAAGGCTGGTTCCGGCAGGACAGCCGCTCTGCGCGCCGCGGGTGTTGCGCGTTGCCGAGTTTATTAACTAGTGAGTTGACAATAAATTAACTTGAGTTGACAGAAGCTTTTCACATAAGAAAAAGAGGGGAACAATGCGTCAGCCAGCCTTCGGTTTTCCTGCACGATAAAGAGTTTGGTTTTCTAGATTATGTTCCGAGATAATCTGTCTTCTTTTACCCTGTGTTCTCGATGTGCCACGGGTGTACTTTTTTGCCTGTACACGGATGCGTGGTTTTTAATTGCCTGTATATATATTGTGCCCTTTCTAATAAACAGTTTAGTTGCGAGAAAGCGCTTGTCCTCTCTTCCTTTCTGTTTATTCGTGCGCTTGAACTGACAGTGATACCATGCATATCCAACTAGCCCAACTTTAAATTCTGTTGCACGTATGATACTTGCACAGTGCGATTCATAGTGACCTTCATGACAAATTTATTTCGTGTATATTTTTGTCACAAACTCTTTAGAAAAAACGAGCATTTGAAGCCGTAAGAGTTACGTATATCTGAAAAAAGGAACGCAAGCAAGCCAGATGACGATAAGTTTTAAAAAGGAGGACGTTCGCACGAGTTGGTAGTTCACTGTGCTTCAGAAACCACGGCGCGCTACAGGACAAGCGCTGGCCTGTCCGCTTCTTTTCTCGTGCTCGTTATTGCGCCATAGTTTCTGAAGCAGGTGATGATTGTCGTAAGACAGACGCTCCAGATGCACCCTTTTATAAAGCGAAGGGACACCCAAGTTAGTTGTACCATAATCCAAGACAAAATTGAGTTTTTGGGGAGTATTTCTGCCCCACAACCAGAATTTTTTATCTGGCTTGATCACGCTTCCTTTCCTGGACACCTAGCTCTCGTCACTATTCAATGAAGAACGCTGTGTCACGCTGATAGCACGCACGCCGAGTACCGGCACTGCAGGGATAACTGCATGGTTAATCTCAGTTATATATACTTGTATGGTAAAAATGCTCCCCTCATAAAACTGCTAAGGGGCGAAGCACATGTGTTTCAGCTCCACTAAAGTTGGGAGGGGTGAAACATGCAGTGTGTGCCAGTGTTTCCCACAGTAAAATCGCTGCTAAGGGGCAATTTAGGATGACGGACTTTTGAGACGATGCTATAGTTGTGCCAAGCCTGAAACCAGACTTGTAGGGAAGGATGTTTCCACTCCGCTATATATAACGTCTTCGAAAAACTGCATCGGAAAGCAGTCTCTTCTTCCCTAGATATCCAGCTTCAGTTCCCTACGGCATGCAAGAAAGGGTGTTTAAGCTGCCCTAACGCCGTCGGCTATTAAAGACGATAGTCTTTCTTGGCGTGCTTCGACGCAAAAAATTTTGGTCTGTCTGTCTTTCTGTCTGTCTGCTTGCCCGCCGTAACAATACTTCAAACGGCCCCACACGATACCCTAAACGGCCAACCCCATCCGCAGCGCCCACCAATATTGCTCAATTTTCAGCGTTCATATATTTGGATGATTGTCAATTAAAAAGCGATTATTGCGCATATCTGAGGCACCATAACAATTCAATATTTCGTATGCGTGTCTTTATACTAGAGAAGACGTACATAAGTAATTCTAAGGACCGTAGCGTTTATCACGCCGCACTGACAATGCAACGCGATGCTCAAAAGGCAAGTGTTTCTAACACTTTGCTAAGACGACACGGTGGTGGCACCTGCCCGTCGCTTTGCGTTCTACACCTTATACCCTCCAAGATGGGCGTGTACGCCTTCCTTCGTTTTCCCTTATACAGGATTGTCTCTTACAAGTGTAAAAGCGTATATTTGAACTCGTGTACAGATGCAATCACACTTGTCTAGAGCACACAGCCGGCTGCTCTAGCTACCATTTTCTGCAGAAATATGTAAGTATACCATTGCCGTAATGATACCAAACATGATCCTACGGCGTCCCAGGCCCTGGTGTCGTAATTTAAGCATGAATGGCAGCTTGTACATAACGTGACGTAAAAGCCGTGGCCAACAACAGTGTCGCCAGCCACGAACTCCGCTGCTCTAGACAAGTGTGATTCTATCTGTACCGGCTTTCAGGGCGCCGCCATAGTCCTTTCTGGGATAGCGCATATCGGCATGAGCCTCCGAAAATGCAAAGCCGAAGCTGTGACGGCCGCCTTTGTCTTCCCGAGCGCAGCTCAACATGGCGGCGTTTCTTTCCATCCTGTGAAAAGGTGTATAGTACACGCGCACCCTTACAAGTGCATGGCATACACGCGACGTAAAATGACGGTTACTCTTTGGGGACTAAGTTAACACCGTAGGCGGGTGCACGATGAGGACAGGTAGCGTACCCCCCCCCCCCCCCGTAACCATCGGAAGCAGAGGTCGGCAAACTTTTCAGGCAGAGGGCCAAGTTTCATGAAGCCGACAAAGCCGCGGACGACGCGGAAAATTGCGGGGGGGGGGGTGCATTTGAAAGTGAAACGTAAAAAATCGGCAAATGGACTAGTAAAACTGAATTAAAAATTGTGTTCCCTTTCAGCCCAGATGTCACAAAGTTGCAATGAAACATAGGTAACAAGTGAAAATCCTATTTTCAGTAAAAGCTGCCATGTCAGGAAGTGGCAAGGAAAATGGGGAGCAGACCTTGACGCCGTACCAGGGCCGCATAAAACTGTCACGCGGGCTGCAGGTTGCCGACACCTTGCCCTATACCTCTACTCCATCGCACCCGTCCCGTCACTCTTAAAGCGTAAAGCTCGGCTACGCAGCCTTCTAACAATGACGAATGATGACCACTGATTTTGCATTTTGACTTATTTACTACCCATCTTTGCCCCCGGTAAGCCGGGGACCGATGGGAGTCCGTCGTGGAAAGCACGTCGCCTCTCCTAAATTTAATTCACCTCCATCAAAAATGCGGCCGCCGCAGCCGGGATACGCTCCCGCTACCTTCGGATCAGAGCTGTCGAACACAGTCACCATTAGGGCGCAATGACAGCCGGGTTTAGATGAAAAACAAGATGGCTTTTTCGAGTAGTCTTAAGCCGAGGCGCGCGCACTGGGGCGCCCCCACCTCAGTTCACCACATTAGAAGGGGGGTCGCAAAGTCAGCCCTACACACTGACATAATAAAGGTCTCTGCGACGAACGTAAGGGGCGCTGCAACGAACCTTGGGCGCCTCCCCCCTTTAAGGGGAACCCTGCGCGCACATTATATACGGTCATGCATATATGTAATTGAATAAGTACCACATAAAATTTCTCGTCAGCAAGGCGGCGTACAAAACTCTAACCCCCGAATAACGTAAATGATAAACAACGCTCACTGCGTGCCGTGTTGACGCAGCTGGCCACCTGGGCGGACGCCCTGCGTGATGCGTTCAGTAACGAGTCCACCATGCGGTCCCTGCGCTGGCGAAACGCCGACGGCTGCCGCCTTTCGGGTTGCAAAGCCTGTTGAGAATTGTCTGGGGAGGGCAGTCGGAGTTCTTCGATCGGCTGCTGTTGCTCATCTTGGGGTCTACGACTATCTTCGAGCTCATGAACCTGCTGCTCCTCCTGCATGACTTGGCACGATGATCCGAACGTGTAACGGGCACGAGACAGCGACACGTCACGAAGGTGAGCTGTGGTGCGCGAGCACGTGCTGACAGTGCTCGATCAATGATGATGGTCATGATGTTCGCAGGCTATGCCATCTATGGCTATGCTGGAAGCCCAAGACGTCCTGGACCTTCCCAGCACGGCGAGCGAAGGTCCAGTAGATTGGATATAATACGTAGCAAGGAAGTGACTATCGTAAATTGCTATCGTATTGCTGGAATGTAACTAGGCTGTATAACGTTGCGTGCGTATGTTGCGTTTGCTCACAGACAGACTGACGCCAGTGCCGCAATGTAGAGGTCACTTAATTGGGGGTTCGACCACCTTCCCCCTCTTCCCCGAAAACAATGTTTCTTTCATTATGGTAAAATCAGCGGACAAAGACGGCAACACGAGAAGCAGAACGCAGAGGACAGGCGCTTTAGTTTTGCGCGGCTTTTACCAATATAAGCCAACTAGTACATGTACGCGATAACAATTTCTAGCTACGCTACTGACACCATGTCTTCTCTACTCGACAGGTATGTAGCCACCGCAGGTGACACTGACGTAGCCAGGGAAGGGGGGGTGGGATGTTCGTTGTTCAGAAGACAGCTCGAGAGATAATTATCTTAGTGCTGCATGCCATGAGCTCGTGTCGAATAAGACTAGCATCCCATCCCTTTACTATGCAGTCTGGCGTAACTCGACAAAACGGCGTGTCACGAAACGCGTCCGCTGCCACAAACGAGGCGACCTTTGTTTAGTCTATGACATCAACGCAAAGCTTTAAATGCAAGCACCCCACAGGTACAGAGGCACAAGCGGTCTGCTGTTCCGGTGAAACGCCAGTGCTACATAGCTTTCCCCCTTGAACCCGTCTATGGTCTTTTCGCGCCATGGACATAGTCGGCGTGTTTTATCTCTGCATGGGTAGCGAGTGTAGAACGCCCACGCACGTTTTCATTCGCCCATAGGACATACAGCGTGCGGGGCTATGTTACCGTCTTCGACTATTTATAGAACATCACGGCGACAATCACGGCGAAAATGCGCGTGAAGTGTCCATATCATCATCATCATCATCAGCCTGACTACGCCCACTGCTGTGCAAAGGCCTCTCCCATGATCCGCCAATCAACCCGGTCTTGTGCTTTCTGCTGCCGCATTACACCTGCGAACTTCTTAATCTTGTCGGCCCACATAACTTTGTCTCCCCTTTGTGCGTTCACCTTCTCTGGGAATCCAGTCAGTTACCCTTAGTGATTAGCGGTTATCCTGCCTACGTGCTAGCCCGGCCCATGTCCATTTCTTTTCCCGATTTCAACTGTGATATCCTTAAACCCGGTTTGTTCCCTGACCCACTCTGCTCTCTTCTTGTCTTTTAAAGGGGCCCTGAAATGTTTTTTCAAGTAACCACGGAATGAATTCAGTAAAAAAGCTTATTGCCTCACGAATTCAACGCCGCAATAATTTTAGAACCCGCCCAGTGCGAGTGGAGATAGAAAGGTTTTTCGCACGCTGCAATTGCGTTCTCTTTTTTCTCGTCCCGACGAAAGCGTTGGAAGCTAAGGAGGTACGGCATGGACACAGAAGAACGTCACGCGCGCCTCGTGGCCTTGAGCACTTTTTTTCCTTTTTTTTTTCTTAGAATGCGCCACTTTTTTCGGTGCGATCGCGCACGCACGCACGCGTGGACAAGTCGCGGCCTCCCGCGGCGATCTCTGTAACGAACGAGCTCACCATGTTCAAATCAGCCAATGGCTGATAGACGGGTAATTTACGTGTGATTTTTGGCCATATTCCGCCATTTGTCGAGAGAAAAGAACAAGTTGTAGCTGACTTTGGCAATTTATTGTGAATTCCAGGCCGCGTGCTGTGCTATATTTGGCTCACGCGTTGCAGGGCCCCCTTTAAGGTTGCACTTATCATTACCCCTTCCGTTGCTCGCTTCGTTGTCCTGAATTTAAGCTGGACCCTCTTTTTAAGCCTTTAGGTTTCTGCCCCGTGGATAAATACAGGCAATATACAGCTGTTATACACCTTCCTCTTGCGGAAGGGTTAGCGTCATATTACCATTCATGATTTCAGAATGTGATCCACCGCATCCTTATTGGTGGTTTGGCCACATAATTACCGCTAAATATAATGAGGCCATGAATACATATATAATTATGAGAATTGAAGGAAGTGTATTAAAAATTTTTTATTTTTGCAAAGGTACTCAGCTTGCATTACATGAATTACATTACATGAATTTATAATACATTACATGCACATATAGGAGAGAAAAGGGTTTATGCACAGCAAAGTTATAAGTACAGCAGACTCATGCATGTCAACATATTCAAACCTCATAACTCTCTAGAACAAATTTTCACGCAGATCTATAAATAGTGCACTGTAACACAGTAAACTAGAGTGTCTTAAATTGCATGTCTTGGTTAGTTACCTCAATGACTTGTTAAAAATCATTGTCCTATTAGCTCAATACAACAAGAGGTATCTTTGCAGTACAAAATAAGCACATCATTCCAAGCTGTATGACGGGTTCAAATAAACATATTTTCATAAGACTTACTAAAATATTTGGTTCTTTACTCAAAACTGCAAGCAGAGGTATATTACAAACAAGCACTTACATCGCAAGCCTGCTTGCCTGCAGCTGCTTCTTGTACAAAAATAGAGCCAGGAAAGAGGTATGATCAGTAACTGAATGTATTGTTAACAATGCATTGCTGTCAGTTTACCTTGTTGGCATTGCGGACTGACAATTTTGGTGGTCTGCCTTAGGGTTCTAATTTAGAGATTCACAACCTACAAGCAGAGCACTTGGCCTCAGTGAGTACAAAATGGACAAGACATGCCGGCCTACTTTTCATAAGACCAACGACACTTCCAACCAAAATTTATTCAGCACACAAACGAAACAACAAAGAGGTCTTTGCCGTCCAAACTTTCCAACATGCTCAAAACCCTGCTTCTCGGTTCTTTGGCTGATGACTGTGGCGCCTGTTGTTTCAAGAGCCAACGAAACTAGGTTTTAGCAAGCCTCTGGCGAATGAAAGAACCCTGAGCCACACTGGCTGCGGCTGTGATAAGTTTTGCAGACCAGAGCGTTGCTGGCTACTTGCGGCACATTGTGGCATCGATCTGCGTCACACTTGAAGATATCATCATGATCTTGCGCCTGTACATAGGGTCCTTCTCGATGGGGTTGCTGTGTAAGTAGACTGTCGCCAGCTTGGGGAAGTTCCGAAGCACTTCCACTTCTTCAAAGTTTTCTATCAAGTTGTTGTTAAACTGCACAGAAGAAAAAAAATGGAAGTCTTAACACGAAAACGTGCCACCAATATGGTCGTTAATTTGCACATTAAAAGAAAGCCCGCTCATGAAAACACAACTCAGCCTGACTGCTTTTTACATAGCTATCAAACATAAACAGGGCCTAAGTCAGCGAATGTCATCTAATAACTATAAGATTATTCGTGGATTTATTTGAAGTGGTTAAGACCAATGTGCAGTGAAGACCAGAGACTACTCAACATCGCAGAAGGTCGATGACGTCCTCACTAACGTCACACCACGTGCATTGGCATGGCTGCACACCGCCTTCTCCCATGCCTAACTCATCTCCTCTCAGCCCCCTTTCTCTCCGCTTAAACACCTGCATGTCTCCAAACTCCAACTCGCCTCCCTCCTCAACTTGCCTCCACTATACTACTATGCCTTGTCTATCTTCACCCTCGCTTCTCCTTCCCATCTTTAGCTGTACAATACACAACTATGCTATGCTTTAACACACTCTAGTCTTTTCCCTCATCACTTCCACTTCCTTTCCCCACCCCTTGCTATACCATGCTATGCATACACTCTAAGAAAAAAATGGAGTATTCGGGGAGTAGTTCTGCTATACAACAATAATCGTCATCTAACTTGCTCGCATTTCCTTTCTTGAAAACCCGGTACTGGGCAAATTCCTGTCAAGAATGGCATGTCACACTGATAATGCGCACGTCGTTCCTGACCGCGAGCTACCGGAACCGTGGTGATAGCGCGAAGAAAGTACTCGATGTAGATGACGATTATTGTTGTGTAGTAGAAACACTCACCAAATACTCGATTTTTTTTTTTAGAGTGTAGGTATGTCTTACCCTCTCACCTCCCACTTTCCCTCCTCCTTATGATCCCATCCAACTACTCATCCACAATTCCCTTTCTCACCCCCTTGCTTTTCTATACTATACATGGCTATGCTATGCTAGGAGCTATGCTAGGCTTTGCTATGCTGGGCACATACACTATAGGCAACTTATGCACAAGTGGCTCATTTTTAGTGGAGCGGAGGTGAGTACTGGGGCTTGCCAAATTATTGCGACACATATTCACTTCCCTATGCTATTAACTATTGCTACTACATTCAAGCTCATCTTTGAAAGCTCTACTGTAGAACTTTCGTCGCCTAATGTACCTTTCATCATTGTGTGTCGACACTATGCGAACATTTACACCATGCTCTCTAACAGAGTTGGTATAAAAAAACCACATGCAATTTTGAACTTGTGCAATGTTTAGCTACAAACAAACCAGCCTACAGAATAGATAAAAAATGCAGCAAAAGCTCATTAACTCAGAAAATCTGATAATGCTAATCCCTTCCAACCAATACTCACTCGATTTCACAAAACGCGTGGCAGAAGCTGTTGAAAGCGACGAGCATTTGAGTCTGGGTCTGAATGCTGGCAAGAAACTTAACTGCTATATCGAACAGGATAAACACTCTGTTGCCAATGAAATAATTATTTTCCCTTATGTGCAGCAGCACACACTTTACAATAATGATGTGGTACGTGACTGCAGTGGCAGTACGAGAAAAGGAAGGAATGAATAATACTTATTAAATTACTTAATTATTTTTTTGTTTATTTATAAATAATGCAATCCGTTTTAGGGATTTTAGAAAATTGGGATTACAAAGTAACAAGAACATCGAAGCAAATTAATTGTTAAGGAAATCACGAAATGAAAATTAAGCCTTCTACACTGCTCTTACACAGTATAAAAACCAAGATTTACATATTCATGCAGAAAAATAGGATGTACTGATATAACAAACATTTGCTTATTGTTTTCTTGATGCTCTCAAAAATTTGGTGATGACTTCAGACATTTTTTCCGGTCCCGTGAAATTAAGATGAATATCACTAATAAGTCTGTGAAAAATTACCACTAGTAAAAAGTAAAACTATGTACCACAATTTACAATATTAGGAATGGGTGCAGTTTTATACCCAAAATTCTTCTAAGTTGACAAGCTGTTTAATGTTGGTCAGGTGCTTGATCTTGTTGGCCGCGAGGTCTAAGGTTTCTAGTTTCACCTGCAGGCATGAGAGGAAAACCAAAGTTAGGAATAAAAACCATAAGTAGTTTACAGGAATTAGCCTCTACTCAATGAATTGCTGACTGGCTATGCTTTGCACAATGCTCTTAAACCATCTACCAAAAAATACATTACCTATTTAAAAAAGCAAGCAACCTTGCGCGAGCGGCTGAATTAAGTCGTGAAATCTCACCAGGCGCCCTTTTTTTTTGGCATGCCACCTACCCAGCGCTGGCCTCCCATCATAGGCAGAGGAAGGAAGGAAGGAAAATATAACGAAAAGAACGGCAGGAAGATTAACCAGCCTATAGGCAGCCAGTTTGCTACCCTGCGCATGGGAGGGGGATGGGGGAGATGAAAGATAGAGAGCCGAGAGGAAAGAGAGATAAACACAGCACATTCGCCAGCACACGCGCGATCATAGGCAGAGGTTTTAATATACCCGTAGGGTAGGGACACACGACTTGCTTTCACACATTTTATTATACATATTGTGAGCATTGTTCATACACTTCATCTTTCCATCTGTAAATACCCATCATCATCATTGCTTTGGTCAGAGCAGCGGGGCTCTGGCTCAAGTGCAAATAGAGAAGAGTCTTGCGGCTCAAACATCTCAGGAGTGGTGGATTGTGCAGTGCAGTCCCTTAGTCCTCTGGCTCTGCCAGTTCCTTCAAACCTTCTACTCTGATACACTCCTGGAGCTTGGTTCAGCTTGTCATTTGCACCAACAGTACTCGGCAATCTCTCAAGAAGAGCCTTCTAACACTGGACCATCCATGATGTCTGCCCGGACAGAAACCTGTCCCTGCTTGGTCGCTGCACCTCACAAAAATTCACCGATGTTTTGTGGCCAAGACTTGGTTTGTCAATCACAAGCTTGAGTTCCTTGGTTAGACCTCATTTAAGCATCAGCAGAGACATATTGTCGCGATGAGTCACAAGTACTAGGGGATTTATTAAACCACCGGGTAGCAATCTCTAGGACGATGCGTCAGTCGTGGCTGGCTCTCGAGCAAAGAAGAAGCAAGCGATCCTCTTTTTCCTCCTGATTGAGAGCCGCTCTTGCTGTCGACTCACTACGTGCTGGTGGCATTATCCCCCCTTCCGAAAAGAAAAAAAAACAAGTTCCAAAAAGAGGAAAGAAAAGTACATAGCATCACCACGATGCTACTACATAGGCACGTGAAAAAGAAATTGGAAATTCGGATAAAGTGAAAGTAAAAATTGAAGAACGTGCCAATATAAGAAATGTCAATGAACGAAAAAGCAAGTTGACACAAATAAACAAAAAACACAAAGAATGCTGTACGGTAAAGGAAAAGTTACGAGCAACGCGCAATAAATGGTTTCATGCGCAACACATGAACGACGTCTGGCCTCAGTCGTGTCCTGCTCCGTGCATGGGGTGTTGAGTCCGGAACCACTTCGTAGTTCACGTCACTGACGCGGTGTAACACTTTATATGGGCCAAAGTACCGGCTCAGTAACTTTTCACTAAGCCCACGGCAGCGGATGGGCGTCCACACCAAAACTTGATCTCCGGGGTTGTAAAACACTTCTCTGTGGCGGGTGTTGCTGGCCGATGTGCAGTCGCGCGAGTTGCCGGGCTTCCTCAGCACGCTCTGCGAATTCTTCGGCGTCAGTTGCCAACTCGTCTTCGTCTTGACACGGTAGCATAGAGTCTAGCATGGTCTGCACTTCGCGGCCGTATAGAACCCGAAATGGCGTGAATCGCGTGGTCTCTTGCACGGCAGTATTATACGCGAAGGTCACGTAAGGTAAGATCCGGTCCCATGTTTTGTGCTGTACGTCGATGTACATTGAGATCATGTCTGCGAGGGTCTTATTCAGTCGCTCGGTAAGTCCGTTGGTTTGCGGGTGGTACGCAGTTGTCCTTCGGTGTCTGGTGTTGCTCAGTTTAAAAACTTCGTCCGTAAGCTGCGCCGTGAATGCCGTCCCTCTGTCCGTTATTACACTGGAAAGAGCACCGTGTCGTAACACGATGTGGCGCATGAAAAATTGTGCTACCTCAGAAGCCGTGGCTCGTGGGATCGCCTGCGTCTCAGCGTAGCGTGTCAAATAGTAGGTCGCGACGATCACCCATTTGTTGCTGTCCGCAGACAGGGGAAATGGCCCGAAAATGTCCATGCCGACTTGGTCGAACGGCGTGCAGGGTGCTTCGATGGGCTGAAGCAAACTGGCTGGTTTAACAGATGGTTGCTTTCGGCACTGACATTCCCGACAGCTCTTGACATACTTCTTGATGCTTGCTGAAAGTCCTGGCCAATAGTACCTCTCGCTCACTCTGGCAAGTGTCCTTGAGTAGCCCAGATGACCGGATGTGGGTTCGCCGTGGCAAGCGAAGAGGACGTCGTCTCGCATGTCTCGAGGAACCACCAGCAGGTAAGCACAGCTGTTCGAACGAGCGTTCTTCTAGTACAGCACACCGTCTCGCAGGCAGAACGACGTCAACGAGCGGGATAAATGACGTGGTATGATTGTGCCCTGACCCTCTAAATGATCGATGATCGGACGAACCTCTGCGTCATCCCGCTGCCGTTTACTCAAGTCTGATGAGCTAACGGCGCCCAGGAAGCCTTCGTCTTCCTCTGCTTCTTGACTGACGACATGAAGGGGTGCGCGTGACAGTGTGTCAGCGTCTTCATGCTTACGGCCGGACTTGATTGATTGATATGTGGGGTTTAACGTCCCAAAACCACTATATGATTATGAGAGACGCCGTAGTGGAGGGCTCCGGAAATTTAGACCACCTGGGGTTCTTTAACGTGCGCCCAAATTTACGGCCGGACTTATGGACGATGGTGACATCAAATTCCTGCAGCCGCAAGCTCCACCGTGCTAGCCGTCCTGAAGGGTCACGCAGGCTTGCCAACCAACAGAGCGCATGATGGTCCGTCACTATCTTGAAGGGACGACCATAAAGGTATGGGCGAAACTTTGTGATTGCCCACACGACTGCGAGGCACTCTTTCTCCGTAGTGGAATAATTCGCCTCGGCACGGGATAGAGAGCGGCTGGCGTAGGCTATGACTCTTTCGGCGTCCTCTTGACGCTGAACGAGCACTGCACCGAGCCCAATGTTACTAGCGTCGGTATGGACCTCCGTGTCAGCATCATCATCGAAATGAGCGAGAACGGGCGCTGATCGCATGCGCTGTCGCAGCTCATCAAAAGCTGCTTGTTGCTCGTTTTCCCAGCCAAACGGCGTGTCGTCCCTTGTGAGACGAGTCAGAGGTTCTGCTATCTGTGAAAAGCCATGAATGAACCGGCGATAGTAGGCACACAAACCAAGGAAGCGCCGGACGGCTTTCTTATCGACAGGCGCTGGTAATTTGGCAACAGCGGCAAGCTTATCCGGATCGGGCCGGATTTCTTCGGCGCTAACTACATGTCCAAGAAATTTTAGTTCTTTATAGCCGAAGTGGCACTTCTGTGGTTTTAGTGAGAGGTCCGCTGATCGGATAGCCTCCAGCACGCTGCGCAGGCGGTGAAGGTGCTGCTCGAACGTGGTAGAGAAGACCACCACATCATCAAGGTAGACAAGACAAGTCTGCCACTTGAGCCCTGTGAGGACAGTGTCCATCATTCGCTGGAAAGTTGCCGGCGCTGAACACAAGCCAAAAGGGAGCACTCGAAATTGGTATAGGTTGTCTGGAGTCACGAAGGCTGTTTTCTCACGGTCTCGCTGATCTACCTCGATTTGCCAATACCCGCTTTTGAGATCGAGAGAAGTGAAATAATGGGCATGACGAAGTCTATCCAGCGAATCGCCGATACGTGGCAGCGGATACACATCCTTTTTGGTCACGTTGTTAAGCTTTCGGTAGTCGACGCAGAAGCGTAGCGACCCGTCCTTCTTTTTGACAAGTACGACTGGAGATGACCACGGGCTGTTAGATGGTTCAATAACGCCATCGCCAAGCATCTCGCTGACTTGCGTACGTATCGCTTCACGTTTTTTAGCCGACACGCGGTAGGGGTTCTGGTGTATCGGGCGTGCGTCCTCGTACGTGATGATCCTGTGTTGAGTGATAGACGTCTGGCGGATCTTTGAGCAACCTGAGAAGCAAGACCTAAACTCGAACACGAGCGCTCGTAGCGCAGTCTGGTTATCGGTGGACAGATGAGGATTGATGTCAATATTACTCATTGACGTGTCGGTGGTATCCACTAGTTCTGACGTGAGACAGTTGGTGACGTTTGCTACTTCGTGGACAAACGCTATCGAAGTGCCACGGAACAGATGTCGATGCTCGTTGCTAAAGTTGGTTACGAGCATTTCAGATCGGCCATCACGAAGGTGTATTACACTTCTAGCTACACAAATGCCTTGCTGCAGGAGGTGTTCTAAATTTGTCTCGGCCACCACATCGCCATCGCCCAAACCACAGCATGTTACGTCGACTAGAACACTTGCTCGTGGAGGAAGCGTCACGCTCTGTTCAGAAATACGGAGTACGTCAACACGCCTTCCGTCATCCTGCACGTTGATTGCTCGCTGGGCTGAGAACGTGACGCGGCGCTCTTGCAGATCAATGATAGCTGCATTTTCCTGTAGAAAGTCAACTCCCAGGATGACGTCACGGGAACATTCGCGTAGAACGAGACAGCTTGCTACGAATGTATAACCTTGGATCTGTACTCTAGTTGTGCAGGCACCCAGTGGAGTAACGACGTGGCCACCAGCTGTCCGAATCTGTGAGTTGTGCCACGGCGTGATGACTTTCTTCAGCTGCGTTGTCAGTTTCTCGCTCAGTATAGAATAGTCGGCGCCGGTGTCCACTAACGCATTAACTGCACAACCATTAATTGTCACTGCTATGTCGAGTGAAAGTCGGCCATCTTTTGCAGCAGTATGTGATGTCGGACCGGTTTCTGTACGGTTCTGCGTTAATAGGAGGTCTTCAGCGCTTCGACGTTCAGCGACCCCACCCCCAGAGGTCGCTTGGGCTAGTTTTCCCGGCGGGGGCTGGGAGATCGTGTGGTAGAATACCGCTGGGGTGTTGATGAAAATCACCTCGGTGATGGCGAGCGCGACTGGCGCCGGGCAGACGGTGGTGCATGCTGCTGGGCGAGGTAGTTTTCGATTTCGCGCGGTCTCTGGCCGTAACGGGGTGGCGATGAGTACGCAGAGAAGCCGCGAAGCCCAAGACGGCGATATGGGCACTGGCGGTACAAGTGATCAGCTTCTCCACAGTGAAAGCACAGAGGCCGGCGATCAGGTGTGCGCCAAACATCAGACTTCCGAGGAGACGTGCGCCGATCGTCGATGTACTGAACTGGTGGCACCGAACGATGAATGACAGGAGCGCCAGGGACAAAAGGCAAAGGCGGTGGTGTGTACGTGCCTTCGTAGTACGGTATGTGCTGTGCTGACTGGAGTGCAAGAGCAGGAACAGGATGGAAGAGTAATGGCGGCGATGCAGCAGGGTGTTTCAAGGCTTCCGCGTAGGTTGTCTCACGGCAGTATTCAGCATGAGCTGGTGCAGCTGTATCAGGAGGCAAGGTGTTCCGGAGGGCCTGGTGCAGCTCATCCTTGATCACAGTTGCAATTGAGTTAACCGTAGGATGAGGTGTTACACCAGCCTTTTGCAACTCTTCACGTACTATATCACGGATGAGTTCACGTAGACGGTCGTTGCTGGTTCTAGTGGCGGTGAAAATGTCGGCAGTAGACATGCCACTGATTTGCCTGTCGTATTGATTAGATCGCTGCTGCAGCATTTTTTCCATTGTCACGGCCTCGAACAAGAACTCCGCGACCGTCTTCGGAGGGCTGTGCACGAGGCCGGCAAAAAGCTGGTCCTTGACACCGCGCATCAAGTGACACAACAACTTGTCCTCCGTCATTCTTGAATCGGCCCATCGGAAGAGGCGCGTCATGTCTTCGACGAACATGGTCACAGTTTCGTTTGGTAACTGGACGCGGGCCAGAATAGCTCGTTCAGCTCGTTCTTGGCGATCAGCACTGGCATAGGTCTGCAAAAGTCTACGAAAGAATTCGGGCCACGTCGTCAGCTGCTCCTCTCGGTTTTGATACCATGTACGTGCCTTGTCTTCGAGATAGAAATAGACACGACCCAGTTTCGCCGCGTCGTCCCACTGATTCAAGGTGGCTACACGCTCGAAGTCCGCCAACCAGTCCTCAACGTCCTCGTGCTCCGTGCCATGGAACGTCGCCGGTGCCCGTGGGCTTTCCAACGTATAGCGGTTCGACGTCGTGCTTCCCGTGCCTGTTGACGAGGTTTGCACCGAAGCGCTGGTCATGTTTGTCGACGTGGTTGGAGCAGTATTGTCGATTTCCGGAGGCAATCCCCTGATTCGGTGGCTGGTCCGATGCACGGGAGTATTGACTGGCAACTGGACTCGTATCACGGCTTCCTAGGGGGTCTGCAGCATCCGTGAGACTACCCAGCACCTCCACCAGTTTGTCGCGATGAGTCACAAGTACTGGGGGATTTATTAAACCACCGGGTAGCAATCTCTAGGACGACGCGTCAGTCGTGGCTGACTCTCGAGCAGGGAAGAAGCAAGCGATCCTCTTTTTCCTCCAGATTGAGAGCCGCTCTTGCTGTCGACCCACTACGTGCTGGTGGCAATATAATGGCCGTCTTTTTGCTATATTTGTATTTAAACTCTCCATTTACGGAAAACCATATTTACTCTTTGAAAAAATTAAATTTAATTCAGAATACTTTTCTTCTTTGCGATTGTGGAATATGCATGAAATAATATTATAGTTAACAAGTTATAGTGTAATTGTAAATAAAAAAAAACTCAAACCACTCTGCATCCAGGATGCTCTGCACTAATTAACATAAGAAATTTAATATCTGACAAAATACCTGTGGTATTTCTTAGAATTACATGCAGACTGTGACTTAGGCAACATAAACTTCTGGGACTTGGTCATCACTTAAGGTTTGACAGCGTGAAAAAATACACCCCGGACAGAAAAAAGACGGGACAAGCGCTGACTTCGAAGTAAAATTTTATTGACAAGAGGGCTTTTCATATACCCGAGTGAACAGAAAAAACTGTGAAAAATGACAGATGTAAAGATACGAAATATCACGAACAATCACTGAGCTTGCTACGCCAACCCTCGCACCTAAAAAAACATAGCTAGGCTGATGGCTTGCTTACGCAGGCGCTCCTTTCAAGGGCCATCAGAGCAGCCTCATAGATTATACGCTAGTGTTCTTTTTTAAACTTGCCGGGAACTGTTGTATTTTCGAACAGCAAAGTGCACCTGCACGTGCTCACGTGTTACGCCAGGAAGCCAACTTTGCCATTGCGAACATTATTGGCGTGTTCCTCCGTAAGCGTTCGTTTAGACATCTGCTCGTCTGGCCCACTTAACATGCACCACATGACAATGGGGTCCTGCACACCACGCCTAGCGCATAGTCGACAAACTGCGTTCTGTGCCTAACCATACACTGCTTTCCGTTTTTCTTTTCGTACTGTACTTTTTTTGGGTTGTTAAACCTTAGGTATGCTAAACCAACTAGCCCAATCAGTCACTTTGTTGGTCATCACACCAGGAATGATTGCAAAAGTGACTACTATTTGAGCTGCAACCGCAATAACTATACTTTTAACACACTCGAGCAGTACTCATTTTTATTGTAACCTTCTCCACAAGAAAGACACGTGAAGAGAGCGTCATTTCTACAACAGTGCAAGAAACTTTGTCATCGTTCATTAAATTATTGCCGATGTGAACAACACCTGCTTTAAACTCAGCATTAGGATATTGAAGAGTTCTTAGTGCACTCATTAGAATTTCCACCAGAACACCCTTGCGTTTCGTCGTTTAAATAAAAACGCCACAGCCATCTTCACACAAGCGTGGCTACTTTTCGGCCAGTCTTTCCAATTTCTTGGCTATATTTTTTTTTGTCTTTTCGACCTGGCAATCATGCCTAAAGAAAGAAGCTTCCATTGTGCAACTGAATTTCATCAACATAAACTCCAAGGTGACTAAATATTCAGCCAAAAAACAATCGAAACTTTTGGAGAAAGGCTACAAGTTATTGCCCAGCAATAAGGTTGTACCTGCTTGATTGACTAGATGATGCTACTACATACACTGTAATGCCACAACTTCAGCCGGGATTAATAAAATGGTTAGCTTGTATGCAAAATCTAGAGGTATTGGAGTGCGCAGTTAACCAATGCAGAGTTTACCCTAACTGATACTGATGTATAAAAAGCAGCCCAGTTGTTTTACTCGTGTGCCGTGAATAGAGAATGTTGAATTATACAAAGTGGCACAGGCTGATTATGAAAAAAAAAAAAAACTTGGCCATAAAATGAAATGCAAATACAGTAATAGCAAAGAATTAGACAGTCGCACCAAAGCTTGTACTGTTTTATTCTGCATCATGTAACCACCAAAACAAATGATGCAATCTTCAATGATTAAAGCAAGTTGAAAGGAACCCTGAAACAGTTTTGGCGATTTTGTACAAACACATTGGGCCGATAGACCAAGTCCCAAGGGTTATTTGAGACCGACTTGAGCTCTTTGCGTAAACTGTGTAATTTATTATAATACTTAAAAAGCTGTGGATCGCTGCAGATCGTTGCGACTCGGCCAAGCGCGCTTTCAACCGCCCATTGACATAGCAACATGCTATGGCCACTTGACGAGGCCAGAGCACGTCAGCAGCTATTTCACCGTGGCTGCCGATCTGATTGGCTATCATAGGCTATAAAATGCGCGGAAGTAAGATCGGCTGGTAGGGGGTGGCACCTGTTGGAGCAGATATGAACTACTCCGCGATCTTCATCTCTGTTGCCAGACAGCGTGCGTGCTGCCGGGCGCGCAATGGGGTGGCCTCCGAGACTGCACGTAACCTGTCGGCATGCGATCTCTGAGGTCTAGAGTTCAAATGGTTGAATGCCTTCGTGAGATGGCCAGCGATGCTAGCATGCCTTATAAGTTGAGGAGGTCAAGTAGATGTGAGAAGGAGGGCATGTCGTAATTATCCATAGCGGTCTTGGTATACGGCGTGCCACTAAATCTCTAGTGTGAATGGTTTGATGATGCTCTAGTCTAAACGCTGACAAAAAAAAAAAAACGTTTTACCCTTCTTTTAATGATGCTACGTGCAAAGCCACCCACCCTCCTGACTAGCCCTTCACCTTGGCGCCTACAACATATTACATTATATATATATATATATATATATATATATATATATATATATATATATATATATATATATATATATATATATATATAATGAATGAATGGAACTCCATGTTCTTTTGAAGTTACAATCTACTCAGAAGCAGATAGGGTACAAACCAGAGGGTTTGCATGGAAAATAAGACGGATACTCACATTGTTTTCAAGGTTTTCAATTTGCTCAATGCCGTTGTGAGACATGAACAAGTGGCAGAGATTCCTGTTCTCACTCAGCCCTTCAAGTTTCACTATTCGGTTACTCTGGCAGAAAAAGAGCAACAATCATTCACGCGATCAGCCCAGAAAGAAATTTGTGCAATGCAGAGAGATCAGTACAGAGAACGCTACAGTTGAATTTTAAGGTAAATATAGATGTTGAACTAAAACAAAAAAATATCTTGACATTTCCTCGTCAATACTAGCCTGTAACAAACACACGGGGCCATTATCATACCAGTAAGGTCAGAATGGCTTGAAAAGTAGATACTAACAGTAGTTTGTTAAAGTACCATGAAATTCCGAGAAAGCCCCCCCCCCCCCCACTTTCCTATGCTGAAGGATAATCTGACCCGATTTGGGAAGAGGGCACTTGCTCTGTTCCGGACCGAAATTCAAGGTGGCGGTGGGAGAACTACTAAAAGTAAATTCTTATTTACTGTTTTTATTTTTATCCACCACTGTCAAACTCCCCAAACGACTCCTCAGAGTCGCACGCAAAAGTCTACTCCTCACACTTTCTCTGCACAGAATAACGTTCTTCTAGAGGTATATCACCATCACTGGAGAGTCAGGTGTGCAGCACACCATCTCGCGAACCATGTAGCGCACTAGATACAATACACCCGGTAAATGATTCAGTCCCCATTACTGCTGAAATGGCTGTCAAGCCTTGGATATGAGTGACACACAAGTGACGCTCATCTCAGAAACAGAAGTTACCGCAGAGAAGGAGGGGGAGAGCGCTTGCTCGAGTGGGGACGCTAGCTTAGCATTTTACGATACAGTATAACCACATTACAACAGACCTCCATAGTGAAGAGGATTTCAAAAAGTTGTTAAAGAAGTATGTAAAATCTAAGCACTGCTACAACAGACTTTTATGGAAACAATGAATGGGTCTGTTATAACAGGAGAAAATCACAAGTCATGTACAAAATCATTCTGAATGGAGCATAAAAAAATAATTTTTTTTAATCGCATTTTCAGTTTCTGTAGCCCTTTTTCCGTTCGAGTCAAATATATCTTCACTGAAAACTACAAAGTTTTTTGTGCCTGCCGAGTTGGTGAAAATCATTGTGAAAGTCAAGGGGACAAACACACACACACCTGTTTATGAATGTTATATGCAGTGCTATTATGCGTAATAACACTGATTGGGCAGACTTTTGCACAGGACCTGACTTTTCTTGTTCAAAAGCAGCACTGTGAAGATTGTGAATAAGGCAACAGTACGCGAATGGCCAATTTCTGCGAGGGAAAAAAAATGAATAAAAAGGGCTCACTTGAATACTGAGCAGTTCCAGTTGCTTGAGGTGTTCGAGGTTTTGAAGCTTGGAGATCTTGTTCTTTCCCAAGAAAAGGTTTTTAACGTTTACCAGTCGGTCCATGTTCTCAATGACCTGCGATTGCCAACCGAATTCCTGGTTTGCTTCAAAAAAAGTAATATGAGAGGTAAGAAAAGAAAAAGATGTCTCAGTTTTGCCCCAAGGACAATGCAATGAATGTAATAGCAAAAAGCCCTGCCACGATGGTCTAGTGGCTAAGGTACTCGGCTGCTGACCCGCAGGTCGCGGGATCAGATACTGGCTGCAGCGGCTGCATTGTTGATGGCGGCGGAAATTTTGTAGGCCCGTGTGCTCACCGTTGGGTGCACGTTAAAACACCAAGTGATCGAAATTTCCGGAGCCCTCCATTATGGCATCTCATAATCATATGATGGTTTTAGGATGTTAAACACCACATATCAACCATTCATGTAATAGCAAAAGAAAAATAGAATACTACACGAAGAACGACAAGCATTTCGAAACTCCCAGTGTGTCGCTCAAGCACAAGAACGCATGAGCTAAGAACTGTCACATGTCAATACGCAGTGCGGTGCTTATACACAAACACGGATGCTTAAAAACAGTGCACAGGAGTACACGGGACAAGCACAAACTAAAAACTGTCACATTTACTTCTTTGTGTTGATTATGCACATTGTGTTGACTATGCACAGTGTTGATTATGCACATTCTATGGTTCTTAATTTGTTTTTTAGCCCTATGGATCTCCTGCCCAGTGACATTCAATGAATTTCGTGCCCGGTGCTCCACATCACAAGTGGGTAGAAAAAGGGCCACTTTTTCGTTCGCGTCTCAAGGGCTGTTTTCTAGTACCTATCACTTTCTAGTACACCTAAAATTGCCTAATAACACTAAATTGTTTAACGACACACTAAGAAGACCTAGGAGCTAGAAAAAGAGCAATCGTGCATAATACTCGCCTTTATTCGGTTGGAACCCAGCTCAAGCAACTCAAGGTTGACAAGTGTGTCGAGGTTCTCAATTTTTGTGATCCTGTTGTTCACCAGGAAAAGTTTTTTTAGCTTCACGAGGCTCTCGAGGTTTTCAATTTTCGTTAACCGGTTGAACGAGATGTCCAGGATTCTTTGTCACATACGTGCAAAGTCATGAAATAAAATAAAATGAAATACGAAAATAAATCTTTGTGCAGTGTTCGTTTTTTTTTCACCTTGATGACAGCATTGAACAGTTCAGTCCCTTTGCAACCATAATGAACTAGATTGGATTGGTGATGAATAAAAAATAAGACATCAACGTTAGTGCACTACATTTTTGCCCGTTATGATAATTTGCTGTTGCCGGTACTTTTATACCAAATAGTCGATGGTCGAGACAGTTTTTTTAGCCCAATAAGGAAACAAACTAGCTAAAACAGAAATGTCATATCTGTCCAGTAAACATTCAAACAAATATAGGTACTTCATTTCTTTAGAGTAGCATCACATCACAATAATAAGTGAAAAGAAAATTGTGTAAGCTAGCACCAAATGCCAATAGATTTCAAACACAAATTTGTTAAACTAAACACTACACAACTCGTTATAAGGCTAGCATACCAAATGAAATACAAAATGACCAGCCACTGCTCAGAATTTCTAATTCTGAGCAGTGGCATTCATGCCTTCATTTGCATATCAAAGATTAACTGTACTCGGATCACCCTGAAAAGGCTAGTGCCAAGAATGTAACTACATTAACTGTACTACAATTGAAGTCATCACACTTTTTATAGAAAGACCGAAATGCTGTACTCACTCAAGGTTAACCAGACCATCAAGATTCTCAATCTTTGTAATTTGGTTGTCGTAAAACTCTAGCTCCTTCAGCGTTACTAACATCTGCACATTTTCGATCTTCTTCAGCAAGTTGTTCCTAAATATTAAAACCTAAGGAAAAAAAAAAAAAAGACGAAGCCATTAGAATTCAACCTTACTTACTGATTGAATGGAGGTGGCAGTATTCTGTGACAACTATACAATTGCAGCAGGTCTGAATTAATTTCATTCCATGAGAGCCCACAACAGGGTTATGTTGGTTTTTATTTTGGTAATTTAAAAAAGCCATCTGATGAGTGATGCAGCTTTTTTTAGTATCAAAATTTTTTAACATGATTACATTTTTTCATCACCAATGATAAATAAAACATTTGGAATTGTCGCTTGCTCGATTTATCAGTCAACTAAAGAACACAGTATGAACCGCATGCGCGGCACAGCGACTTGACAGGCTGCACTGCGTTGCATTTCACCACTTAACATTATGAAACCATCTTGTGATTTCTATGAAAGTAAGAAATCGTACAGTGCTCACACCAAATGCAATCCCCTGGATGGCAATAGCTAACACTTACAGGATCAGGTACAGTTCCCGTCGATAAAAGAATAAAAAAATGCAGGCATCACAGGAGTTATCACCAAAGCTCAATACGCAGAGCATCACGTTTGTTCATTTTTGCAATACAGAGGTTGTGGGTATAGCTCATAAAGACAGCTAGTAGTTCCTTAACTCATCTAATTTTATTTCACTTCGATTTATCACTTCTACACTTTAGGGCAAAGAAATATAAAATTTACTTTATGTTTACCCTCGCTTCATGTGGTGGTGACGAAAAACAGAGGAAGGAAAAGAAAGAAAGAAATTTGGATTCTCCCTTCTTGTTCATCTCGCCTGCCGTGGTAACTTACTAATATTGTCATGTCACTAAGCTCCGGAATGTAGGTTAGACTTTAGGCCCCAACAGAGATATTACGACGAAAGGGACAAGCAAGAACACCTGTCTGTGCACAGGTGCACTTATATTCAAGTTCACCTAAAGAGCCCCCAGTGGTCAAAATTAAGCCACCGGGTCAAAATTAAGCCACAGTGTCCCACTACGGTGAGCCTCATAATCGCATTGCAACTTTGGCACTCAGAACCATTGAATTAAATTTTCCTTTGCTCATTAATCTTATCATAGTGAAGCCAAAACACAAAGTGCCCAACAGTATTGACACATCTCGTTCTATTTGTGAAGACGCTAAAGCAGAAGTACAGGTGCACGTAGGGGGGTGCAGATTAGAGGCTATAAACAAGTGCATTCACAGATGGATATATTGGCACATGCATACCTGCCAACTTCAAGGATTCTGAAAATGGGGGGAGGAGAGAGAAGGGTGTCATGCCGATTTATTTTGCCCCTTTCCTTTTTTGCATAAAAAAAATGGCGACAAAAAAATAGGGGCGGTTTGGAGGGGAGGCAGCAGTAAGCATCTGCGTTGCGCAGTATTTTAATGGCTTGGAGTGACTGAACTCCCGAGGGCAGGGTTTCCAAACTACTACTGTACAGTAGAAGGTGCGATCTCGAAGGGGCCAAAAATACCTATCAAAACAACTAGCAAAATCTATTTCTGTCAAAAGAACTCGCGTATGTCTTCCTGGGACACATGTGAATGGAAGGGATGGACGGGCACTTTCTGTATACTTTCGGAGTTCTGTCAGCTACATCATCGCCACACATGATCGCGTCAAGAGCAATCGCGGTTCGGTCCACAGCGGTTGTGGCAAACGATAACCACAGTTCTGACAGTGCGTGCACTGGCAGCGTGTGTCTTTTCGAAGCTTCGAGCACGCTGCTATCGGGTTCTGTTTGATGGTTTCGGTATTAAAGTTCATGCAGCCCGTTGCGATGAAGAAAAGTGCTCGGAACATTCAAATTTTTGCGCAATGAACAAATTAGAATTTGGCTGGGAAATTTCACGAATTCGTATCTGCTGGTTTCACATTATTTAGATTCTACTGTAGGTTTAGATTAATGTCTCGTAAATTCGTTTACCATAAAATGTGATGGGTTCCCAAAAAGCCTATTGGATTGGGCTGCACATTTGTCAATGCGGCCAGATCACGACCCTAAATTTCAATTTTCGGGAGATTTTTGAGACAACCGTACAAACGTTAAGAACTGGTCGAAATCCTGGAGTCTCCCGGAAAGTCCTGGAGACTTGGCAGGTATGCACATGGCTACAAGGCAACAACACACATGAGCTTCAAATCATTGTAGTCCTTTCCAAAGCACTTGTCTTTTCATCATCACAAATGCATCATACGTACAGTAGGCTCTCATTAAACAGAACCTGAATGTTCTGTTTAATAGGAATTACATTGACTGAGAGATGACCAGGAGTGCAGAATACAAGAAGAAAACCAATATTTTTAGAAGTACTTGCTCCAGTTAGGCAGCAGTTCTGTTTAACAGATTTCTGTTTACTGAGAGTCTACTGTATTTGATTTACAGGAATCATGAATGCTTCTTGGCACTTTACATACCTTTAGTAGAAAGGTGGGTCAACTGGATAAATCATCTCACATTTAACCTGATTAACAAACATGCTCTACAGAATGTTCAGATCAGCACATTATGTGCATGCGCAACACAACACTCACGGCACACGACTCGCTTGCTTTTCTGTGCTACAGTGAAGGTATCGATGATTGGCCGCAATAGCCTCTGCAGTAAATAGTGAAAGCTATATTAACCACCCAAGTGAACGCTTGTCCAAGGCAAGACATAATGCATCACTGACCTCTACTTTCCGCAGGGGTTCCAAGTTTGACACTTTCCCAATGCGGGAATGGTTGAAATCGACAAACTGCATCAAACAAGAGAGAAATGCAAGTATTTTGTCAACTTCACAAGAGAAAAACAGAACAACAAAAAAAGCTGCCCCATTAAAATCACACAGCTTTAATGAGTAAGAGCTAATAACAGTTGTGCCATTAACAGTGTCAAGAGCTGTCATGGTACACACGCTACTTTCATCGTTTACTTGTCAATGAATTCGCTGAATGATCTTTCCACGACACCTTGAGTAAGTCAATGACACTGAAAAAGTCCTCGTAACTATCGCACCAAACCCAATTTGCCTCTGTTGATTAGACTGAATTCAAGAGCTTGAGCTAAAGTGCATACAGCCCTGTTTATAAAAGTGCGGCCCCCTATGTGGCCTTTTTCCTCTTTGCATGAAAGCATGGTCTACAACAATACCGGAGAAAAGATCAACATAATGTGCATTTTCTTTGCACTGAAACTAGCTTTAGGAGCGAAGAACACTCGAGGGTTCTGCGCACCAAAATGTCTTGCTTTAGCTGGATCGTACTGATCGTGAGTCTCTTTTAAGACTCGTAAAAACGAATAATGCTAAATATCGATATTTTAGAGCGGCGGTTACAGGTCTGTGAATTAGGTGGCAGCACAAAAAAAAAAAAAAAAGCTGTTTTACAACAATCTAAAGAGACACCCAAAATACCATGAACACAATTAAGACTGGCAGTCTTCCTTCAAAATTTTATTTGCATTCCTTTAGCAGTAAAAAGTTGTTCTGCAGGATTCGAAATGAGGGCAATAACTTTCACGTTCTAGAAGTACATCAACCCCAAGACAGTGTGGTGGACACTCGCCATGTAATGCACCCAATAATCATGTTGTTCAAATTACATTATTTCACTTACAGTGTTTTCATAACAGGCTTTAGCTTGCATGATGAGGGAAAGCTTACTTTACAAAGCAACGTTAGTTAGAATAGCATAGATAGTATAGTATAATAAGTACATGTAGACTTACTGTACATTAGCACACAAACTACTATACAGCTGCCCTGCACATTAGATGTAAAAATACAGTGGAACCTCGATTATACATCTTTCAGGGGACCATGCAAAACCGTCGTACATATAATCAGGGTGTTGTATAAGCGAAAAACAAAGATTACAGGTAGTGACTCTTAGCTTTGCCCCCCGAAAAATAAGTACAGACCACCTGAATAAGCCTTCGGCACGACCTTGTCCCTCTGCAAGGCAGCTAATGGCAGCATTACTTAGTTAAAGGAGGAGCGAGCAAATCTTTATTCTCAGCTTTAAAAAAAATGTAATCCAACGCACATCTTTCTACCGATAAACACAGTCCGAAAATTGCCTGTGCATGAGAACGAATTGCCAACAGCCTCCCATCAAAAAAGACCAGACACAGTGTCATCCTTATCACATAATGACGACAGACTGCGAGTTCGCATTCAATGCCTTTGTTCGTGACTAAGCTGTGTGCGTTATAATTTGTTGGCTTGTGAAATGCAACTAGAGATGTCCTACTCTTGTTATGAACGTCGACGATCAGTGAAAGTAATTTTGCACGGTGAAAACAGCTGCGTTGCCTGCGCAAGCTTGTGACTGTGAGTGCGACAAAGGCAGAAGATCAGCTGTAAGTTGACCGGGATAAGTTTCCACGGACCGAAAACGTAAAAATATCAGCTTTTTGGCCAGCTGAAGCTACTCTGAGGAGCTCGACTAGGTAACTACCCCGGATACGCATGCATGCAATCAAGGCGTACATAGAAACGCCTGAACTTCCAGGAGAATCAATTTTCCATTCTAAGGAGACATTTTGTCTTGATCTATAATTTTCTAATCAACCTAAGGGAATGCAGGCTCATATTTTCGCACTAGTGAATATTTGGAGGACGTTTGATTTCAGTAAAGAAGGTTTTATAGGGGCGAAGCTCCTTATGGCGTGGCTTGTGCGTCCTGTTGTCGTAGTACGCAACCTGTGGCACATAGCTGCATACCAATGGCACATACCACAGCATATCCATGGAATGAATGATGATGAGTGGGGCCAAGCGTCTGTCAATCCATCTGCGCTGACAGCAGAAATATGGTACATACTCTCGTTTAGTCCTTGGATTGCCCGCTGGATGGTGGTACTTGTATATGATAAACAGAAGCGAGATGGTGGTACTTGAAGTGTTCACTAGATGGATGGATGGACAGGCAGACAAGCAGACAGACAGACGCACGGATGGATAAATGGACGCACGTATGGATGAACTGATGCACAACGGACAGACGCACGGACGGACGCACAAACGGGTACAGGTACGGATGCACGGACAGAAGCACAGACAGATTGACGGGCGCTTCGCCCACTCATCATCATTCATTCCTTGGATATGCTGTGATACTTTTTTCTTTCAAACAAAATCTGAAAGTTATCGCAAGATGCGAAAATGGCATAAAACTGTATCTTATAACTAAGAAGATTAATATATTACTTCTATGAGGATTTTGTGGGAACCAAACCGATTCATCATTAAATGTGGGTCGTCGCTAAACCGCGGGACGTATGATAGAAGTTCCACTGTACATGTATACAACACTACAGAGAGGTGCCACCAGAATTCCAAAATGTGTGCCAGGAAGGATTTGCAGCTTACGTATTTAAGCTATTTAAGCCCCTAATAGCAGCTAGGCTCCTTTAATTAGTGCTTCCATATTTTCCATATTTGCAATAAGTATGTCAGAAAGATCTCTGCACTTCCAATTATTTAGGTTAACGTAAAGCCATGACCGGCTGTTGTCAGCAGCCCAACAAATACACTCAAACCTCATTATAACAATGCATCTTAAAGACGAATAAGATCGTTATATCCAAAAATTTGTTATAAAGGTTATTCTTAACATTTCATCTGTTGCAAGACTATTTTTCATTTATTTAGTTATAACCAATATGTGTTCATAATATTGAGGTATGAGTGTATTACATTTTAAGCTAACCTGTAGATTTTTCTTGGAAGTTATGTACTTTCGTAATTTCACATGCACCTGAGTGGGGCCCAAACAGTCCACGAAGTTTGTTAGCGAGGAGACCGTACAGTAATATATGTTCTGAGTGACGGGAAACGGAACTGATTTGTCGAGTCACTAACCTGACAAAAAAAAAATTAAGGCAGCTTATTGGTGCTAAGCTGAAGGAATGTAGCTTCGTGGCCTTCCTCATTTCTCTTTATTCTTGTCTTTTCTTCCTCTACTTTGTTTTTTCTAGCTCTTTCGTTTCTGTTTCGTTTGTTGTCTTTCTCGCTCCTTTTATCTCTCATCCCCTTATATTTATCACTTTCTCTTTTTTTTTTCTTTTCGAAATTGCTTTGTTCTCGTCTTACTCTATCTTTTTGATCTCCTTTTTGTGTGTGTGTTTCTTTCTACCTCTTTGTCTCATTGTCTGAAAAATTCATCGCTCATAATTATTGCACCCCATGCCAAATAAATAAGTGTATGTGTCTTGAAAGCAAAAAAAAAAAATGAGTCAGAGGGTGGTGAGAACATGTGCCAGTTCATGATGAGGACAATTTTCTAAACTGCAGAAGGAGTTTCTTTGAGCTTAATCAGGACCGCTGTTACAAATATTTGAACACGACGTCAAATTATATAGAGGTGCCACTAGTACACTTCACAACTCACCGTGTCATCGAGCCCGATACCTTCCAGAGATATTTCATTTACTTTGGGTCCTTTTGGCCTGTGCTCCTCCTCTGTGAATGGTTTAGGAAAATGCCGTATTAGTAAGAAGTCCAAATTTACTAAACAGTTATAGTTTACGGTTAGCATGATAGCGGAGGTTAAGGGAATAAAGTTGCCGTGCAGCAAAAGTTCATTGTGGACATCGTCTTATAGTTTAGCGGGATAGCGTTTACGTAGTTTATGTGCCCCAGCTGGGACAATGTCACCACCTATCGGATGGTTAATAAGTTAAAGACAATGAAAAAGAAAAGAAAACGAGAATGCTTGCCTATGCCATCGCGTGAAGCATTGTTACAAGTTTATTTTACTATTAATAAAAGCAAATAAATATGAACTGCGCACCAAAAGCGAAAAAATTATGTTGCTGATTTGTTTACATCGATCTTGTAGTTAGGCCTCGACGCATTCGAAATGGGACGCTGTCTCGAGAATTACGCTGCCAACTTATTCATAATCTCGGTCATCGAAGTTAACTGAAGGCAAGCAAAGCCGCTTTAAACAGTCATTTGCTGCAAACAAAGCGAATCTTATAACAACTACGCCGAAATCACTTCGAAGCAGGCGTCCGAGAGCGCCACCATGTTTATGTACACTACGTACACTTACGCTATCACGATAACCTTAAATCTGAAAAATACCGCGCATACGGTAACCGGTACGGGTAATGTACGTATCTGCACATGCGCACTTCGATTCCGGTATCGCGGTATGCCCGGTATCCCGGTGAGCCCGGTATACTATAACTGTCTACTTTCTAGAACATGACTACATTCTTGCAGCTTATTTCAAAATGTAAACAGAATGCAGCTTACCATGATGGTCTGTGCAGGCTAAACAAAAGGAAAAAAAAAAAAAAAACAGATCAATATTGACCCTGCGATGCTACAGCAGGTCGTCCTTAAGGTAACCATAAAGTTAGCTTTTAGAACAGGAAGAACCTCCAGTACAAACGCTTCAATATAGCCTGTGAGAACAGATTGCGATCGCCTTACACTCGAATGAAAGCAAAAACATATTTTTTTAATAAAGAGCATTTCAAAATGTAAACAAAACGCAGCTTACCCTGATGGTCTGTGCCAGCTAAAGAAAAGAGAAAAAAAGGAACAAATCAATATTGACTCTGGGCTGCTACAACTGTAAAGTTTTCTTTTAGAACAAGAAAAACCTACAGTCCAAATGCTTCATTAAAGCTTGTTAGCATAGATTGCAACTATGTTACACTTGAAAGAAAGCAAAATCATATTTTTTTTAATAAAGAGCATTTCAAAATGTAAACAAAACGCAGCTTACCCTGATGGTCTGTGCCGGCTAAAGAAAAGATAAAAAAGGAACCGATCAAAATTGATTCTGGGCTGCTACAGCAGGTCATCCTTATCATAACTGTAAAGTTATCTTTTAGAACGAGAAGAACCCAAAGTCCAAATTGATTGATATGTGGGGTTTAACGTCCCAAAACCACCATATGATTATGAGAGACGCCGTAGTGGAGGGCTCCGGAAATTTCGACCACCTGGGGTTTTTTAACGTGCACCCAAATCTGAGCACACAGGCCTACACCATTTCCACCTCCATCCGAAATGCAGCCGCCGCAGCCGGGATAAGAACCTAAAGTCCAAATGCTTCATTATAGCTTGTGAGCATAGATTGCGACTACCTTACACTCTGGAAAAGCTAAACATTTTTTTAAAGTTAAGAGCATTTCAAGATGTAAACAGAATGCAGCTTACACTTAGGGTCTGTGCCAGCTAAACAAAAGAAAAAAAGAGAACAGATCACAATTGACTCTAGGCTGTTACAGCTGGTCATCTTTAAGGTAACCATAAGGCTATTTTTTAAAACAGGAAGAACCTGCAGTACAAATGCTTCATCATAGCCTGTGAGCAATGATTTCCACTACCTTACAGTTGAAAAAAAGCAAAAATATTTTTTTAATTAACAGCATTTCAAAATGTAAACAAAACGCAGCTTACCTTGATGGTCTGTGCCGGCTAAAGAAGAAAAGGAAAAAAAAAAAAAACAGATCAATATTGACTATGAGTTGCTACAGCAGGTCATCTTTAACATAACCATCAAGTTAGCTTTTAGAACAGGAAGAACCTGCAGTCGAAATGCTTCATTATAGCCTGTGAGCACAAATTGCAACTACCTTAGACTCAAAAAAAAAAAAAAAAAAGCGAGAGCATTTTTTAAAATTAGGAGCACATCAAAATGTAAACAGAACACAGCTTACCCTTATGGTCTGTGCCGGCTAAAGAAAAAGAAAAAAAAAAAAGAATAAATCAATATTGACTTTGAGCTGCTACAGCAGGTCACCCTTAAGTAACCAACAAGTTAGCTTTTAGAAAGGAAAGAACCTATTGTCCAGATGCTTCATTATAGCTTGTGAGCATAGATTGCGACTACCTCACACTCGAAAGAAAGCAAGAACTTTTTTTTCTAATTAGGAACATTTCAAAATGTAAACAGAATGCAGCTTACCCTTAAGGTCTGTGCCAGCTGAAGAAAAGGGGAAAAAAAACAGATCAAAATTGACCCTGGGCTGCTACAGCTGGTCATCCAATAAGGTAACCATCAAATTATCTTTTAGAACAGGAAAAACCTGCAGTCCAAATGCCTCATTATAGCATGTGAGCGCAGATTGCGACTACCTTACACTCGAAAGAAAGCAAGAACATAAGAAAAGGAAAAAAAGAAACAGATCAAAATTGACCCTGGGCTGCTACAGCTGGCCATCCTTAAGGTAACCATAAAGTTATCTTTTAAAACAGGAAGAACCTGCAGTCCAAATTCTTTATCAAAGCCTGTGAGCACAGATTGTGACAACCTTACACTCGAAAGAAAGCCAGAACATTTTTTTTTTTAATTAAGAGCATTTCAAAGTGTAAACAGAATGGTGCTTACCTTTATGGTCTGTGCCGGCTAAAGAAAAGGAAAAAAAAAAAGAACAAATCAAAAGTGACCCTGAGATGCTACAACAGGTCATCCTTAATGTAACCATAAAGTTAGCTTTTAGAACACGAAGAAACTGCAGTAGAAATGCTTCATTATAGCCTGTGAGCACAGATTGTGACTACCTTACACTCGAAAGAAAGCGAAAACATTTTTTAAATAGGAGAATTTTAAAATGTAAACACAACACAGCTTACCCTTATTGTCTGTGCCGGCTAAAGAAAAGGATAAAAAAGGAACAGATCAATATTGATTCTGAGCTGCTATAGCAGGTCACCTTTAACGTAACCAACAAGTTAGCTTTTAGAACGGGAAGAACGTGCAGTCCAAATGTTTCATTATAGTATGTGAGCACACATTACAACTGCCTTACACCCGAAAAAAGCAAAAACATAAGAAAAAGAAAAAAAGTAACAGATCAAAATTGACGCTAGGCTGCTACAGCTGGTCTTCCTTAAGGTAACCATGAAGTTTATCTTTTAAAATGGGAAGAACCTGCAGTCGCAATTCCTCATTATAGCCTGTGAGCATGGATTGCGACTACCTTATACTCGAAAGAAAGCAAAAATATTTTTTTTATTAGGAGCATTTCAAAATGTAAACATAATGCAGCTTACCCTGATGGTCTGTGCCGACTAAAGAAAGGGATAAAAAGGAACAAATCAATATTGACTCTGAGCTACTACAGCAGGTCACCCTTAACGTAACCAACAAGTTAGCTTTTAGAACGGGAAGAACCTACAGTCCAGATGCTTCATTATAGTCTGTGAGCACACATTACTACTACCTTACACTCTAAAGAAAGCAAAAATATTTTTTTAATTAGGAGAATTTCAAAATGTAAACAGAATGCTGCTTACCTTTAGAATCTGTGCCTGCTAAAGAAAAAGAAAAAATCAAAATTAACTCTGGGCTGTTATAGCTGGTCATCCTTAGGTAACCATCAAGTTAGCTTTTAGAACGGAAAGAACCTGCCGTCAAAATCCTTCATTAAAACCTGTGAGCACATATTGTGACTACCGTAAACTCGAAAGAAAGCAAAAATAATTGTTTTAATTATGAGAATTTCAAAATGTAAACAGAATGCAGCTTACCCTGATGGTCTGTGCCACCTAAACAAAAGGAAAAAAAAAAGACACAGATCAAAATTGACTCAGGGCTGCTACAGCAGGTCATCCTTAACGTAACCATCAAGTTAGCTTTTAGAACGGAAAGAACCTGCCATCAAAATCCTTCATTAAAACCTGTGAGCACAGATTCCGACTACCTTGCACTTGATAGAAAGCAAAAATATGTTTGTTTATTAAGAGCACTTAATAACACAATGGTGATAAAAAATCAAATTGGGCATGAAAAATGTCAAGTGGAGATGATTGAACACCCGTACCACACGTGTGTCGTGCTGTGTCTTATCTACATCTGTTGTCAATGTCTTTTTAAGCCCATTCGGGTTTCCCGCCTTCATTAATCTAAATCAACTCATCCAAATGTAGACTCAGTCAAACCCCTTTATAAGAGATGCTGATGTAAGAGACAAATGGGTATAAGAGGCACCAGTGCCTACAAAAAAATGCGGGTACACAAGAAAATGAATCCGAGGCACCGCCCTTCTAACAGACGTCTCGTATAGAAGACTAACTGCTGCCCGAGGTATGCCTCTTATAAAGGAGTTTAACTGTATACGCAGAACTACAATGAACCACATCACAAGAGCAACTAGTGCACGTGCACGTGTGCTGGCACCAGCTGTGCAAACGCCCAGTAAAAAGCATGTGGAATGCAAGCAAGAACACAGCAAACATGCACGCATACATGCATGCAAAAACTGTCAGGGCAGAGCATATTAACACACGTCGGAAAAGTGTGACAGCTGTTGCGAAAAAAGCTCACAGAAGGCATGACTGCCAATATTCAAATTTAGAGGTTCCTGTACCGTGTGGTGACAATGGTTGTTGAATCATTTCAAACAGCTACAACGTTGATCTTCTGCAGAAGGCTTTTTGTATACACGTTCTTGGCTGTGTGAATGCTAGCAAAGGGTTGACACAGATTTTAATCAAGGGCTGCGCAGCCAGCTTTTACAATATTCATCCTATGGTTAACTAGTATGAAATTAGGTGATCTTCTATACTAATGATATATCAATTACAAGAAGTGTTACGTAACTCAAACATAGTCTGAAGTTTATTATACAGTTTGGAGAATGCATGAGAGAGGAATTGCCACGATGCCAGAGTAAAAGGCGTGTTTTTAAACGCCCGACTAGGCTTCTGGTACCACGAGTATGGCTGACAACAATGAACGACTGTGGGAAAAACACATTTGGCAAAATTACAAATGTAAAGTTGGTTAAATACAGCATAATGAAGATGAATAAACTAAAAAGTATAATAGTGGAGTCTGCAGCAAACAGTAGAAAAGTACAACTGACACTTTGCGGTCCGTAGTCGGGCAAAGGGTTAAGTGTCAGTTGTACATTTCAACTGTTTGCTGCAGACTCCACTATTATATTTTTAAGTTTATTCATCTTTATTATGCGTGCATTGTCGGGCAGTGCCCAACAACGCACGCTGCCCGACAATGCAACATGGCTATAGTGGTTTGCTGTCGGGCACCACCAGAGAGGTGTGTTCGTGGTATAAATTTCGTGGTTTTCCTATTAGAAGTCAGGCACATCTTTAAAATACATGAAACAGCATTTCTTGAGGATTGAGTGAGCCTGAGTTGTTAAGGTTTACGTTTTTTTTTTGCACAAGAGTGTAGCACAACGTTCAGCACTAAGCCTAGAGCGTACCCACTCGGCACACCTTTTGTTGAGAAGCATGGCATCGTTTTCACCACGTGCCTTTTACGGTGGTGCTTTTAGCGAAAGCGAAGATGACTCTAGTGAGGAACAGAATTACCTGCCTCCACCAGACAGTGATGACAGTAACTTCATGGGGGTGAGTGACGACGAGGACAGCGATGAAGACACCACGTTCTTTTTTTTTTTTTTTGCAAAACCTGCAGTAGCAACTCTAGCCCTCAACCCAGGAGAATGTAGAAGTGGTATCATACACTGCCCAAATATCGCTAAAGGAGTTGCTTGCAGAATACAAGAGGAAAAAATAAATATCCCCTGAAGTTTTCTTCCGCAGTTCGTGTTTTTATTCGCTATCCCAGAAATTAGGAAAATAGTTTCGGACCAGTAGAGCCGGAAAGTGGTAAATGTTTTGGACCGCAAAGGGTTAAGCTTGCAATATTTATTCAGCATGCTGATTGGTTGTTTTCTATTCCATTTAATGTAGTTAACATGGTGCATCCATCGGAAATTCCAATAAAGGAGTGCTTCCAAAAAAACCTGCACTCATAAATTCTTTCAAGAGGTTGCTATATAATAAACGAGATATAATCTCAACTGTTTTATTATTTGGAGCAAAAATCATATGCTTTACTTTCTTAAAATTTAAGCTGAGTTGACTGGCTTTCAGTTTCAAGCTGAGCTATGAGGGTGACCTAATTGAGAGTGATTCTAGCTAATTTTTAATTGAAGAAATTAGGTTAAAGATGTTATCTGAGGGCAATAAAACATTCGTTTTGTGGGCATATAATACAATATCTAACGTTTCTAGTATTGCAATGATATTATTAATGTTAAGGGGGCCCTGCAAGACTTTTTGAGCACGGTCAGAAAACACTGCCAATCGGTACTAGAGGCTCCTGACAACAAATGAGCCAAACATTATAGCGCAGCACGCAGCCTGGAATTGACAATAAATGATCAAAGTCAGCTGAAAATTTCGTTCTCTTTTCTCGACAAATGACGGAACACGCTCAAAAATCACTCGTAGAAAGCCCATCTGTCAGCCATTGGCTGATTTGAACATGGCGCATTTGGTCGTTAGAGATCGCCGCTGGAGATCGCTACTTGTCCACGCAAGCGCGCGCATCACACTGAAAAAGCCGCGTATTTGAAGAAAACAAGAAAAAGAAGTGTTGAAGGTAACAAGGCGCGAGACATATTCTCAATGCCCCTGCCATCCCTCCCTACCTAGCTTTCAGCGCTTTCGTCGGGACTAGAGAAGAAAGAGTTCAATTGCAGCATGCGACAAATCTTTGTAACTCCACTCGCACTGAACGAACTCTTGAAAATTTTGCGGCTTTGAATTCGTGAGGCAATAAGCTCTTCCAGTGAATTCATTTCATGGTTGCTTGAAAAGTGTTTCAGGCCCTTTTTAAGAAAAAAACAGTGGTACCTAAAATGAAACCTTGTAGAACGCCACAGGTACTATTTGCACCGTCTGACTGGTACCCTACGTCATCAGGCTTAGACGATGAGTATATCATCAGAGGTAGCTCATTGCTCGCAAATCCTTAACAGGAAATAACAGCTCCTGTGCACTGAATCACTGTGCGCACTAGACAGCTACGAGAGCAAAAGCGATCAGCGGCCCGTCCACTTTTTTAACAAGCATGATAGCCTCTCTATCACAGGTAAAATATAATGGCAATGCTGACATGTGCAGCTTATAACAAAGAAATACAGGCTAGCAAGCTATAGTCCAGATTTAAGATATAAATGCTTTCTTTTTGCCGAACACTAATGCAGCCTTTTCATTTTTTTTTTTATTCTTTAGGCTGCTGAAGTCACCCCTATTCCCTTCTTTAAGACTACCATGCTATTTGCTGTGCTCCTATGAGAGTACAAATTGGAACGCAAGAGCACAATCTTGTTCCGTACCGAGGATTGGTGAAATGGTCACTGCAACGTTGCAGATGATCTTATTATCTTCTTCGGCCTTCTGGGCAGGTCTCAGTAGGGCCCCTTCTGTTTTCACTGAAAGCCAAAGCAAAAGCCCATTTTCGCTTTGCAAGACGCACAAGTGCTGCCTTTCAACAGAAATCGGAACAGAGGCAATGTGTGAAACAAACAACGCTGCCTGACCCCACTGAATGGGAAAATGAGCATAGAGAAAATGTGGGATGGCGTTTGGCATAAGATCGCGACCGTAAACATCCCACCTTCTCCCTTGTTTCTAGTTCGCATACTATACATCAGAAATGCGCCGGCAGTTAAAGGCTAAAAAGAAAAGAACCAGCAGCCATGACACTTCTTCATAGACTTAAAGGGTCAGTAAACAACCTGGTGGTTCAGAATTTCTAATAAAGAAACAACTGCGCACTTGTACGAAGTGAACATGCTGCTGCAAGAACTTTGGGAATAAGTGCTGTAATAAGGAAGTTACAGGGCTCAGGACCACCCGCTTTGGCTAGTCTCAGTTTATCGCTCGTCCTTCCCACCTTTTAGGGGCAAAGCTTCTTAAGGCGTGGGTCTGTACATCCTCCAATGTATGTAGTTGTAGTAGGTAGCCACCGGCGGCACATACCTGCTCAAGAGTGGGTATGTGCCACAGGGGATGCGAGATGGCGCAACTTGGAGTGTTCACTAGATGGACGCACGGATGGATGCACGGACAGACAAACTAGCAGACGGACGGACGTGCGAACGGACTCACGGACAGATGCATGGATGGTCGCACAGACGGACGGAAGCAAGAACAAACAGACAGAAGCATGGACGGGCTGTCGGACGCTTTGCCCCACTCATCATCATTCACTCCGTGGATATGCTGTGATTTTTTTATCCCAGCAGAAAGGAGTAGGCGTAGCCCTTTGTGGTGACTATGCCCACTTCATCAACGTAACACGTTATTGGCATGCAGCCAACAACCAAGCACGGCTTCCCCCACGCGAGCACGTGTAAGAGCGGCACGGGGAGGAAGAGTGGTGCGAGCAACACGCTTCCCCTGGCAGTAAAGTAGCGAGACGTCTCTTTATATCGGAAGCTTTCGTTCTGGCAATACCGCTTTTCCCAGTAGTCTCATGCCCTACAAAACGACAGAGGGCAGCAAAGAAAAATTAAAACGCAGACAGCGCATCCACAACTGCCTCAACACTTCGTAGGGCAAAGGAACAAGCAAGAAGCTCAGGGGTTCGTAATGTTACCCACGGGCAAAATTTCGTTACTTCGCGCACAAGGAGGACTCACCAGCCAAAGGAAAGAAGCACAGGAATTGTTCGTCGACATGGAATATTGCAGTGTCGCACGCAGCACCGCAATATTCGCAAAGTATGATCACTCCGGTCTATTGTACCAATTAGCATGGTTATTTATGGGGTGCAAAAAAAACACGTCAGAGCCTGTTTACTGACCCTTAAAACTAGAGCAAAAGTGTTCTAGATGACTGGGTTCATGCCTTTAGCCAATTTTAGACATGATTTCCCTTGTGTGCTATAAAGCACTAAAATCATACCTCTCTAAATATGCTTGAGAAAGGCATCACATTATTTTGATCTCCTGCAGTTATGTACAGCTTCATGTTAGTTACAAACTATTTTCGCATTCTGAATGAAGTCGAGTATGAAAGCCTCAAGCGTTGAATTCAGCAGCAAAACATACTTTTCAGCTGATGAGTTACTGCAATTATAAAAAGATATCGGCCAGTCTAGAGCAGCAAGTAATAAACAGTTAGAGCCAAGCAGAAAGCAAAATTTAATGACATCAGCACTAACAAAAAAAAAACAATTAAAGACAGTGCACAAAACAAAAGCCAAATTTGCATGCTCTATTCAAATCATGCTAAAGCACAGATGCAGAGGAAATTCACAGTGTCAAGAATGGGCACCGATAGTCTCTGGAATCTCCGCGACCTACCACTGTTTGTGTCCGCAGCGGCAGGCTCAACAGCCCTAGCAGCTTCTGGAGTTCCTTTGGCTTCTGCACTCGGCATCGCTGTCAACATGGCAGCATGGAAAAAATATAGAAACATTGCCTCCTTGCACAAATAAAGAACTAGTTGGTTCAAGGAGTAAGAGCACGTAGTGTTCAACTCTGCTTTAGTCAGCTGTTTCCTCAAAGAAAGCTAAACTGACAATGGGAATGTGTCGGACAGGACTGCCTAGAGTGCCAGTGCATAGTGTTTAGTGAGCAAACGAAAATATCAAGAAGAGACAAGGCAGTGATGCTGCCCTGCTGCCTAGCCTGTCTTTTTTTTTTTTTTTCAGTCTATAACGTTTTTAGCAAATGCAGTTTGCTGGCACTCTGTGCAAGTGGTAGCACGAGCTTGTCATCTGGCGTGCAATAATTCGACGCGCATGAAACTTCTAAAACAACTAGCTACGAAAGAATTAATAACGACTGCGACCTTTTTTTTCTCCTTCCTAGCACAGACAGAAAAAAAAAACGATTCAAAACTACGGCAGTTGATTACGTAAACACCGAACAGGTAGTGGGGCCACACTTGACACTTGTCAGCTACGTATAAATGAGTCTAAATTCGAGAAACTAGTCTAAAGAGGACCTGGTTTGTGCCACGAGACGGATCAAACACGACGACACATGACGGAAACGATTGCGATTTCACATTTACCTCGCTCACCTGTCGCTGCCAGGTCCGCGCACGGTTTGGACGAATCCTGAGCGCCCGGCTTGACCTCTTCCGACTTGGACGGAGCTGTAAACAGTACAGCGACACGACAGCGTCAGCGCAGTCACACAAGTGCTCCCCAGTGAACTACACAAGGATGTCCCAAGATGGGAAAACATTACGACCTCGACAGAAATCAGTCCATTGGAGATATGCGTCAAATAAGCTGGATGCACTATCATTACGATCGACAATCGCAGTTGTACTAGAGGGTTCATACAGCGTTAAAATGTAAGCGAGCGGCACATAGTTTCCTAGTCAAAGGGCGTGAATGATGCAAAAGTTAGCGACTACCTTCGCAGGCAGCGTCGATATACCATAACGCGCATAACGCGCACGTAGGTGCCTTTGCGACACAAGAGAATTTTCGTAGTTTTAGACAATAAATGTGCAGATATAGTTATCGTACCATCTGCGAGAGTGTTTGAGAGTCGACAGCGACTGAAAACCACGCGAAAACAAGTACTAAATACTCGCCTGCCGAATTCCCACATTTGCTCATCTTTGGAAACTGGCACCGGAAAACGGCGACGGTGGCGTGCCCTACTGGATGTGTCATAAAGCCACAGAACACCTATATAGAGCCAGTTAGAGCCTAACGAGCAGTCGCCCGCTTAATGCTTCTACCACACGACTGCATTCAAATACTTAAAAACAAGTAAAAAAATGCTCCCAGAAACCTCCACGTCTGAATTACTCTCACCCGAAAAAGCTGAAACCTACGAGATTTGCGCGCACTTGCAAAAATTAAACGTACGACATTCTTGCTAGTTTCGGTTTCGTTTATTGATATGTTGTTGGCGTGCCTTCAGTGGCGTTAGTACGCAAGTGACACGCTTTCCTTGTATCCGCAAACTTGCTGTCAGTTTTCGGGCTCAGTTAGGCACTGCCGGCACAATTAAACAAAACAATGATTAGGAGACATTCATAAGGTTGAAACGCAAGAACATATATTACTGCACTTACCCTGCTGACTAACTTCGCTGCATGTCCCCTTTTTCTACCTTTCTATAACATGCGAACATTCGCATATCTACCGTGATTTAACAGCTTAATTCACAAAAATCCCAATGTCGATGTAGTGGGCAAAAAGTTATCATTGTCAGTAAGCGAAAGTTTCAGAGATGCAAATAAAAAAATAATAAAGCTGCCTTGTCCTAGTAGGAATCGAACCTATGTCTTCTGTAGAGCAGGCAGGTGTTGTGGTTACCACAGAGCCATGCCACTGCTTGATACAGTTTAAGAAAAAAGCCCTGTATGAACCACGTATGAATGTAATGTAGTGCAACAAGTCTCCTTAACACATGTAATACTACATGGCAGAAATGTAGAATCGCACCAAGCGTCAGAACAAGTAAATTGTGCACCTAGTCGGTAGTTTTAAGACCCACCAACCACAAAGTGAACAGGCATAGTTAATTCTAGTGTAGTCTTAAACAGGTAATGTTACACACACAGAGACTTCTTTCCTTGCAGTGCGGTGCCCATCATGAAGTGAAGCCACGGTAGTGATTGAGGAGGTAATGAGTATGGGGCCCAATTACGCTATCGCTTTTTTCTTCTGAAGGCAGAGCTCAAGCATACGTTTTTAAAAACTCTTGACACAAATGAACGCTCATGTGTCAACTTCAGTTGTCCATTGAACTGTACATAAACTTTATTTGATGATACAGTTACATAAAAACGTTTTTTTATTGCTGAACAGTAGGCAGCTTTTATTACACGTGAGAAGCTAATTGCTAAACTTGAGTACTCTCCAACAACAAGCCAGTCTAAACAAGAACAAAATGCATGACCAAGCATGTAACATTACTTTAAATACAAAAACAATTATTATGCAGTAATAAATTTGTTCTCCATGTGCCTCTTTTTTTTCAGCCACACTTTCCTAAGCACATTCCTGAACAGACTGCCTATCAAATTCCCCAGTAAAAACTTTGAAGTGTCCGTCAATGTTTATGGCCTACACATTGAAGCGCAGGACATGCCATTTATAACATATCGAAAAGCACGTCCACTGCAGCCTCTGGATCAAGGAAGAAACGCCGCTACAATTCGCTTGATGGGCGAGCGACACATGGGGCAGTTTCCAGAAACCAACTCCGAGCAGTCAGTGCACAGACACACATGTCCACACTCTAGGACCATCACTTCTACGGGGTTTGTGCGGCAGATGACGCAACATGGGACCTCCGAAGACGTTTCACGATTGAGCTTCCGTCTTTCCTTCCGTGCCTCTTCACGGCGCATCGAGTCCTTCCTTTGCTGAGCCAATGCCTGCCTTGCTTTCCACCATGTGAACACCAGGTAGCATGACAAACCTAGAGCCGTACAGCCAAGGACGAAGCTGACCACACGCAGTACACTGAGTTCTGAACGGAGCTTGGACACGAGAGCTGGATGGCTTAGCTGAGTAAGGTAGTAACAGACACCGTCAGCTGGCGGCATCAGCTTGACAGAACCATCGTTCATGACTGTCAATGTGCCAAATGCAGTTAGAGTGGTGCCTTCTTCAAGAAGGAATTCTTGCTCTTCGATGCCCTTGGTCTGTTCTCCACGTAGCCAGCCAAAGAAAACGCCACTCAGGCCTTCTCGATTCGGGATGAAGTTCTCATAGACACAGTTTACTGGAATATTCTCACACTCTTGGGGGTCTAGCACTTCGACCATCACGTTGCTGTGCTTTGACGTAAGGGCAAACGGCACGTAGTTGATGATACGGTGTATCTCTCGTTGAGTCTGCGACCTGAAGAAAGGAAGACCCCTTTTCAGTGAAGTAAGAAAGCTTCAATAAATATGCGAGAATTCAATGACCTTTGCTTGCTTATTAACCACTCAAACCATTTTATGCAGCACTATGAACAACAACGCAAGCCAAACTCTTTCATCATCAACCATCACCGAAATTCTGCAGACACACCCAGAAATGGCTGCGACGAGTACATTAATTGTAGAACAAGTTATGTGCGCCGACATTTACACAGAAGAAGGTAAAGAACTGCGTTGTCAATTTCTCTCCTTCTGTGTTCCCCCACCTAACATGTTTGTATCATTTCACCGCGATCAGATGCTTACCAGAAGCGGGACACGGGGCTCCATTGGATCTTGTGCTCTGTGAGGCAGCATTCCTGGATGACTGCCTTAGCACCGCGCAGGTGTCTGCTCTTGATCTTTTCCCCGATGGCCTTGACTTGGCCTCTGATGAGCGCGTGCACAACAGTGGCATTGGGATACTCTTCGAGCAACTTTGATGCTAAGTTATTGTCAATGTCCAACTGACGGGCTGTCTGTGAAAATGCGAAATCAAAGAGCAACGCAACGCACTCAGTAAGAGTGGAGGATCAAGAGAAGCCAGAGTCATACCGTTTCTCGTCTGGAACACAAATAGGTGAACAGGTTTGAATACTCGAACTTAGTTTCGGCATACGAACCCACTGCATTCACTGAAGTGTTTTCTTATAGACAAGCTCAACTATATGCACCGACGAGCTGGTTTAGAGTCCGTTATCATGCTGCGACTCTGACGCCCAAGCCTACGCTAATCTCGGCTGTTGCTTCATTCGAAACGATCTATATATAGCACGACATTGTTTCAATTTTACTGACAGGGAAACGACTGTACGCTCCATAGCTATGAAAAATAGTCGACAGCGAGTTCAAAGAGCGGGTACGTATTTCGCAGTTCGGAACGCATGCGTAGTTAAGAAAAGTTTTTCGTTTTAAGACGACTCAATTATTCAAGAGACCGAATCGTTCGCCATTCAGTGCACCTTCGATTTCAATGCTTTTGGAATGCGTTTCAAAAACACTGCGCACGGTGAGATTGAGCATGCTATTTCACAAATTGACAAACGAAAGTTATTCTCACCTGTACCGCCTCGAAATTCGTCACTTTAGACCGGTACGCCTTATAGATTACACTGAGCGTGACAAGGTTGACACCCAAGCAAACGTTTTCGAACGTTAGGTATTGCGTAAGCCAATCGAAAGACATGGTTATCTTTCGAATTAGAAGCGAATCGTGTAAATTATTGTGTAATTCGGCTCGCGTGTCTTCATGCCCAGCCTGCGTGAACGTGCAACAGAAATCTAAATCAGAAACAGAAAAAAAAAACAATCTCAGCGTTGCTAGACGTTAGCCTGCAAGCGCTAAATTTAGTAGGCGAAGATCGTTTGCGATTTCCGCCCTTTGATGACGACCGGGGCAAATGCTAACATGCGCTTCGGCGGCGTGACTTGGTTGAAAAAAAAAAAACTTATATGATTTTACCTACGACCTTCCGAAAACCTCGTGTCTCGGTAATCACCACGAACCTATGTGGTTCTTTCAGACAAAACCCAAAAACCCAGGCACGGCCGCTGTACTATTATTAGAGTTTCGAATTCAAATCAAATAATTTCATACGACTTTCTAATAGCTAGTGTTCAAAGTTTGGAATAATTCGACCAAATTATTATTTATTCGTAACGTGACAAAGACAACTTAGGGTGGGGGTGACTAAAATTAGCTAAAACTAATGCTAGTGTCGTTACAGTAGGCATTTCGTTAACACACACACTTTCTTGAATACTCCAGCTCTTAAATACTTCAGCTTGTTTTTTTTTTTTTTTGAGCCGCAAGCGTCGTAAAACGTCCCAATTCGGGCACGCGGTACCCTCGGGAATAGGTTTCACGTGTGAAAATTTGTTTACGCAGTACATTGTTCTTTAGAAGCGAAGGTTAGCCGCATCACCCCCGGATTCCACAAAATTTTCAATCCTGCATGAGTATATCTACACGCACAGTTCACACACACGCTCGAACACATAAATCAGTTTCATAAATCGGTTTCGCAAATCGCTTTCATCTTATCGGTTTCATACTTCTGTGTGACAGCGCACCTAAGCTAAACCAACTGTCTGAAATGCGAAGAGGGACAGAAGCGCTGATTCGTAAAGGCCTGACCACAAGTGCCCATTGCAGCGCGTCGGCGCGTGGCTTTTTGACGAGGCGTCGCACACTTTCTTTCTGGAGAGATTTTGCGCGCAGCTTCACGTAGCCATGCGCTGAGGCGCTGCAACGGGTACGTGTAATAACTTTAGGCCTTAAAGGCCTGACCACACGCGCGCGTTTCAGCGTGGAAGCGCGTGGCATTTCGAAGCGGTGCCCTGCCCTCTCCCCGTAAAGAGAGAGGGCTAGCGGCAACGCGAAGCTGCGCGCGCTGCTACGCGCACGTGTGGTCAGGTCTTAACTGTTGGAGTCCGCCGCTTGTTGGGTTGTGGTACGCTGGTACATTAAAGTATGCTTTCGTCTTTGTATTACTGACTGTGTAGGGATATATATTATGATGTTTGAAATATAAACCCCACCCTCCTTGGGTGAAGACCCCCCCCCCCCCCCCATAGACTTCCCTGGCTCACCATATTTTAAACCACAGCACATTGACATGAGCTTAAAAAAAAGAAAGCGGAAATATACGTGTAGCTTTGTATATGCGTTTAATTCAACTCACAACGTCGCAAAATATTAAAAACAAAAATCCATCTTCCTTAATTGTCCTTCACAAACTATGCCGGGAGCCAGGAGAATTTAGATCCGATCTGCAAAAGAAGAGAGAGAGAGAGAGGAGAGAGAGCACACACTTGTGGCATTCAGAAGCATCTAATGTCACGTGTACACTGTATCTAAAGCAACAATGGCGGTGGCAACAACTACGATACTGGAATACGGCGTGATCAGCTTCGTTGCATATCCATGTCCATGAAAGAAGAATGGCAAGAGCAAGAAGAATAACAACAAAGTGCTCGTAAAGGCATTATATAGACGTTACAATTTCAATCTTGATGTACAATATAGGCCAGAAATTTGCAACAAATAACAATAAAAACTGCTGGGCTTGTTGGCACACGCTTGACATTAAACGCAATCCACGGCGAAAACAGTTCAGGAGAGAAAAGTTGCAATTAAGTGACGCTTTTTCTCGTCCGGAGCCCCCTTGTGTTAATTGTTATTCTTAATCACTTTGATCGACATATGTGTGCTTACTAAAGATGTAGAGCTCTGCATAGGTTTTAAGGCAAAAAAATTTAGCTGTCAGAGTCCGTGCACCGGTCTCCACAATGGGAGAGATATCTTCCGTTGCGGCGGAGTATGGCTTGCCTTTTATCAGTTAGGCCATGCATTAAGGAAAGGCAGATTGCAAAGCTCAATTTTCTCTGGTATTCGCAATCCCATTCAAAACGAACAGACAAGCCAAGGAGGCTATAGGGTAGCTATGTGTATTCCTTTAACTGTACTGCAGCGTAATCATGAAACAAGCGTGGAGGAATCAAAATGTACGAAAAAAAAAAAACAACTTGCCGCCGGCCGGGAGCAAACTATAGCTGCATCCTACGGATTACACGTCCGGTACTATGGCGAACGACATTCCATATATTGTTAAGTAGATGTTGGTGCCAGTGTCGACTAGAGGACGCTACTAATCATAGAAGAGGTTGAGGTGTCTCGAGCTCAGAACCGATTGTGTAGCCCTTGCCTAAGGGCGTCTGCAACTGAAACTCTATGCGTATCAATATACGTATACATAAAATGACACTTCGCCTAGATCATCAGTTCTTGGCTATACTACTAGACACAGGGGAAGCAAATAAAATTGCAACCTATCTCCCCCTTCCAGCTTTAATTGGTCTAGCCCGAAAGAACACACGCACACATCGCCGTGGATGCAAAAATGAGAATGAAACAATGACGTGTTTTCAACAAAGGCCTGCCTTTGTTCACCGGCTTTCCGGAGTTAAAGGTGGCAAGCAAATAGTTATCATAACACAACATCAGGAGTACTTGCCAGCAACTATAGTCAGAAATCTGCATGCTCATAAACTGCCATGTTAATTAATGCCGTGAACGGTCAGACTAAGTAAAGGGGGACGTGAAGGCCTCCCTGCCCCTTCGTATCGTAAGGGCAGGAGGGAAGATGCTCTAGTCATATTTGTAGTATTAAACCTCGGTGTTATTCCTACAATGCAATTCTTCATTAGTACATCGTCTTCTTCATTATCAATCATATAAAATCATAGGTTTGCTCAAAGTACCCTTCAGGGGGAGGGGGGCGAAGGTTCAGACTTTGCACCTTCTCACCCACCCTTTTACGTGACAGGGTAGGGGCGGCCCTCCTCCCCTGTGCCCATGTTTAATGTTGCACGTTTAAAGAAACACTAAACTGAAACGATTAATGACTTTAGATTGGTAAATTATACCTTGAGAACTATAACAGTGATGATTTTAGCATAACAGCTACATTAATTGAGGAGGTGGGTATGAAGGTCAAAGTTTAACTTTAAACGTTCACTTCGAAAATACCAACACGTGACGTCACGAATCTCAAAAAATGTATTTTTCGTACATCGGCGACGTCGGCTAAATAAGGCTTCCTGAAACTTGGTATCTCAACTCCATAGCGCTCTCAGAGAACAATGCACTTCATTCTTACTGATCAGTAATCACGTAGGGCTTAGTAGATATGACGCCGAAATTTATGACGTCACGACACTTGGTGCGGAAACGTTAATGTGGCGTCGCCATCCGCCTTCCTGGCATTTTTTTTTTCTTTTTTAGCGTTTGATCACTCACCAAGCGTTTTCTCGTGGCAAGCGTGTTGTTTTGAAATTTTGAAAAAGTAATTTTAATAAATTACTTTTTCAGATGAAAAAAAAATCAGTTTTCTCTTTATTGTCCTTTTAATGCAACTCATTGTACGTAACTGGTAAATTATTGCGGTTTTTTTTTTAAGACACAAGAAACAAGGAGCGTCTCACGTACAGGCATCGTCGCTATCCCGCCTGAGCAAAATGGCCGCCGCCGTCACGAACGCGAACAGGGCGAAGGAGAGCGCGATGACTGGCGCCGCCGAGTCCAGAGTGCTCCTCACAGTGCTGCGGTAAGGAGACACAGCAGCAACGTCACACCAGTGGCGTATATTTCGGGAAATCACAAGGGACCCAACGTTTTCCCGAGTGTGCTCTACCATACTTATAGCACCGTTGGCTTAGCTGTCAACAGTGGCCGATCCAGAGAGGAGGGGGGCGGAAAGGTCAATTGCTCGCCCCCCTCCAAAGCTTGTGTCACCCCCCCCCCCCCTAATGAATGCTTGTCGTCCACCAGCTACCACCTATTAAGAGAAATTAGGAGTAGCGCTGTGATCAGAGATATACAATATTTGAACTACTTTGGAGTTTTTGTTTTACTAAAAACAAAAAAGTCAGGACCCCCTCTTTTTTCTTTTGTGTCATAACACCCCCCCCCCCCCTAAACCTAAATTGCGTGGCTGAATCCGGTCCTGTTTGTTAAGGGTATCCCAAACGGTAACGAAACAGCCCAATATGGCTGCACCGAATACCACAACAGCGGTACACCTACCTTGCCATCCTCTCAGGTAGGGACTGAAGTTTTCTTGCTTTGCGAACCCTCTCATCGGACGCCTTGCGTTCGACGGGGAGCTGAGGAGGCGTCGATCGTGGCGGCACGGGCAAGTTCAGCGGGACCGGATCTTGGGCCGGAAACATGCCACACAGTGCTGCGAGCGATAGTAGCCACAAAGTAACGGCGTCAGGCGCGGTTGTGTTATGTGCCACGTATCATCTTTAAGAAAATAACTAAAGCAACAAACGCACGCATGCGCACACACACACACACACACACACACACACACACACACAACACACACACACACACACACATATATATATATATATATATATATATATATATATATATATATATATATATATATATATATATATATATATATATATATATATATATATATATATATGCACACACACAGTCGCGAAACACTATGCTTGTGCGAACAGTGAAATTTAGGTTCGAAGCAAATTCGAAGCGATGATTAGTGATTTTGGTCGAATAATTTCGAATCGAATTCAAATACGTATATCACATGTTATCAAGGAATATGAACCTATTTGTCATGACCAAACTAATCTGCACAGTACACATATATTTTTAAAATTAAAACAAGTCCTGCGCAAATGCCTTTTTTTTTTTTTTTGGTCCAAAGGAAGTGGGAACAACTTGTAGTAATAGCAGGATTCGATCTTTGGCAAAATGCAACCTATACCCTAAGGTTTAACCTGTAAAATATGTTATGATTTAATAATTACTATACTTAGAGCATATAAGCAGGTATAATAAGCTTTTAAACGTCAAAAATGGTGAATCGATGTGTTGATTCGTTCATTCAACCTTGAAGTGGGGCTTCGCGGCAGCGCCGATTTGCAATAAACAGGTGTTTTCACGGCTTAGCATTTGTTTAGTGAAGTGAAACCACCTTTAGAAGAGTTACCCGCGGACTAATATACCTTTCTGGCTCTATTCGTTCATTTTGAATATTTCGAAAATTACACTAATAATTTAAATTCGAATCGAAGTGAATTAGAATACTGTGATATTCGACTATTCGAAGCGTTCGAATATTCACACAAATCTACAAAGCATGTACGGCGCTCGCACGAAACTGAACGGATAACAATACAGTCCCGCTGTACTTGAAATGTACAGTGAAAGAACTTAATTTTGTGTGAGCGCTGTATGTGCTTGCTGCTTGTGCCTGTGCGTGTGAATGGGCCATGTCATCATCATCATCAGCCTGACTATGTCCACTGCAAGACAAAGGCCTCTCCCACGTTCCGCCAGTCAACACGGTTCTGTGCCTGCTGCTGCCAATTTATACCCGCAAGCTTCTTAATCTCATCTGCCCACCTAATCTTCTGTCTCCCCCTAACCCGCTTGCCTTCTCTGGGAATCCAATATAGTTACCCTTAATGACCAGCGGTTATCCTGTCTACGCGCTACATGCCCGGCCCATGTCCATTTCCTCTTCTTGATTTCAACTATGATATCCTTAGCCCCCGTTTGTTCCCTTATCCACTCTGCTCTCTTCTTGTCACTTAAGGTAATACCTACCATTTTTTTGACGTATACATGTGGGAGGTAGGGGCCCGATAATTCACCAAGGTAGCCAATCCTTCTTTGGTGAGGGAGTGCGTTACCGGCGGTGGTTACCGGTGAGGCTACACCCCAGGCCTCTTAGTGCAGTTCCATCGCCACGCGGATCTTTTTTTAGCCGGTTGGGAACTGCGCGGCACAGGAATTCGAGCCACGGTCCTTTTTCATGCGAGGCGGATGCTCTAACCACTACGCCATCGCCGATTTCGTGCTTGCGCTCTAATTATTATTATTATTTTTAAGTGAGCAACCAACTAGCCCAACAACAGGGTCGTGTATCATCTTGTTTCATGTGCCATGCTCAGTGCCCTTGGGTCATGTAAATTTGCAAAGGCAAGTGTAACTGTAGCATCGTCATTTAGGCGACACACTTACGTGTCATGAGTTAAGAAATATCGACCTGGTTGAAAATGAATGGCATCGAAAGTGGCGTGACCAAGTAAGGGCGCCATCTGTTGACGTCTTCGTGTGACACTGTGGCCTGGACAAAAGTTTAACTTCAAGTACTTGAACTTGAGGTTATGGCATGCAGAGCCGTCTATCAAACGCACTAAAAAAGGTGTGACAGACATGTATCTGCCGCAAGGCATGCCGGCTAGAAAGGTCTATCGCTGACCTCATTTTTACTACAATTTATATTGTCATGACTCTGTATACGTGTTCACCTCTAGACGGAACAGCTGCATCATGCTTTAACGAAACACGCATACGCAGAGACTTCACTGAACATGAAGATGCTTACGTGGTGGTGCTTGGAAGATTCGAGCCGTGGCTTTCCTCAGTACAGTGCTTCTGGAAGTCGCTTCAGAGTCGTCAGGCGAGATCAACGAGTTGCCGGGGCTGAGACCACCCTCCGACTCCCAGAATTTATCTTCGAGAACTTCGCCCGATGGCGCCACGACGATTTGCTGTTCGGACGGAAGCTCCACGAGAGCAGTGCAGGGTACACCTAGAACGTGCGGTGACGACCGTGCGAAAACGATCTCTGACGGCGGAGACTTGCCGAAATCGCTGCCAGATAGCCCCTCGCACGTCCCGTCTTCAAAGTCTTGTCCTTCTGACCCTTCTCGCAGTGACTCGCCGGATGCCGTACTGCCACGCTGACCGAAACCGCGCTCCTGACGTACTTCTTCTGAGGATACGGGCAGGAAAGTAGTTGAACTTTGGTCCTCTCGAAAGGTAGACTTGCCGCTGACCGACTGCTCGAATTCTAACACTTTGTCATGTGGTTCGCACGGCAAGTTCGTGGTGGACACCGCTACCTCCAGCTCTTCTTCGGGTGGCGAGAGAAGGTACAAGTCTCTAGTCAACTCGGCGTCCTCGTCGATGGCGTCAGAGTCGACCGAAGTGGTGCCTTGTATGTCAATTTTCTTGCGTGATTTTGTTACGTACTGATAGAACTCTGGACGCTTTTCGTCCTTTTTGCCTGCCGCCACATCAGCGCCCTCTCGCGATCCGCTCGTGCCTTGTCGAGGACGCGGCGCGAGAACCTCACCGATGGTTGGTTGAAAGCCACGTGAATCAGACACCGTAACCATGCGTTCGCCAACGGCATCTTCGGACCCAGGACTGGTGACCTCCCGGTCGTGTGCGTCGAAGATACCCGCTACGGCACGCGTGCTGTGTCCTTGTGCGACTCTTGTTTCTCCCGTCGTCTCTTCGCTTTTTCTTGACATGTCACCGTGGGAGTCCAGTCCAGGCCCTTTAGAAGTAACTGTAGTCGAGCCGTCGTCAGTAAGTGAATCAGACAGGTATTCGGGACCCCTTTTCTGCCCTTTAGACGTCATTTTTGCAAAGTCGGGAGCACCACTTGCGTGAGAAGCGGCCTCGTCCGTACGAGCACCTGATGTTACTGCACCGAGATGCCCAGTGCCTGATGTTAAAGTTCTGCGACGCTGTTCGGTTTGCACCTTGTCACCATGGGCGGTGGCAAGGTGAAGGTCATCGCTAGGCGCAGTAGGCACCGTGAGTGCTGCCCTCGGAAATCCAACACTCGAGCTTCTTCGACGCTCCTCATCTTGCACGCTGGTCTCTGCCCACGATGAGCTTACAGTTGGTCGTCGTAACGACTCCTCGAATAAAAAGGCTGGTTCTTTGCCGTCTTTCGAAACAGGAGTGCTAAGTGACGCTCTCACATGCCCTGGAGCCAACCGTTCTGTCGTCCTCTCAGCTTGATCATCGCCCACACCTCTCCTCGTTGAGTCAATAGTTTGCTCTAGACTCAACCGAGAATCTTCAGCAGAAGCACCAACGGGAACCTCCAACAGTGCCTCTACAAGTTCTCCTGTTGGTAGCTTAGGTATCGTTGTTTGTGTGTGCTCTAACAGCTCTTGTGACCTTGACCTGTGCAGCGTTTCAACCTTTCGTTCTTCGCTGTATTTCCCGCCACCTTCCTTCTTGGTTACTATTGAGGATTTTCTGTAACTTTTGTTAACTGTTTTAATTGTTGTTAACAGTTGGCTTCTCGGTAACTGGTGTTTGTCTCTGTCACTATGTAACTGTTGAGGCTTTTCTGACTGCTTCTCATCTTGCGCGATTTCTCCAAGTTCTTCGCGTTGCATCACATGTTCCTCATTAGGCTTTTTTGATACCGCTAACTTCTCCAACTCGACTGGCGTTTCCGTCGCTTTCCCCGCATCTTTAGGGACCTGCCCACCGCCCTCTTTCTTTGTTAAGTGGGGCTGCTCCCAGTGTTGAGGCTTTAGTGACTGCTCCTCATCTTGCATGATTTCTCCAATTTCTTCGCGTTGCATGTCCTGCTCCTCTTTAGGCTGCTTTGATAGCGCTAGCTGTTCAAACTGTAGCAGTGTTTCCGGCTCTTTCATCACATATGTATCATTACGCGCTGCGTCCTTCTGGCTTTGCAGGTCTTCATGTTCGAGGGCAGTCAATTTTTCCGCTTGCTCCGGATCATGCGAAGTTGCTCCCAGTTCTGTGTGATGCGTATTATGTTGATCGTCGAGCTGTGTGACTGGTTCGTATTTCAACGATGGCAGCTTTTCCGCCGGCTCCGGAGCTTGCGTAATTTTTCCCAACTCTTTCTTTTGCTTCTTTTGATGATCTTGTTTGATGTCATCTACAAGGCTTGCGACCTCTGATTCTGGAACGGTTGCTGATAGTTTCTCTTGACACAGTTCAGGAAGCAGTCCGACGTCGATATCACTGGATTCCGGGCATAGTTGTTCAATCTTCTGAGTAATAACTTCATCATAAGCGACGCTCTCTGAAGCACGTCTCTCTTTGTCCATGTCTGGACCATTTTTTGTTAAAGGAGTCACTGAAGTTGTATGCATAACTGACTGCGAAATTCGATGCTCAGCAACAATCTCGCGTCCATGCTCCATTGATTCACTATCACGATGTTTTTTAGTCTGTTGATTCAAAGTTGAAGGCACCACGGAAGCCAAATTTGCGTTGGCAGTCAAATTTGCTGACCGCTCGTCGATTGGAGCAACACAAGGTGGTCCAACATCTGCGCTACCCCCAACTTTCGCTAGTTCGATGCCGACGGTACCCGGACGAGTAGGTGTTTGATCGACACCAGGAACGGTGGCGCCGACGGCAAGATGATCAGCTTGGAATTTCGTAGAGGGCGTCGCTTCTGTAAGTGTTGCCACTGCAGATGACGCCGCTACATTTTCGGTTTTTGCCCCGGTGGTTGTCGCGAGACGGCTCTCGGCTCTGCCGTCGCGATATACAGCAGCAGGGAGTATAAGCGTTGATGGCTTTGGCGCCGCGGCTTCGGATATGCTGAAACTAGTCGTGGAACGTTCTAACCTTTCGTCGATTGGAGCAAGTGGCTGCTGAGCAGACATCGCCCCACCTTTGAAATCAGGCATGGCAGGGACCGGTTGCTGAGTGCCAGCTGCTACATTGGGTGCCGAAGTTTTGCTTGCCGTGCGACGAGTTGAATGCTCGGCGCGTCCCTCAGCGAGTACTTTGGCTGTCGCAGCACCAGACATTGTCGCACTTTGGGAAGAACGTTTCCTGGGTGCTTGACCTTTCTGGAAGACCGTCCCGACGGGTACTTTCCCCACTGAGGAACGCTTACGACGCTCGCCCGGTCCCACTTTCGGTAAAGCCCACCCAGAAGCAGCAGCCGTACTGCCAGGTTCACGTTTGACACGTTTACCGTATTCTTCAGTCAGCAGTGAGGTTCTGCCTCGGCCGTCGCTTGCCCTTTGCAACTCCTGTTGCTGTCCACCACTCGTGATTTCACCAGCAGTGACTGACACTCCGGCAAAAGATTTGGGGGGCCGTTCTAGGGAAAGTGCTGCTTTTGTCAGTCCAGCAACAACTGTCATACCAGGAGGAGCTTCTGTCTCACTTTTCAACTTCAGGGGTAGAGTCGTATCGCTTTCAGTTCCTTTCTTGGGACGTTTTGCACTGGGAATACCATGGGATGTCGCAGCAACTTCAGTGTAGCTGGCAGCGTGTTGTTTTATAGGCATTCGTACAGATGGATTTGGTGCGGTCATCCCGGGATCAGTTAACTCTGCAGCCGTCCGTAGTCGCTCATGCGAAACGATAGCACTCGGCATGGTGCTCAGCGCTAGATTGTCCTTGGAAGTGGCGTAACTGCTTTGCGGAAGGGATAATTTAAGTGTCGGCTGCCTACCATGAGGCACGGAAGGTGCAGCAGCAGTGGCTTCAGCAGAACCAAACACAGCCGAGGTCGAAACTCCCCAAGTGGGTTCTTGACGAACTTCTTTTACAGTCACTGTCGATACATTTCTTGAAGAACCCACTTGTTCTTGCTTGCTTTCGTACGTCTTCGTCCTCGTGCCGGTCTGTCCCTGAGCCACGGGAAATGTGGTGCTGCTAACGGACGTAGCTTCGTAACCTTCTAATGCGGGCGTTGCGAACACCTTGAATAAGTCAGCCATCTTTCCAGAGATGTTCTGGAGAGAGGCTGCCGTATCGTGCTCAGAAGCCGCCGAAGAAACTGCGCTCCTGAAACTTGATGACTGCCATAGAGGTTTACCGTCATAACTGTAAAGAAGTCCAGCATCAACCGACGGCTCACCCGTTATCTGATGTTGGCTATCGTCTCTCGCCGTCACACCCGACTCGTCACTCTCAAGCCCAGTTGCTGCAGACATGCTGGAACTTATGGCGGGAAGGACGTCCGCGCTCCAAAACCTGTGGGAGTCAATGGACATCGCTGACGGTATATCTGTAGCACAGGTCTGGGCAACGCTGGTGTCGAGAGACGCGCTCACGCTCGGCTGCAAAATTTCCTGCTGCGCCTCAGAAAACCAGCCACTTCGGAAGACGTCCATGTCGCTAACCACGCGCGGTCCGGCTAGTGCGCCGCGGGATTCAGCCGAGCTGAGGTCAATTCGGCTCGACACCACGAACGGCTTCGTCCCGACAGATGATTCACTGCCCGCGCGTGGCCCGACTGCGGTAGCCGGCAAGCTAACGAGAGACGCGTCCGAACCCACGGGCACGGTTGCTTTGGAGGACCGGCTGCGGAACTCCTTGTCCGAATGAGACTTGGACGACCCGTCAAGCGACTGGTACTTGTGAACGTCCGAGAACTCGGACACCTCTGTCGATACATCGGACGGGTAGCTTGGCGGCCGGCATGCCGGCAATGGCAGAGGAGCGTGGCCTCCAGGAAGGGCCGAAATGCTGTTCCGTTGAGTCTCTAAGACGACCGACTTGTTGGTACTGAATATGCTCTTAGCTGTGCTTCGGGTCTCCTGCGTGTGCGTCCTCTGAATCTGCATTTCGCCCGGCGGTGGTGCTCTCCTGAGCGCCGCCGCAGCATCCATTTCAGACTTGGAAGAACGGTCGTGCTCCAACCACGAGGTGTGGATCTCCTTGGGCAAACTGAGCGTGAGGCTGCTGTCGGATGGGTCACGCGAGCTCCTGCGACGTGCTCCGGCGTCCGTCGTGGATTCCCGACTTCTGAGCGTCTCGTTGCTAATGTTGGACGTGGCCATTGTCTCTTCCTCGTCCAGGACGCTGTCGTAAGACTCCACCGCGGACTCGCATGAGCGCGATTGGTTTTGGACGGTGCGTCGGACGACGCCGCCACTGGTGTTGCGGCTCTCCACCTGCCTGACGTTAACCACGCTGCTGGTGCTGACCTGTTTCTTGCGCTGCCTCGACGTTGACGCGAGCTTCTTCATGGTGGCGGCTGTTGGCTTGCCTCTGCAAAAAGAGTGCAATAACAGGCGTAAATTACGAGCCCTCTGTGTGAAGGCAGTTTGAGTACAATGAGAGCTACTGAAGCCGATGTGTGAAGATAGCTTGCCTACAGAAAATCTAACTTTTTCGTAAAGGTTGACTCCTGGCCTTATTCGTTAGACATATATCCTTACCGTTTAGCGCAGAAACTTCTGGACAAAATAAAATAAAATGGAGACACGAAGGACACGCAACTGCTTCAGTGATGCGGAAACGACTCTGAAACAAGCTGTGTAAAAATGGCGTTAGCCGTTAAAACATAGCATATCCACGGAGTTAATGATGATGAGTGGGGCGAAGCGTCTGTTCGTCCATCCATGTGTCATCCGTCCAGACGCGCGGACAGACAGAGGCAAGGACGGAAGCATGGACGGAAAACGGACGGACGCATGGACGGACAGACGGTCGGATGGACGATTCCATCCACCCGTCCGGATGAATTTTTCCAGAAACTGGGCTGTTGCCCAGTTTCTAGCAAAATTTGATGCCGTAGCGCTACTCCAGTCACTCCGTCATTTTCCTTGTAGTGAAAAACCGACGAGAGAACTGCGCACTAGCTTACTGAAACGCTGCGTCTCAGCGATTGACGCTATTGGCAGGCGGAAAAAAAATTTGACGCATGCGCACTAAGGTTCAAGGTCGGCTGATGCCAAGCGCGCTTGTTTCAAATCCATCAGGAGCTCGCAAAAAAAAGTAAGATACTTTTCTAACAGACCTCGTATTAGAGCCTGTAGGTGATTCGGATTTGTAAATCAGGCTTCGCATTTGAGATTGCAGAGACGTAACCAACACATTTATTTTCTAAGGTGCTAGCATGATGTTGCGAAACGTCTAACTAGGCGATGAACTTCGTGTTCACATCTAAAGGGTATCTATTCATGTTCATCTAACGTTTGGTCACACACAGTCATGCACAGGCTACAAACAGTATGAGGCAACGTTTCTATAACTAGGTACCTAGTTCTAGAAACGTTAGTACGAGGGGCACATCCACAAAACCGAAGGGTCCGTGATCGTGGCTAAGGATGTTCCATTCAATATGCTGCAGCGTACTTCGAGCTAGGAAGTGATAAATTATTTTTTTTCGTATTACTGATATCGCAACGCTTCAATAATCTTTATATATTCACGCGTTGGAAACATAACGCCATTATGCATGTGTTTGATGACTTGTCCTCTCTGCAACCGTCCCTGCGCAAGACAACACGTTTCACTTCGTTTTAGAAAAGCACAGTTCTATTTCGCGCAACGGAGAGAGAGATAGAGAAAAAGTGCTGTCCCCTAAGATCTGTAAACAAGTGAGCATTAGCTTTCTACTTCTCACCGATAATCCGAATCTCAGTATTTACGCAATATAGAAACGCGCGAGCGTGCTTTTTAGTGCGTTTATGCTTCGTTGAAGAGGCGGCGCTCTCGATAAATTGTAAAAAAAAATTCCGGTTTCAACGCAAGGGCGAAACAATGCATGCTAAAGCAACAAATTTGAATGTTACGTTACGTAAGGCCAGCAGCTGATTGTTTTGGATACGATCTCACGTAACTCTACAAAACGTTGTCACAAGGGAACACGAGCTCCCCAGAGAAAGAACGGTTCTGGAGCCGTGTCTCGCCTCAGCGCAAAGTGAGTGGTCAGAGACCAGCATGTACTAGGGCAGGAGCCGTCTACTGACGTCTGCCGAGACAGCGCGCGCACTGCGTGATACGATTTGCGTGATTTGCGCATGTGTTTGCGTTATATAGAGTTTGTACGTTCATGCGTCTGTTGAATCATCTTCACCTGATACTTTCATTTGTAGTTTTCATTCGGATTGCTCGTGTTAATTGAATGAATCTCGCCAGCGTAATGAACTTGCCACACTTTTAATTCATGCTTAGATTGGAGTGTTTCATCCCCCTCTACCGTCTTCGATTATAAACAAAAAGGCATAACAGAAGCACGAAATTAAGCCGCATTCAACTTATACGTATCTGGCGTTCTTACATAGTCTTAACTTGGGTGCATTACTCCCTCCTGTAGCGACCTCTTCTCCAGTTCCGACAGAAAGTTGATAAACTTGACTGGGATTCATGGCGCAAGAAATGTACAGGCGTGCAAACACGAAGCCAAGACAAGAAAGCTGGGCAACACGCCACGGTTTTTGTGGTGTTTAGTTTTCGTTTCTAGTGCCTGTGTTTGGATATTTCATGTGGTATACTAATAAGTTAAGGACTTCCTATAGAAAGCTTCTGGGATATTCAGATAGGCACCTGGCATTGACGAAAGTCCTCGAACTTACCACAGACCTTAAAGCTGCGTACCAAGACGCTGCAGCCCAATATGGAGCGCAGAGGCACTTTCGTAAATGTACAAGGACACCTTATGCCTGCAGCTGTGTGACACAACTCACTGCGCAAATTTGTTCTTCCCGGCATACGTATACATCGTTCGCTGGAAATATCTCATGATGGACGTCGGCTCCAACAACGGCGCAGGAGGACGTGTCAGCGTTCAACTCCTGCACACGTGATTCGCGCTGCTCACCTGCTGGAAGGAAAGTAAATCGGGAACGACGGTATGGACGACGTTCGAGCTTGTTCCAGCGGTTCAGGCTTCGCTAGAGGTCTACGTCCCACCGAACGCGCGTTCCGTGCGGGGAGAACAACTCAGGCGGGCTCCAGCGACCAGGCATGAGGGCGCCGGCAGGGCGCCATCGCGCCGACCGCGCCGGCTCTTCTTCCGATGATGATGATGATGTCCTGTTGCTGATGGCGCTCACCCACACACAAAGGCACGAGTGAAAATTAAACTCTTCACTGCAATGTACGAATCCTCAAACTCACTTATTAAAGAAAAAAAAATCTAGTTTTTTGTTCATTAGGTATTACGGCTTGGTGGCGCTAGCCACCGCCCGATCTAAAGGGTACAGCCATATCCATCCATTCATACATCCAGGGTAATGGGGCCTAGAAACCGATCCTTCTCTTTCACACATCCGGAGAAAAACACGTGAACATCGACACTGAGATCAATAGCTCAGAATCCTTATACGTACACAATCAACATCGGCATCACCAAGTGAATGAAAGAAAGGCAGTGATTGCAACTCGCTGCTCACCATATTTTCGCCTCCCGACTTTGCATCTCTATATGTATGCGTGGCACATCAACGAAAGTCTTTCATACCAACTGTACACGTTAACTGGGTGTGTGCCACTGGTAACGTGCCTCGCTTCGGTAACAAAAGAAAAGAGTGATCACCCAATAAAGCAATCAACTTTTGCGGCCTTGGGTTGTAACGGCGAACGTCGGTATCTTGCTGCGTGCGAATGCAGTTCCGCGCAAGCTGGCGGGCTTCCTCGGCTTTCTGAACGAAGTCGACTACGCTGTCCTTTCCGCTGATGTCCTGTGTAGTTTTTTTTTCTTTTTTTCATGCATCTCGTTACAACCTCATCATGCGTGAGGCCCCCTGGACGGCTGTACGCCCTCACATAGTACAGTAGTACCTCGTACTTCAAATCGTTAACCTCTTTTTCCAAACAAGTTGGGCAGAATAAGGTCGTGAGTACCGATGTTCCATCACACCCCGAAGTATTCTCCAGGCACCAACGCGCCTAGTGAGACCACAACATGTGCACAACTACAAAAAGTTACACCATCTCCCACTAAAGGAAACTATGAGTAGCATGCGAATCAGCGTCGACTTAAAAAGTTCTGTCATCACGGGCACCTTGCCCGATGTTAACGCCTCCTTGCAAGAGGAGCACACCATGAATTAACTGTAATTTATGTTGCTGTTACTCGTCCCGAACTCTTGTTCGTGTACAACGTGCAGGTTCATCGCCACGCTACGCGCGGGAACACGAAAGTTCATCGCGCGTCCGCAGAATCTTAGGGAGCCTACATGAACGGCCGTTCATGTAGGCTCCCTACAGAATCTCGCTTCCCAATGCCATCACGTTATTGCCGAGAGAGTGTGATGGGAAGAGGCCACATAGTCTTAAGGCTGTTTCACATGACAGAAAAAATAGTAATTTTCAGGCTGCGAATTCGCTCGAAGCGAAAAAAAAAAGGTCAGTTCACTCCCGCTGCAGCGGTCTGCGGCGAGATATCAACACGATGGAAATTTTCGCTCTGATTGCAGCGGCGGCAGCGATTTTTGGTCGAGACCCGTCAAAATGGGGCCGGGCCAGCCAAGCCGTCAAAATTGCGTCGACGTGTTTGTTTTGGTAATGGCCGATGCTGTGCATTTTAAAATTAATTTATATAGAAACGTATAGACATGGCTCGCTGCCGCCGCTCGAGCCCGGTTCACCAATCGCAGCCGGTTGTCAGGGTCTCGCGTCACCAGCAAAGCCTCCCACTGGTCTTCGAATGCTTCCTCTTTATGCGTTTCTTTCTGTTCGTTTGCGTTTGCACTTGACGTTGACGAAGGTGGTATATTCGGATTGTTGCGACACTCCCGCATCATGTGGCGCAAAGTGTTGCGCGTGTCTGGAAGGCAAAACTTGCAGTCCCGCCTGAACGTCCCTGGATACTGAGGAGGCCACCAACCTTAGGGCTGATATACAAAGAGCCTGTTTCAAATGAAGTTCGTTCATTCATTCATTCATTCATTCATTCATTCATTCATTCATTCATTCATTCATTCATTCATTCGTTCGTTCGTTCGTTCATTGGAAAAGTGTTACTAAATGACGAAACACGCCGGCCCTTCATTACCTTTTACGGAAACTTAATTACATTTAAATGCAAAGGTCATTACATTACATTCGAAAAATTCTGCAGTGTCTGCCACAAAGAATGGTGGCAAGAAATCGCCGCTCCAGTCGCAGAGCGAAAATCGCGGAGCATTTTCAGTCCATGTGAAACGAAACCGCCATTAGCGGCATGCAGTTGCGAACAGAGCGAATGGAGCGAACGGAACAATTTTTCTCGCTGCAATTGGGGCATGTGAAACAGCCTTTACCTAGCTCCATGGAGGACGGAAACAACGTCCGTGCCCTGAGGTCTTACGCGCTAGCGCGTGAGCACGATGCGCCATTGATGATGATGATGATGATCCTTGACACACTGGCGCACACCCACAAAGTGGGATCGGCCAAGAACCGGGCGGCAGGATCTTAACTAAAAGGCTAATGGTTTTTCAAAGAAAACGTAATTTTGGGCTGAAAAAAAAATATAGAAAGAAAAGCCGAACATCGAAAAAGGAGAATATCTGAGCAGGGAGCGATGCAGGCCATCAGATGCGATTTGAGACAGAGGTAATGGTGGGTCTAAAATTATATATATATATATATATATATATATATATATATATATATATATATATATATATATATATATATATATATATAGGCAGATTAACATGGCAATCGCTTTGTTTCAATTATGTATTCAAATACCGCAGAGCAGACGTCCCTGTGGCTATAACCGAATTTAGTGCTGCCAAACGACAAAATTACTGCCACATTTAATTCTAATCCCAATTTTTCAAGTGGAGCTACCAGGTATCTTTTCCGCTGATGAGAATACCGGCGACAGAACAAAAAGAAGTGATCTATCGTTTCCATTTTTTCGCAAGTCTGACATAAAGGTGACGCCTTTAGACCAACTTTATGCAAATAATAATTCAGTTGAGGAATTCTGCAACGCAATCTTGTAAAAGTAACTTCCAAGTGCCGTGTTGCACACCACTGTCTATTCCAGCGGCATCTTAGATGTGCGAAATCTCGATATTTATCCAATGAGTAGCAGTCGTATTCACGCAAACAGAGGTTTCTAAACCTTATTGCTGTCGCGTAAGCCGTATCAGGCAAAATCGGGATAATGGGACCGCTAAGAGATACTGTGGCTAGTGCATCCGCCATCTCATTGAGATATATGCCACGATGACCTGGTACCCATAAGAGCTGCAGTTTTTTCAAGTTTGTCGGTATGAGTTGTCGAAACATGTGCATAAGTGTTAAGTTGGCTCCTGAAGACAGAGCAGCACATACTGAAAAAGAATCTGTAATTACGACTGCTTCCGATTCGCCCAAAGGAAGTTTCCGTAGTGCCAGTACAATAGCAAATAATTCTGCCATGAATATTGGTGTGTAATCTGGGAGTCTAACCGAAAAGGACCAGTCAAGGGAACGTGAGAAGATACCTGCCCCAGCCTTTTCATTTGATACGGATGCATCGGTCGCAATTATGTTGTTCAAGTTCACATGCGCCAAGTAATCCTGCAGCCGATCATTTAAATATTGAAATGGCATTTGCTTTGCGTTAGAGGGATAAATATTCTCAAATTCTATCTTAAGATCTAAGTTAACGTCTCTTGTTGTGAAAATATGTTTTATTTTGACGTTCAGTGGTTCTAGCAGCGCTTGAACGAACAAGATCTGTGGGCAGTGGAATCGTGACCACCAAGTTTAAAAAAATAAACTTGGTTCTTTAATAAAAGCATAAAATGATGCTCTCTGGGGCACAGTGTATAGTTTTAAAAATGTTTGGATAGTAAGCATTTTGAATCTATTCAACAATGACGGTAGACGCGCTTCCATGTATAGCACGTTGTTAGCAACAAACTTGGGCAGTCCAAGGCACAGTCGTAAAGCCTCCCTTTCTAATAGTATTAGCGGTCTCATTTTATATGTCGCACTGCCCGAAAATAAGACGCAGCCGAATTCTATGATAGGACGAATGTACATTTTATAGACCATTACCAATGTATTTCTTCGCAACCCCCTTTTTATGTTGCTGAGCTTGCGTAACCACCCTATGGCTCGTGTTGCTTTGGACGCAATGTGATCGATGTGGCTTTTCCAATTTAACGAGCTGTTATATATGAAGCCTAAGTATTTAAGTGAATCCACCTGGGGAATCTGCTCTGTGCCATACATCAAGGAGATGTTGACAGGATCCTTGAACGAGAACGCTAGAAGCGCGCTTTTGTTTACATTTAGAGGCATTCCAATTTTTTGAAGCCATTCCTCTATCATGTTTAGGTAATTCTGTAATGTCTGATAAAGTAATTGCAGATCACTGTTTGTCGCAAAGAAAGCAATGTCATCTGCATAAACATATAAATGAATATCGCTATGTGTTGGAATCGAACTGAGGAAGATGTTAAACAACACCGGTGAGAGCACTGCACCTTGTGGTACGCCACGGTATTGTCGATATCTGTTAGAAAAACAACCCCTTTGGAAGCAATAAAACTCTCTCTCCCTTAAAAACTCTGCTACCCATGATGTCATGTATTTTGGTAAGTGTGACCTTTCCATCTGCTCTATTAGTATTTTATGCTCCACTTTGTCATACGCCTTGGCCAAATCCAGAGTAACTAATGCACAGTACTCTCTTCTACGCCTAGCCAACTGTATACGACTCTCCAAATCCGCGTGCGCACACCATATGGAGCATCCCGATTTAAAGCCAATTTGACTGGGGTTCAATATTGATTTCTCCTCAATGTATTTTATCACACGTGCATTCAAAACTCTTTCAGTTAGTTTAACCAAATTAGATGTAAGAGAAATTGGCCTCACATTGTCAAGTGTACACCCAAGCCCCTGTTTTTTAAGTATCGGAATTATTTTGGAAAGTTTCCAATCCGCCGCTATCCAAGAATTTTTCAAAGAGTAATTAACCATATTACAGAGTTCATGTGGGGAAATGTCATATAGTACTTTTATCATTGCTGAAGTTACTCCATCTGGTCCAGGTGCTGTAGGAGGTAAGTGCCTCACTACACCCGCTAGTTCCGCTAATGTCACCTCGTTGAACTCCTCCCCTGCAATTGGCTTTACTATGTGTCTTGGCATTGTTGATCTGAATCTTTCTTCTAATCCTTTAGCAACATTTTCTAAGATTTCAGTGAGTTCGCTAGGCGATAGAATTGAAGAATCAATATTGTCTGATGGTGGTATCATTTTCCTGGAACGCAAAAATCTAAAAAGCGCCTTTCTGTTGTATGGTTTTGAAAGATAGCTAAATTTGTTAGTGTCATAGTCATCTTTTGCTTTGCGTACTGTGCGTTTAAAATCTGCTGCCACGTATTTATAGTCACACCAGTTTTTTGGGCATTGGTTGTGGATAAGTTGCTTCCACGCCGCTTTTCGTTTTCTATACCCCCTCGTACAATCAGCGTTCCACCATGGGCTAAACAACCCGCCTGTGACTGAAGTTATTGAAAAAGTTGACTTTTTTATTGCTCTTTTCAGTACCGCACACAAACTCATAGCCCGAATGTCTTCCTGCATGTCCTTGCGAAGAACCAAAGTAGGCTTCAAGTCTTTTTGTAAACGCTCATAATTTACAAACGAGCCAATTTTACCAGTTAAAAATATCCCGGGAAAGTTAATATCAAAGCTAATAGGAAGGTGGTCACTGTTTGTTGCGCAATCTAATGTTTTCCACGACGAAATGTTTAGTGAGGAGCTGCAAAAGGTCAGATCTATCGCCGACTTTGATTGTCTCCTAATAAACGTAACAGTGGGGAAATTTGCACAAGATAAGTTATTATCAACAGTCCATTCCCACAAGCGCCTTCCATTTACATCAGTCTTGAAACCCCAAGACACGTGGTGTGAATTAAAGTCACCAGTTAATATTACATACTTCCTGCAGGAAGCTAACATTGCATCTAAGCATTTTGTGTCCTGTACTCCTACCGGGAAGTATGCGTTAACAAAAGAAAAAGGGGAACAGCCTGGCAGAGTGATGTCTAATACCATAATTTCATAGTTAGAATCCATGCACAGGTAGTTAATCTTCGCTCTATGACTAAATTTAGTTGATATAAAAATGGCAAGTCCACCACCTCTGCTAGGTCTGTCTAAACGAAATAAGCGATAATTTTTTAGGTAAAATTTTTGTCCGTTTGTAAGCCAAGTTTCTTGTAAAGTAATAATATCTGGGGAAATTTGCGAAGAAATACACAATAGATCTGTGGTAGCCGACGCTATTGATTGACAATTCCACTGTAATACTTTTAAGGAGCCTATTTTGACTCTATAAACCCGCCGCAGAGACTGCTTGATCCAAAAGATCTGTCTTCAAAAAGTCATTTTTGGAGAGGTTTTCCAAAACGTCTTTCTTTGACAGGAACTTTTTAGATTTTGATTTCTGTGAAGACTTTTTCGATAGGGTAGATCTGGCGCGCTTCAAGAAATTATGAGATTCCGCATCCATATCTGTGAATTCATCAGTGTCATCTGATACGGTTTCTGGATCTGTCCGCAGTATCTTATTGGAGGGTCCTGCTTTAGGAGATGCGCATCGTGTAGGAGCTATCGGACTTTCTGTCCCGGCACAATTTGAAACCTCCAAATCCTGTGAAGTCTGATTTTTCATAGACACTGAAGCAATGATTTGGGTCAACTGAGATGTTAACAATTCAGCCACGACTCCAATAATACTGCTGGCAAGACGCTCCATCGCCTTTTCCGTTGCCTTCTCTACAGCCTCTGCTATATATTTTGCTAACGATGCATCCATAGCAGTGGTGTGTCGTGCTGTTACGCTTGCGTAACCTTTCGAGCGTTCTTGTAATTCAGTCACAGCTTCCCTCCGGGAGCAACGCCTGCGTTCCACAATTTCCAGCAGCTTAACTTCTCGTTCTTTCGCCTCACAATCTGAAGAGTCTGCAGGATGCGCTTCATGACATAAACAGCACTTCTCTTCCGTCGAGTTGCACTTACGGCTGTCGTGATTTTCTCCGCATAGTCGACATCTGGCAGTTGATCTGCACCCTTTCACGCTGTGGCCATATCTCCAACAATTCAAGCACTGCAGTGGCTTAGGGGATAGAGGCTCTACCCTATAGATAAGAGGCCAAGCTTTAATTTCAGATGGTCTTATCGTTCCCGCAAAGGTAACTATGACCGATTCGGTAGGTGATTTTTTATTGTCAACCAGACGCGTGCACCTGTATACTGACACTGCACCTGCTACTGAAAATAACTCAAGAATTTCGGCAGGGGTCAGGCTCGTATCTACACCGCGGACTATGCCTTTCGAACATGCCAGATGCGCTGGAATAAACGGGCTCACCGGCTGTGCTGCAAATTCGGAACAGTTGAGAAGCTCTCGGACGCACTCCTGATCGGCAGAGCAGCACAAAATACCACCACGACCGAAATGCCGGACCTCAGTGATCTTTTGAAAGTGTGTTGTGGCTTTCCGAAGCTCCATTTGAATCATCTTCGGGTTCTTCATAGGTATCGTACCTCCATTGGTCGGTACCAGAGCCACGGGGACGTTAATAACCCCACTGCAAAGAAAAGAATCAATCGGCCAATCCTTGACCGGTATAGATGCTAGCCAAGGAGAAGGCCCTTGGCCAGGCGAAGAAACCGACATCTAGGCTCGGGCTACGCTGTCCGAAAAAAACGGACAGCGCCATTGTCCCAACCGGGCTGCAGAAATTAGGCGCCTTCTTCTTCTTCCACTTCATCCAAAACTAACCAAAGAAGAGAGCGCGATTTAGACGCCTGGAAAGCAACACTTTCATACATGGCATAGTAATGCACCGCCTAGACCCAACGACACATGGCTACATGTGCCCGCTCTGCAGCATATATACCGGACACCCTGGCACACTTTCTCCTGGAATGCCAGTGCCACGCAAACCACGACATGCAACTGGAGCGGGACCAAGCCTCAAGGATAAACTACCACCCCCTAATGGAAACGTGGGAGGCCAAGCTTGTCCTCGAGCACCTAGAAGAACAGCGACAACTCGTCGCCAGGGCCAAGAGGGCAGTCGAAGGCAGAGGGTTCCTGGAATAAGGAAGCCTTCCACCTTATGGTGATACTGAACCTCGCTCGGTGATGATGATGATGATGATGATTCCATAGCCATGGCTCGTACCCACTCAGTGGGATCGGCGGAACACTGTTTCTAAATAAACGTTTATTTCTTCTTTTTCTTCTTCGAGCCACTACCCCCCCTTCCCCGTTCTGGCAGTGCATGGGCCAGCTGTTGCGCATGCGCAACAAGGGTGGTCACACTGCACGCCACGGGACTGAACTCCACCACAACTGCTTCGCATATAAAAGTACTTGTACACGTCAGTTCATGTTGTAACACATGCTTCAAAGCCATTAAGTGTCTCATAGTTAGCTCCTCGCTGACTACATCACATGAAATTGATTGGTTGGTTGTTCCTCAGAGTCCTGGACTTCCACAATCGGTGAGATCCGCAGAATTTTTTCCTTCTTGCCCCAATAAACAACCGCCCGTCACCAAAAGTACAGCAGCGAATTGTCGTGATCATGAACATCCACATAATCGAAGTGTATTAGAAGCCTGGCCCTATACCAGACGTCATTATGTATTCACAGCCCTTTCTTTCAATTTATTGAGACATATACTTTTAGTTCATTAAAGCGTGTACACACAAAGCAGAAACACAGAAAACAGGACCGTCGGTCAGAAAGAGAACTGAACTCTTATGTTTTTCATAAGAGTTTTTCGAGTGTGATCGTACACTTTGTAATCTCGCAAGCTTCTGCTTCCCGTCTGAATGACGTAAGCAATTTTGTGATAGCGCTTATATAGGTGTGACGTTTCATGTTACGCGTACTTGACTTCGCGAGGTCTGAAGTGTAGTATTAGCCATCGCTAGTATTGACTGTCGAAATTACGTTACGAGTGTCATCATTACAATTGTTAGATGTCGCGCCAATGCACATTGCAGTTTGATGTTAACTGGGCACTTCTGCATTTACGCTTTATTAGCGAAGTGAAGTAAAATTGAGTTGAGTGTTTAATACAGAGATCAGCGCGATGTCTTGGGGAAGAATACCAACGAGAACTAACAGACAATGACGTCAAGAAAACTGTATATGTTACTAGAAGTAACATTTCTAGTGTAAACGTAAAGTGTAATTCTAGTGTAAACGTAAAGAAAGAGAAGTGGACAAAAAGATGTCTTGACACCGATGACAAGTTATCTTTCCTTGCCACAATAAAGCTTGTTCATTCATTAAACGCTGAGATCATCAACTACTGCCACTTAGCGCAAGAAACAAATATAGCATTGAAAGAAAAGGAAGATGAAAAGACAATGATAGTCCCCCCCCCCCCAGTGGGTACGTAGCACACAGTTAATAAATGAACAATAACAATTACTAACTAGTCTCTGTGTGGTTTGAACTAAACTGGCCGAATTCTTTGGGAAATTTCATGTGCCGTGGACAACCCGCGAACACCCAGATTTGCGTAAAATGAGTCCTACAAATAAATGCGCCGCGTTTTATTTACGGCCGTCCTGCCGACTTGCAGTGAAAGAGAATAAAAACGCCGTGCACGTGCGGCTTCGGAACGCGGCGGCCCGGCTTACCGCACGTTCAGAGGTCGACCATTTGTAGCTTCGCCAGGTCCGCCTCATCGCTGAAATCGACGGCGGCTTTAACTACGGCGCCTCATCGTTTTCATGGTAAGCGTGGCATTCGCGGAAAGTAAGACGTCGCGTCGCCGCACATCACTTCCGTTGTGTGCACATAGCTAAGATTCAGCGAGCTTGCATGTCACCTTCGCAGCCGAGGTGTAAGGGCTCGTCGTTCAACCACCAATGGTGGTGAAGGAGAGTTGTACGTATTGTGCTTAAACTTATGCTGCTCGGGTAATACCTCGAAACGCCATTTTCGCAAGCTCTACGACTACGTGCACGGGACCACGGCCAGTTACGAAGGCTTGTTCACACCCGCGACAGGCACAGGTCGCGCCACCTAGTTTGTCGCAAAGCGACTGGTCGCAGATGACCGTTTCGGCCGCAAAGCGACTGCTCTGCAGGGATCTGGCACTCGCTCGACCTATCAGCCGGGTTACTGCAGCCGCGAACCTCTAAACCAATCAGATGCTCCAGGACAGGACGTCAGGTAATCACACGGGGCAATGGTCATAGGAGGAGAAGTGAATTTTGTGCGTCGACGGGTGTACATATGCCGCTCGCAGGTGTGAACACCGGTCGCCTTGAGTCAGCTTTTGGCCATTACTCGCAAATGGTCAGCGTCACCGATGTTCACCGCAGGTGTGAATGAGCCTTTAGTTAACGAAGCGATGACTAGGCGAGCACACGTGGCTGGTGAAGCGAAGGTTTGGCTGAATTCGCTCACCGAAACATAGGTCACCTGCGGTAGCTGCTTCATCGCCGAACGGGATTGAACGTGTGACTTCTTTTAGTCGCCATAGTGACAAAGGAGTACCTACTACAAAGCGTACAGGTGCCTTGCCGCGCCTATGATAATCGCTGCAGAAGGTGAAACACTTGTGGGAACAGAAAGCGTGCGCCGGCATGTACGTTTTCGTGCACATGATTTTTATCGCTATGACGAAGATTGAAATGTTGATGTATACGTTACATCTGAGCTACGTATGGAGTAACATGGGAGTGATACATGGTTTGCGCCCGTCAGTAATCGCGAATGATGTTCTGTTGCTTATAAAATTGGTGATTGTGACTTAGAACGGTATATTAGCGATGAGAGTAGGGATTAGGTGACAAGAGCAACGTTTCTTGTCATAGTAACCTGGTTCTGTAAGCGCGTTTAGGTGGGGACATAAACCGCGTGGCTGTATTTCCTGCCGCAACTGACGGAGTATCCTCGTTAGGTCCCCGTACATTGTGTAATTTGCTTTCGACTTCTTTGTTCTGACCAACTGAAGACGCGGCTTCGATTCCCAGTTGTGACGGCCACATTTCAATGGGGGCAGGAAGCATAAAAACCCACGTACTTTGAACTATGTGCAAATTAATCGGTAGTCACCTCGCGTTTCGTAATAATACCGCGGTTTCCTCACACACAACCCCAAATCATTCTTTAATTCCGAAACATGACAACGCATTTGTTTTTATTGACCGTCGGACTGTTTCCCCTTATCAGTGGCGCTGTGAGAACGTACTCAAAGCCGTTATTTTTGTTTACTGTGAGATAGTAAAAGTAATGCGCTCACATGTAGCACTTAACGTCTTGAGCTGAAACATCTAGTTGTGCGCCAGCTGGTGTAGCGCTTTAGAAGGTAAAGTGTTGCGTTAAAATTCTTAGCGGGAGTAAATTCTGAGCGCGATCAGGTGATAAATTAGAGAGGAATATTTTCGAACCTTTTCACATTGCGCGCGAAGGAGACAGACGCATTAGTTCTGCGTCAGTAGCACTTGAAGAAAAAAAATTACCTTCCTGTCGAGATAGATCCGGAGCACGTGATTAGTGTGCTGCTTGATTTCACATATATAAATATTCGTGTTGCCTCAAATAAACTTCACTTGATAGCTTGCGCTCGTCTGTAATAAGTTCCTTCTGTCTTCTTATTTTCTGCGCAGCGATTTACTTTCTAGTACACTTAAGCCTTCATACGATTACTTTTGTGACCATAACGTGACCTTTTCTGTATTTTAATTTCAAAGAACAACCTTGTACTAAGGCTATCTCTCACGATCAATTGCGCGCTGTCGTTCAGCATGTACTTGAAATGAGGCGGGCATTAAATGTCGCGCAGAAACCACGGCATCATAAAAGTGACAAGTTCTCTTTGACTTCTCATGTAAATTTTTCCTCGTGGCGATTACTTTTTCTTGTACTGGCTATTAGATATATTCGAGCATGCGTTATTACTCCGCAATTTATTGAAACAAGCTGACTTATCATCGTTACTGGTAAGCCAACCAGTAAACCAACCGTAATGATTGATATGTGGGGTTTATAACGTACCAAAACCACCCTATGATTATGGGAGGCGCCGTAGTGGAGGGATCCGGAAATTTCGACCTGCTGGGGGTCTTTACCGTGCACGCAAATCTGAGCACACGGGCCTGCAGCATTCTCGCCTCCATCGAAAGTGCAGCCGCCGCAGCCGCGACCTGCTGGTCAGCACCCGAGTACAGCCATTAGACCTCCGCGGCGGGGCGTAACCTAACCGTAAAATAATGTAAGAGTGAACAAGCCCGTTAAAGTTGTTAGTTTAAAGCTGTGCGAATGATGGAAGCGTAAGATAAACAGACCACAGGAATCCAGCGCACTGTTCTGGGCTCTTTTTTGTCTTGTGTTTTCAGTCGTTTTGCGCTGCTCTAAACTTTGAACCAAACCGAAGTGTTTCATACCGATTAACGTTATCATAATGTCGATTGTCGTCACGTGATGTTGACATAAAAAAGGTGATAATGTTAACCAAAACTAGTATCCAGTCTGCGACACTGTGCTGCGCTGGAGGGATAGGGCGGGGAGAGGAGGTGCTGAGGAAAAGGGCTATGAAGAAAAAATTACACCATCTCTTACTGAAGGAAACATGAGTCGCATGCGAAGCAACGCATGAGTCTACTTGAAGTTCCGTTCATCACGGGCACCTTGTCTGATGCTAATGAGTCCTTGCAAGTGGAGCCCACCATGAATTAAATATATTTCTGTTGCTGTTACTCGTCACGAACCCTTGTTGGAGCATGCCACGCGGGAACCGCGCGTGTGCAGCATCCTGTTCCCCCGACGCCATCACGTGATCACTGAGAGAGTGTAAGGAGGAGAGGCCACAGCCTCTTGCACAGCCACTTACGCAGGCGCGAACGCGCTACCGCGTGCAAGCGCATTCTGCAGGACTAGGTTACAACGCGCTGGTCCATCGCACGTCTGCACAATCTTAAGCCCCGCCGCGGTGGTCTAGTGGCTAAGCTACTCGGCTTCTGACCCGCAGGTCGCGGGATCAAATCCCGGCTGCGGCGGCTGCATTTCTTATGGAGGCGCAAACGTTGTAGGCCCGTGTGTTCAAACTTGGGTGCACGTTAAAGAACCCCCGGTGGTCGAAATTTCCGGAGCCCTCCACTGCGGCGTCTCTCATAATCATATGGTAGTTTGGGACGTTAAACCCCACATATCAATCAATCACAATCTCAATCCCCAACACCATCACATGATTTCTGAGAGAGTGTAAAGGGGAGCGGCCACAGCATCTTACCTAGCCCCTTACACTAACCGTAATGCGCTAGCGCATCAGCGCGTACTGCCAGCTGTTGAGCATGCGCAGTGAGGATGTTCACGGCGCACAGCGAAATGAACTGCGCCGTAAGATGCTGCTTATCCGAAAAAAAAATTTATGAGCCTCGTTTTCAATGCCTCGCTCAGCTCTTATAGTTGCCCAGCGTAATGAGCTTCTGGCGTACTCATGTTTGATATGAATTAATCTTTAAATAGATTCTTCGTTTCCTGGGAAAGCTTGCCAGTGTCCTGTCTAACTATCCTGCCCCCGACTTTCACTGCACACTCCGTAATGATACTCGTCAGATTATCATTCATTGTATCTACGCCAAAGTTGGTTTCCTCACTAAGAGCCGAGTAGCTGTTCTGAAGCGAGACTCTGAATTCCTGTACTTTCCCTCTAAGTGCTAGCTCATTGATTGGCTTCTTGCGTATCAGTTTCTGTCATTCCTTTTTGAAGTCTAGGCGAATTAGAGACCGAGCCATTCTATGGTCTCTACATCGTACCTTGCCAACCACTTCCACATCCTGCACGATGTCTGGGTGTGCACTCATTATAAAGTCTATTTCGTTCTTATTTTCTCCATTAGGGCTCCTCCATGTCCACTTGCGGTTTCCTCGTTTTCGGTAGAAGGTATTCAAAATACGCAGATTATTGCGTTCTGCGAATTCTACTAGTAGCTCTCCTATGGCGTTTTTAGTACCGATGCCATAATCTCCTACTGCCTGGTCTACAGCCTGCTTCTTCCCTACCTTTGGATTAACGTCTCCCATCAGTATAGTATACTGTGTTTTTACCTTACTCATTGCCGATTCCACGTCTTCATAGAAGCTTTCAACTGAAGCGTCATCATGGCTGGATGTAGGCGCGTAAGCCTGCACCACCTTCATCTCGTATCTCTTATTCAGTTTGATTACGATACCCACCACACTTTCATTAATGCTATAGTATTAATCTATGTTGCCAGCTATGTTTCTGTGAATTAGGAACCCCACTCCCAGTTCTCTTCTGTCAGCCAAGCCCCGATAGCAAACGACGTGCCCATTCTGTAGCACCGTATAGGCCTCATATGTCCTCCTAACCTCACTGAGTCCTGTTATATCACATTTAACACCCTCTAGCTCCTCGAATAGTACAGCTGGACTTCCCTTACTAGATAGCAAACGACGTGCCCATTCTGTAGCACCGTATAGGCCTCATATGTCCTCCTAACCTCACTGAGCCCTGTTATATCACATTTAACACCCTCTAGCTCCTCGAATAGTACAGCTGGACTTCCCTTACTAGATAAGGTTCTAGCGTTGAACGTTGCCAAGTTCAGGTTCTAATGGCGGCCTGTCCGGATCCAGAGATCCTAAGCACCCTCTGCTGCGTTGCAGATCTGACCTCTGCCGTGGTCATTAGCTTCGCAGCTGCTGGGGACTCAGGGCCGTGAGATAATGGACGTATGCATGTGGGAGGTAGTGGCCAGATACTGCACCAGGGTGGCCAATCCTTCTTTGGTGAGGGAGTGCGTTGCCGGCGGTGGTTACCAGTGAGGTCGCACCCCAGGAGTCTTAATGCAGTTCCATCACCAGGCGGATTTTTTATCTGGTTAGGAAATCCGCGGTACTGAGATTCGAGCCACGGACCTGTTGCATGCGAGGTAGATGCTCTAACCACTACGCCATCGCCGTACTGTAAGAACTAGCAGTAACCCAGATCACACCCCACCAGTAGTGATAGAAGAAGTCAGAAAAGCTTTGGAGAGCATGCAAAGAGGCAAAGCTGCTGGTGAGTATGATGTAACATCAGATCTGCTGAAAGATGAAGGACAGATTGTGTTAGAAAAACTAGCTACCCTGTTTATGAGGTGTCTCCTGACGGGAAGAGTACCAGAGTCTTAGAAGAACGCTAACATCATCTTAATACATAAGAAAGGAGATGACAAGGACTAGAAGTATTACGGGCCGATCAGCTTGCTCTCTGTAGTATACGAGCTATATATAAAGGTAATTGCTAACAATGTAAAGAAAACATTAGAATTCAATCAACCAAAGGAACCAGCAGGATTTCGAACAGGCTACTCAACAATTGACCACATTCATACTATCAATCAGGTAATAGAGAAATGCTCAGAATATAACCAACCACTATATATAGCCTTCATAGATTACGAGTAGGCGTTTGATTCAGTAGAAAAATCAGCCGTCATGCAGACACTGCGGAATCATGGCGTCGATGAAGTATATATAAACATCCTGGAAGGAATCTACAGGGGATCAACTGCTACCATAGTGCTTCGTAAAGAAAGCAACAGAATACCAATCAAGAAGGGTGTAAGGCAGGGGGACACAATCTCTTCAATTCTGTTTACCGCGTGCTTACAGGAGGTTTTCAGAAGCCTAGTATGGGAACAGTTAGGGATAATAGTTAACGGAGAGTAGCTTAGTAACCTGCGCTTCACCGATGACATTACATTGCAGAGTAACTCAGGGGACGAATTGCAACTCATGATTACGAAGTTAGACAAGGAGAGCAAAAAGGTGGATCTTAAAATTAATCTGCAGAAAACGAAAGTAATGTACAACAACCTCGGAAGAGAGCAGCGCTTTCAGATAGGCAATAGTGCACTTCAAGTTGTAAAAGACTATGTCTACTTCATCATCATCATCATCAGCCTGACTACGTCCACTGCAGGACAAAGGCCTCTCCCATGTTCCGCCAGTTAACCCGGTCCTGTGCTTGGTGCTGCCAATTTATACCCGCAAACTTCTTAATCTCATCTGCCCACCTAACCTTCTGTCTCCCCCTAACCCGCTTCCCTTCTCTGGGAATCCAGTCAGTTACCCTTAATGACCAGCGGTTATCCTGTCTACGCGCTACATGCCCTGCCCATGTCCATTTGTCTACTTAGGGCAGGTCTACTTAGGTCAGGTAATAACCGCGGAGCCGAACCACGAGACTGAAGTAACTAGAAGAATAAGAATGGGGTGGAGCACATTTGGCAAGCACTCTCAAATTATGACAGGTAGATTGCCACTATCCATCAAGAGGAAGGTCTATAACAGCTGTATCTTACCGGTACTTAGCTGCGGAGCAGAAACCTGGAGACTTACAAAGAGGGTTCAGCTTATATTAAGGATGACGCAGCGAGCAATGGAAAGAAAAGTGGTAGGTGTAACCTTAAGAGACAAGAAGAGAGCAGAGTGGATTAGGGGACAAACGGGGGTTAAGAATATTATAGTTGAAATAAAGAAGAGAAAATGGACATGGGCCGGGCATGTAGCGCGTAGACAGGATAACCGCTGGTCATTAAGGGTAACAAACTGGATTCCCAAATAAGGGAAGCGGGATGTTGGAAATTGTTTGAACCTCCCGCGCGAATAGCGCGCGCACCAAGAGACGGAGAACGACGAGGAAGAAGATGAGACCAGCAAGGAAATAGAACACGCTCTTTTACCATGGATGCTGGCGTTTGCGTCTCCTTCATTTGGTGCCTTTAAACGCCGAAGCGTGGTTTTCCCACATCGATTTTTGGTGCCGAGACCCGGGAATCAAGCCTACAACGACCCGAGCCTTTCATTCCTGGTGTGGGTGAGCTGCGCTGCGAGCTAGACCGACATGGAGCGAGCGAAGAGCAAGCGGGCCTCGCGGCGATCGATGAACACGAGAATCATCAACGAGGTCAACCAGGTGCTCCAGTCCAATGAGTTCGAGCTTTCTGGACTTCGAATGCTGCACGGCCGCCTACGCGCCAGCAACGTGGAACTTAAAGCCTTGAACAACGAGGTTGAAACCCTGATCACTGACGACCTGGCGGCAGACGACTATGAGGTGGTCATGCAATACGATGACGCCGCTAACAGTACTCTGGCGTTGCTCGAGCACCACATTGAAGTTCTGAAGACTTCTGCTACGCCGGCGTCGTCTACAACTCCAGCCATGGGCGCAAGGACCTGTGAGGGTGCACCGAGCGAGCATGAACGACTTCCACAACGTGAGTTCGGCGCACGACTTCCCAAGCTGGAGCTTCTTCGTTTCGATGGAAACGTGATCAAGTGGCAACCCTTTTGGGATATGTTCCTGCACTCCGTGCACGAGAACCCAAGGCTGTCCAACACAGACCGGTTTCACTACTTGGCCTCACTTCTAGATGGACCTGCAGCTCAGGCCGTCGCCGGTATTCAGGTGACAGATTCTTGTTACGATGACGCGCTGGAAATTTTGAAACGTCGGTTTGGCAACAAGAAAGTCATTGAGCAGAAGTACTTAGGAAATTTGCGCACGCTCAAACCAGTGAAATTAGCGAGTGATGTCACTGCTCTGCGCAAGCTTTTCGACACAGTTCAACTAAACAGGAGGGGACTGCGTAGTCTTGGAATCACGGAGTCATCCTACGCGGCTATGCTGAATGAAGTTCTGCTCAAAGTCATACCAGCTGACATTGTCGTAGAATACTTCAAAAAAGAAAGTATGGAGAACACGACGGAAACGAGCCAGGCTTCATCTGATCAGGAACTTGAGCAGCTGATGAAATTTCTCCGCATCGAAGTTGAATGTCGAGAAAAGAGTTCTTTAGTGAACAATTTGCCAACGACATCGAACAACAGCGTACCTGTATTAAATAGATCATTCAAGAAGCAGTCCGCGACTCCTACAGCATCCGTTCTTCAAAACAAGACACTATCTTCCCCCTCGTCCTGTTTTTTCTGCGCTGCTACCGATCACAAGACAGAGGACTGCACGAGTGACATGACTCTGGCCGAGAAGCGCAACAAACTTGTAACAGACGGTCGATGCTTCCGGTGCACGTCAAAAGGACATCTGGTCCGCAATTGCCGGCGGAGAGTGCACTGCCAAGCATGCAAGCGCAGACACGCCTCCTCGATGTGCAATGCTAGTAGCTCTGAAACACCATCAGTGACTAATGCTCAGAAGAAACCGAATGCTACGGTGCAAGTTTCCACTCAGAGAGCTTCAGTTCCCCGACTCATCAATGATGTTCTTCTCCAGACTTTTCGAGCTTGGGTAACGACTTCATCTCATTGTTGCTATATACGCGGTGTTCTCGACAATGGAAGCCAGCGAACGTTCGTCACTGAGAGCGTCGCTTCCAAGCTAAGTCTACCTGCTGTTGCCGAGACCGAACTCGCCATCAGTGCGTTTGGTAGAGCGAGCGACCCAACCCGACGATTCAAAATGGTCAAGATCACGCTCCGCAGTCAGCACGACGACCTAACCATTGACATTGAGGCCATAGTGGTGCCCTTTATTTGCGAGGAGATGATTGAAGCACCAAGGCAGAGTCGTCTTCTTCAAGCCATCGCAGCGGAGGGGAAACATCTGGCTGACGCAGTCGTTTACCCGAGTGTAGATTGTGAGCCAGGTGTGAGTGTCCTCATTGGATCGGACCAGCTTTGGAAGTTGATGCCCAACACGAGTGAAGTGAGGTGGGATGAAGAAAACCCTGCCTTACTCGCCATTAACACAAAGATGGGCTGGACTCTCCAAGGCCCCTTATCTGGTGGTGGAAGCACGAGTAACAAAGCAAGCACCCAAGTATGTGTTCTTCGAACAGGTTCCCACGAAGACGACCAGATCGCCTTCCCATTACAAAGATTTTGGGACCTCGATGCTATCGGAATTGCCGACACGCCGACGTCTCAGTGCAACGCAGATATTTTGGAAGAATTCAACAACACTACCAAGCTTCGGAAAGGACGCTATGAAGTTGCGTTGCCATGGAAATCACCTCTCGTCGACATGGCCAACAATCGCAAAGTAGCCCTTTCGAGGCTCCATGGACTCGTCAAGCGGCTGTCACCAAACGACGAAGCCATGAGAGCCTACGATAAGGCTATCAGGCAGTATGAGGTGGACGGTCATGCTGAAAAAGTTGAAGATGCCCCTTATTGTACACAGCACCTATACTACATGCCGCATCGAGAGGTAATCCGCGAAACATCTACGACGACGAGACTTCGCGTAGTCTTCGACGCATCATCGCATGCATCAGGAGCTTGTTCTCTCAACGAACAACTCGAAAAAGGTCCTAATCTGAATGCCGACCTTTTCAAGGTTTTGATCCGGTTTCGCCTTTTCGCCATCGGAATTACAGCAGACGTGCAGAAGGCGTTTCTACAAATCAGCATTCGAGAAGAAGACAGAGATGCTCTTCGTTTCTTGTGGTTTGAAGGGCTACCAATGTCAGGCAGACCACTGCCAAAAATACAAGAAATGCGAATGACCAGAGTTCCATTCGGCACCTCCGCAAGCCCTTTCCTATTATCTGCAACGTTGAAATACCATTTCGATCACGTTGAACAAATTTACCAAGTAACGGCCGCAAAACTGAAGGCAAGCTTCTACATCGATGACCTAGTTTTCGGAGCTTCAACGACAAAAGAAGCGCTACAACTCTACGAAGAGACGAAGGCCATAATGGAGCTGGCCGGAATGAAAATGCAGAAGTGGTCAACAAACTGCGACCTGTTAAGAGAGAAGCTCAAGCAAGCAGGAGAGACGTCAGCTGAGCAGGTCACACAATCTAAGGTTCTTGGGCTATCCTGGAACTACACCGACGACACCATTTCGGTGAAATTTGACTCTGTGACGAAAGTCTTAAAAGCGGGACTTTGTACCAAGCGAACTGTGCTTCAGGCTTCATCACGAATTTTCGACCCCTTGGGACTGCTAGCACCGTTCACCATTCGAGTTAAAATACTTTTTCAGAAGATATGGATGCAAGGACTCGACTGGGAAAGCGTTCTCCCCGAGACATTGAAGATCGAGTGGGACAAGTGGACTGTCGAACTTCAAGACCTCAAAGACTTTAGAACCAAGAGGTATCAACTAGACAACATCAGCCCTGATAAAAGCACTCACCAGCTGCATATATTCACGGACGCTAGCCCGTGTGCCTACGGAGTGGTGGCATACATACGAGTGGAAGACAGTACTGGAGCGGTTCGACTCCAGCAGCTGCTCGCTAAGTCTCGGGTCGCTCCAATCAAGGGTCTCACTTTACCACGCCTGGAACTCGTCGCTGCAGTTCTTGGAGCTCGACTTCTTAAGCTACTCGTGGATACTTTGCCACACACAAATATAGAATACTTCTGCTGGACCGACTCCCAAGTTTGCTTGAGTTGGATCAAGTCTACAGCCACCAAGTGGAAGCCCTTCGTTTGTAACAGGGTAATTGAGATCCAAGGGCTCACAGACCCGAGTCGCTGGAGACATTGCTCTGGAAAGACAAACCCAGCCGATTTAGTTACAAGAGGGATATCAGCGCATCACCTTTGTACTAGCGATTTATGGTGGCATGGGCCTGACTGGCTATCTGGTACCCAAGAAACGTGGCCGGCAAGTGAAGCTGGTCCTCATGAGTCAACGGATGAAATATGTAGATCAACGACGAAGACACAACAATTTTGGCTTGTCAATGCTCGCAAGCAGAGCCACTTTTCGAGCTCGACAAGTACAGCAGCTGGATACGAGTTGTTAGAATCACAGCTTGGATTCGAAGATTTATTCACAATTGTCGAGTGCACACCAGTCGTCGTCTGATGGGCCCACTCACTGCCCCTGAGATAAAAGAAGGCGAGTTTACATGGATGAAGAATGCGCAAGCGGAAGCCTTTAGTATAGAACTCGCCTCATTGTTAAAAAACCAACCACTATCTAAGGCATCCCGAATTCGTGATCTGCATCCATTCCTGGACAATGATGGGATTTTAAGAATCAAGACCCGGCTTGACAACGTAAAAACATCAGAATACGTGAGGTGCCCGATTCTACTACCAGCTGACCACCGCTGCACATACCTCATCATCGACCGCACGCACCGGCGCCTGCTGCACAGTGGTGTAAACGATACCCTTTCAGAGCTACGCGAGTGTTTTTTGGGTGATTAAGGGCCGCCAGTGTGTGAAAAAAGTGCTCTCTAGGTGCAAAGTGTGTGCTAGATTCAAGCTCCAACCTGCAACAGCCCCTACCGCACCACTGCCGACCGACAGGGTTAAGAGATCACACCCTTTTCAAGTTGTGGGTGTTGACTTTGCTGGTCCCGTTTTTGTGAAAGGAACCAGTCCCGTGAAGGCCTATATCGTTATTTTTACGTGTGCCGTCGTTCGGGCGATCCATTTGGAGTTGTGCTCCGATATGACGGCGGGGTCATTTTTAATGGCTTTCCGTCGGTTTGTGTCGCGACGCGGCTTGCCTAGTGTTATTTATTCCGACAATGCTCTAGCTTTTCATGCTGCCAGTCGCGACTCAAAAGTGATGTACAGAGCTTTGAGGGACTTCCAAGTACAGGACTTTTGCTCTACTAACCACATTACCTGGAAATTCATTGCAGAACGTGGTCCTTGGTGGGGTGGATTTTGGGAGAGGATGATTCGCACTGTTAAAAGCTGCCTACGGAAAATTCTAGGGAAAGGTTGCTTTGATTTCGAGCAGCTTGTGACCATTCTTGCCGAAATAGAAAATGTAGTGAATTCTAGGCCATTAACGTACCTCTCCGCTGACGCTACCGATCCAGCTGTACTTACACCTTCGCACTTTCTAACCGGTAGGAAGTCTACTACACTGCCTAGTGATAATACTGCTGAAACGTCGGGAACTCGCTCCGATACTTTAAAGCATTGGAAGTACAGGCAGCAAATAGTGGCTGATTTTTGGAAGCGTTGGTATAAAGACTACCTCTTGTGCTTGAGGAGTGCACACATTAGGCGAGTACAGCCTTGCAACCAGCTTAAGGTTAACGATGTAGTCGTCATTAAGGAAGACAAGGTGCCCATAAGTTTTTGGAAAGTTGGTAGAGTTACTGACGTGTACTTATCAAGTGATAATCACGTTAGAGCCTGCAAGATTGTCTTGGCAGGAGGTACGGAAGTTACGAGGCCAGTACAACTTTTATGCCCGTTGGAGCTGGGCGATTGAACTTTCGGGCGCGGAGGATGTTGGAAATTGTTTGAACCTCCCGCGCGAATAGCGCGCGCACCAAGAGACTTAGAACGACGAGGAAGAAGATGAGACCAGCAAGGAAATAGAACACGCTCTTTTACCATGGATGCTGGCGTTTGCGTCTCCTTCATTTGGTGCCTTTAAACGCCGAAGCGTGGTTTTCCCACACGGGTTAGGGGTAGACAGAAGGTTAGGTGGGCAGATGAGATTAAGAAGTTTGCGGGTATAAATTGGCAGCAGCAATCACAGGACCAGGTTAACTGGCGGATAATGGGAGAGGCCTTTGTCCTGCAGTGGACGTAGTCAGCCTGTTGATGATGATTATGATTGTGATGATGATGATGATGAATCTTTAAAGATACCAAACATACCTTTCTTCGCGCAGTAATCGGACACTTGGCTCACCCAAGATCCGGAGGCCCATTATAGGCGTCTCAAGATGACCGAAGAAGACGATGACGACGCCAAGAAGAAAAAGAAGAAACATTCCAAAAAGAAACAGTCCAAAGGCAAAAAGAAGAGCAAGAAAGGTTCCAAAGGCAAAAAGAAGAGCAAGAAAGGTTCCAAGGGTAAAAAGGGTTCCAAAGGAAAAAAGAAGGGCTCCAAGAAGGGCTCCAAGAAGAGCTCCAAGAAGAAGGGAGGTTCCAAGCCCGGGTCTCCGGAGCGAGAGTCTGAAGCCGCGTCGCCGGGCTCAAAATCGCCATCACCCGCGGCGGCAGCTGTGGGACCTGTGCTATCGGTCGACTGGTCGAGAAGGTGAGCGTATTCACTCGAATTCACCTGCTTTCGTCGGTAATTACAATGGTTACGATACTCGGCCACTTGACCAAACGTGGCGGGTTAGATCTCGACAGCGGCACTCGAATTTCAGTGGAACTGAACTGCTGAAATCCTGTGTACTGTGAGATGGAAGTGCACGTTGAAAAACACGGGACGATCTAAATTTGCGAAGGCCTTCACTACTGCGTGCCTCTTAATCATGTCCTGGTTTTTTCTTGTATATAATAATAATAATAATAATAATAATAATAATAATAATAATAATAATAATAATAATAATAATAATAATAGTAATAATAATAATAATAATAATAATAATAATAATAATAATAATAATAATAATAATATAATAATAATCTGTGGATTATTATTATTATTATTATTATTATTATTATTATTATTATTATTATTATTATTATTATTATTATTATTATTATTATTATTATTATTATTACCAGCCCCTTACCTACTTGATAGTTATAATAATAACAATTCAATCACTAGCATAAGCCAGAAGAAATCGGAACCCGAAGAACTGACTTTCGTGCCCTCTTACACTCATTTATTAATTTTCGCATGGTAGCACAAGTCAGCAACCAAGCTAGCAAGAAAGAGGGCAGTTCGCGAGTGGCAAGTGAGCAATTTTAGCTTCTCCCTCGGCGAAATGTTATTCTCAATGACGCAACAGACACACACTCGGGATTTCAAAGACTCAACTGTTGACTTTCGTAGACTGTTGGGAATGCTGTTTAACAATTTTAAAATAAATCCCAAGAAGAAATTGGATAAGTCAACATTCGCAACGTTGTCACAAACGAGAGTCAAATTTCAACGTAAGGCGAGCACATCGTACAGCAAGCAGACCGCACGAGGCCAGGCGAAATTTTAATGTTGCCAGAACTAAAGCATCCTTTCTAAATACTCCAAAGCTTTCAAAGCGGCATTTAATGAGGAGCCATCACGTCAACGTAGCCGCTTATTAACTTGCACCTATAACGTTTCTCTGGCACATTTGCATGCCTTAGCTTTACAGCGGAGCTGTCACAGCTTTTCATTATGAAGTCTGGTGGGACTACAAAAATATATTGAACCGGCCCACACTCTCATCAACCACCGCGGTGATTTGTCTGGTGTGGAATGAAAATTAAGATCATGACAATTAAGATAGTGTTAATTATTATTGGTTTAGGTAATACTTTGCTAATTATGATCATGCAAGTTAACACATTGTCATTAAAACACTGTGGAATACAGATTAAGACCCTGTTATTTAGGATAGGGCGAATATTATTTACACCAATTGATATTTTGCTAATTAAAGTACACCAATTGGCACATTGTTCAATAACATCTTGTTAATCAATGTCTTAATTAATGACTTCTGAAATTATACTTTGCTAATTAGGACACTGCTCGCTCTCTTTTGGTTGCGCCCACTCGTCTGATACTTCACGCCTGGCACTATTAGTACGAAGCTACCTTGACATTTTTCTTCATACGACTATACGGGTGCTCCCGCAAAATCTAGCCCGAGCTTTAAAATATGCCGATGCCACCTTTGCATTTGCTGACTTGCGTGGAGTGAGCCGCACTTTTTTCAGTAGATTAAATCGCACATTTTTTTAGAAGTCTCACACTTTCCGTGTAGGACTCTGACGATGTGTGCTGCCAAGACATGCACATACGTAGGTGAAAAGAAAATTTCTCACGGGCCATCAGTGCGTTTTGTTCACTGTTCGCGCTGTACGTATGATATAATACTGATGTACAAAACTTCATGATCATCGCATTACCGACATATCACGTTCTGCTCGCTTTGATTATTCGTAAGGCCCCTGTCGTTGTATATCACGAGAGATCAGCAATCTATTGTGCTTTACACGTCTGTTGATTTAAAATGTTGGAAAATTCTCGCAATATTCTGGGGTCTCCGTTGGTGGTACTAGCAATCATAGGTCGGCGAATTCACCCATGAGTCGACTCTCGGGACTAACTCAGACTTGGCTCGAGCCGTGAGTCTGAGCCTGAGTGAGTCTGAGTGAGTAATATTTTCGTGAGTCTGAGCCCGAGTGAGTCCGCTTGAAGAAAATTTTCGTGAGTGTGAGTCCGAGTGAGTACAGCTCGGGCGAAATTTGGTGAGTGAGTTCCAGTGAGTCCAAAGCACAATATACATTTCTCGAGAGAGTTTGAGTGAGTTCCGCTTTCTTTTACCGACGAAAGGTCCCATTTAGTCATTTTCAGCATGGCTATCGGCCACTTGCCAAGATTCCCGTTTATACTTACGTCTACTCACAGGTATTCCAAATCAGTGTCATTCATACACCGTTTCAATATTTATTGATCAGAGGCGTGAATTGGTGTAAAGGGGCCTTGACACCCCCCCCCCCCCCCCGCCACTTTTCAGGGCATGTTCTTATGCTGTTATCTCCTCCAAGAAAAATTGCCTTGTTTGCAACCACTCCAAACTCATTGTCGAAGATACTACGTCAAACGCCGCCAAGAAGAGCACTGATTACTTGAGATATTGGTGTTGACACCTTGGTCGAAGAAGCCAATTTCAGACTAACAGGCTCCTGAGTCGACTCACTCGGACTCAGATCGCGTCGTGAGTCTGAGTCTGAATGAGTGCATGGGAGTAATGTTTTGGTGAGTTTGCGTTTGGGTGAATCCGGTTGAATAAAAGTTCTGTCGATGAGAATCCGAGTGAGACCGGCTCAGGAAAATTTCCGTGAGTCTGAGTCAGAGTGAGTCTACAGCTCAAAATATACACCATTAGTCGATCGGAGTAAACTACACAAGTTCTGACGACCTATGCTAGCAACTCCACTTTCAATTTTTACTTCTACGACGCAAAACTATTTTCGTGTGATTGAAATTCCTCGCGCGTTCAAGACCAAACGAGGAGCAAAGGTAGCATGACAAAAGGTTTAAGAGAATATCTTTAATTATCAAGTGTGTTGATTTTTGTTTTTGTTTAGTTCGAGAGATATTTGTGAAAGTTAACGCTGTCCAACATAGATGCCGGAAACTGCGAGTATACTTTTAACGTGACAACATTAAAAAGCCAGTGCCGTAGAAAATGCGGTGTCGGCGTTGGCGGCGTTCTCCGTAAGCGAAAAATCCCGATGGATACAAAGGATAAAAATCAGAGTTGGAGCCGCGATTACACGAAACATTTTGTCGCGTAGAAGTGGGGTGCTCTACCGTACAGCAACAATGACTCTTCACATGAAACATGAGCTGAACGTGATTGCTGTAGCACGTTACGCAGGATGCTTTGACGTTACCTGTACTAGTTCATTGGTCGTTACCGAAGGTAAATGCTGAAAAATTGATTGATTTGTGGGGTTTAACGTCCCAAAACCACCATATGATTATGAGAGACGCCGTAGTGGAGGGCTCCGGAAAATCCGACCACCTGGGGTTCTTTAACGTGCACCCAAATCTGAGCACACGGGCCTACAACATTTCCGCCTCCATCGTAATTGCAGCCGTCGCAGCCGGGATTCGAACCCGCGACCTGCGGGTCAGCAGCCGAGTACCTTAGCCACTAGACCACCGCGGCGGGGCTAAATGCTGAAAAACATAAGAATAACTTAACCACAACGTTATGGCAAAGCACGTCATGATGTCTTAGCGAAACCAGTGTGTTTATCCAGGCGTGCTATTTTGGAGCCTTTGGACGCGAGCTCAGAGAATGAAGCCCGTCGTCATATTGCACCGAGAGAGCGAGCGACCCTAAGTGTAAATCTGTAAAGTGTAAAAAAAGTGTAAAGCGTCGCGCTCATTGTGACAGTGCGACGCTTGCCTCTCGTGCATGGCAAGATACAGTGTGCCAATCTGCTTAGTTTTTGATATATATATATATATATATATATATATATATATATATATATATATATATATATATATATATATATATATATATATATATTATATATATATATATATATATATATATATATATATATATATATATATATATTAGAGAACGCACGTGTGAAGCACTCTGGTGGACTCTTTATTTTTACACCACATTTCTGGGACACAAGTTCGCTCACAGTAAATCAGTGTTTGTTTTTCCCCTCTTGCCGTATGTTTTTGTATTACAGCATCAATTTACATTTTCATCTGCACTTATTGAGACAGCAATGATAAGCACGCGCATAAATTCCATTGACGTCGCCGTCACGTTCTGCATAATGCCCAAATCAATAACATCGCCCCACGTGTCGTATGTTCTCCTTGAGAGTGAAAGCGCGCGAGGGCAGCCTTCCGTAGCGGCTTGAATATAGATGGAACGCATCGACTCTCGCTGCCGGGCGAAGGCGCGCGAAGGGATGCTGAAGGTGACGCTGCGTCGCTCCAGCAGCTGACCCCTATTTGAGGAGATTTCCACGTATATTTCACCAACGGGAGATGATGTAGCGTCATCTCCCTCCGTTGAAGGAGGTGGCCTGCCGTAACTGAATGGGCAATACGCGAAACAAATCAAATCTGACAACGAGAGCTAGTTACCAATAGCAGTTCCGGTCATAGGCAGTGACCCACTAGAACAATCTGGTAAATTCAGTGTCGCACTACGAAACACGTGGCTTCTCCAATATTGTGAGTGTTTTTTTTTTTAATGGCGCCCCACGCGTTCCCAAGGGGCGGTATTCAATAGTCTTATTAAGCCACACGCTTTGTAGAGCGATGTTGCAATTTTACCAAAATGTTGCAGCGAGTCTCTGCTGCACATAAACGGGAGTAATTTTTGGTAACTCGCTTCTTTTTTTGTCAGATAGCCGTGAATATTTCCAGTTGCGATTACAGGAGCGGCGTCGATCAACGTTGCATTGGGAGCGTATAGTAAGCACGGTTACACCACGTTTACAGGAGTTAGTTGCTGGCCTTACTATTTATGAGATTTCAATTTTTTTGCCATTGCATTCATTGCTTCAACCTTGCTGCGTAATTGCATATCTTTGCGTGGTTCGACATAACATGTACGAGAATCGTTCGTCACGGTGGTGTAGTGCTTAGGGTGTTCGACTGCTGACCCGAAATACGTGGGCTAGATTCCGGCCATGACGGTCGCATATCGATGGAGGTGAAATGGCAGAGCTGCGTTTACTGAGCGATTTCATTGCACAATAAAGAACACCAGATATCCGAAATTTCTGGAAGCCTCCACTATGATGTCCCTAACCTTACTGGTTGGCTGAATTCTGACGTATATATACGCGCAGCATTGCACTCACAATGATCGGCCTATCGTTTCTTGTCTTCCATTCCCTTGGCTGCGTGTTCTGGATCTGCTTGTCGCTGCGGTTTTCTCACGATGCGGTGCTTCTTCTTCGGTAGCAAGTGCTTTCTTTGTGCGTCCCACGGCTGTGCCTGATCGAGCGGTGAAAACGCAGTGGAACTTTTTTCCGGTGTCCGAGTCCATCGCTAAGCGTGGCTTGGCGGAAGCTCCTTCGTGGTTGTCGCTACTGCGCATGCATTGCTTGACATGACGTCACGAGGTTATGCCGAGGGATTTAAGCAGCTCTGGAATCCTTGTTAGCCATGGCAACAGTGCCGATTGGTTTTGGAGAAACGTAATTTTTACGGTTTGCCTAATCGGTATCGCTGTTAAAAGCGGTTCTTTATCACACTTGGACTGTGTTGAAAGCGGTTCTTTATCACACTTCGACTGTACGCGATTCACTAAACCGATGCCTTTTTTCTTTTTGCTATTGCAATAAACATCAATGTGCACTCAGCTGGAAACGTGGGGCTAATTGATTGATTGATATGTAGGGTTCAACGTCCCAAAATTGCCATATGATTATGAGAGACGTAGAGGAGGGCTCTGGAAATTTCGACCACCTGGGGTTCTTTAACATGAACCCAAATCTGAGCACACGGGCCTACAACATTTCCGCCTCCATCGGAAATGCAGCTGCCGCAGCCGTGATTCGATCCCGCGACCTGCGGGTCAGCAGCCGAGTACCTTAGCCACTAGACCACCGCGGCGGGGCGGAAACGTGGGACTATGACTGGCGTAGCTCATTATCAAACAAAGGTACCTCGCAATAAAAAGTAGGGCGTAACCAAAGGGACAGGAAGTTTGGTAGTTTAAATATCTCAGAATTTCTCACTTTTTCTGGCTTCTAAATAACGCACAGATACAATAGCACGCGCGAGCATATAGCTGAACCCCCTTCCACACTTCCGAAAATTTTCTGGCTACGCACCTGATAAGAACGGAAGTAGATACGCAGATTTCTGTCAAATGTTTGCGTTTCAAAGAATCTAAACGCACACTCGCCTTTTTTCGCAGACGTAGCCCGTTCAACGACTTCGCAGCGCAGGGCTACTACGGGGATGGCGTCTCACCCAGCCAGGACCAGTTTCTGGTGAATGTGCAGTACTACGACAATGCGGCGCCCCCCGCCTACTACGACTACGGCGCTGCTGCGGCACCCATGATGATGTCACAGCAGCCCATGCAGTCACCCACGGTCATGATGGCGGCACCGATGGCGGGAGACATGAGACCCATGCGGAGCGGCACCGTCATCTCGTCCACTGAACGCGAGTACTTTGAGGTGAGGGGGACCTATCTATCTATCTATCTATCTATATCTATCTATCTATCTATCTATCTATCTATCTATCTATCTATCTATCTATCTATCTATCTATCTATCTATCTATCCATCCATCTATCCATCCATCTATCCATCTATCATATTATTATTATTATTATTATTATTATTATTATTATTATTATTATTATTATTATTATTATTATTATTATTATTATTATTATTATTATTATTATTATTATTATTATTATTATTCATTGTGAATACTATTACTATTCATCGTAAATATTTGTCGCATCAAAGCACATTGCTTCTTCAACAATACCAGCATCGCCAGTACCTGCAAAGCGTCTCGAAATGGGTTCGTAATGAAGAAATTGCGTTCACGTGTTACATTTATTGTTACATGACTGGTGCCTATTTTGACATGAATCAAAGTTACTCTTACGCCGCTTATCATTATGACAAGTGGTAAGAAGACGCGTACGTGAACTGCAAAGAATTCAAATTAGGTAGAGTAAGCCCCAATGTAAAGAAACATCCAAGTCACTGATTCACCAATTTCTACAAATAGCGACTGCTTGCTTGATTAGTTACGGCCTGTTTACAACAGCTTTATATGTAGCAAGATAAAGAAGTGCGCGAGTTGGAAACGGTGCATACTTGTAAAAATCAGCGCGAAGAAGGCGGAGACACAAGGCGAGGAAGGTATAGAACGAGCGCTGCCTAAAAACTCAAGTTTATTGAAACGCAAAATAAACCGAACGAAAACCAACACCATATACACGCAGGAGTTTTAGGTCACGTGAAAGACATTGCTAAGCGCGTGTACTTCGCAATTTAGCAAACGAACAGGCGCTTCAAATATGCAGTCAATACCCTCCGTTTTCATGAACGCTTCAGTGATTTTACGAGCCCATTTGTTATCGTGTTTCAAAACAATGATCTGCTTCACAATAACTTGCTTCAAACAATGATCGATATGCTTGCCATCCTTCGCGTGACCTTCCAATATGTTGCTATCACGTTCTTTGCTTCGCTTTAGTGGTGAAGCTGTGGCGTTTTTTTTTTCATTAAACTTCAGTTGTTAGACAGCAGTCGTACTTCATCCTTCTTCTCTTGCATTTCGGTCTTGTACAATAGCGCCAGATGGGCGTCCTCCCACTTAATTATAACAGCCTGAAAGAAACAAAAAGAAGAAAGTAAGAAAGAAAGAAAAAAACGTTGCTTACACAATCTGAAACCATCGGTCCGTAACTGTCGGTCGACACGATTATCGAGCTTTCGTGAATTAGAATACAGGACTGCTGCAGAGCCCGCCGGAAGAGTCGGAGAACATTTTCTGCTCTTGACGCGAGTTCTGCAGAAACCGTGCTCTCAAATTGGTAAGAGTTCCCGTACAATAAAATTAGATTATTTATTTATTTTATTTATAGGAACTGCGATCTTTCTTCAAGGTCTTGGCAGCGTGGTACATAACAGGTGAACTCAACAGAAAAATAACAATAGAAAACGAACATATGAATGTCTTTATACACGCATTTCGAAAAAAAAAGAAGGAAAGATGCTTATAATGTGCTTATAATATAGATACTATGACCTAGACGAACACGCATTACTCTATTTGCAAGTTGTGCATATTCTCACGAAGTACGTGAGTCGAAGCTCACAGGGCCTCTCTTGGGCGTTTACCTATAGGACAACTTGCAGGCGAAGACCATCTTCCGTTTCGTCTCAGCTGGCTCCCTCCAACGGCTTTCGGCATCTAACGGTGTTTTGCATTGACTCCGTGATTGGCAAACCCTAGTGCAAGCGCCATTGTCGTGTCATGACGCGATCATGAGACGGCAGGTTAGGTGACGTCATGATGTCGATGCACATTACGGCGATGTGTGATGTCATGGTGACGTCAAGTGATCGTGATCTTTTGCGTCAATCTTGTTGACACAGATTGTCAATTTTCATGTTTCGTGAGCCCTCCAAGGCTTTAGCCATAAAAAGTGCGCCGGCTGCAAGTAGATGTGTGCGCTTGCGGTTGTAGACGAACAACTGTACAACCTCATGCCTGTAAAGCGTGCTTTGCCTGTTTAGCAATAATGCATTGCAACAAAGCAAAACTGTAGAAACCAACTATTTTTAAAGCACACGCATTAAACTTTTTTAGTGCCTTAATAAATGAACTGATTCCAGAAAAGGCTTCTGTAAAAGAAAAAGTTCTATGCATTTATGCACTGCACGTCGGGGTCGTTTGTCTGAATGATATAGAATAGACTTCCGTGAAACGGATCAGCGCAAGGCACGAGCGAACACGGACAAGTGAGCGGAGACTGAGATGACGTCAAGGCACTGTTCTTCTTTCTTTCATGCATCCGTGCCGTAATATGCTGATATAATGAACTTAGCAGCCCCACAGTACGTTATTAAAACTCCGACAACAATGCCTATAAAAATTTTGAAATGAACGCGGGCACTTTGCACTAAGCCACGCAAGCTTGGCTTTTGCAACGAAGATTGCAATAAATCGCGGAAAGCATGCTTCCAACAAGACCTTTCGTTAAAAATACAGAACAGGGTCACGTTGGTCGTTAAAATTAGGGTTTATATAAATCTGAATTGTCAAAAATTTTGCCGTGAAATGTTAATCTGATCTTTTAAGATATATCCGAGCATCCGAAGGCCTACTCATTATCATATTCTGAGTTCTGTGTTTTCATGTAAAGATCCTACAATATTATTATTATTATTATTATTATTATTATTATTATTATTATTATTATTATTATTATTATTATTATTATTATTATTATAAAAGGTTTGTCTGCTATAGCGGTGTGGGCTTGCTATCAGGTATCCTTCCCGGCATTCTTGTATAAAGCTTTTTTTTTGCACAAAATGTTCTCGTGCTGGGGTCCACCACGGTTCTAATGACGTATTTCTGTCACGGATATGACGTTGAAAAATATACGGATACGGATGATAGAGGAATACTAGTAGAAAAACCTCCGCCTACGGGAGTCGAACTTAACGGCTCCTCGCTCCTGAGCGCTCATCGCGAAACCACTCGGCCACACGGGACACATTCTTCGGCACAATAACGGCGAGCTATTTATATACACTATTTGCCGTTGGCGGTACTCGGAGCTCGTGAGCTTCAGTGTGTTTGCGTCATCACTAGCTAGACGGTTTTTGCGTCATCACTGTCAGTTTGCGTCATCACTGTCTGTCTGTCTGTCTGTCTGTCTGTCTGTCTGTCTGTCTGTCTGTCTGTCTATCTGTCTATCTATCTATCTATCTATCTATCTATCTATCTATCTATCTATCTATCTATCTATCTATCTATCTATCTGTCTGTCTGTCTGTCTGTCTGTCTGTCTGTCTGTCTGTCTGTCTGTCTGTCTGTCTGTCTGTCTGTCTGTCTGTCTGTCTGTCTGTCTGTCTGTCTGTCTGTCTGTCTGTCTGTCTGTCTATCTATCTATCTATCTATCTGTCTATCTGTCTGTCTGTCTGTCTGTCTGTCTGTCTGTCTGTCTGTCTATCTATCTATCTATCTATCTGTCTATCTGTCTGTCTGTCTGTCTGTCTGTCTGTCTGTCTATCTATCTATCTATCTATCTATCTATCTATCTATCTATCTATCTATCTATCTATCTATCTATCTATCTATCTATCTATCTATCTATCTATCTATCTATCTGTCTAGTCTGTCTGTCTGTCTGTCTGTCTGTCTGTCTGTCTGTCTGTCTGTCTGTCTGTCTGTCTGTCTGTCTGTCTGTCTGTCTGTCTGTCTGTCCACCGTAACAATAGCCCCAACGGCACCAAACGATACCCCAAGCGGCCAACCCCATCCGCAGCGCCCACAAATATTGCTCAAGTTTCAGCGTTCATACTTGTGCGATTGTCAAATAATAAGCAATTATTGCGAATATCTGAGGCAACATAACAACACATCGATATTTTTCATGTGTGTCTTTACACTAGAGAACGCACACATAAGTAGTTCTAAGGACCGTAACCGTTTATCACGCTGCGCTGACAGTGCCACGCGATGCTCAAAAAGGAAAGTGTTTAAACGCTTTGCAAAGAAGACACGGTGGTGGCACCTGTCCGTCGCTTCGTGTTCTACACCTTGTCGCCTCCGAGACAGCCGCGCATCTTTCTCCGTGGGCGCGCACGCCTTCCTTCGTTTTCGAAGATAACTGCCAGATGGCGCTCGTGTCTAAACGTGCCTCGATGCGCTCGTTCGCCTTCGATACACGGATCAAGAATCTCTAACGCAGCGTTTCCAGAATACAATTCACCAATTTTCTCGCGCAGGACATCAAATAAACGTTTTGTTCACTCCCTCAACACGCAAGACAATCGTCTTTCGACGACATTTACAGTGAAACATGCAGATACAGGGCCAATGTTTTAGTTCGAGCTGATTCCTTGTATGCTTGTGCATTCGTTTTGTGCATCCCCCTTTGTGCTTGAGCAGCGCGCTTCGAAGGTCGAGCAGTGGCCGTTGTCACGCTCGTGCTGTGTATGTTCTTTCCGGTCGTCCCTTTTGATTGAGCGGGGCCTTTGCATGTTTGGAGCTGCTTTCCATTCTTCACGTGACATTACAACGTGTTGCTATAGCATTCATTTCTTCGCTCTTGTGGCGAAACAACGCACAGCAAACACTCAGCTACTTCTGTGAAAGCAAGTTTCACTCCCGTTTTATAGACAAATTCCACCGGACCCTCGTCACGAAAATGCGGTGGCGCTGTCTTGGTAGGCAAAAGACGCTCTGCCTACCACAGTTTGCTGGGTTTTTTAATGGTACATGTAGTGTTTGTTCTCAGTCAAGCAAAGAGAAAAAAGAACGGTGTGCCGACGAACTGCGCCGCGGTTGGATGTGAGTCACGTCTCACAACGTCGTTTTGTTGGCGCACATCGCAGCCCTCAGCGCTTATGGCGGAAGTTACGTGTGGACTTCGCTATAATTTCACCCATATTGTCGACATCAGCCTACCTGTGTTTACAAACATGGAATGGATCTCTATCGATTCCTATGACACATGGATTAGCCATATTTTCTATATGCGTTTCACGCATGTAGCTGTTAAATTATTTGTAGTACCACCATTGTAGACGGCTGTAAAATTAAGCCTATACGCTTACGCGAATCCCTGAATGCGAACGCACAACACTATAGGTAATACACTCGCGAAATATGCTTTCTGAACTTAACTACAATTAAATTTCCAAAAGTAGTGAGATTACTTTATTGCGATGCAACTCATTTATTTTTATGTCTGCGTTACAGAGATTCTGTGGGTTCTGCACTGTGCTGCCGATTTTATAAAGGTGACCTTCGCTAAAAGTATACCACTAAACATTTAGTGCTAAATGTATACTGTACTGAAAGTGACCTTTAGGTCGCCTTTAGTAAGGTATATTACTACTACTTACCATAGTGGCTTAGCGACTACCATGTTGGGCGGCCATCTCTAAGCGATTACGCTGGGTCACTTCTATGGCAAGAATATTGAAACACGGCTGCATGAAAGAGGAGGACGAAGTGAGTTTTCGTTGGATGCTGGTCTGGCGCCATCTTGCTCGTCGAGTTCTGTGCGCTGTAAATAGATCATTAAACAAGTTACTCGTAACATTATTGGTGGAGGTGAACGATCCCCGTACCTCAATGGAGACGTGCGGCGGTCGCACCATCGGCGACCTTTCGACTGCTTCGACTGCTGGTACTTCCTCTACGCCACCCTCATCAGTCCAAGCCACCACCTACATCACACTTCCGCACCTCCGTGATCCAAGCACTTTCTCCGGTGATGGTACGATCGATCTTGACACTTGGCTGAAGCGGTACGAGAGCGTCAGTGCTACTCACCGCTGGGATCCCACGCTCATGCTCGCCAACGTGCTTTTCTACCTGGACGGCACTCCCTAAACATGGTTTGAAAGCCACGAAGCCGACATGACGAGCTGGGATCTCTTCAAAGAAAAGATACGTGACCTGTTTGGCGATTCGTCTGGTCGTCAGCTCGCTGCGAAGAAGACTCTTGCCACACGGGCCCAGTCTTCTACCGAATCGTACGTCTCCTACATTCTGGACGTCTTGGCCCTTTGTTCCAAGGCCGGCCAGTCCGTGTCGGAAGACGAAAAGGTTAACCACGTCTTGAAAGGCATTGCCGACGATGCTTTCAACCTGCTGGTTTTTAACAATGTCTCGAGCGTCGACACAATCCTTAAAGAATGCCGACGTCTCGAACAAGCTAAACCCCGCCGCGTAGCCCAAAGCATCGTGCGCCTTCCGAACACAGCGGCCACTTCTTCGTGTGACGACGCCTTCCACCAGGCCCCTCGATGTGACAACCTTACACGCATCATTCGTCGAGAAGTCGAGACAGCACAACCAGTAGCCACGCCATTACCAACGCCTGCGCCTTCCCCGACCACGATCTCTTTAATACAAGCGATCGTTCGTCAAGAGCTATCGAATGTCGGCCTACATCCTCTTCCTACCGTATACTCTGCTGAGCCTTCTTATCGTACGCCTTCTGCGCCTCGCATACAACGCAATCCGTCCGAATGGCGTACTCTTGATGACAGGCCCATATGCTTCAACTGTCGACGCGTTGGTCATATCGCACGTCACTGCCGCAGCCGCTGGGCTACACCGTCCCATTATGCACCTCAGTATCACACCACTTCTGCTCGCCAGTCGTCCCCATCACTTTCTCCATCAACGCCGACCGAACGAAGTGGCCGGCGTGTCTTCCACCGAGTAAATGCGACAACTCCACCCATTCGATGGCCCTGGTGCTCCCATTTTCCGCTCCTACAGCACCTCTGAGCAGACCTCGCTACGACCGGTCACCGTCCCCTGCTCGTCGTCAGTCCCGGTCGCCCCCACAACGCCGTGCTGCCTCCCCGACCTCTTCGCAGCATCTCCGACCGAAAAACTAGGCCGTGCAGCTTCTGGAGGTGGAGCTGCGTTGACGACCTTCGTAAGAAATCCTGGATTAACATTAACAACGAACCGGAACCTTTTGGACGTTACTGTCGACAATGTTCGTGTCAGTGCATTGATAGATACTGGCGCGCATGTGTCCATTATGAGTGCTAACCTTCGCCTTCAACTTAAAAAGTTGTCACGCCCGCCCCCAATCGAGCTATACGAGTCGCCGATGGAGGAACTGCCGCAATTCTTGGCATGTGCTCTGTGCGAGTGTCTATTGGGGAGAGAAGCACTGTCGTTCTTTTCGCCGTTATCGAACATTGCCCTCATGAACTCATTCTCGGTATGAATTTTCTAGCCTCGCACTCTGACTGTTCAGCTGGCTCTCTCCATCTCGATTTACCCCTCTTTTCCGACCGGCCTAGCCCACCGCCAACCAGCCTCTGTTGCATTGATTTCACGTGCCTCCTTCCTAACTCTGTCACACATGTCGACTTATCCTCCACGCCGCCAGTACCTGATGGTGATTACATGGTGGCCCCGATTCCTGCCGTGATGCTTGCGCATGGGGTTGCTGTGCCGCATATGATTCTGACGATTAAGAGAAACCGCACCTTCCTTCCACTGGTCAACTTTTCACTCACTACCCAAGTTCTACCACAAGGTATCTCCCTGGCCAAAATTGCTGCTCTCCAAGATGACCATGTCGAGCCCTTCAGAGTTGACGATTGCTGCAGCTCAGTCAGTGGTTCCACTCCATCACGTTCTTGGGGCGCCGACATCGAGCGAATGGTGTCATCGGACCTCACGTCTGAGCAAGCTGCAGCGCTTTGCCACGTTCTTGAGGGCTATCGTAGCATTTTCGACTTTGCCAGCAACTCTTTAGGCCAAACGACCATTGTCACTCACCGCATAAATACTGGCCATGCAACCCCCATTCACCGACGCCTCTACCGTGTGTCTGCGTCGGAGCGTGCAATATTACAACATGAAGTCAGCAAAATGCTTGCGAAAAACATTATCGAGCCATCATGCAGCCCCTGGGCTTCTCCAGTCGTCCTTGTTAAATAGAAAGATGGAACATGGCGCTTTTGTGTCGATTACCGTCACCTTAACAAAATTACCAAAAAAGATGTTTATCCTTTACCTCGCATCGACGACGCCCTCGACTGCCTGTACGGTGCCACTTATTTTTCAACTATTGACCTTCGGTCAGGGTACTGGCAGATAGCCGCCGACGAGATGGACCGCGAGAAGACCGCATTCATCACTTCTGATGGTCTTTATCAGTTTAAGGTGATGCCCTTTGGACTCTGCAATGCACCAGCCACATTTGAAAGAATGATGGACTCATTGCTCCAAGGGTTGAAATGGTCCACCTGCTTGTGTTACCTTCACGATGTTATTGTCTTTTCGCCCACATTCGACTCGCATCTTGATCGGTTGTCAGCTATTCTGGACGTTTTTCGACGAGCCGGACTCCAGCTTAACGCCTTCAAGTGCCGCTTCGCTCATCGTCAAATTTCTGTGCTCGGTCACCTTGTCGATGCCCAAGGCGTGCGTCCAGACCCAGAAAAAATTCGCGCAGTCACGAACTTTCCCGTTCCAAAGACCACAAAAGATGTCCGCAGTTTTGTGGGTTTGTGCTCATATTTCAGACGCTTTGTTAAGGACTTTGCGACCATTGCACACCCACTCACAGACCTCTTGAAGAAAGACGCCTCGTTTACCTGGGGTCATGACCAAGCGTCATCGTTTTCGCAACTTACGACACTGCTTACAACGCCACCAATCTTGGCTCACTTCGATCCATTAGCCCCAACCGAGGTTCACACGGACGCCAGTGGACACGGCATAGGAGCTGTGCTATTGCAGCAACAACGCGGACACGACCGTGTTATAGCCTACGCAAGTCGACTGCTATCTCCAGCCGAGCGCAACTATTCCATCACGGAGCGCGAGTGCCTCGCCCTTGTATGGGCAGTCGCCAAGTTTCGCCCATACCTGTACGGGCGCTCATTCCGTGTTGTCACGGATGATCACGCGCTCTGCTGGCTAGCCTCCCTGAAGGACCCCACGGGACGTCTCGCTCGCTGGGCTCTACGCCTTCAAGAGTGCACGTTCTCTGTAATGTACAAAACAGGGCGATTACATCAGGATGCGGATTGTTTATTCCGCTACCCCGTTGACGAAGCAACCGATACTGACGCTATCACGGACGTTTTTTTCTGTGTCGCAGCTGTTAAACATTGGCGAAGAGCAACGTCGGGATGCTTCTTTACGAGCCATCATTGACAAACTGGAGTCAACGCCTCGCGACCCGTCCCTACGAATGTTTTTGGTGAAAGACGGGATCCTATATCGCCGTAACCTTGATTCCTTCGGATCAGACTTACTTACTGTCATCCCAGCGCACCTGCGTTCCGCTGTCCTGCATCAACTTCATGACGATCCGATGACGAGCCATTTGGGCGTTTCTCGCACATACGATCGGGTACGACGTCGGTTTTTTGGTCTGGACTTGCCCGCTCTGTTCGACGCTATGTCGCCGCTTGTGAGCCCTGTCAGCGTCGCAAAACGCCGTCTGCCCTCCCAGCCGGCTACCTTCAGGCGATCGACGTTCCCAACGAGCCTTTCTTTCGAGTTGGTCTCGACCTGTTGGGCCCTTTTCCACTCTCCACAGCCGGAAATAAATGGATTGCTGTTGCCACGGACTACGCGACGAGGTACGCAATCACACGAGTACTCCCGACTAGCTGCGCTACCGACGTTGCGGACTTTCTCCTGTACGACATAATATTAGTGCACGGTGCTCCCCGCCAACTTCTCACCGACCGTGGCCGCACGTTCTTATCAGCTGTTGGTTCATGAAATCCTGAGGTCTTGCCATACCAAGCACAAATTTACTACTTCGTACCATCCCCAGTCAAATGGCCTCACGGAGCGCCTTAACAGGACCCTCACCGATATGCTTGCCAAATACGTTGCGCCAGACCACCATGATTGGGACATTCATTTGCCGTATGTGACGGTCGCCTACAATTCATCTCGTCACAACACTGCCGACTATTCGCCCTTCTATCTACTATATGGCCGGGACCCAACTCTACCCTTAGACACTTTACTACCTGCGGCCACTGAATATGCTGGTGAAGCCATTGCCCGCGCCGACCACGTGCGCCAAGTCGCCCGTAACCGTCTACAGGCTTCACAGGCGCGCCAACAACAGCTCTACAATTCTCAGCATAGGGAGGTGCACTTTTCTCCGGGTTCTCTCATGCTCCTCTGGTCACCTACTCGGCGTGTGGGACTGTCTGAAAAACTGTTGTCGCCCTACACTGCACCATTCCGTATCGTTCGCCAAGTGACAGACGTCACGTACGAGATTGTTCCAACCGATCCAACAAAGTCATCGTCAACTCCGAGCGACACCGTTCACTTGGCTCGGCTACAGCCCTATTACCCCCCTTCGACATCATCTGCGTAAATTTAGCACCGGGACGGTGCTTCTACCGCCGGGGGGGTTATGATACAAAACAGCCGCTAAACACGGCTGCATGAAAGAGGAGGACGAAGTGAGTTTTCGTTGGATGCTGGTCTGGCGCCATCTTGCTCGTCGAGTTCTGTGCGCTGTAAATAGATCATTAAACAAGTTACTCGTAACATTATTATTCCCGCTCATGGTAGTTTTATTCCGATGGCGGTGAAATAAAAACGATTAAGGCCGCTTTGCAATAGAGGTTCCAAGCATGAAGGAAGTGCAAAGTTGGCCAGTCTCCTTTGTTTCTCTTCCGTTTTCTCGTTATTTTCTTCGTTCTCTTTCATTTACCAGTTTTTTCTCTTTATTTTTCATTATTGCTATTTTTTCTCTCTCTTTCTTTCTACTACTCGCTTGCTTCCGCTTTTTGCATATTGCCCATTGTATCATATTTTTACTGTACATGATGTCTTATTCCGAAATACGCAACCTTGTAATTTTATATGCCCTGCCGTGGTGGTCTACGGGCTAAGGTACTCGGCTGCTGACCCGCAGGTCGCGGGATCGAATCCCAGCTGCGGCGACTGGATTTCCAATGGAGGCGGAAATGTGTAAGGCCCGTGTGCTCAGTCTTGGGTGAACGTTAAAGAACCCCAGGTGCTCAAAATTTCCGGAGCCCTCCACTACGGCGTCTTTCATAATCATATGGTGGTTTTGGGACATTAAACCCCACGTATCAATCAAATAAATCAACTTTTTACATGCCGTAACGGAGTTAAAATTATATATGTATTGTAAAATATTTATAAATAAATATTTTCTTCAATATTTATTTTATAACTAACATTATATTTCATGGTTTTTTTTCCTTAGACATATGCTCAGTGACCAGAAAAAGGGTTAACGTTGTGTTCTAGGTTTCCTTCCTGCAGAACCGTATGTGTACATACAGGCCTAACCCACTACTCTGATCTTCAGTAATAATGAGAACAAACGTGACAAAGAGTTATCATTATTATTTGGTTAAACAAAACAAAAACGAGCCTTTAAATTCCCACTTCTTCTTTGCATTGAGCTGTTTCACTTCTGCCGTTTCATTCGGTTCAACGCACCCCGTCTACCGTAGGTCGAGGAGCGCCGAGAGAAGAAGCGGAGTTCCAAGGGAGCGGTGGGCGTCGTTGGCGGCGGGGGCGCCATGGCGGCCTCTTCGGAGCGCCTAGTCGGTGGCGGAGCCGCAGTTCCTGCCGCGGCTGGACTCATCGGTGGCGCCGGCCTTGTGGGCGCCGTGCCGCTGCTCGACGTCAGCGACCAGGAACTGTCGTCCATCGAGAGAGACATGCGAAAGATGTACCACGACCGGTACCCCAGGTGAGAAACCGGCCACGTCGCCAATAAGCCACGCCTTACGCTTCTCATCAGCACTTTGGTTCACCGACAACCCTTTTATGTAGGCTGCCCAGCGCTCCGATTGACACTTTTGAAAATGTGTGCCTGAAAAATGAATAGGCAGAATGTGCACGCAACATTGCCGTGCGTCTCGCCACCCGGCCATGTGCGAAGGAGTTCAAAACAGCGGTCCTCGCGGTTTGAAAGAACGCCAAATCCAGTTTCAGTGGTCTTAGACAGACGCCGTTGCTTTCATTTTTTTTATGCGGGTCACCCAGATTCCAGATATGTGCTATTAAAAATGAAATAGGAATGTGTTACCCTCCCCCCTCACCACCTCTCAAAATGCCTACCCCTAAAAATTTCTGGGGTTTTTTTTTTTTCTTTGAAGCTCTGCCGTCGTGTTATAGCATATATGACTGCCGAAGTCTTGTTCTAGGAGTGGCGGAATAGATCGCGGTCATAAGGCGACCGGATATTGATGAAGGCGAAAGAGATAACAAACCTCTGTTATGGGCATGCGTGGCACTGTTTCTAGATTGGTGGCCTCATTCCATGTAGCCGTGACCCACGGCGGCACGGCCATTTCTTCTGCCCGTCTGATCGGGCTGCGCTTAATATTTGGTTGTGGGTCTGTAGCTATAGGCCTCTCACTACTTTTCGGTGAGTGCTTGAGTACTTACGACGTGGGCACGGCAGGGTGGAAGAAAAAGTACACGCGCCGCACCACCAAATCATGCCGCCCCCCCCCCCTTCCCCCACCAGCGCATACCCTCGGCCATCACACTGGTGCAAACACGGGTTTGTTCCCTCAAGACAAAATCCCGCGGACGTCCATGTTTTACGGCAGTAGCATAACCCTGCAGAATTTGAGGCAGGGTGTAGGCGTGATTAACTACGCTTCCTGCGTACGCTTGTATGTGCGGGTGTACATACAAACATAAAAAAATTGAAATACTCCGAAACGGAGGGGGGTGTGGAGGGGGAGCTAGGGTTAAAATAAACCCCTATCTTGACTGCACCAATGATTTAAGGTTCCAGATCGATTGATTTGTGGGGTTTAACGTCCCAAAACCATCTACGGTTCTAAGTTTGTGTGTACGTCTTCGTGTAAACTGGCATATATATAAGGTGTCTGGAACACCAAGGTTTGCGCAGGTATGAGTTTTGAGAGCATGTGATTTGGTCGACGGCAAAAAAAAAAGAATAAAGAAAAACCATCGGTCGCCCTAGTTAATCTACCATCACCTGCTACAGCTAACTTTAATGTCATAGAGTAGCCTTCGCACGGTAAACATTCCAGTTGAAGAAATATTGACTGAACGCCTCAGCATCCCACCGAAGGGCATGAACAGACCATTCTTGTCACGCTGTAGCAAATGTACACATGAGGGGAGATCAGCGAAGCGAATCGTGTATCTACGTGTATCCCAGGTGTGCATCAGTGGCCGCCTGCTTAAATACTAGAGTCGGGTACAACTCCAGAAGTCGGTAGCTAAAGTGGTTGCGCACAAGACTACACCTAAGGGCGCGCACTCCACGCTGACGTCATAAGCCAGACAGCCGGTTCCCAGGTTCGGAGAACATTGCCGAGCACCGGGGCTATTTGTTTAGTCGCGGAGGCGGTGACTCGCGAGCTTTGGTCATCTGGTTGAGGCCTCTTCTTACTTTGTACCCGACTGTAGTGTCAGACACGTTGGTCGAACAGCTGATGAGATCTGAAAACTAGCCACGGGGCACGCCTCAAAGTAGCACCTTCCTATAGTACATCATTAAGTGATAGACCAAAGTGAACTTGAATCTGAGAGTTCACTAACCATAATTTAGGTCTAGACGTCTATATTAACAGCAGCAGGAAATCTAGACAATCGAAAAATAGAAAATCGGTTGTTTGCACTGCCTAAAAGCCCGCAGGTCACGGGATCGAGTCACGGCCATGGCGGCCGCAATTTCGATGGAGGCGAAAATACTTAACGCCCACATGCTTAGATTTAGGCGCACGTTCAAGAACATCAGATGGTCAAAACTTCCGGAGCCCTTCTCTGCAACGTCTGTCATCATATGGTGATTTTGGGACGCTAAACCCCAGATGTAATTAATGATAACAAGAAAAAGTGCTTAAGGAGAAACTTAGAACTATTTATAGTTAAGGGAAGTATAATCCAGTTCTGCTATCTTTGATTTGGTGCGCGCCGTCAAACGTACCGGAATTCGTAGTGTAACGTACTGAACTCTTCCTTAACTCATATATTTGTAAGTTTATGGGGATGGAAGCTTTGGGGGCCTTCGACACTAGTAAAAAGTGAGGATGAAAGAAAGATAGATCGGTAGTATCTCTTAGCCCCACTTTTTTATGTTAATTTGTTAACTACGTACAATTTGTTGCTGTACGTAGTCATTTCGCAGACGAAGCGTAAGCATTTTATGGATGCTTCGAAGAGCGTATGCTTATTTAGTAAGCTGCTTATCTTTTGTAGATAGCGTGTTTTGTTATTGTATTAGTAATTATTGTTAATAGATTGTTCATCCCCGAAAATGTGACAACATAATCTTTTGACAATATGAGCTTATGTGACGGCACGAATTCTTTATAATGTAATAGCCAGCGTTCCAACTTCAATTCTTGCCGCGGTAGCTTAGCGACTATTCTGTTCACTAAGCAAGAGGGCGCAGGGTTGACTGAGGGCTGTGGCGGCAATATTTTGATTGGGTCGAAATGAAAAAAAAAGAAGTACCCATGTGCTTAGGTTTACGTGCAAGTTAAAAAAAACTTGGTAGTCAGAATTAATGTGTAGTCGTCCAATACGGCGTGCTTCCATATAATACCATGATCTTTGCACGTAAACTCAGGAAAATTTATTTATTTATTTATTTATTTACGGCCTAATTAATACAATTGCCGTGCAGAGTCTTAGCAGTTGACCCTGAATAACACTTCGCAGTGAGGAGACAACGCTGACGCTGTTTCCGGAACGGTCCCTCATCATCATCCTAGTCATCATTTTCATCTTTGTCGTCATCATCGTCGTCTTGGCAGTCACCGGAAGCGGAACCAGTGAGTTGACTCTGTATTTCAGTCCACGTACTCTACGTATTTCGTGCCTATGGGGCATTCAAACTCTTCGTTATCCTTAAAGATAATGTGTACACTTATGTACACATGTGTATGTAATGTGTACAGTTAGGTGTGTACAGATAATGTGTACAGTTAGGTAACACTAGGAGGCCTAATCCTACCCAGGAGGCACCGCGCGCTCGTATAGGGAGGGCCATGTGCCGGGGAGTTGGCTTGTCGACACTTGCGGTGCCACTTGAGGCCCCATCGTAGTTTTTAACGCGATTGCATCAAGAGTTCATTTCGCAGCAATTCCGTCTGTGTCGGCGGTGGCAGCGCCGTCGGCTAAGCGCGGAAATTCGGTCTGTCGGGAGCGAAAATTCGAGATAGATGCAAATATTTTTTTTTGAAATTTTGGTTTCGAGTTGGATAGGAGATTGGAAACTGCAAGCCTTCGCTCCGTAGCGGGACGTGTTAATAAGTTCGGCCGCCACGCATATATTCCCTACCTCACAAGCAGCGAAATATTCAACTGCATTCTATACCGTTAATGGTACGCACATCTTGGGGGTGCGTGGCAGAAGCTTGATTGTAACCCCTCGAGATGATATAAAGGGCCCTAAAGCACGCTCGCCTCGCCATGTTTCGTCGCAATGTATAAAATTCAGAGGGGTGGGGGGAAGTAGTGGCAATGTGCCCCTCTCCCCTCTAAAGCCTGTGTCTCAACGATTAGGTCAAATTAGTGTGATCACTGCGAGCACAAATGACAGGTATTTAATCCGTGATGAGCTTCTTATGATAGTAATAGCTAAAAACGAGTCGTGACCCCAACCCTTCTCTCCTGCGTTACTTCAACCACCCCTCCCCCACCTCCCAATATGAGTGACTGGATACGCCCCGGCCGTCCCGCCGCATATATAGATGCATATGGGAAGAGGAGAAGGGCGTCCGCACCTCGGCTTTTCTTGTGGCACGATTTATGAGTCCACAGGGAAGCGAAGCTAGGTTAGTGATTAAAAAAGCGATAGACCCTTCCACTTTTTACAAACACAGGCCCTTGATGACATCTGGTTTTCTAAATCGCTGTGCCTAATTAGCATCGGTGGGTAAGAAGAGCGTTAGAAAATAGCCCGCTGATTTTCTACACTTTCGTTCCCTCATTTGACAACATCTATTCAAATAACCGTTCTTTTGAGATACATGAAAGTTTTAGGAGATTCCCTTGAACATTACACACGTTCTTTTTATCTGAAAAACTAATAGGAGACTTTCCTTACCCTTGAATAAACGTGAAAACGTCCTTTTAGTTTCGACTTTGGGAGCTGTTAAATGAGGTGACGGGAAGTCTTGTTGGTGCACAACGCTTGCAATCTTGAAACCGGCTATACGAACAGTATCCTAACGCAATCACGTTCAGCTCTCGAAAGCGAAGCTCAAGCATCCTCTAAGCTTTCCGCCATCCTCCATGGCACGAACACGCGCGCTCAATATAAGTTGCAACAAGGTGGCTGTGGTGGCAGTGATCTCTAGAATGGTCAATGGCACGCACAGGCTAACTATAACTATAAACTGGTTCAGAAAGTGCCGCCCACTGAAGGTGCCTAATAGATGCTTTTCAAATTTGTAAAGCTAGCTTTTCTGCTATGCAGTATGAGCTACTTATGGCGGCTAGTCACATTTAGCAAACAGCCTGTTCAAGCGCGTATTGCTTACGCTATGACGTGGAAAATGTAGACTCGGCACTCTTGATACGAACAAGCACAGTAGACAAGTCCCAGAACGTTCAACTAGGACCACGTCTGCGCTTGAAACACGTCAAGTGCCTCCATTACTTGGGCAAATATGCAGCGCTGAGAAGCTGACTTGCGAAATATAAAAAGGGTCCACTGGCCAATTGTTTTCTATGTTGGCACCGCTTCGCAATTTTGGCGCCAGTTTGATAATGAAAAACTTTTTTTTGACAATACGGTTTCTGCGCAAGTGGGTGAAGTCCTTAGTCCAGGGCTCCACTGGCCTTTTCAGCTTTGCCGGGCTTCGTCGAACAGAGCCAGCTGGCTCTCAGCCGATCCTCGCTAGCAAGCCAGGTCTCCCACTGCCTTGTCTGACACGTTGACCCCAGAACAGGCGAATTCATGTTTTGGCGCTGCGATTCACGTTCCCACTTAATGTGGGCGGGAATTGGCCGTTATCCACACCTCGGAAAGCTGCGCGGTTACACTGTGGGATTTATGCAGGGTTTTTATTGTAAGTGAGGATACGTGTTAGTTTGTACTTGACGTCAGTCTCGCGCCTGTTCTTCGCTAAGATCTGGATGGGGATAACTATTATTGTCCTTCTCCTCCTTTGTTTCCGAGGATGTCGCGTGGAGTAGTTGCGGATTTCTCGAATAGTATGTCGGTGCTTTAGTTGCCCTCAAGTCCCGCATGCGCGGGGCACTAAAGTATTGCATTCGGGTTTATGAGTTGTCGCTCTAGGATTCTCATTACCATCCTTTTGATCAACGAAGCCCGAAACACGCGACAAGCGGATTAACGGTCGCTAACTACATGGGCCGTCTCTTTTCTGTTCTGCGCACCTTATCATCTTAGCAACCACCACCGTTTTGGCCATACTGGGTTACGGGGCTACGGTTCGCATGGACAAAATTTTGCCACTCGTATGGGCCGTGACTGTGCACGCTCACACCGACACACATGTAGGAACCACTTCAAGATCGTGACGTCACGCGGTCGTATCGGCGATGAAGTCTCGGTGCAGAATCTTTAAAAAAAGTGACTTGAAATTTAAAAAACTTAAATTCGTTTCGACATAGGTATAGAAAACATACAAAAAGAACAAGGTTGGTGGAATATAAGCTGCGTGTAGGCAGCTTGACTGGTCTCGCATCTCCTTACTATGACAGAAGCGACACAACAAGAACTCCCACTTCTTGCAATATTAAGATAAAAGTGGGGGTTCTCGTGAGCGGCCTACGCGAAAGCGACCGGGTGTCTGATATGCGGCGGGCTTCGGCCTCGTCAAGCGTGTCCTCGGGTCTGCTCCAGGGGAATCCACGGCAGTCGTCTGCAGCCTCATCCGCTTGATGCGTTAGGGGCTGGTTGTCGGACGGTGCCGTTTTACCACGATATCGAGGTGTGTTCCGTGTCGTCCTCGGGCGATTCAGTTGCGAAAGCGCCGAAGACGCGGGCGTGACCCGTCGTCTGGCGGCTTGGCCGTCTCGGCTTCGTTGCTAGTTCCGGCTGGTCCACCGACAGTGCCGCGGGCTTGGGCAACCCGCACGGCGCGACCGAGTCGATTCAACGAAAAAGCGAGCATGAAAACGCGTGCTTCTTGCCGCACGGCTCCCACTCGTCCTTCGGGGAGGTTGTGCCGTAGCGAGCTCGAACGCCGTCATCTCGGAGTGCAAATAAGCGTGTTGGGGCGCCTAAAGGTGGCCTCCGCCGCACACAGACTGCGTCCGGCCCGCCGAAGGCGAGGACGGACGCGCAGTCGAACGATTACCTGGTTGATCCTGCCAGTAATTATATGCTTGTCTCAAAGATTAAGCCATGCATGTCTAAGTACATGCTGAAATAAGGCGAAACCGCGAATGGCTCATTAAATCAGTTATGGTTCCTTAGATCGTTTCTTCCTACTTGGATAACTGTGGCAATTCTAGAGCTAATACATGCAGTGAGCCTGGAGCCCTTTGGGTAACGGGTGCTTTTATTAGACCAAGATAGAAACACATTTTGAAAAAACACAGAAAAAGTTCACTATTCATAACATTAGTTAAACTAATCCGTTTTTCAATGCGAAGCATTTCATAGCGAACTTCGGCGACTTTGAGCGTATCTATCTATCTATCTATCTAGCCGCCTACGACTTCTAGCTCTCCTGGCCATTTCGATAATCATGTCGATACCAAACATGGTATGGTATCACATGGCTGTATGAAGAACATATTTGACTAGTCATAACATGAAAATCATGACATGTATGTCATGAATGTCATGATTTACATTTCATGGTCTTGCAGCTCTTGCGGTGTTTTCATTCACATGGCATGCTGCATAACCTGTATGGTATGGCATGATTGCATGGCGAACACAAGCGACAGACCCTAACATGAAAATCATGACATGTGTGTTATTTAACAACATGACTACATGCCACACTCATGATGCACTCGCGGCCGTTTCGCTAGCGTCACATATATCAAATTTGATATTACGGTATGTGACTGGTGCAACCATGATAACAATGACATGCGTGTCATGTCACAGCATGACTACATGCCACGCTCATGATGCACTGGCAGCCGTTTCGCTGGCTTCCCTTATAACCAATTCGGTATTAAGGGACGTGAATGGATGAGGAAGATATGATACTGGTGCCAAAATGATAAACATGAGATGCGTGTCATGTGAGAACATGACTACATGCCACAGTCAAGGCGCCAATACAATTCGACATGACGCGGTGCGCGTGCTCGCCGGCGTTCATTTCGTCACGCCACGCCACGACAGGCGCCAGTCCTGCCATATACTCACAGGAACGCGCCACGCTGCGTTGCTTTGACGCCTGCGCGTTTCAACGCGTCCGGCGTCACTCCATCACGAAAAGAGGGAGACGCAGTGTGTCCATAAAGTATGTGTTGTCTGGGTAACGCATCCGCATAGAGTAATATTACTCCATGGAATGGGCTCCAAATGCAGCATGTCGCATTTCGCGCCAGTTGCCATCGGGCAGCGCCGACGGACGCTGGTTGCGCCTGGCGTCAGACTATAGAGTGCTCGCGTTTTGCTAACGTAGCGTCGCTGTGCCTAACGTGCATGTGCGTCAACGCACATGCACGTTGTGCGTTGACGCACATGCGGAGTATATTGGGCCCTTCATGATGCGCTCGCGGCCGTTTTGCTAGCTCCGCATATGCTAAATTTGGTGTTACATGACGTCAATAGATGACGAAATGTATGACTGGTGCAAACATCATAATCCTGACACGCGTGTCATGTAAGAACATGACAATATACCACGCTCATGGCGTGCTCGCGTTCGTTTCGCTAGCTCCACACATAACAGATTTGGTATCACGTGACGTGAATAGATGACGAAGGTAAACGACACATCTAAAGATGATAATCATGACATGGAAGTCATGTACGGCCTCATTTACCTACAACTCGTAGCGTTGGGCTGATTTTAAAGTGGCATATCAACTTTTCTCATTCACGCTTCGCATATCATTGATTCTCACTTTACGTGGGATCTGCCAATTTTACAAACATAATCTATGCTTTCATCACGTAATTTATATTTATATTTGAAACTCGTAACTCCTCCTTTTGTAACAATCAACCATTCCCCTCGAGGTTAGCGAAATTATTTATTCAAATAAAAAAATGCTTTGTACTACGAAGCTTCTTCAGTGTTCTATTGTTACTTTTACGTAGGATGCGTCGATCACCGACTAATTTCCTCGCTTTCTTTTTTCTTGCAGACAAATTGGCATCGATGGGCACGGGTGGAGGAATCGGCTCGCCTGGCTATCCAGGCACAGTACCATTTCTAAATTTTTCCGAACCCGTTGAGGTGCCGACATCGAGCACCGAAAAGAATGAATAAACTCGGCTTCCATAACAAGAAACACGGTTATAAAGTGCACTTCATAACGCTACGATGGCCTGTCGACGCTGCTACGCTGTATAAACTTTACAGACGGGTTTCGTCCTGCCATTTTGGGCCGTTAAACCTGCCGTGTTGCATCTTGAACGACAACGAACAGTGGTATACAGCATATGTGGAAAGTGGTTGTGTTGGAGCATTCAACGTTTCCTTACCTTATCAATTCACATCTAGGTACAAAAAAAAAAGAAAACGTTCGTTTAACAGCCCACGATGACGGCAACCGTATGCCCTTAAAATTGTCGATCGCATATCGGGAACCGGTAGAAGTGTTAATCGCGTCACCTTCTTTTTTTTATTTGGCCAGAGCCGGAAGAGAATTAGTGTTGGAACTTGGTGAATACTCGGTAAAAAAGAAATGTTATACTGATGCGACTTTCACATACTTCGCGGCGTTTATAAGTAAAGAGTGAAATGTACGGGCGCGTCTTCGGCTAGCGTAGGACGCTAAAACATGTAGTACGTATACTGTGGCACAGCTTGTGGGCTGTAAAAGCGCTTTTTCACTTTCCCTGGGAGCCTGCGAAACATTTGATATTTCAGTCGTTACGCTTTTTAGGCCAATATTCGCACTAAAAAAATTCTACCTTGTGTAAAAAAGAGCTCGGGCCATTATATAGAAGAAGTACAAACTATCGCAAACAAGGTAACAAATGAAAAGGAATTTTTCGCGAAATAGGCTTCAACGTTCGTATTTACAAAGCGCAATATTGTCAGGAAACAAAGTTCTTTCGAACGAATCGTTGCTATAACCAAGGAATAAATGCAATCCTTCGCAGTCCCAGCCGGAAAATATTTGTATAGACGTGTTTAGAAGAACTGTTCAACGACTTTGAGTACTTCGCACTCAACTATGGGAGAGCAGTGAGCCGTCCCGGTAATAGCAATAAAACCTACGAATTCACGCTTACGTTACACCATTTCGTGCAACGGCACCCGTTGAATCGCAACTACTCATTTATGTGACGTCAAGGACCGTTTAAGTATTTCACTTACGTCATTTTCCCCACTATGACACATCTTCATGCCACTGGTTTTGATCCTGGCGCATTTCATGAAATATTCCGACTTCCTAGCTCGAGGAAATGTAATATTTCAAGTGGAGACGAAGATATTTTAATTCGTTATGTGTGTACTGTTCGTACGCTAATGAAAGAATACTTATGCTTACGACGGAAATCACCAGCACTGTTTTCTTGCGCAGAGTAGCTGGTAGAACTGCGGCACGCCTGCCACTTACTGCGAATGTTATTGCGAATGTCACTGGAGGAAATTAAGGCATTAGCGACGCTGATGTAACCGGTCGCGACGAATGGATTTAGTCTGTATTCATACTTGCTACTTCATCCACTCTTGTTGCTGTATATATAAATATTCGCATCTCCATGGGCCTACATATTAAAGCAGTCCAAAGTACGAAGCGTTGTCCGAGCTCACATAATGAACTTGGGTCTCCCAGTGCTTTGAACCATAACGGTTCCGGTTCCAGTAAACACTGACTTGGCCCCCTCTTTTTTTCCTATTTAAAATAATATCGTTACCGATTTTGCTGTCATTTCAGCCTACATGTTTTACTGACCATCTTCGTGGTATATAAACGACGATAGCGTCGATTTCACGCACTTCCGTCGTAGTTTGTTGACTTGGCTCGACCCTATTGAAATTGGTAGCAATGTATCCACACGTATTCTGCCTGCGCAGTGCTCATAGAGCGATTTGAACGCTGTTTAATATTGGGGTTCCGTTTGGTGTTAGCACGGGGCTTACAGACAACCACACAACATGTAAAAAAGGTAGACTTATTTTAACAGCGCATCTTTGTGTGGCTATTTGAGGTGCAGAAATGTGGTGGCCAGAGAGTGCCTAGAAGATACGAAAAAGCGGTAATGTCAGCGTCCGCTACCTCAGACGGTGTTATGTGATGCCAGGTGCTTTTTAACGTGCACCGAGGTCGCACAGAACACGGAGCACAATAGCATTTCACATCCGTCTAAATGCGATCGCCGCGTCCGGGATCGATCCCGCGAGTCGACTAATCCTTGAACGGAGGATTAGTCGAATCCTCGACTAATCCTCTGAAGCCAATGTTTCGACGAACAAGTGGCTCTGTCTCTTTTCAAGGCAGCCTTGTGATTCGGCTAGTTTGCATTTCGTGATGAATCGGTGATGTCCGAAGAAAACAAAAGAGGTTTCAGTTGTGCGTACCTCCTTCCGTAGTTAGTGCCTTCTTCGCGCATCGTCACTTCACGTTTCGAAACGTATTTTCGTGAACTATGTGGGGTGCTCAATCCGATGCATTTCTACGTTCACAAACGTAATTACCAATATGTGTGTCCGAAATGAATATAAGCGTAACGATTGCGTGAATGAGTGACAAATTGCAAATAACCGCTCGGAAGATGTGCTTGCGTGCGTGTGTGTGTGTTCGTGTGCAAGCGTGTGTTTTTGCTATTCTCTGGTGTGTCTTCGGGATGCATTCTTGCGTCGTCTAGCTGTATTGTTCCTTTTGGTATGCGTTACTGTGTGTGTGTAAGCGAACTAATGGAGCTTTCTTTTCTTTTTCTATGTCCCGGCACGCTGCTGAAAATCATAGCGTTGTACTAGCTTCTTTTTTTTTTTTGCCGCTCACCTCAACTTCTTGTGTTGGACTGGTAGAATAAAATAAGCTAACTAATATCAAACGTGTTCGCCACAGTGGAACAGCTTGTGTTAAAGCGTTAGCGTTAGAACGACGCCCCTTGACTGCAAGTCAACTGTCGGTTCCCAACGATACGGTAGTATTTGTGGCTGTTTGACTATTTTGATGACGCTTCTTATCGAAATTAAATCGCTGCCCGAGCAATCTAAATATCGTCTTGACAATGACATGTCACTTTATGAGATGGGAGTACATAGATAGGAAAATCAAGCGCATATCTCACAAGGAAAGCGTGCACGACTGAGTTATTTGTATGAATATATGCACCGATCAGCCGTATACACTGATCAACGTTACAGAATAACAATTGCTCTTTGTTACGACCGAAACCATTGGCCTAACGTCATCTTCATCATGAAGTGTGGCTTCGTTTATGGTTCCACCGCTATTTCTGGTTTACCTATACATCACTCACTTTTAACTAAATTAGTATAACTATCATAGCAATCGAAGGGCAACATCACTAACCGCATTACTCTTTCCTTTCTGTTTTTGCAGGTGGTCTGTCGACAAAAGTAACAGCGCCAAGTGGTACGGAGAGCTTCATAATCACACATTTTTTTTTAAATTAGCGCGATAAAACACGTTATAAAATAGCCCAGTGATAATCCTTTCGTCCGAACAACCCATTTCCTCATCGAAACTTGTGAGCTAGTTGGCTATGACTGCCACTTCCAAAATGCCACCCCGCACATCCCTGCACTTTTCCCAGTTGCATAGAATAGCGGTGCTACCCTATTAACGTGTAAGCATGAGAAGACTCATCGTGAGCGATGAGCACGGGTCACACTGGTCTTGCTAGAACAGTGTGAAATGCGTGGTATATGTAGATAGTGCGCAAACGTGAATGAGTAATCATAAACAATAGAATATAAGGGACTCACGATATAGATAGTTGTAGATAATTATAAGCACTTATTATACAAACTAATTAATAGTAAAACATTACAGACGTCAAGTGAAAGCGTAGACGAGGCAGAGAAAATTAAGAGGCTAGTGTCCCTGAGTAATGATTAGAAGTTTATACCACTCGATTGGACTAGCGATGACTAAACATTGAGAATCAGTGACCAGGACTGAAAATGACTGAGCAGCTTTTTATTGCGACAAGAGTAGTGTGATTATCAGTTAACGACAAATTACTGGGCAAATGTGAAACTGAGTGGAAGCGTGGGAATGACTTAAAACGACTCGACAGCTTTAAGAGTGACTGGGAAGAAACGAGGTTGACACGGAATGGTCCAGCAACAGCGATCCATCGGGACATAGCTGAGACTGACTAACGGTTAAATGGCATGGGGTTCATAAATGGCGCGCTATCAGAGTTCGGCGCCACGCTGAGGTATGCCGATGTTCATCAAAAACAAAAGAACGCCTAACATTTTCACGGTTCCGCAGTAGCACTCAAATAAGCTATCCGTGGTTGTTTAAGCGGTTTAAGCTCTATTGTGACATTCGTAGTACGTTTACTAAGGAAAATACGCATACCATTTACATTGTTGGTGCCTTTAAGATCACTGGTTCATAAGCTTGCGAGGCATGTGGTAGCCGCGCGAGCTTTTCAGATCTGTCTGATATATGTGCCTTTTTGACACGATCATGCCTTACATTTGTGTCGCGCGATATGTGCACTGCAAGTAAACCCATTTTATACCTCCAACTGGGTGCAATAAACACGTAGTCAGCAGATTACCAGCAAAAGCGCATACAAAAAAATGGGGGGGGGGGTAATTCCTAAAGAAGATCACATTATTTCTGCACAAGAAGTTGATTCTGGAATGTCATGAAAGATCAGCGCCAAAAACAGAACTTAAAACACGCAGGAAAAAAAACGCGCTGTTTTTTTTTTTCTGTGTGTTTCAATTTCCCGTTTTTGACGCTGTAGTCTTCTATAGAGGTTGAGATGCGGGATGGGCAATTTTTTGGATGAGGGAAGATCAGTGCAAAACGATGTTCGAGGAGAGTCTAAGGGTACATGAAAGAGAGTCGGTAGGCATAAAGGGTGTCACAGTTCTTGGTATAGGAAAAGGTTGACAGACAACAGTGAAGAAAAAGAACTAGGAGGCTTACTAAGGAATGTACGGCTGTGAGTGATTCGGAAACAAAGAACGCTAAGCGAAAAGTCAGAGGCGGACAGGATTTACTAGATGACCCTAACAGGGAAAAAAAACGGGTCTGAGTAACTATCAAAACTACAAAAACGAAATAAGGAGAGATCTATATTCGAGGGGAAGTGCTTTGATGCTTGAAGCGAGGTCGGGTTGCCTTATAAATCGTAGTTATAAAGCGAAACTCATTGAAAATGCGCAAGCTGTTGGAAAGATAAGGTAGCGACGTAGCATGGTCTGATTGAACGCTTAGATGTACACTCAAGTGCACGTTTGTGCGCGACCCTACGCGAATCGTCCCGTTTCAGGAACAACAATGGAAAGGTAACCCGTCCGTGATAGAAATAAGAGACTGTTAGAGAATTGGTTGCAGAAAAAGAGTGAAATGACAAAAACAAATTGTAGGAAAATTGAGGATATTCTGCCACAAGAGACACAAAACCAAGATGTGAGTTTCCTTTTTTTTTGCTACAAAGAGATCGATTTAATCGAAGTAGATGAGTATTGGTCCAACATAAGAAGAAAAGAGTAAAAATTGATTTTTCGACCATGGGGGAAGGCGTCATCGGCCATTAAAATGGGAACGCTCATAGCATCCATGCATTCATCCATTTATTGTTGGAAAAGGAGGACGATGTTGGGATTAGCGCATTTTCAGCGAGGTGCTCGTGTGTCTTGCCTTTTTAGCGCGTTTTCAGCGCATTTCAGCGCTTTTTCGTGTGTCTTGCCTTTTTAGCGCATTTTCAGCGCATTTTCAGCGAGGTGTTCGTGTGTTTTGCCCCTTTTACATTTTTCTACGGCGAAGCTTCCTTTGTTCTCCATTTTATGGTGCCGAAACTGGGGAACCAATCACAGCTTTTTAAGATATCTCTGCTGGAACAAAAAAAAGAAACTTGCGGATGTTACTGGAGAAATCATTACTCTATGCATTATTTTCCTTTTCAATTAGGACTCTGAGCAATTCTACCGAATTCTGGTCTTTATAATCGCTATACTTATGTGATATTTGTGTTCTGAATGTCATGCAAATCTTCTCTGTGTGTGTTTGTGTGTGTTTTTCCCTCTGCAACCTTACACAGGTGAGACTTCTGAAGAGCCGTACCCAACGGGTCCTCCGGGTCACTGGACTTCCCCGCGTACCCCGAGACCTAAGCATCCTACAGGTGGGCACTCGGGTACCCCCCCATGGGGGCCGCCCACCACGCCACGTCCTACCCCATGGCCAGGCCCCGACACGGGGACATTCACCTTCACTTCAAAGACTCGACCCGCCAGTAAGCAATCGATGGTTCTTTTTGTATCGCTTGGCCAGTCAATCTATCTAGCGAAGAAACAGCCCAATCAAATGCCAACCCGTGGCGAGTTAAAATTAAAACGAGTTAATATAAAAATAGTTTGAAGAGCTTTTTTTTTCTTCGGATACTCTTAATCCGCCATTGGAATTCATCATTGTGTTGAATCTGCCACTGCGAATTAGCCATTGGAATTAACCATAATGGTGAATTCTAATGGCCGATTCAAAATAGCCGTCAAACTCTGCGCGAAAGCACTGTGCTCCGTTGAAGGGCAACCGAAAGCAGTCTGCCAAAGGAGCACATGCGCTCCCGACAGAGCAAGTTGGAGGTGTCGCTTCCTGAAATGGCCGGCATTCGTCGCGTTTCGCGCCGTCTTCGCCATCGCGAACACGTGCGGAGATAGCGGGAGTGCTCGGGCAGCGCGTTCTTTCAGTCGCGTGTGACGTCACGCTCTGCGCACACGCGGGACGGCTTGCGAGCTTTGGTCAAATACGCCGCGTTTCGCGGAGTAGAGAGATCTGCTCCGTAGAGCTGGTCTGGCGGCAGAGCTGCTCCGGATCTCACAATGAAGCACCCGACAGTGGAGCAGAGGGCGCGACGAAGCTCTTTGGGCCGTCTCAGCAGTGTTGCTACCGACCGCCAGGGAAACTAAGAAAATGGAACGCTCGCTGAACACAGTGGCACGCTGAAGTGTCAGTGCCCTTTTTGGCACGTTTTCAAAGAACGCTTCCTGGGCCCTTACATAATCAGCCGCGACCCCCTTGCTCACAACTAAAAAAAAAATTATATGCACGTGCAAGTTCAGTTTTGCTGCGTCTACTCGCTAGGCTACGCAGTGGAAGACTCGGTTTTGCTGCGCCTACTCGCCAGGCTGTGTGTTCTGGCACTACCATCAGATCTCTTAAACTGCATTGCCGGGTGCCTATACAGAGAGCACTTTCTCTGTGCCACGGGAACAGACTTGCTCCGCGTGGAGCAGAAAAAGTGCCGCCGGGAGTTCTCCGAATCGGCCAGTAGATGACAACAGTAGAGCGTATGCTTAAGGAACGCAGGATGTTTGATCATAATCAACGCGAAGCCTGCACCTCGCCTTTCGTTGTGATCAATTGATTGATTGATACGTGGGGTTTAACCTTCTAAAAAACCACCACACGATTACGAAAGACGCCGTAGTGGAGGACTCCGGAAATTTCGACCACGTGGGTTTCTTTAACGTGCACCTAAATCTGAGCACGCGGGCCTACAGCATTTTCGGCTCCACGGAAAATGCATCCGCCACGGCCGGGATTCGATCCCGCGACATGCGCGTCAGCAGCCGAATATCTTAGCCACTAGACCGCCACGGCAGGGCTTGCTTGTGATCAATGGCGGTTTTATTTAGCACAGCCAGCTGCTGTGCTGTTTGTTTTCATTGCTCTTTCCTTCTCTCTACAAGTTTTAAATCTCGTCTTCTCTATTGTTTTTTCTCGCTTTTGGCAGATGTTCCTCCGGGCGACTACTACGTGTGCACAACCGACTACTGCGAGGCAGAAGGTAATGCACGTCCCCCAGCTCGTTTTACGTTTTCCTAACTGCTACTTCCACCATATTGACTCCATCGTAACGCAACCCACGATTTTAAAGCGAGGGGTGTCTTTTCATCACGTCCAGGAAGATTAATATCATTTCGGTATTCGACTGTAACATAGAGAAACATACTTACGTAAGGAGCGGACACTCCCGTAGGACCTGCGGCCTAGCTACTGCGCTACTCGGCTCGTCTCTAGGCATGAGACGAGCCGAGCATACGCAGTGGGGATGTAGACGGTGCCGCTAGAGATACTTTATATGCCACTTTTAAATACAGTAACTTTTATCGAAAATAAACACTCCGCAATGCATATTGAAGAGTCCCTGCACCACTGTTCCAAGTAGCCATAGAATGGATTCACTAAAAGAGCATATTGCAATAGGATAGAAAGGTGTGCTAGTTGTTAATTCATAATTGTCCAGCGAACCTGGAGCGCTGGAGGAACACAGACTCCTCTTTGCTTCGTGTCTGTGTTCCTCCCGCGCACCCAGTTCGCTGAACAAATAAGAGCGTATTGCCTCACAAATTCACCGTTGCAAAAAATGTTAGAATCCGTCGAGTACGAGCGGAGTTACACAGATTTGTCGCACGTTACAATTGTATCACCTCTTCTCTCATCCTAACGAAAATGCTAGAAGCTAAGTAGTGAGGTATGCGTTGGAGAAGAAAATACGTCACGCAGACCTCATGACCTTGAGCACTGTTTCTTTTTTCTCCGAATGCGCGGCGTCGCGCGCGTGCCTGAACAAATCATCACTTCTTGCGGCAGTTTCAGTAACAAAATCAGCCAATGGCCGTTACTTGGCTTAAGACGCAGTGATATTGGGCGTGTAGCGTCATTCTACGAGAGAAAATAAATTTTTTGCCAATTTTCGGAATTCTAAATTTCAGGCCACGTGCTGCGCTATAATATTTGGCTCGCGTGGTCTCGGAAGCCCCGACAACCGATCTACAGCGTTTTCCGAACATGCTCAACAAAAAGTGGTGCAGGGCCCCTTTAAAGAAACCCTTGCTTACGATGCCACAACGCAGGCACCTTCGTGTCGAGCGCACTGAGCGAGACAACGAAGCCGTGCGATGACTTCTACGACCACGTGTGCAACAAGTTCCAGGCGGAGCACACGGTGAACCTGCAGAACGCCGATATCATCAGCACCGACACGCTACTCTTCAAGGCCATGGAGGATAGCATGAAGTCCGTCATCACCGGTACGTACCCGCCCAAGCGGAACGGGGCAAAGCGACTAGGTCACGTAAACCGGCTCTAGTAGCCAGTAGATACGATACAAAAGTGAGAATATATAAAAAGCCAGTGGCATAAAGGACGTTCCACTTCCACCACCTGAAGATAGCACTAATAATCACATCTAGGGTTTCACGTCCCAAAACCAAGATATGGTTATGAGAGACGCCCTAGAGGAGGGCTCCGGAAATGTCGACCATCTGGTCTACTTTCGCGCACACTGACATTGCACGGTACACCGATCTCTACCATTTCGCTTCCACCTAAATGCGACAGCCGCGGCCAGAATCGAGCCCTTCGTGTTAGCAGCCGAGCAGTGAACAGGAAGAGTCGTCACTTTAGCCTAGCCGGAAGACTGTTGCATGCGCAGTGTATATTGCAAGATGTGAAGGAGCTTGGCACATTTGGTTTTCATCGAAGGTGTGTATTCTACCTCTGTCAACATCAAGTTGACTAGCGGGGCGGCTCCTGTTGGGCGGTCCCCTTGTCATTTAAGATGGGGGCGCAAAGCTAGCTTCATACATTGACATAATAGGGAGTGGGGGTGCTGCGACTAAGGAGTGGGAGGGGGCGCAATGCCATATATTGATATCCTAGGGAAAATGGGCGCTGCGACTAAACCCCGCCCCTGTACCTCCATGGGAACGTCGAGTGCGCATGACCTCTACGGCAGACGGCTCGCCACTAGAAGGTGCAGACGGCAATTTCGCTTTGCGCTAGCTTGGTCCGCATTGTTCCGTGGCCGTATCTTAATCGACCGCATGCATACAACTCAACACATCTTTCTTTCCTTCCATGTCGACCGTTTCCCTCAACGACGCTCAGGTCGCCAGTCAGGCACGGATAAGCTGTACAACCTCTACAACGGTTGCCGGGATGCATGTGAGTGGACACGTTTCTTTTTCTTTAAAAAAAGGAAAACTCGCAGCATCAACCTCGATACAGTTTAGACGGTGACTATGCGGGAGCAACACAAGTTACGCCAAGCTGACCATCAGTAATCTGATCCGAGCTGCTCGTGTCCTCGGAATTGTGACACCTGTCACCAACGCAAGCTACATTGTCGTTTAGCTTTGAGGCTGGCAGGTGATTGACAACTATGACATAAGCGAGCTGTAACAAGTTCTTCGGCACTGCCCTCTCATCTTCCGGCGTTCGTATTAATATTTTTGTTCGTAATTCGGCAGCATTACGAGCCACTTCACCGGTAACACCACTTTTTCTCCCGCCGCGTATAAAGTGGATAACGTTTTATATGAGCCTTTCAACGTTTCGTAACGACTCTAACGTCGCTTTGAGAGACCACATACGTATACATAGTCTCTCAAAGTGTAAGTTCAAAGAAGGAAACATAGCACAGTGGTCGTTTCTGTTTCTTCGCATTGCCCTTCGTTCAAATTTTAAAGCGATAACAGTAAAGAGCTTGATTACAAAAAAAAAAAAATCCCGGTATCGGCGTCACTGGCCTAGATAGAAAAATCGGCATTTCCGGTGAGCGAAAAATCACGATGTATGCAAATTGTGAAACACCAAGCCTGCGCGGAATGCGCAGCACAGTCACAGCGAAAGCTGGGAGAGCGGCCTTAAAGAGCCTTTTCTAAACACTGTTTGGGTAACTGCTAAAAGCACACTTGCTGGGTACCCACTACACCATAAACAATCGTAATTTTGTGTAGTAGGCCGGCATTCAGTCTGCTATCCTTCGTCATTCCTCGGAGAAGCGTGGTATCCGAAACACGCTTGCAAGGAATTTTGTTCAATTTTTTTTTATGCAGTGACTGACGACGACGACGACGACGACGAATTATGTCTGAAGTGGGTGTGCGCCACAATTAATAGCTAGTCGAGAACAAGCTTTTGTAATGGGTTGGAGCATTGGACGACCAACTGGTCACGAAAATCACATTGTGTGACGCCTGGTTATACATTTTCTGTTCTAAAACACTTTATTAGTCATACTAACGCGATTTCTTTCCCGTCGTCAAGCCTGCGCAAGGCAAGTTCACAACGAGGTTTCAAGCACCAGCATGGCTCTGCGGTAGAATACTTGGCTGGCACGCAGGGGACCCGGGTATGAACCCCTCTGTGTCCTTGGTGTTTTTATTTATATGTTTTTTATTGCGTGCGATAGTGGTTACGGACACCGAAGGCGGCGGCGGACAACTACGGCGCTGCGCGCGACCTTTGTGGTGATCTCATAACAGCTCTCGCTGTAAAAAAGTTATAGAACTGTGATATATTCTAACCTATAGGCACCTTGTATACATTGCAAGCAGATGTTTTATGACAGAGCCACGCCAGCGCTTCAGATCGTTTCGAAAATAAATAAAAAAACGTCATTGTATAGTGTGAGGAGTCGCATTAGAACGTGCAAGAGAGCGTTCCAGAAGCGTAGAATCGTGCCGCCATGTGAACTGGTCAATGAATGTGTTATTGAAAGCCCACCCAATACAAAGCGCTTAAGCATAGTCAGTCATCGTGAGCAACATCAACAACAAAGCCTCCAGCTGTGTAGATGCGTGTATTATCTTTATTGAATTATGAACCATAGCGGGCACTTCGCCACATATTAATTGCACCGGTGTTCCTTTCCTACAGGCCAGGTTAAGGTGCCCAACGAGTATCAAATCCTTAATTGGCTAGCGAATCAGAAGGCTATGCGAATGTGGCCGAATTACGCTATTGCGTTCGACAGTATTAGGGCCGTGGGGCCTCATATAAATAACGTCGAGGACACTGAGCCTCTTATACCCCTGTCTCACGTGGCGACCTAAGTGCACTTTGAGCGAGTGTATACTTACGCTCACGAAGTGTCATTTCGGCGGCTCGCTGCTACACGAGAAAGCGAATGTACTTTGGAAATGATGGCAGTGGCGATTGACGGACTTATGGCACGACGTACAACTGTTATTTTCGCGCCTGTGTTTCATAGTCGGATCACGTTGTCTTCGTAGAAGTAGCACCTGTCTTAAATGACTACAGAACAACTCACCTGCACATGATCAAGTGTACTTGGAAGTAAACAACACGACGGACGCAGCCATTGCTGTGCTTGTGCTGCCGTGTACCCCCAGCGGACGTGGCCGAAAACAGCCGGACTGTGAAAGTAGCGAGGCTATTGTTGTATTTTATGACTTGTTTTATACATAACAGTATCCATCATAAGAAAAACAATGGTTTAAATATGGTATGAGCGCCGCTTTAGGCAACAGCGTCTTTCTGTACAAGCCACTGGCACCGAGGCTACACACTTCATCGCAGCCGTCGCAGTGAAGTGAGGTGGGGGAATGCACTTGCCGGCAAGTGTACTTTGCAGCGAGTGACACTAAACTTGCTCGTGTGACAGCGCGCAAATGACACTCGCGGTTAAGTGTACTCGCTCAAAGTGCACTTAAGTTGCCACGTGTGACAGGAGTATGAAAGACCCAAACAGTGTTTTGGTTTTGCGTTCGGGACGCTATTTCTCGGATTATGGGGCAGCCCCCAAAATCGCCCCAAAAGCTTTGCGTGAAGCAAACACGACACCCACTGAAGCGATCGCTGTTGGCCATCACTAAACTAACCTAGAGTCTTAGCACACAGACTTTATTCAATAATTTTTGCTTCTGCTTGACCCAAAGCGAACATGCGCAGAAAACTTTGTGGCCTCCAAAATTTTGGCGCCCCTTTTCGGAAACTCCCTAACATCTTGTGCTATAACAAGTTTACAATGATTACGACAACTGATGTGGTGACGCTCGTTTCCGTCTCCTCATCGGGCGGCAGCGTCCAAGCCCTCGGGGAACACGAACAAGGAGTTCAACAGCATCAAAGACGACGCCGGCCTGAGTGGCTGGCCTTTCGCGGACTCCTCGGACGCCAGCGACTACGACGCCGTGTGGACGGCAGCGGCGAAGATGTGTCGCCTTCTGGGCATCCACGCCTTGGCCAAGCTCACCGTCGAGCCCGATCCCGAGGAGGTCGACAAGTTCGTCGTTGCGGTACGCTGTTGTACACCGCGCGCGTAATCTATCATGTCGCACTGGCGTGCGGTGTTTAGAGCGTGGTACACTGTGCACTGCGTCTATGGTGCGGCGAAACTGTGTGTGTGGGATAGCTCAGCTCCGGCATGTACATTGCATGGTCCGTGCGCGCCGCGTGACTTCCTGGTATAGCATGGGCAAGCTTGGCTTTGAAGAGGACATTGATTCAACATAATTTGGAAGGAGGAAACCGGGCGGGGCGATTGCCTTAAAATCTCGCAAGGCTTAAATCAGCTGGCCAACTTACAACATGTTCATCATGCCCATCATTATTCTGTGCTACTTTGTTTGAAAGAAGAGTCATTCGACTTTTTTTGTTAGTTCTGACTTGCCACGCAAATGAGTCGGTAAATTTGCTCACAAGTCGACTCACTTAGACTCAGTCCAAGTCGTCCGAGCGTGAGTGAATCCAGGTGAGTGATACTTTGGTGAGTCCGAGTCCGGGGGACTCCAGTTGAGGGAAAGTTTGGTGGTGAGTCAGTTTGGTGAGCCTTAGTTCGAGTGAGCCCTCCTAAGCGCGAAATATATACCTGGGTTCGTGTGACTGAGCGATCTTTTTCTTTCCCCTTTTCCGACCTATGACCACGTATATTACTCTTTTATTAGATACACGTAAACTCAGTTCGTAGATAATTTTGCCCTCTTCGCGGAATAGTATGGCGCCTAAAAGAGTTGAGTTGCGTCTTTAAAGAGAGCCTTCTACTTTGCAATATGGAATTGCCACTAACTGCTGGCGTTCCGCTTACCCCATTTGCGACCCCACAGTGGGCGCAACCTTACCGCGACCCGTATGATACAATAGGGCCCGTTTTAAGACATTCCGATCCGCCATGCGACTGCAATACACTTGATGCGGAACTTGTATTGGCCTGCACTTAAGCCACCTTCGCCCCCTCCGGGCGACAAGCTCCAGGCATGGGCGACTACCGGACCTCAACCGCTGGATCAATGGCCCTTACTATCGCTCACTGTTTCACTTTACACGCGAAACAAGTTTGCTTGTGTGTATTTGATACCGCGAATCACTATAATAAGGGCAGGCTTTCTAAGTAAATAAAAAGCACAGTAGCCTGGTTGTGCCGTTTATCTTGACATAGCCTGATATAAGCGCTGCGTTTTGCGATGTTGAGTAACAAGGAATGAATGTGCGAACCACATGGTGAAATTGTAGATACAGTAAGCTATGAACGAGAGAAATTTGAGCTAGTTTGAAGGATTCGTTATTAAAGGAGGTTATATATGTGCAAACACTGACACAAGAGAAGAGAGAGGGAAAGAGAGAAAATCGCATCGAACGCGTTATTCGAAGGTCGCAGGTTCGGTTCCTGCCCACAGCAAGTTATCATTTCACCCACTTTTCTTCCTTCACATTTAAAATACAATTCGGTCTAATGACTTTCTCTATACTTTCCTTGGCATTATTGTCTGTTGGATCTCAATAATATTGTGTGCAACACGGAAAAGCGAGTAATTGCCTTGTTCCCTTTTTTTTATGTCCGTGTATGCAAACCTTGCCCTCTCTCATGCTTGTTAATATGTCGTGTAACTCGGCTTACCTTACGCACTTGCTGCATGTAGTTCACGAACGCGTCTAAATGTGTCTAGCTTACGGACGCCAACAGCCAAGATCTATATAACCTGTCCAGGCAAGAAAGCCTTTCTCTGAATCTCCAATGCCTCCTGCTTACGTGGAACTTATACTCACCACCATCGCTTGGTCTGGTGCCTGGATGACGCAGGGATCGAAGGCAACGAAAACACGGACGCTCTAGCTCACGCGTTTTCTGAACGAGCGGATAATCCCTCTCTTTCGTTGACCATGTGGAATTCTACCTTGGGATATCCTCGCTCACCGGCGTTTCACACTGAGAAAAATGTGGAACACCTCACAGATACCTTAATGGGGAAGAGGCCACCGACATTAGAAATTCGTACGGACGTATTTTCTTTGCATCTACTGAAGTTACACGCGATTCACCGAACGCTTTACGGCCGTGTGTCCGTGGTGCGGCGGTAGGCCGACTCTCTACAGCATACGGTGGATGTACGATCGTAAACCAAGTGAGTTGGCCGATTTTCTCGGCAAAACCTAGAATGGAGCAGTAAAAGGCACAACTCGCCAGCTCGGACTTGGGAGTGCAGCTCGCACTTTTGGATCAAGTCCGGCGGGCGGCTAAGGCCAATGGATTAACTTTTGAAATGATCTAATTAACTTTTGAAATGATCTACCAACTAGCCCAACAACAAGTTCTCTTAAGGCCAATGGAGTCCTGGACAAAGTGCCCCAATTATTCACGTTTTCATAAACGCCTCCTTGGGCGCCGCCATAGCCCCCCTTGGGCTGTGCGAATTGGCGCGTCCCCTCGAAAATTCACTGGCAACGCTGCGCCCTTAGCCTTTGTACTCCCGCGCACAGCCCATCATGGCGGTGATTTTTTTCCATCCTGTGAAAAGGTGTATAGAAGCTCAGAATTACCGCTTTCCTTTTCTGCTTCAATGAAGTTTCTCTCTCTCTCTCTCTCTCTCTCTGTCTCATGAACCGTCGTATTTTATCATCACATTTCTCGACGCGGATATGTGCCTCTCTCCGGCCCATTCCGGTACGTAATTGTAACTGGCGTAAACGCCCTCCCCTTCCACCCTCTCCAAAAATAAATCTAAACAATAAAATGCGAGAATTTCAAGTTGAAAGCACAAAAGTTGCACGTGAGATGTGGGGAAATAACTACATACATGTTGCTTGACCAGTCTCACCTTCCAGTACGCAGGGGGGGGTGGGGAGTGGGGGCACTTACAGAAGTAAATAACAACAGCGTACAAAAAGAACTGGTGCAGTTGCGATACTAGTTTAACAATTACGGACGCTTTGGACATGGACACAAAAACTAACAGTAGCAGTATTTGTTGTATAACACGTGTAATATGGAAACTACATGCGTTACGTAACCACATAAAGTAAAACACCAGGTGATAGAAATTCTTATTCAAAAAGCGCTTGCAACTCATTACTCGACAGTACACAGAAGTTCGCTAGTCAGGTGACATTCTTTTCAACACCTGAGGGAGCGTAGACTGCGCCATCTGAAAGCCATATAGTCAATGCGAGACCCGTGGTACATGCCCTAATTCTGCGCGCTTCAAGGGGCGTAAAGACTCTTTGTATTGCAAGTTTAGAATTTCGGACAGACCGATACCAATGCGGACATTCGGACAAACCGATGCACCCAGTATTTATGTACCCGGCGGTGGTGGTACGTGTTCTTTCTTTTTTTAGTTCACTGTTGGCATCATTTCCGAACTGCTCAGCTAACGAACGAAAGTGGTACTAGACACGTCACGTGACGAAACTATGGTCGCGCATGTGCAGTTGGACGAGCCGGACGTGTTCTTGCGCAAGAGCGACGTGCACCTCAACAAGATGGTCAACTGGTACACGGAGGCCGTGACCACGTCGCTCAAGGTGGGCGCCCAGATCGCCGGCGGGACCGACGCTTCCAACCACGCCAGCAGCGTCGTCACGTTCGCCAAGAACCTCGTCAAGGTTCGCATCCTCTCTTCCTCCTTGTCGTAGCAGCGAACATAGCTGTGCACAGAATTGTTACATCAAGGGTGGGCAGTATCAGCGCAATTAACATCCACCTCCCCCTCTGTTGGTCACGTGTTCGAAACAAAAACTTCGCGATGGATGCAAAATTGAAAGGGAAGCAATGACGTGCTTCTAGCGACATTCACATTTGGTCCCTGGCTTACCGAGGTAAAGATTGGAAGCAGCCATAACTCCTCGACAAACCTGCATGTTGGGACGCGGTCAAATGTGTAAAAAAAGAGGGGGGGGGGAGTTTACACCAGCCATGCAAAGCTTAAAAAAACGCGAAGCTGCTGGTCGATCTTAGGGACTTAACGTGGCCTTTTTTGGGCACAAAGTAGAGTCAAACCACAGTCAGTCAGAGAACGTGCAAACGTGTCCTAACACTAGCGCCGGAAACTAATGTTCAAGCTTGGCTGTGGCAGCCCGGTATAGAAGCGCGCAACTTTCGTCGCTCGTACTCGGATGACGCCACGCCGGGCACGTTTGGCTTGCGCAGCTAGGCGAGGTTAAACCCAGGTGGTGGGCAGATGGTATACTTGGTTATCAATAAGCAACGGTGCGGAGGGTTTTTTTTTTTTTTTTTTGCTGACGGTGGACGTTTTACTTCGACCCTTCGGTACCGGGCAGACTTGGCACCCTTCTTAGGTGATTGGGGAGGAAAGATTCACAATATTTATTTCTGATTGGCCATTCAAATATGAAGAATGCTAGTATCATACATTTCCATATGATTTGTGCGTCAAATTTGTGTAAAAGTCAATTTTTATCTAAGAAACCATAAAACCATACATGGTCGTTAGAAACAGAAAACGGTCGTTAGAGAATCGGGTAAATACACGAAGTTGAAACAGTGATTGATTGATTGATTGATTGATTGATTGATTGATTGATTGATTGATTGATTGATATGTGGTGTTTAACGTCCCAAAACCACCATATAATTATGAGAGACCCCGTACATAGTGGAAGGATCTGGTGATTTCAATCACCTGGGGTTCTTTAACGTGCACCCAAATCTGAGCACACATGCCTACAACATTTCCGCCTCCATCGGAAATGCAGCCGCCGCAGCCGGGATTTGAACCCGCGACCTGCGGGTCAGCAGCCGAGTACCTTAGCCACTAGACCACCGCGGCGGGAATGGCTGAAACAGTGATTGGACGCTTATGCGAGCACCCCGTATATTTCTATTCAATTCGCCTAATAATGCGATCGTTTGGCGCCAGTCCCACCAAGATCGTATTAATGGACGATGGTATTACATCATAAACAAACAAGGATGTGAAGATTTATAAAAATTATATTTCGTTCTTTTTGTTTGATGAACGTAGGTTTCTCACTAAAGATTGCAAGAAGAAAAAAAATACACCACCTCCCACTAAACGGAACCATGAGTAGTTTGCAAAGCAGCGCTTGGGCCGACTTAGTTCCGTTCATCACGGGCACCTTGCCCGATGCTAACGCGGATCCTTGCAAGTGGAACATACCATTGATTCACAGTAGTTTCGGTTGCTGTTATACTCGTCCCGAACTCTTGTTGAAGCACGCCACGCGGGATCATCTCCACGCCAAGCACGTGGTTCATCGCGCGTCTGCTGAATCTTGTTCCCCGGCGCCATCACGTGATTGCGGAGAGAGTGTGAGGGGGCGAGACCATGGCCTAGCGCGTGAGCGCGTTCTGGCAGTGTTTGGGCCAGCTATTACGCATGCGCAGTAAAGTTGGTCACGCCGCACACAACCGGGTTGAATTCCACCATAAGCTGCTTCGCATCTTGATTTTAACCAACGTTACTAGAATTCTAGTAACGTTAAGAAATGTTCGCGATGAACGAGAGTCTGAAGGCAGAGCGAAAATGGTTACCTCTGAGCATCTTTCGTGATTGTGCCATGGTGTCTCACTGTCCTACAATGGGCCTAATGTTTCACATGTTTTTTTTTTCGCTTCAGAGCTTGAGTCTCCCGGACAAGACGATCATGGGAACTGACAGGTACATGACGAAGATGGCGAAAGAAATTCCCATGAAGATGCGAAAGGTGAGCCGCCCAAGTTGTGGGGTCAATTTCTTTTTTTTTCTTACGCTATTTCACTCAAGTAGCATGCCAGTCTATTCTCCTTCGATTGTTGATGCCCAATCAATGTTGTGTAAGCGACTGAGGCACGGATGCCCTCATCGTGTAGCAGCTCTTGCAAAAGGGAGCAAATGACACGAGGCATTTTAGCCGACTATTAACATCCTTTTTACGTTGCTCTAAAAAATAACACAGTGGAACTTTGAGAATGCCAATGCACGTTGTGCAGCTTGTAAACAGCCAGAATTTTTTTTTTACTCAATTAACCACCTCTACTGGGTTTTCCAGTTTACTTGGGCCTAGTATTTCAAAAATGAACTCGTGCTCTGCGTGTGTCAAAGCCCGTATAGATACATTTTTTTTCCAATCCACAAAGCTCTGTAATTAGCAAATTATTCTACTGCACGCGCATTCAGGGCAGTATTAAATTAGGCGCGGTACGTTGAACATTACAGAGTGCTTATAGTCACCAACTTAGTATAGACTATTTTGCAGGTGAGTTTCGGTGCCTCTATATATATTGAGCTCAGTATAGCCTTGCTGCTTTGTGTCTTTAGCTTCTCGTGTGGCAACTATTCCCCGACAAATAACCGCGTATTGACCGTATTTGCAGCGTCGTCAAGCCGTCTACCGTGTCTACAACGTTAACTTGCAATCGCCACTAGTGCAGTTCATGTTTAAGACTTGCGATGATAAACACAGTGCATGCGGCGTGCGTATCCGCTTTCCCGTTAAAATGCTGCTAATGTCGCTTGCAACTGGCTCTGCGTTTCAGTACGTGGGGATAGTCGTGGACATGGGGAGCCACCCTTCGTCCATGCGGGACAACTCCAGGATCCTTCTCAAGTCGCCGACTTTCATTAACAGGACCTTGGAAGACCTTGTTAGGAATCAGCCAAGGTACGCTCCTCCACCTTCTTTGTACTTTGGTAGACTGTTGCCAGAAAACGTTTGGACAAGCTCGTGAAAGTATATTTAAAATCATCACCGGCCAAACACTCCGGTCAACCGGAAAAGCTGAAACGTGAAGCCCCGGCGTTGATCACTCGGTTAATTTGACGTTTCAGTAAAGTATTTTTCAATCCAGGCGAAAACGTTAGATGTCTCATTAAACGGGAAAAATTCGTCGTCGGCGCCAACACGACTGACGCGGAAAATAATCGCATGATGACGACAACATACGACGTCATGATTAGCTCTCAAATTGCCAAAATTCGTGACGTCGTTATGACGTCATCACACGAGGTGGACTGATGGCAATGCAAAACCAGGTGAGATGCGGAAATCTTGCAATGCCTCCAATCGTGGAGGCAAGGTACGATACACATCACTAAGGAACTCGCAGTTGACTCTTCCACGCCTCAGCGACACTTACACAAGGCACCCCTTTTTTTCCTCCGTTCGCAGCTACGTGGTGCTCAACTATCTCGGCTTCCGGCTGATGGTGGAGCTGTCGCCGTACCTGCCGGACAGCGTAGACGTGCTGCGCAACGTGTGGTACACGCAGTTCACCGGCATCTACAAGCCGAACGTGGAACGCTGGCGAGCCTGCCTGCACAGCATCGACCGCGCCGTGCCTCTGTACCTTCTGTACATGTACTCGGAGCACCTGAACAAGACCTCCTTCAGGGAGGTTGTGGTGAGTCTGCTGGACCGAGGGGTTGATTGATTGATTGATTGATTGATTGATTGATTGATTGATTGATTGATTGATTGATTGATTGATTGATTGATTGATTGATTGATTGATTGATTGATTGATTGATTGATTGATTAATATGTGGTGTTTAACACCCCAAAACCACGATATGGTTATGAGTGACGCCATAGCGGAGGGCTCCGGAAATTTAGACCACCTGGGGTTCTTTAATGTGCACCCAAATCTGAGCACGCGGGCCTACAACATTCCCGCCTCCATCGGAAATGCAGCCGCCGCAGCCGGGATTCGATCCCACGACCCGCGGGTCAGCAGCCGAGTACCTTAGCCACTAGACCACCGCGGTGGAGACCTGGATCAAGGGGTGGCCTCGCATTGCTTAAAACAGGACCGGGCCTCACAAAGCAGGACAACAGAGCCATGCCGCCAAGAAACGCGAAGTTTGTCGATATATATGTAACTGGCTTCCACCGTAGGGTCCAGCACTTCAGCTGGACTTATGGTCGAGCCCGATGTCACGCCATCGCAATGTTTTTTTTATTATGTTGTGTGGAAGAAGGGAAAATTTTGGAGGGCCTTGTCTCTTAGTTAGACGCAAATATTAACTGAAACACAAGTATCGATTGACGTTGTACCAAATGAGGTACGACGGAGCTCCATCGTTAGAGCCTTGTCGTAGCTCAAGTCGTAGTGCATCGGATGCGTAATTTGAAGGTTGCGGGTTCCAATATCACCCACAGAAACGGTGCTTTTTCGTAATTCCTTTCATTTTAGTTCATAATTATTACGATGCACTTACAAAAGCAACAAATGGTGTCTCTAAAGCTTTTTTTATTCTGTTAGTTTGACTAGGTTGGTAGTGTTGTGATAATCAGCCTTCACTCTTTCCTTCGTTTCTGAAGTTTTGAGTCTATTGGCAAAATTATTCAACCCACAGAGCGGGCTACTGGGGGCGAAAAAATATTGTCAGTGTCACAACAAAATGTTCTGTATGACGAAAACAATAGTTTTACAAAGGAATTATTGTCATTTGAGTAAACTCCTTCACGGCATCGCTTGAGGCATTACGTTATCTGTACAGATAACGTCAATACAAGAGTTAGAAACAAATTCACATGCTTTATACAGTTATAAGAGGAAGCGAAAAATTCTAGACAGGCACTAAAACGAGGTTGCAGGTTCGATTCCAGCTCGAGGCAGCTGCGCATTGATGAAAAATTAGTGAAGGCACACGTAGTTCTATAATTCTCATTTGCCGAGAATTCGGTGAACGTTATAAAAGTAAAGAGCTCGGTGAATGAGTTTAATCCGAAGACCCGTAGTCTCTATTGCGTTCGGCGCCACTCGTGCTTTGTAGATTACCTTGAAGTTATTAATCCCCTAACAGCTCAGGATGATTCTACGGTGTGCTTAACCCTCATGAGGAGAAGCTACACAATTATTGACGTTGTAGTAGCACTAAATATTTTGGGAAAGCAAATTTCGGAAACTCGAACCCTTCACGTCAGTTCCAGCTATATCCGATAGCTCTGTGAATGTCATGACCTTCGTCTATTCTCTGTGTACGATGTAATGTACTACCTTCATTCACACATGTCCTGTTAAATAAAAAAAACGTATTTCTAATGCTCGATCAAACGAAATATGGTCGTAATAAACTCTCGGTAAACGCCAGTTCGTTCGCATGTCGTTCTTTGCCAGGCCAGGATGACCACGGACAAGATCGGCCGAACGTTTACGGAAAACATCAATCGAACTATGTGGATGGATGGCTTCACCAGGTACATCGCTGAGAGAAAGGTGAGAAACCACATCGCACTGCCAATAGTAGCGTATCTTGCAAGTGTATACCGAGGGAACAAACACCAAGGATGTGCTTGAAGTTTTGTTGTGATCACTGGTCCCTCAGATTATTACATATGAGCCTAATAGTGAATTCTTGGAATGCTTATGCAAATTATTCTAATAGGCTTTTAGGCAAAGATTCATGCCGTTAACTTACAGCTGCAAGAAATTGACCTGGGCGATTTTAAGCATTGGATTGTTCCAACAGCGAAATGGCGGTCCGCTCTTAGTATATACCCATAGGTGACGTCACTGATTCACGCCTGCCCGTCAGTTCCAGCATGAAGTGAGCGAGATCATAGAGCGATATGCCAGTCAGGCGCAAGAGGTGACGTCAATCGCCAGTACTATCTATAGTACTAACGGGACAGCTGTGCTATTCGGTACTTCGGTTTGCTCCTCTGCCTGAACTCGACCCGAAATACTGCGTCGTTGAGATATTGCATGTGCCGAAAGGGTGTACAAGTACTTTACGTGACCGGCGTGCAGTTATCTATTGCTTTCAGTCATCTAGCTTTCCCGGCTGTATTGTCTTTCTTGCACACAACTTTCTACTTACCGTCTTCTGTCATTGTATAACATATGACCGTGTTCTTAAAGCAATACAGAAAAAAATGCTCTCGTTTACCTTTTATTGCGTTACCAATTATATGGTCACTCGCGACGAACTTCGCCGTCGCCGTCATGTCCCACATAAAGCCCAACGCGACAACATCTCCCCCTTTCCCCTGTTCCACGCACGGGTAAAAGCGCGCGAGCGGGATCGACGAATGCGGCTAAAGCAGAGATGAAACCAGCCTGCTCATCTTCGTCGCGCGGAGGGCGCATGCGATAACACCACCCCATGTACAAGGCCTATCGTCGATTGCAACTCAAGAAGAGAGGAAACACCCCGGGCGTTTATAAGGAGTATGCAGGCATGCTGGGGAAGCAGGGTTGAGGTACTATGTTGCTCGATTAGCTATAGTGCGAACTTATAAGGGCGCAGTCGCTGGCACACAGGTTATCTCTTTGACATCAGTAATCGATTCGTGTGCGCTTCAACGTGCAGTGCTCTCCACGCGAATAGACTATACGAAAACCACTCCTCTTCCAAAAGTGGTCATATTCTCTTAGATATACAGAGTTTATATATAGAGTTACGCGAGATCGAATACAAGAATACGTTCCAGCCTATATACACTTCGTATATAACATTACAACTTGTAGCTATCGCATTCACAGCTTCTTCCTTGCGATGAAACTGCGACTTTTTTATGTATAAATGAAAATTTCGGTGAAATTGTTCACAGTGAAAATATTATAATGCGTTTAAATATGTTTGAACCTCAAAGTGCTTGAAATGTTCCACCAATGTGATAGCATAACTCATTATGTGAAGTCTATTCTTCGGATATTTTGTAGTGAGATTCCGTCGTTGAACCCGACTACGACTTTTCAGAATTATACAATATGGCGTAATGGACGCACGATGTGCTTGTATGTAGTCGCTCGAGAGCGTGCAGGGACGAGTCAGCGGTATAGGTGGTGGCTGCTGACTTGTTGATAGTCTGTGGCACATTTCCTTTCATAAAACAACAGCCGGTGTTATTTACTTGTCTTCCAGATCATGTCTCAGAAGATCTTGAGTTTTTACCCCGTCTGGGTTGCCATCAAAGACAAGTTCTTCGAACACATTGCCCAGGTATGGTATACCTGCGTCACATTACACACGCCGTGTTTCTAACGCATACTACCCCAGTGCCTGTACGACGACTAATGATGCGATATACATTTTGCGAAGTAGTTCGTTTGTGATTCACTGAGAATTAAGGATTAGTAAGTTTGACACTGGCCACTAGCAGGATGGCCGCGGAATCATGCTTGTCGCTTTCTGGCCATGAACATGCCCCATGCTAAACGCATGACACTATATTCATCATCATCATGAGTTTTTAAAGGCCCCCTATTACAGCATTACATTAAGAGGGGGAGCATATATAAGAAAAATGAAACGTTCAAGCAGCCATGAATTAAGTTACATTCATAAGGGAAGCAACAGTGCACTCAATTAAAAAAATGAGTCAAAATACGCTACCCATTAGCCCTCAAAAGGTTCGTTGGTGCACATTCTACGCTCATTGACTAAAGCTACAGCACTTTTGCGTTCTTCGACTCAGACAAGAATGAAATGTGTAGTAAAATTCTATACACTCACCCGTAAGGTGGCAAGTGTTAAGAAATTACGAAATTACTGTAGAGGTAGCCTCGGTTAATTACTGAAGCAGCATCTGTGTTTCTGAGGTACGTGTTCAATGTTCTACTAATCTTGCAAAAATGGCGCTCTTTTTTCCAAGTGCTGAGCTTACCGGCACTGGTTTAATTGTAATTAACATTGCGAAAAACCTTTGACCACGCAGCTGCCATCGGCAACGGGCACAGACGCCATCAAGCAGTACTTCACGTACGTGCAGCACTTCAGAGACGACATCTTCAAGGCGTACACGACGCAGAAAGCCCGAATGAAGCAGTGAGTACGAAATGAATGCTTAAATTGTCTCTTAAAAAAAGTAGAAACTATCTGCAATCTGATCTCCCTTTCCCGTCTGCACGGCAATATATATATATATATATATATATATATATATATATATATATATATATAAGGGAAAAGTGTTTTCCGTGTTTTAACGCAATATTAACGAGATCTAACAGACAGTAATGCCAAGGAATGTACAGGGGAAGTTATTAGAACCAATGGAATGTAAATAAGAAGAAAGAAAAGTGGATGAAAAAATAACCAGCCGTGAGCAGAAATCGAACCTACGACCTTCGAATAACGTGTTCGATGCTCTAACCACTGAGCTACCACAGCGGCCTTCCCTCCATCCACTTTTTGGGGGTTTATATGTGAATTCAGAAGTAGGAGTGACAGTCAGCGCCATCTATAAGCCAAACGACGAGTGTGAAAACACTCTTATGCGCATGTTTGGCGTTAGCACGTGAACTTATGAGCGGGCAGCTGATTAATTGTCCCTCTTATACAACCTAAACACACCAAGTCTGCCAATACGAGACCCTCGTTCAATGAAATAAGGGAAAGAAGTGTATACCTAAGGGCTCGTTTTTCCGTGTTTTAACACAATAATAATGAGATCTAACAGACAGTAATGCCAAAGAATATACAGGGGAAGTTATTAGAACCAATGGAATGTAAATAGGAAGAAAGAAAAGTGGATGAAGAAATAACCAGCCGTGAGCAGGAATCGAACCAACGACCTTCGAATAACGTGTTCGATGCTCTAACCACTGAGCTACCACAGCGGCCTTCCCTCCATCCACTTTTTTTTTCACTTGTTTTTCTTCTTATTTACATTCCATTGGTTCTAATAACTTCCCCTGTACATTCCTTGGCATTACTGTCTGTTAGATCTCAATATATATATATATATATATATATATATATATATATATATATATATATATATATATATATATATATATATATATATATATATATATATATATATATATATATATATTGATTCACTATACTTCTCGAAAATTTTGCGCAGTGTTCAAAACATTTTCCGCGACTTGCCTCCTAAATAGTTTTGGAAAACTCTGAAGGCTCTGAGGCGTAGGGGTTTGTGCCGGTTCGCGGTTGAGTGCCGCGGAAAAAAAAAAGATGAAAGGAGCGGTACGCAAACGGGTGCACTACTGGAGCTTCAAGTCGGCCAGTTAAAACAAATCTATATAGCGGGAGAGATAACTTCAAGTATAGTGCATAATACATCGCAGCGCCAATCAACCCACGGCGTGATGAAGCGGTTATTCTCCACACTTGCACATCCTTACTGTAAATATACACTTAAATAAGGGGATACGACCTCCCGAATGCTATTCACCGCGTACTTACAGAAGGTTTTCAGAGGCCTAAAATGGGAAGAGTTAGGGATACGAGTTAATGAAGAGTAGTAACCTGTGCTTCGCCGATGACATTGCATTGCTGAGTAACTCAGAGGACGAATTGCAAATAATGATTACTGAATTAGACAAGGTAGGTCCTAAGATTAATCTGCATAAAATGGAAGTAATGTACAACAACCTCGGAAGAGAACAGTCTTTTCAGATAGGTGGCAGTGCCCTTGAATTTTTAAAATAGTACGTCTACTTAGAACAGGTATATAACCGCGGAGTCGAAGCACGAGACTGAAGTCACTAGAAGAACAAGAGTGAGGTGTAGCACATTCGGCAAGAATTCTCATATCATGAATGGTAAATTGCCCCTATCTCACAAGAGGAAGGGGCAGAAACCTACGGAGCAGAAACCTCGTGGCCTACAAAGAGGGTTCAACTTACTTAAGAACGACACAGCGAGCAATTGAAATGAAAATGATTGGTGTAACTCCAAGAGAAAGGAGATAGCTGAGTGTATCAAAGAACAAACAGGTGTTAAGTACATAATAGCCGACATCAAAAAGAAATGGGCTGGGCACGTAGCGCGTAGGCAGGATAACCGCTGGTCATTAAGGGTAACTGACTGGATTCCCAGAGAAGGCAAGTGGGTGAGGGGGAAACAAAGTTAGGTGGCCCTATGGGATTATGAATGACTGGTGGAACATGGTTGAGGCGTTTTTCCTGCGGTGGTTGAAGGCAGAATTTATTATTATTATTATTATTATTATTATTATTATTATTATTATTATTATTATTATTATTATTATTATTATTATTATTATTATTATTATTATTATTATTATTATTATTATTATTATTATTATTATTATTGGTAACTTCGAAGGCGTCACGTTTAAGTATTTCTATATTGTTCTACCCTTCTATACTACATGCAGGTGAAATTCAAGAGGAAAATTACACTTGCATAGCGTTCAATCTTGCGGTCAGTGCGTCGTTTCTTTCGAAGGACGTAGTTCGAACACTGTAGGGTCACATTGGTATATGTACGTGAATAGATGCGTTATTGTATACTTTTGTTTTTTCTTTAGCTGTGCGCACCTGAAGGGCCATACAGAGTGTGGGTTAAGTGAGGATACAGTCTCCCTTTGATGTCTTCGCGTGGGCTGTGAATATCCCCGAATAAATGAAATGAAATCAAGTTGTACAGAAGGGAAGCTATTTGAACGTTGTACACCCTTATTCTAAGAAACACGTCTGGAAATCGGTTATCGCACACATTAGGAAAGAGTAGCGAATTTTATTCAGTCTCTGGCCCAATTCTTCGAGCCTATATGCCCGCACGACTCTATGTGGGAAAATTTCCCATGGGCAGATGCGTGAACGTGTTCGACGACATGACCAACCAGAGAGACGCATACTTGATTGTCTAAATAGAGAGAGTATAAAAGGACATAACTAATAAACAGATTCCAGGTGCCCATGTGGGCCATCAGAACCTACCCCTATGTGCATTAGTGTTACAAGTGCGAATTACCGCATGATCATGCTGCAGGTTGTATGGCACCGTGGTCAGCGGCATTCTACATTTAAAATACAAAAGAGCAAACTCGTGATCCGCCTTACGGGCTTTCGTTTACAGGTGGCCCGGCAGCGTGTTCGACACTGAAGTCATGTACGACATGCAGAGGCAGGCCGTCTGTAAGTAAATTTGCCTGTTAATTACAGTAGCAACGATGCATGCAGCTTCTCCGTTTTGTTGGGCCGAAAATGCCACAGCTTCGTAGCTGTGCACTACAGTCTGAACTGTTAATTAAATGTCTATAATGATCTTGTAAAAGCTCTCAATAGACACTGCATCGGAGAATGTCAATCACCTAAAATCACAAGACACGTACGGTTATGTTTACGTTGTTTCAGCCCTAGCACCCTGTATGAAAAGAAGAAAGGGTGGTGGGAGGAGAATCGCAGTGCTCGGAAATGAGCACATCTTTCCTCTTAGTCCACTTTCGTCATGCTTGCGATTGTACCCCACCGATGCGCTTCTGTATTCTTCTATCATAATGATATTTCGTATAACCTTTTCTTTTGTTTCAGTCATCCCGATGGGTCTGTTCAACACATCGGTACCTACCAACAGTTCAGTCTTGTAAGTTTCCCAGCGTCTTCCTCGACTTAGCTTGAGTCAACTCTATACTTATAAAATTGCGCACTAATATAATTATACACCATATACATTGATGCACGTACAAACCTTAATATCTAATCATTAATGCAAGAAGCATGCTATGATGTTTGGACATTTAAAGAGTAAAACCTTCACACCTGTCTCTCAAATCACCAACTAAACAAAGCACCGTTTTTTTTTTAATAATTGCTGTGCGACTTGATTACGGCTGCATACCTCGCCTCAACGACAAAATAAGTGAAGGTGGCCCAGACTAACAGAAAATTCATTTATTTTTAAACATCAATTTTTTCCCCGAAACATTGTCGAGAGAAACATGCGAGAACAGGGCGAGTTTTCTTGAAATGCAGGGCTTTTGTTGTTGTTGTTGTTGTTCGAAGCCTACGACTTCGAAGAAAACTTGCAAAGTATAAAAATAAAAATTGAAATATTCCATCTCTGGAGCTGTGCTTGACACATACGCGCCTCCGGGAGGACAGTAGGCCGGAAATTCTCCCGTATATTTCCGGATCGAATCTCCGAGACGTAATGCATCTCGCGTAGCGCCGAATCTTTTTTGGATTGCAAAACTTTAGTCATCTGTCTGTTTGTTGTATTTTAATAGAAGACAATTACTTTTTGATAAATTCTATTTAATCTCCTGAACAAATTCATGTCCATAACTTATACTTGGTACATTACTATCCACGCACTACGTTTAAATTCATCATCAAAGACATTTATTCGTAACACATCCTCGTCTAATGAACAAATGTATTTACTTAACTGATATTTAAATGCTGTACATTAATATAACCTTTTCGGTGTACATTGCGTCCTGCAGCCCACTCCTGCCATAACGATTATTTCGCTGTCGTACGTGCGAAACAATTAATCGATTATTTAGTTATTTGATTAGGTATCAAGCAGGTGAAGTGACACTAAGCATAATTTCGGGGGTTTCACGTCCTAAGCTCAAGATGCGATTAAAAGGGAATCCGCAGTGGAGGGCTCCGAAAATTCTGCCCATCTGGTGATCTTTACCGTGAACTCACAGATAGAATTACAGAAACAGGTGGAAGTTTTCGAGTGAAGAGTACACCGCAGCATTGGGGCCAGCTTTGCCATTTCGACAAATTCTTTTTTTCGCATAACCTTACTCACGGCAGTTTTGCTTTGCTGTCTTCCCGGTTCTGAACTAATGAAAGACTTCAACCACTTATTGTTCCTTTGTTTCGTGCAGTGTTGTTCACTCTGCGCGCTACGGCGTCCGACTGACGAGAGCCATGACAAGGATGATATACGAAAAGAGTAAGTCACTGATGCATCACACACACACACGATATGGAGCGTTGTCGCTAATACGCGAAAAATTTGTTGGAACTAGTGTTCTCGTCTTCCCGGGTTCGGGTTCTGCATCATTGGGTGAAGAGCTCACGAGAAGCGGAAGCTAACGTCCATGTCCTTTGAATCTCCAGTTGAAATTTATTCTAAACAGTCTCCTGTATTTTTCCCTCTGCCCTAGGCCAGGCATATTTTTCGGAGGTTGGGGGAGGGGGCACTTTCTGGGGGCCACTACTATTTCAGAAAACCATCTGTTTTTGTTATATTTATTTATTTATGAATGCTGCAATACCTACTAGGGATTTTCGCACAGTGGGTTACATGAATTACATGAATGCTCAATATGCAGACGAACAAATTTTCAAAACAGGAAGATAAAAACACACAGAAACGAAAGTACGCACAAAGCAAGTTCTGCCACAAATAGCAAGCTATTTGTGGCAAAACTTGCTTTGCCACAGATAGCAAGCTATTTGTGGCAAAACACTCACCTTTGTCAAGAATTAAGGGGGAGGGGGGTGTCTAGTCCATTTTTTTTTTTTTTTGCTACGAGCTTGCTCCACCGCTTCTTCTAGAGAAAGTCAGCAAAATATTTTCGGGGCATGTCGAGCCTTAGGAATCTTCTTAACCCACACAGCTCTAACATACAAGAACTCGGTATAGTTGTGCCATACAAACCTGCTCAACACTCAGTGGTAAGAGCAAATAGAAAAACAGTGCTGTACGGTTTCCATTTGTCCAATCTCAAGATTATTTGTAGAATTCTTGAAGTAAAGAGGCATGTGGATTCTTGGGATTGCGTTTTTCCTAGCCATTAATCATTGCCTTTTATAAATACTTCTAAAACTAGGAATCTGTTTAGAATTTCAGAGCCGTTTTTGCTCGCTTTCAGGCTACTACTACGACACCGGCAAGGTGTTTCCCGAAATGGTGTGGAGCGAGACGTCCGCCCAGAATTTCGCCAGGAAGCTGCAGTGCTTCTCCGACCAGTACAGCGCGCTCGATGACCCCAACAACCCGGGTCACAAGGTGACCTCCTTTCCTCGAACTACGCTCATTAACGAACATTCAAGCACGAGTCTGTAAAGGGACCTTAAAGCATAGTTTCCTGCAAGATTTGCTAGAGTAATCCGTGACGCAGCGATCCTTAAATACCGAAGTCGGCAGTAAACGGATTGCTCTACACTCTAAAAAAATAACGAGTAAAAAGGGTGTCTTTTTGTCCCACAACAATAATCGTCATCAGGCTTGCGTGCGCTTCCTTTCTTGAAAACTCGGCGCTGGCCACTTTCCTATCGAGAATGCAATGCAACCCTGATAATGGGCATTTCGATCGTGACTGGAATGTACCGGGCGCGGGGCGATAGTGCAAGGATGGAACGCAATATAGATGACGATTATTGTTGTGGTCTAAAAGTACACCCTTTTAATTGCTCTTTTTTTTTTAGAGTGATAGTCTTTGTGTTTGAGGCTTCGTACGCTATTGTAGGTCTGTTAGTAGTTAGGTTTTGGCTTTGTTTTTTCGAATAAAAAAAACGACTCGTTGCGGACATCGTGAGCTGAATTGAATCGATGGGCCTTAAAGGGTCAAGTAGGTGAAGTGACACTAAGCATAATTTTGGGGTTTTTACGTCCTAAGCTCAAGATGCGATTATGAGGGAAGCCGCGTAGTGGAGGGCTCCGGAAATACCGCCCATCTGGTGATCTTAACCGTGAACTCACAGATATAATTACGGGGACAGATGGAAGTTTTCATCACCCTCAGCCTGACTACGTCCATTGCAGGACAAATGCCTCTCCCATGTTCTGCCAGTCAACTAGAAGTTGACTGGAATTTTTTACGTGAAGAGAAATCGTTGAATAGAAAACATCACCGAAGTCACCTTGGCGAAACATTGTCTCCATCAATATTTATTCTTTAATGATTTCTCGGTTACTGCTGAAGTCTCATACAATGTAAAGAAAAAATAGCGCACACGATAGCAAAGCTCATGAGGTATGCTTCTTCCTTTCTGCCCTTTCTCGATGACTCAGCTCAACGGATCGACGGTGCGCGAGTCTGTGTTCGAAGAGAGCGCCGCCATCACGCCTGCTTTCAAGGTACGCATCTACGTCGTCCGAACCTATTCGTCATAACTCATGACATTATGTCAATGCTTTATAACACTGTATATCTGACACTTTGTATGACACGTAGTGTAACGTTGTATAAAACATTGCGTAATGCTCTATAACACCATATAAAGAGTGTGTGAATTTTATGCTGCAGCAGCGTACGCCTTTAGTCCAATTTTCTCGGTCTGCAGGGCACACTGTGAAACAAATAAAGGTTTTAGTATCCCGTGCGCAAATGTATCCTGTGATAAAATGCTGAGGTGTTCTGCAACTGTTTTTTTTTTAATTCTGCTAAAGCACAACGTCGTTCTCAAATATCCCACTACTGAAGAGCTCAAATAGTTTTATCTAAGCTTTGAAAACGTATGAAAAGCTTACTAATAATGACATTGACGCGTTCTGAGGAATTTACGCCCCAAAAGCAGCATACAAATCTAAGATACACCGTACCGGTGAGCTCCAGAAAGTTCGACCAAGTGGGATTCTTTAACATGCACCTAAATCTAAGAAAATGGGCTTCTAGTATTTCGCCCTAAATGAAAAGCTGCCGCCGTGGCCGCAATTCGTATGGTGAATTTGTCGGTGCTTCACTGGCCCTCGAATTTTCTCTGTATTGGAACTTTAGTTTCACAGCGTTATAAAAACGTTTATGCATCACTTGAGAACATCGTAGGACTTCGTAAAAGTTATTGTTGAATGCCTACAATTTTAAAATTGACCCCACTAATGTAATCATGAGATTGTAAAAATTGAATTATTAGAATTTACTTATTACGTGACTAGGTTAAATTGATTCGAGGTGTTGGAAGAGGCGGCTGCAAGCAGCACTGCTTTCTTTCTGTCCATCTATACACATTGTATTTACGTGTCTATAAGCTTTGGCACAAGCTAGCTGGAACACCCTGTATACGATGTGCTTCGCCGCGTCTGAGGGTCTCGAATTGAATCCCCATTCACAACGATGATTAGCAGCTTCGTGTCAGGCTTCTGCACCGCGACACATACGAGGCGTTGCAAAGTTCTTGTTTCATAAGTTACATTTAAAGCGGCTGAGGACGCCGTTCCGGTCAGCCTACTATAAGTGCTCCCAATGACTTCAACGAGCACGCACTACACAACAGCCTACTGTCTGACGTCACTGAACGAGACGATCCTTGCAAAGTCACGTATGACGCGCTGTCTCTGCTTTGTCCGCAGGCCTTCCATCAGCTGCTGAACGTCTTCAGGATATGGCAGAGAGACTTCCGTCTGATGAACGCCGAACACCTCTCGTCGGATAAGCTCTTCTTCATATACTACGTCTTGGTGAGTGCATGCGTAACTGCAATTCCCAGCGCCTTTCCAGGTATGTTGGAACATAGGCACTCGCTGGGAACTTGCTGGGAACTTGCATGCGCAAGCTCGACAGAATGATTCAGAAGCTCTTGCACTCTCGCGAAAATGGGGACAGGACAAACTTGGCGAGTGCGTGCCTGGTATGCTTCTCTCTTTCTTTTTCTAGCACTCTTTCTTTCTTTCGTTCTTTCCATTGTAATGTACAATGTTCTCTCCTAACCTTTTCCTCCTCGCTACAATCCACGGATGGGACCATTGTCCACGTTCTGAACAGCGCAACACTTCAGCTACTGCAGGAAACGAATGCGGTCGTTCGTGCGTTTGTATTCGGGCAACAATGAAATGTACGTGACCGCGTGGAATGACAAGTCACCTCAATAAAATATGAGATCGTCATATCGGAAACAACTGATCGCCAAAAAGCCCACAATCGAGAGAGAGCATCAGTTATTGGGAAAACAACGCATACAAACACACGTTGTTGTTTTTTCTTTGAGGGTTGCATTTGTTAGAATAACAAGCGTCGTTCTTGTTTTGTTTTTTTGTACATAATCCATTGAATGTTGTGATTTATAAGCTTCGCTTGCGAAAGAGAAATGTTCCCGCGGCCTTTAAGTGTACCCTAAGTTAATCTTTGACCACGTTGTTGTTGTTATTTAGTGACGAAAAGTTTATGAGGTAACCATTACCGTGACCTTAATCATAAGACGTTCGCTGACTCTCTGACAGAACTACAACCTCGACAAAGTAACAGACAAAACCCACAATAATCTGATTAAATTACCACAGTGCAGCTTGACTCATTGAAGATTGATAAGAAAAAGAAAATGAACAGACATGTATATTTTCTCGGTGTCCCTGTAAGCGAACGCCAAACACAAGTATCATGAAACCCAGCGAACCGGCCCGCCCATTTGATGCAGTCACTGTAGCGCACGGTGCGTTAAATGTACGCCCACGCATTTTACCCGTCTATTGATTAATTCGCGTGAAGATGACGAGGACGTTAGTCAATTATTACTGCAGCCGTAAGTATTTTGAAACGCTTTCTCTGTCTATCTCTCTTTGTCTCCCGTTCCCAGGACAACTGTGTGAAGGCGAACCAAGACTACATGATGTATCAAATGTACGGCTCCAACAAAGCCTTCGTAAAAGAGAGGTAAGCGTATCTGTGACGAACGAAAAACTGCAGCTCGTTGCAAACTTAGCGGGTAGTGATGCAGCAGCACCGGCAGTCGAGTTAGCCTTGTCAGCGAATAACCACTTTTCAGCGACAGTTCTCCCTCATCTCTCTCTCTCTCTGTGTGTGTGTCTGTGTAGTTACATGCGTGTTCCAACATATGCCTCATGATATTGGCAGAACTGCTCAATAATTAATGATCAAGTAATAATCTTCCTCTTCTTATGCAAAAAGCAAAACATATGAGGCATCCAGCACAAAGTGTACCGCTGTGCTTGGATAATCCGGTGTGTGAAATGTTGTGAAGAGAAAAACGCAATCGTCAAGGACGGCATCGCGGCAAGAAACAAAAAAAAAACGCCCGTCCACGAATGCCTAACGCAACGCATTAACAAGCCAATGGATATGCCAAGGTCTCCAAACAGCGAAAAACACTGGCGTGCTTACTCGGAGTACGCGCTATGGCTACAATCGGCAAGCGTACTGGTGCTTTAAGTGCGATGACATTTTTTGGCTTTCTTTGTTGAGCTTTACGTGACTCTTAAGAGTCCCGTAAACTCGCTTTTCTTTTTGAGAAGCGCGACTTTGACGACACTGAGGAGAGAGCACAATTACCTTCAGAAGTATTAGTGCCCATCCTTAAAGAAGATCTTTATATAACTTAGAAGTACTTGTTGTTGGGCTAGTTGGTTCGTCATACTGAGGGGTGATTCTAGACGCCTAAAGCACCGCAGGAAAAAACTGTGATTATTTCTTCCTGTGGTGCTTTAGGCGTCTAGAATTACCCCTCAGTAAGATCTTTATAGGTGACAAGTCGAGGCTCGCCGGTGAATCGAACCCTAAACCTTCGGAACCCTGAACGCAGGGTGATGCTGGCACTGAAGAACTCTCGCGAGTTCTCGCGGGTCTTCGGCTGCCAAGAGGGCAGCCCCATGAACCCGCAGCAGAAGTGCATCGCCTGGGGCGGCTAGCCGTCGTCGACGGGCGAGTTCGAGAGAGATGCTGACCGGAGAACCCCGTCGGGTGTCCCTGTGGGTGAGACGGGGTTTTGATAAAGAACCCACTCGACCACCCCCTAAAACGCCGAGCGACAGCATTTCGGAAGAAAGCCGTGAACGCCCTTACCAGATGACAGTCCTTGCCCTGGCGACGTGCACGACCACCGGCCCCTGACGCTGGAAACTCACTGTGTGCGTTTACCCGTGACGTCAATAAAGAAACATCGTAACACTTTGTCATCATCAGAAGATGGTGTGCTCGTTGTCTGTTGTATTTCGTGAAATCGTTACGCAAACACGCGAACTGCTGCGGAAAACCTGCAGAATAGACACGTGCCGCGATACTACTTTGACTGGTTGCCCGGATGGTCACGTCGCATTGGTCTCGCAACGATGCGCCGATGGCCTCGTTGAGTGCCCGGATAACGGCTCTTGTTCATCGCTCAAGATAACTTGCAGGTCACCGACACCTGGAAATTTTGTGCTTAATTCGAAATGAAAACGTTTCATTATACTCATCCTGGACTTGCGACGGATAGTGCAAAGATCATGAAACCGTTATCATAGTCACTCCTGTGTTAGAAATAAGGAAACGATATAGCTTCAATCTATTGAAACTATTTGTCTCTTCACAATGACCCACCGGCGGTGAAATCGCCCAATAGTTAACACGTAGACACAAAATGATCGCTTTGAAATTTGCCTAGCTTGTGCCTATTCGTTGGCACGTGCATGTGGTTACGCCTGATTTGATCATCAGCGAAGACTTGGCAGTGTGGTGTGATCTTATCCTCATTTGTGTCAAAAACACGCATCATTAATTGCTAGACGTTTAGTAATAATATAAGTTGTAGGGTTGTCACGTACCAAACCCACGACATCGTAATGAAGAGAAAATGAACCACATGGTGTTCTGTAAGGTGCGCCTAAATCTAAGCAAACGGGCCACCGACACAAACTCGGTGTGGCCTTCACGTCTCATGGCGGAATCTTATAGTGTGTTGGGTAACAAAGAACCTACCAAACCGAAGTCTCAATGCATGATGCAAAAATAGAACTGGTATGCTACCACAGGTTTCTTCTGCACAGGTTTACAGCAAAGCACGCACGTTTACAGCAAAGCCGCCCCGCCGTGGTGGTCTATAGTGGCTAAGGTACTCGGCTTCTGACCCGCAAGTCGCGGGATCGAATCCCGGCTGTGGTGGCTGCATTTTCGATGGAGGGTGAAATGCAATAGGACTGTGTGGTCAGACTTGGGTGCACGTTAAAGAACCCAAGGCGGTCTAAATTTCCGGAGCCCTCCACTACAGCGTCTCCTCGGACACTAAACCCCACGTATGAATATCGTGAGCTTTGCCCCGTGCTCCATGTTGATATTTGTGGAACTGTAGATGCATGTTGTGTGGTAGTGGCTTGATGACGAAGTCCTGCCTCTATTTATGTGGGATACGCTGTTTCCCTCTCCTCCGAATGATGCGAAGTTCTGGTAGTGTTTTCCGTCCCGTTTTAGTGATGGCTATAGGTTTAGTTCGGATATGGTAGCCCCATTAGAAACAGTCGTGTGTGGCACAAAGTTGGTTGGTTCCTCAGTAGCAAGGTGCAACACATTTGGAGGGGTAGACCATAAAGTGTTGCTCTTCAAATGACCTAAACGTATTCCTTCGACTGCAGGATGTTTTACCAGAAAGGCAAAGTGCCACTTCTGCATTGCATACTACAGAGGTGCTTTCAAGTTATTCGAGCGTGGCAGGCCGTCATAAAATGCTGCATTTGCATTCCCATCGCATCTTGTGATGGTTATTGTTAAAGTTCCTCGGTTGTGGCACGTATATAGTGGGAGTGGGGCAGGGGCGGATCCAGTCACCCATCTTAGGGGGGGGGGGTCACTTGATTAACACGTGAAAGGTGGGCGTGGTCATTACTTTTTGTTTTTACTAGCACAAATGTCCTGTAATGGTATAAATATTGTTAGTTTGTGCTCACAGTGCTCCCACTCATTTGTCCTAATTAGCAGCTGGATGGCAAGCACTGAAGAGAGGGCAAGGGTGTGCTGACAGGATTGGGGGGGGCGATCGCCCCTACTGCACCCCCTCTGGATCCGCCTCTGGTGTGGGGTAAGCCATAAAAATATATCCCGGCTGAAATCGCAGACAGTCTTCACCGTTTTGAAATCACCGAGCTTAACTGCAATGTGCAGATGTTTGTTTGTTCATTGACGTTTACATCTTTAACTGTGTCGTCGTCATAGTGAGTGCCGTGATCATTGTCATCGGCTTCCTCATCGTTCCTGTCTAAAGTTAGCGGAACGGTTTAAAAGCGACCATTAGGCTTGTCTAGCATCTCCAAACATCATAAAGGTATTTATTTCACTGTCCTATGAATATTAAGTACCAATGTGTGTACGCAGTCCTTGGATGGTTGTTTTACAGCAATAGCTCTATACGGCTAAGAGAAACGAAAAACTGTGCGGCAGTGGTGTCACGAGCGGTCTCCATTGGCTGTCCTATCAATTACGTCATTCTCAGCGTCGTACGCAAGCACACGCGTCATTGGCTGCGTTGTGAATGGCGTCATCCATTTCGCCGCAGCTGTGGCGCCGAGCGCGCTCGCATCAGTTTATTCTGAAACCTTCCACATGCGTATGCCACGGACAACTCTAGAATTCTAGCGCGGACAGTAGAAACGTGACAGAGCTCGCACTTGCCAGGCCGATGGCGCAGTCCTGGCACAAAAACAGGCCCTTGAGGCCGAGTTCCGGCAGCAACTGCGTACCGATGATCAGGAAGCCTTCCAAGCCGCGCTAATTCGCGAACAGGAATGAAAGCGCCGGTAGCGGGCGGATTCTGCAAACCACCACGCCGAGTTAGCCTGCGCGAGAGAGAGAGAACAACTTTATTTAGGGAAAATAAAAGAACCCCAGTCCGGGTCTACTAAAAAAAAACCTATCTATCAGATAGACCTAGAATTTGCAAATGCTGGAGCAGTGTCTTCACGATGTCCGGGGAGGAGTCGCCTAGCCACTCCTCCAGGGTCGCAGGTCTTAGGTTGATAAATATGTGCTTGTGGCTCTCGCCCATGGCTGCAAGACCACCCGGACAGTACAGCAGAACGTGAGCATTATCCGGGAAGCCACCACATGCCATGCGAGCAGGAGACCCGTCTTTTCCTTGTATGTAGTGTTGTTAGCCCGCGATGTCCAAAGCTAACAACAACGTCGCGCCGATTAGTGAATGCAGTGTTGTTTAAGTATAGGGGAAAAAAGACACCCAATTTCTTTCTGCCTATAGGCGACGCGGCGCAGTGTCTACACCGAACAAGTGGCGTTGCGACGTCAACGTGACGATTGCGGGGCCGCGTTCGCCGGGGCAAACGCCCGCTTTCGGCGACAGTTTCTTCAGCGGCACTCTGACTTGGGCTGCGACGTCTGTGACCACCTGTGGTTCGAGAACAACCACTGTGATTAACGCATTACGAAACGCATTTAACTGCTCACTGCACTCCTCCGTGACTGTGATCATGCGAGGCACAATGTGCAGCATGCGCGAAATAAGCACTGATGTAAACCCAAACCAAACGTGTGTCTAACTTCATTGAGAAGTGCGAACATCTATAACCATAAAGTTTCTCGCGATTTTGTGAAAACTCTGTGTGTGTAACAAATAATTGTGACAGGCTGCAGCGCCATGTCGGGTTGAACCCACTGCTGAATACCGGGGCCGCAAGTTTCAACTTTCAGTGGTTTAATATGTGCACGGAGTGTTGTGGCGGCGCTGACATACACACCATATAAATTGGACGGAGGGACGACCGCCCACGTAGGTCAGTGGTAGAGCATCGAACACGTATTCGAAGGTCGCAGGTTAGGATCCTGGCAAATTATCTTTTCACTCAATGTTATTTCTTCACATGCACGTTACCGTCACTTCTAATAACATCCCCTATACTTTTCTTGGCATGATTTTCTGTTAGTTCTCATTATTGTGTCTAATAAAGAAAAAAATTGACCGCGTATTTGCATGTCAATCTGCAAATTTTGTCGAAAGACGATAGTCTTGCGTGTAGAGAGAGTGAACAAAACATTTATTTGATGTTCTGCGCAAGAAAATCGGTGAATGGTATTCTGGGGGCGCTGCGTTAGAGTGCCTCGAGCGTGCGGCGGAGGCGAACGAGCGCATCAAGTCACGTCACACGTGAGACATGAGCGCCATGTGGCAGTTTTCTTGAATAACGAAGCGCCTGGCTCTGAGACGGGTGTGCGCGCCCGTCTCAGAGGTGATAAAGTGTAGAACGCAAGGCGACGGATGGGTGCCACCGCCATCTCGTCTTAGCAAAGCGTTGGAAACACTCGCCTTTTCGTGCAAGCGTTGCATGGTCAGCACAGCGTGATAAGTGCTACGGTCCTTAAAATTATGTGTGTATGCCTTTTCTAGTGAAATACGCACATGTAGATTATATAGGTGTTGCTATGGTGCCACAGACATGAGCAATAATTGTTTTTAATTGACAATTGCACAAGTATGAAAGCTAAATCTTGAGCAACATTGGTGGGCACTGTGGATGGGGTCGGCCGTTTCAAGTACCCGGTGCCGTCAAGAGTGGACAAGCAGACAAATGTACAGACAGACAGACAGACAGACAGACAGACAGACAGACAGACAGACAGACAGACAGACAGACAGACAGACAGACAGACAGACAGACAGACAGACAGACAGACAGACAGACCAAAATTTTTGCGTCGAAGGTCCCCAAGAAAGATCACAGCATATCCGCAAAGTGAATGATGATGAGTGGGGCTAAGCGTCCACCCGTCCATCCATTCGTGTGTCCGTCGATCCGTGCATGCGTCCATGCGCCCGAGACACGAGCCATGGGATCCGAGCGCAAGCGTCTTCAACGCGCCCGCCGTTCTGCTTCGACCATGCCCCACCAATTATCCGCCATGTACAGCGACTATCCAGGAGACTGAAAGAGGCACTCGTTCTTCGCGTACCCAGACACAGCCCGCGCAGCAACCAATCGTATGGATGGATGGATAGATTGATGTAGCTGTGCCCTTTAGATCGGGCTATGGCTAACGCCACCTATAGCCGTAATACTTAGTGAACCAACAACTAGATCTATCTTCTTTTTCCTTTAAATAGTGAAGTTGAGGACTGGTACTTTGCAGTGAAGGGTTTAATTTTCACTCGTGCCTTGACTTTAGCCACCAATCAGATAAGCTCCTCCTAGTTCATTCTGCCCGCTTAAAGTCTAGTTTGCCCTTCCTGTGCCTAAACCCCATGGTGCTTTGAAAAAATCTGCGCCATCATCGTGAGCTATAGGGTCATCATCGTGAGCTAGTTGAATGCTCACGATGATGACGGAGTGGAGGGCTCCGGAAATTTAGACCGCCTTGGGTTCTTTAACGTGCACCCAAGTCTGACCACACAGTCCTATTGCATTTCACCCTCCATCGAAAATGCAGCCACCACAGCCGGGATTCGATCCCGCGACTTGCGGGTCAGAAGCCGAGTACCTTAGCCACTATAGACCACCGCGGCGGGGCGGCTTTGCTGTAAACGTGCGTGCTTTGCTGTAAACCTGTGCAGAAGAAACCTGTGGTAGCATACCAGTTCTATTTTTGCATCATGCATTGAGACTTCGGTTTGGTAGGTTCTTTGTTACCCAACACACTATAAGATTCCGCCATGAGACGTGAAGGCCACACCGAGTTTGTGTCGGCGGCCCGTTTGCTTAGATTTAGGCGCACCTTACAGAACACCATGTGGTTCATTTTCTCTTCATTACGATGTCGTGGGTTTGGTACGTGACAACCCTACAACTTATATTATTACTAAACGTCTAGCAATTAATGATGCGTGTTTTTGACACAAATGAGGATAAGATCACACCACACTGCCAAGTCTTCGCTGATGATCAAATCAGGCGTAACCACATGCACGTGCCAACGAATAGGCACAAGCTAGGCAAATTTCAAAGCGATCATTTTGTGTCTACGTGTTAACTATTGGGCGATTTCACCGCCGGTGGGTCATTGTGAAGAGACAAATAGTTTCAATAGATTGAAGCTATATCGTTTCCTTATTTCTAACACAGGAGTGACTATGATAACGGTTTCATGATCTTTGCACTATCCGTCGCAAGTCCAGGATGAGTATAATGAAACGTTTTCATTTCGAATTAAGCACAAAATTTCCAGGTGTCGGTGACCTGCAAGTTATCTTCAGCGATGAACAAGAGCCGTGATCCGGGCACTCAACGAGGCCATCGGCGCATCGTTGCGAGACCAATGCGACGTGACCATCCGGGCAACCAGTCAAAGTAGTATCGCGGCACGTGTCTATTCTGCAGGTTTCCGCAGCAGTTCGCGTGTTTGCGTAACGATTTCACGAAATACAACAGACAACGAGCACACCATCTTCTGATGATGACAAAGTGTTACGATGTTTCTTTATTGACGTCACGGGTAAACGCACACAGTGAGTTTCCAGCGTCAGGGGCCGGTGGTACTTTACAGCGTGGGGCATGGTGTTATCGCCATCGCAAAGGCTTTTATCATCAAGGCCCTGTTGTTGTCGTCATCATTCGTTTCTTTATTTAAATAATTGTATGCATTAGATCAAGCACCCCTCTTTCCTATAGGTTATTGGTAATCTTCATATTATATCTCCATTATTCTAAATCTGAACAATAATTTTTAAAACCACTCGATTCTCGGCCAATCCCCCATAGTGGGTATGCGCCACGATAAATGGGTGAACAAGAACAAGATTAAGAACAAGTACGTGCCCCGCGGAGCGCGCACCGGGGCTCGCGCGGCGCGTTTCCCCCGACTGGCTGGGCGACGCGAAAGAAGCTCCTGTTCTGGCCGGTCTCGGAACCCTGCAGCTCCTTCGCCGGAAACAGGGGCCGTCGGAGCTGCCGCTAGGCCACGGTGAGTGAGCGGACCTCGATTCCAGCGCCTTCTAGCCTTCTTAGTTCGGCATCGAGTAGTGCCACGCGGGGGTCGCCCTCCGACGCGGTATAGCCCTTCCTCGCGTCCTTCTGCCTTGAAAACTACGAAATGCATGATGAACCTACCGTGTGTAGGTATGAAGCCACAAGGGAACCAGTAAGGATTTCTCAGACAATAAAGCTTTTGTAGTCGAGCACAACTTTACGTAAGCCCGCGTGCTGGGCTGCTGAATCGAAAGTCGCGGGTTGGACGACGGCTTCGGAGATCGTGTTCTGATGGAGGCAAAGTGCTCCACGGCCGCATGCTATGTGCCATGTCAGGGCACGTGAAATAACAACCGATGGCTGAAGTTTCCGAAGACCTCCGATGACGAGCCCTCAACAAACCGCGCTGCAGCACGCTAACTGCTGTAGGTACCCAGCGAGGTATCCGGGCGTGGCGGGAGATGGCGACATCGGCGGAAGTGACATCACATGAACACTATGTATATGTTTTACTATTCGCTCACCTCCCCCACCCCCTAATCATTACCATTGTAATCCATGGTTGTCGCACCGTTCTGAACGTCGCCGTAGTGGAGCGAACATCGCTTATTGCTGGGCTCCGGAGCTATCGACCATCTGGTGTTCTTTAACGTGCACTTACATCTAGGGACCTCTAGGATTACATCTGCATCGAAATGCGGCCGCCGCAGCCGGGATTCGATCCTACACGACCATTCTTCAACAGGGAAGTCGAGGGTCATAACTACCAGACCCCTGAGGCGGGTTAGTCGTCACGTACGACTGCGTATTACGAGCTGCAGCAGACTAGATTAAGCCAACATGTAAACAAGATGCGTATCCAGACATATTTCGGGGGCTCAACTTACTGTATGTATGCTCGTGCGTGCGTTTTTATGTGCACGTGTAACATACGCAAGCAAATTTGAAAAAAAAATTAAGAAAGGCTCAAACCCCTTCCCCTCCCCCCCCTACGCTCTTTTTGGCTACGGCACTGACATAAACTAAGATTATTCTTTCCGTCACATGCTTTCTTTCATTGCAAGTGAAGAGCGTCACGAAACGGTTCAGTACCGGAGTAACGTTTGCATTTGAGGACGCAAGCAGTGGCTGTGATTGCGCTACGTAATTTTGGCGTGGCAGTGAAAAGACGAGTTACTTTTAACCCTTGCAAGCTCCTTCAGAACCTACAAAGGTTATTTTAGGTGCACTCCGGCTTCGGCGAGCTGGTGTGGTCTTACCGCTTTGCCTCCGCGCTATAGGTGCTAATATGTCGTAATGCTGGGAAATTGACATGTGTGTTGTGGTCATGCGGTCATCGCGGGCCGAAACAAAACCGTGGAAGAAAAAGCTCTGTATTTTGGAACCAGAATTTGATATTTTGGGTATATTGGCGATCGGTATATAACGATGTGTTGCTGGAATCTTGACAGCGAATTTTCTAAATGACCCATATACGTGTCATGGGAAATGGTTTTCGCATCACACCACAGAGTAGCGTGTGATGGAAATTTGGCTGACATTTTGACCCAGCCGTCACGGGATTGAATTTCGTGAATGTCGCCCGCTAGCTGGCGTGACTTTGAGAACCCTGCGTTATAACATGAATGATCATATCATTCCTTCATGACTCATACCTTTATGAAATTGCGTAAGACCGATAACCTTTTCACGGCACTTTCTTTTACCCCGCCCAACCGCCGTCGTACCTTTGTAAGGTCGGAATGGGGCTGCAGTTGCAACTGGACCATTTCCCGCAACCAATGCCTTTATGGCTCATTTAAACAAAAAGTATGTGATTTTTGGCCAATCCTAAGTTTTGGGCGAATCGTTGCCGCATATAATTTGTTGAAGAAACGTGTCAACGTTTTTTGGGGGGGAGGGGGGTGGCATGAGTCTCTGAAGAAATTGCAATGATTCCCTTAGGAGGGTTCACCTGTTTGTTTAAAGAGTTTGAAAAATATTCGGAACACGGGAGCCAACTTTTCGATATCTAGACTTGTCTTCTTCAGGCCTGACACCATGCGTGGGCACAAGCTAAGGTATGCAGTTTCGAGCCTTTAAAAAAAAAACTCCGCTTGTCGAAACGTCAGCTCCGGCGACAACTCGTGTTCCGGGGAGCCAAGTCAGGACTCGCAAAAAAAGTCAAATGCCTCTCTGTGCAATGCACGCATAGTGTTCAAAACGAGCCAGCCACTCCGCCGCCGCCAACGCAGCTGACATGCTTGTAGCTTAGTTTTGCCAGTGAGTGCCGTTTTGAGCGAGATACCTGTAAATTCGGCGGTGCTCGGCCAGTGCGCACGTAAAGAACGCCATAAAAGCTGTGGCTGTACGGTCATCCATTCGTACGCCGCAAGCGTAGTCACTTGCGGTGTTCACTTTTCGTCCTGCATCGTGGCAGTGCGGCGGCGGCGGCGGCGGGCGTCATAGTCCCGGCGTGCGGACGCTAACCGGGGCCGACCACTGTGCTCTCATCCCACCCTCTCCCAGGTGAGAAGCAAACATGACCGAAGAGAGCGCTGAGGAGGAGGAGGAGGAAGACGACGACCAGAAAAAGCGCAAGAAAAAGAAGCATCACAAGAAGAAGAAGAAGAAGAAAAAGAACGACAAGAAGAAGAAGCACCACAAGAAGAAGGGGAAGAAGAAGAGCAAGAGCAAGAAGAAGAGCAAAAAGAAGAGCAAGAAGAAGAGCAAGAAGAAGAGCAAGAAGAAGAGCAAAGACAAGAAGAAGAGCAAGAGCAAGCACAAGAAAAAAGGAAGCAAGTCCAAGAAGAAAGGGAGTAAGTCTAAAAAGAAAAAGTCCAAGAAGAGCAAGAAGAGCAAGAAGGCCGGCGCTACCACATCACCTTCGGGGAGCAAGAGCCCTAGCCAGACGCAGAGCGCCGCGGCAACAGTTACAACCGGACACCGCCGGGTACCAGCCACCGGCGCAGCAGGGTCCCGTTCGCCGGGGGGCCGTGGGGCTTACCGCAGCAATGGGGCATATGGAGCAGCCGGAGGATACGCGACTACGGGAGGGTACGGGTCTGCGGGAGGAAATGGAGCATCAGGATCGTACGGAGCAGCAACAGAAACATACAAAGAAGGAGCGTATAGAGCACCGGGAGCTGCAGGAGCTACCAGAGCTCCCGGCGCGTACAGCCCTAGAGGATACGGCGATCCGTTGATGCGGACGAGCGACATCAGCATCTCGACTGTCGGCGGACCAAGGCCAGCTTTGCGCCAGACGTACCGCATGAGACCAGGTGGCGTCTCCACAATCTCGATACCATCAAAAGAAGGCGGTGGCATTGTGGTGGACGTCAAGTATCGGAGAAGAAAACCGCCTTTCGGATCTTTCGCGACACCGACTGGCTCGTATTCTTCCTCGCAGATTGCTCTGGCGCCCGACTCTGTGTTATACGACGACATGCGTTATATGCCCAATGCCATGTTCTACAGCGATTCAAGCGATAGCTACTCGGACATGCTGTCCAGCTGCTCTATGGATGACAGCTACTTCGGCGACGCATACTCAAGCTACCCGCCCGCAGACCTGTTGTACTCTCAGGGTGAAGGTGCCCTAGGTGGCGCGGTGTTTCCGCCGCAGCTGCATATGCAAGCGCCCGGAGATGGGTCTGGGATGCCCACGCTTTCACCAACCATCCAGGTCCACATGCAACCGCCAGCGGAGCCTGTATCTATGGATGTTCAAATCTCTAGATCCAAGGAGCGACTGTGCGGTTTGGGACAGCAGCAGCTACCACAACCTACCAATATACAGCAGCTGCAGATGCAGCTGACAGCGTTACCGCAACATTATCCTGGCGACCAGTTGGACAAATCCCAACCAGTCTTTCAGCAGATGATACGCCAAACTGGAGGATCACCTATGGACACGCCAAGATTTGACGTGCAAAACGTTGGTGCTCCAGTAACAATCCATCCTCAAGTGCCGATTGATCAGCAGATACAAATTCAACAGCCACCCTCGTTTCTCCTGCAACAATCATCGCAGTCAGCCCTCCTGGAACAACTGGCGCAGGCTCAAGCATCGCAGTTGTTACTGCAACAGCAACAACAGCAACAACTCGAGGCTCAGAGGTCTGCGCAGCTACAGCAGATGCAACAAGCTCAGCAACTCCAGCAACTTCAACAGCTGCAGAACCAGCAGTACCAGCAAATGCAGCAGTACTCCCAGTACCCTCAGTATTCCCAGTATCCTCAGGCATCTATGCAAATGAGTCCCAATCTGTCTGCGCCTATGATGCCTCCTCAAGGAGTAGGTAGGCGAGGATCACCGCGCCTCCAGGTGGAGGTGTCCACCAGTGGAACAAACTCGGTTGACTCTGGGAAGATGGGAATTGTGCATGGTCGAATTAGAAAGCTGCGCCGAGGTGGTTATGGAGGCCCACCCATAAGGTATCCTGCGCCTAATTACGGTACACCACCACCCAGAAGTTACAGCAGCCCTTCGCCACGGTCTCCGATGCCGGGATACGGAACTCAACCTCCGAGGCCACCTATTTTGCGCCGCAGAGTGCCCCAGTATCCGCAGACACCGATGTCCCCAGCACCCTCATCTTCATATTCGTACACAGCACCACCATCCCCTTCATTTACGGCAATGCAGTCACCGTCGTTTACGGCCTCGCCATCCCCGCCTCCCCCACATTACCACCCGGTCTACAGATCGCCGTCCGATCCACTGCCATCGTACTATCCTCCCATCATGCGTCGCCCATGGTCTCCACCACCTGCGCCTCCTGCAACACCCGCCAATGGTGATTTTGACCCTACCCAGCCTACTATTAAAATATCCACGCACCGAATTCGACGACCGCGTCAAGTGTCTTCAATGCCATTGTACCCAATGATGTCTCCAAGTGGCTCCATGATGGTTTCGCCTCCCGCATCACCCATGCCTCTCATGTCACCCATATCACCCATACAATCACCGTACCAGTCGCCCTACCAGTCGCCTTACCAGTCGCCCTACCAATCACCATACCAGTCGCCGTACCAATCACCCATGCAGTCTCCTATGGTTTCTCCGTCGCCGTCTATGATGCTGCCTCCTATGATGCCCCCACCTTCACCCTCATTTTCTATGATGCCTCAGGTGCCGTCACCGTCAGGTTCGATGTATCCCTTGCAGGTGCCGTCTCCCGTGCAGTCAGTCATCATGCATCACCCTCCACCACCTCCGATGCCGTCCCCTTCATTCATTCCTTATCCAATACATACTCCTATAATGCCATCGCGGTCACGTTCGATTACAGTGAACGCAATGGTACCTCCGGTCGTGCAGCCGCCTCCTGTGATAGTAATGCCCCCTCCGCCGCCGCCTCCAGCCGCCAGCCCCATAATATTGCCACCAGTGCAGCAGCCGATGATGCAACCACCAATAATGCAATCTCCGATGATGTCGCCCATGATGTCGCCGATGATGGGGCCGCAGATGATGGGACCAATGATGGGACCCCAGGTGATGGGCTCCAACTCGGAGAGGGTGTTTTGCAAGCTCGAGCGCTACGGTGGCTCGAGGTCCGATAGCGACGACGACGACTACTACGAAGGTGGGGACGGTTACCGCCGCAGGGGCCGTCGACGTAGAAGGGGCAAGCGCTGGCGCTCGCGACGCAGCTCGTATTCGCCCTCCGGGTCGAGCATGCCGCAAAACGCGTCACTTTACAGTGTGCCCTCGGCGCCCGCCTTCCTGGGACCAATACAGCCGCAGCAGCAGCAGGTCTACCAGGTGCAGCCGATGATGGGCACGCCGCAGCGAGCGGCGCAAACGGCGGGCCTGGCGGCCGCGCCGCAGCCGCCGTACATCACCGACATCTCCAATGACCAACGAGACCTCGATGCCATTGAGAAGGCGATGAAGAAGATGTACATAGAGCGGTACCCGAGGTGAGTGTAAATAAATCTGCAGTATTTGTACACTCCGAGGTAGTGATTGAAGGGCCAACCTAAAAAAGGAGTATCGTGTATTATGACGACTTGTGACTGACAAGGTGTCCGTACAGTGAACAGCGTTACTACAAAAAGTTCACTTTTAAAATCAATCGAACACTTCCGATAGGTTCATGCCTTCAAGACCGATAAGTGAACTTTTACGACTGCGCTCAGCAAAGCAGCGCCTTCAGTTATGTCACAGTGCCAATTTTTATGAAATGGAACGCGGGCATGCATGGCCTGCGCGCTCTGGCAGCTGCTGGCAGCGCATTCAAGTGGGAGCGAGAGCAACCACAGTCTTTTTTTCGCGTCATCTCGAGGCGACCAAAGCAACCATTCGTTGCTGATATGGAAGTAGCGGCAAGATTGCGACCCCTCCCCCTTTAAGATGATTACGCGAGCCGGTGATCGACTTAGAGGGAGGAGGTTGCAATCTCGCCGTTCTATATCAGCAACGAATGGTTGTTTTCCTCACCACGCGATGACGCGAAATGAGACTGTGGTTGCTATCGCTCCCGCTTGAACGCGCTGCCAGCAGCCGCTGGAGCGCGCAGGCCACGCGTCGCCGTGTTTCCTTTCATAAAAATTGGCACTGTACATTGCGCTTGCTTATTTCGTAGGTGCAATGGTAATGGTTCAGAAAATACTACGCCCGTGGGCCCCAGTGCCTGTGCCTGCACTTAGCCTCACAATGAAGCGACGTGACTAAAGTTTTTTTTTCGTCATTTCCGCGTGTTCATTATCATTCTCACCTAGTAACCGAGCGCTCTCATCCTCTAACCAAAACAGAAAGGCCCATAAACTACAGTGTCACTCTACGGGACTGAATTATTACTGACAAGACGGGTCAAGGCAAGTTGCAGGTCAGGTCTCGCGTAGGAGGTTTCTATGCATGCATTATGCATCACACCATGGTGCAGTTTTGTTTCTGCGCCTTAAAACTGGAACGTTCATGTTCGTGCCATATTGCTCGAGTACCCAAACTACCTCGGATGAACATAATTGAAAGCTGGTATCTGAGATGCCTGACTGCGCCTTCTCCTTGAGCTTGTCTGAAGGACGTCAGCATACCTATGCGTAAATCACTCAAGCGGAGCTCGTGAGAGAGTTTTAAGACTCAGCCGTCACGAAGGACAACTTATTCCTTCCATGTAACTTGCTCCTCCACTTGGCAGGCTTCCGCAGGCATGCTTTTTCGTCTTGGAAAAATTGCACTGCGCTTACTGTAACCCTTCATGGTTCTTGTGTAAAGGTGACTTGTTACTTTTTTTTTACTCGCTCTCTGGATGTCGTGCCGACCGGTTGTGCCTCCACGATGTCCAGCTCTGGCCGACTGGCTCGCCCTACGCCATCTCCTGACGCCGACAAGAGCTCTCGCTGAGTGGTGCCCCGTCCTCGGACTCCTGCGACCGTGTCCATATTTCCTATCTTCTCCTTACTTCTGGGTGTCGCTGTCCCTGCGCCACGCTTTCTCCTTCCCTTTAGATCCCTCCTTACCCCCATCCCTCGCGAGCTACTGTTGAGGTGTCGCATTATGATGCAGACAGTTACGGGGCTCACTCTTATCTTCTTTTATGTGTAACATAACTTACTTTTTTTGTAGCTGATCGAGTGAGCAATAAAGTCATTTCATTACGGGAGTTTGAAGATTTACTTAGCGGCACGCATGGAAAACAATATTCAATGCGGTATACTGAGCGTTATTTTGAAACAAGTAGGCTTTTATTAAGTTAGGTTAGCTTGTGGTGGGGTGTTTGTGGAGGGATTGAGTTACATTATAAGCGCAAGGCGATCAGTGATAACTTAAGACGTAGTAAACGAAACAAGTAATCACGACTTGGAGGGCGGAAACTCTTACTACTACTTATCGACAAGAATCAATCATTACTATATTTTAACAGCGATAACTTACTCGTGCAGCGAAAACGAGAGGCAGTCCCTGTTCCCTGAGCGTTCGCTGATCATCATTCTGGCTCTCATCTTTATCTTCGTCATCGTGGTCGTCGTTATCGCCGTCATGGGCTCCTCGCGTCCCGGTGAGTGATACGCATGCGCAGCGAGAATCCGCGGGAACGGTAGATATCGGACTACAGCCTCCCTGAAAACCAAGATGAGCACAAGCTTAATAACTCTTACATCAGTTAAGCGGCATTGGCGGATGTACTCGTACGTACTTAGACCGTCAAAGGTGACGTCTGGGAGAACGAGTTACCCGGTCCGTGAATCGGTAAACTCTGGTGAAATCTTATTAGCACTAGAGTTATTCAAAAGTATATGCGTAGTATCGTTCTAACGATTCTTTTTCTTTTTTTTTGTTTAACAACGCTTTGTTCGTGTAAGCTGCGGAGACGAAACTAGTCTTAAGCATTTTACTCGTGGAACAACCCGTGTGGTCACTCCGCGTTAAAACGTGATCGTAGAACTAAATCTCTGTTTTGCTATTGCCCTCGAGATTTGAACATTTTTGGAGATCAGCATGTATATGTTCCTCGAATCCTTAGGATAAATTTCTTTAGAAACAATCCAAGTTAGATACGATACATGTGGTAGCGTAAGGTGAAACTTTGTTCAGCCCCCATCCACACTCCCCAGTTCACGCTTTACTGCGTGATTTCGTGATTAAATTTCGCGACTGCGATTGAAACTCCTGTAGAGCGAGAATTCAAGTTACAAATTCTGATGAATGAGCTTTCGCAGGCTCCGTTCAACTTCATTTTCGCCACAGCAATGTAGGCCGAGCATCTAATAAAGAGAAAAATACAAGCGATTAACCTAATCTCTATGAGCGAAGAAAAATGTAGACAGAAGAATTACTGGCTTCATATTTACGTTTGTTTAACATTTTTATCGCTTAATTATAATTTGAGTTGATTGGGGTGACCAAAATATTGTCGCGACGTGGAAATTGCGTGCATTTTCATAGAGGCACCAACACTAATTTTTGAAGGTGAGTTTCCTTTGCCATAGAAATCTTCCGCGTACAGAGACGGCACAGAGCAAGTGCGAATCTAAGGTAATGCTGCATATTATATATTGACGTTAAAGTCGATTTTCGCATGGCGCATCTACTGAAATAGACACTATCGTGATGTCAAGCACCAGGGTCAATTCCAGTGACATCACGCACCTGTACGGCTGGTTGTAGTGACGTTAAGTAACAAAACACTCAAAACGACCACTTGTTCGTCAGCAAAAACTTTAAGTGGCAGTTTGTGCTTCACCCATGAACCTAAGGAGCCAAGGGGCTGAGCAGCCGGAAAACGCCATGACATCTGACGCGAGCACGTGACAAGAAATCCACCTAGTGTAGTGACGTGAGCCAAGTAGAGTGAAGCTTTAAAGCATTGATTGATTGATATGTGGGGTTTAACGTCCCAAAACCACTATATGATTATGAGAGACGCCGTAGTGGAGGGCTCCGGAAATTTAGACCACCTGGGGTTCTTTAACGTGCACCCAAATCTGAGCACACGGGCCTACAATATTTCCGCCTCCATCGGAAATGCAGCCGCCGCACCAGGGATTCGAACCCGCGCCCTGCGGGTCAGCACCCGAGTACCTTAGCCACTAGACCACCGCGGCGGGGCAAGCTTTAAAGCATACTGAAATTCGTTTCTTTTGGTGCCCTAGCGGTATATTTTCTAAGCCTTTCATTTGAAAAAAAAAATATAGCCGTATTTCCTTCGCTACAAATGTCGCCGCTGAGTATTTTGCCGGCTATACTACACGAGTCCTGGTCTCATCCGCATGAGATATGACGTAGCGTGAGATACGAACGCCATCTCGCAGTCACATTGGGAAACATGAGCTTGTGCAGAACCCAGGACCAATGCCAGGTGGCAGCACCATATTTTCGTCGGAGGGCTTTTTTTGTCTGCATAGTGTCTAATTTTCAGCTCAACCTAAGAAACAGTAGGATCTTTAAAATTACATATTTACGTACTTTCTAGTAACAGAAAACACCACTTACGCATTGATGTTGCGTTTCAGAGATGCGTGAAGTTTGCTTTTTGATCCACTGATCACAAGTATGAACGCAGACACCAGTTCGACATGGCTGGCTTGCAGCAAATGCTTAATCTTTGGCCGGGTAGTTGAGTCGTGACAGACAGACAGAAAAAAACCAAAATTTCTGCGTCCAAATACCCCAAGAAAGACTTTCGCCTATTAAAAAAACTGGCTCAAATTTCTGACATCCTGATTTTTTTTTACTTTTTCCAGGATTCCTCCATCCCCAGACTCAAGCTCTGCCAACGCTGAGCACTCCGGCCCCGCCTAGTTCAGCGGCCCCAAACACTAGCGCCACAGCCTCGAGCACGGCAGCGGCGAAGACCACTGTAAAGTCGCTCCTGGCATAGCGCATACGCATCGCTGCTAAACGCGGTCTATCTTCGCGCGAACTCTTGCATCCTACGGCATGCATTAAAGAAGCCTGCAGTCAAACTCTTGTTTGTCCTTTTTTACAGCGAAACCCGTTATGAGATCACAAAAAAGGTAGTATTTTTGCGCCCGGGTTCCCTGCGTGTCACCTCAGTGTTCTACCACCGAGCCAGTTCGTTGCGAACTGACTCAAGGTAGACTTCATGTATTGAGAGAAATCGCGCGAATGTGGATAATAAAGCGTTTTATAAATGCAAGCGAACGACCAGGCGTCACACAACGCGAATTGCGTAACGAGTGAGTCGTCCAGTGCTCCAAACATTTGCAGAATCTTCAGGCATAATTCTTCATCGTCAGCGTAGCACTCTTTTCGACGAAGGACGAAATACGGTATAGTGAGTGCCTCTTTACTGCACAAAAATTATGATGGTTTATGGCGTTGTGGGTGACCTGCAAGTGTGCTTGTAGTTGCCCCAAGAGTGTTTCAAAAAGGCTCCATAAAGGTCGCTCTCCCAGCTTTCGTCGTGATTGTGCTGCGCGTTCCGCGCAGGCTTGGCAGTTTTTTCCTACGCAAACTGAATCAGCTTTCAGAAACAAAATGCAAAAAACTCGCAGGATATACGTTATGCATTCGCCTAAGGTGACTCAAAGGCGAAAGGTATCGGATGCGGCTATATTATTGTGCGCAGTATGGCATCGTCAGACGTTCGCCAACTTTGAATATTTCACTAATGAACTCCGTATTCAAATGTGCTTTTATCATAAATTTTCACACATAAACAGTGTAGTCACCAATATGGTAAGTGAAAGACTGCTCACAAGATGCCCTCTTAACGACCGGCAAGTACACGACTGCGTCCTTAGTAATTTATTATGCCACACTTTACGTGGAGAAGTTAGCAAGCGTATGTGCCGTCTGCTGTATTTCACACGTGCAGCGACTCCACTTTGCGGCAACAAAATTAACAAAGCACGCAGATACGAGTCGCGGCAGCGCTATCGCGTCGTCTTCGCCACACGAACACGACCGAGAGTGTCTGCGAGGACGCGATCAATTCAAAGCGTAAACCCGATTTGTATAGCAATAGCAATTATGTGGGCGGGCATGGCACATTTTCGCCGTCGGCGTTGACGTCGCCGTGAGGTTCCGAATAAATTTCACCCGACGCCTAAAGTAGCAGGCCAGGCGATAAACAATGCACTAGGTTAACATCTTCGATAATGTTAAATTTTTGTATTTATTTATATCGACGCTTCTTACTGCCCTCCACTTGAAGAAGTTTGTTGACAGGTGTTTGGGGCGACGGTTCATGAGATCGATGTGTGGGGCCCCAAGTACAGGTCTCTACTGACTAGTGCCGCCTGCCTGACGTGACCCGGAAGTTCTCTAGCTCGATCACCGGGGCAAAGATGGCGAGCTGTGCCTCCCATTACCCGGAAGTGTTCGATTGATTACACCGCGCTAAGAGGGAATAGGAGTAAACTAGCAGGGTTCCTCGTGCATTGGCGAAGGACGACCCGAAGTCGGGAGCGACCTTCTCCCGCTTCTTCTCTGTCGTTTTAACGAAAGGAAAACTTGGTGGACGCTTGAGCCTCGCTTTCGAGGGTAGAACGCAAGAGCGCGGGCGGGCCCCGTGTGCATCGGCTTCTCAATTGACAGCCCCTCGATGCATGCCTCAAACATGCCGCAAGGACAAGGACGACTCTGCGCGTAACGTTGGCCTTCTCAAACAATCCTGGAATGCATGTAATGCTTCCTCTTGCGAATCAGCGAAGGGCCCACTGCGCGTTCGTAAGGCTATACGCGAAACTACGCGGCTGCCCACTTTGTTGAAGCTTTCGCAGCCGATGACGATAGAAATGTAAGAACTCTTTAGAATGGTTAGGCCTCTAAAGCACGCATACGTAACGCATTGATTGATTTGTGGGGTTTAACGTCCCAAAACCACCATTTGATTATGAGAGACGCCGTAGTGGAGGGCTCCGGAAATTTTGACCACCTGGGGTTCTTTAACGTGCACCCAAATCTGAGTACACGGGCCTACAACATTTCCGCCTCCATCGGAAATGCAGCCGCCGCAGCCGGGATTCGAACCCGCGACCTGCGGGTCAGCAGCCGAGTACCTTAGCCACTAGACCACCGCGGCGGGGCCATACGTAACGCAATTGATATGATTAGACGCCAGCCCCGATTCCGTGCTTCTTGAACACAATACATGACGCATTAACGAGAGTCCTCCCACACTACATGACATTTATATAGTGCTTTGTTCCGAAGGAATTTCAAGCAATGACGTTCCTGTGTGGTACAACACCGGCTTGCCACTTTATGGCCTGGGTGTGGTTCTCATTCGAACCGAAGTTTTATTTATTTCATACATTCGAGCTTATTTTGCTTAGACGCCAGGCGCGATTCCATGCGTTTGAACACCATATATGATTCCTAAGGAATAGGGCCACCGTTGACCAAGCCACCTTTGACCACGTCATGAGATGATGACATCATCGTTTAACGGCTTGTAATATGGAGTCATAAATTTTGACGACCTTTGACGTCATGAAGACATCTAGGATGACGTCACCGCCTGATGGTGGTGTTCTGCCTTACTCGCTATGATGCCGACGACGGTCTGTTTTCGTGTTCAATGAGGCATATCTAAGGTTACCCTCATAATAAAGATGCGTAGATGCATCACTGACGATGACGACAACGACTACCAGCCTGATTATCTTATGGTGTTCATGGAATAATTATATTAATGTTATATTCCTGTTTATTTTTATATAAGCGAAAAAAACGCAGGGTAATGCTTGATTTTTTACTTTTCACCTTAAAGAAAGACACCTTTTATTCTTCCTTTTTATAGATATATAACTTAAATGAGGCCCCACAACTTCCTACGTAATCTGCAATCTTGCTATTCCAAAACCTCCTTCATTCAAAAACTTCGAAATATTTTATAAAACGACTCGATTCTTGGCCAATCCCCCACAGTTGGTGTGCGCCACAGGCGAACAAGAGCAGAAAATGAGGCGGGTGAGCGATATAGGAGGTCACGAGCAGCAAATGCAGTGCGATTTCTGGCAGTACCTCCATTTCGTTTGCTCCTCTCTCTCTCTCTCTCTCTCTCTCATTTTGTTTCCCAAATTCTACTGCCACACACCTCGTGGCCGATCTGCCATGGTGGGTTGAGCCATTCTCCAGAGAATCATCACCATCATCATCATCAGGTCTGCAGAGAGGTCAAGGCGGCTGGACAGTTAGCCACTGCCTTCTGTACAAAAAAAAATACTTGTTTTTTCTGTGGTTCGGCATTGTCACTGACTTAATTCGCACGCCGCAGATGTTTCCTTCCCGGCAGCAGCCTTTCCTCGCGTGGATGCGACGTACGCGCATGCGCGAGCATCATTACTGCGCTGGGAGGTGCAGCTACAACGTTCGCTATAGCAAGCCTTCTCGTCAACTAATCGCCCTTCAAAGAAGAACGCTGTCCTCAGAATTACTGTTCGCGCATTGGGATTATTGTGTGAAAAGCTCAGACTGCTTTCTTGAAATAGAATTCTGCGTGGCGTGCTTGAATGTCATATACGCACATTCGTCACCCGAATTACTATCCTTCACAGCCCAATGTTATCCCACTGGCGTGAACTTGTCCTCGCACAAAACGTATTACCGAATTTAAGCTTTATTCGACGCCTATTTTCGCGGATACCGCCTCAAATAGCTACCTCGTTCAACGCTTCTAATATTTATTACACCTATGTGTCATTAAGGCTCTAAGGCACGTGTGAAGGACAAAGATAACATGAAGCCGTAGTCATATTGCGAGCACAGTGCCAAAGTTTTTACGGTGTGCTTAACCCGTCTCGTGGATATGAGCCGGTTACTGAGACAGCAGAAACAACAACAGCCACAGCAACAAAGAATACCGTAACGATACTTGGCGCCTTAGTCCTGGGCCAGTCATTCGATTACGTGTGAACTTTCTTTTTTCATCCGAATCTGGACTTGAACATCACAGACTAATACAATACCCTGTTAGTCCGATGTTTGTGTCAGCCAACAAAAAGCGGCTATAGTGAAAGAAGAGGTTAAGGAAGGCCGGCAAGGCCCGGCCTGGGTGGTCTAGGGGTCAGCGGCGCGGCAGCCTTCTGCGGCGTAGGCCGCCCGTCCGGGGCCAGCAGACCGAACACCCAAGCGACCGCGAACGCGGTAAGTGATCGAAGTACGAAAGCCTTCGCTTACCCTCCAGCCTGTGTCCCGGCAAAGCCCCTTACGCTCACGCTTGCCTGTCCGCTGTTTGGCTAATCTAGCACAAGGGCGTCAAGCTCATTTCAGCCAGCGGACCACAGTGACTAAATGCAGTACCGCAAGGGCCGAGGCAGTGAATAAGGTTGGAAGGGGGAGTGGTTCTTGAACAAGATGTCACTTGACACTGCCATTTAAAAGGCCTTATCGTATCATATGTGGGTCTTTTCTGAAGGCGATTAGGAGTGAGGACTCGAGAAGCATCGATACTGTTTTCCGGTACGACTGAAACCTGAGCATTGATTATGAAATACACAGGGATTTTTTTTCGTTTTGCAGGTGTTTCAACGCATAGTAACCGCATTGGGTGCCTCACGACAAGAATGCTTGAGAACATTCGTATCTGTGTAGCTCATGAACATACGTATTCAAAAAAACGAAAGAAAAACGTACTACGGTTAGAAGGCCGTCATATCCGGGCAAGGTCCACCACAGAAAGATTCGCGGACCGCATGTTTGAGACCCGTATAGCATAGCAAATAACACCGTGCGGCGTGCTCAATACGAAAAAAACTCGCCGACCTTGTTTATAATTTCCGAAACTCCTCTCTTGGCTGTCTTGCGGGGCACGACATTGGAGTTTTATGCGTCCACAGCGTGACGTATGCCGCCCACGCTTGTCACGCGAGTCGAACAAGCCGCACCGATTGCCTGACGTGACGTCGTCCGCCGCGGTTGTATGCACAGCGGTTGCGGCGCTCCACTGCTGATGCGGTTTCGATCGCGGCCGTCGCATGTCGATCGATGGAGTCGAAGTGGTAGAGGCCCTTTTACTCTGCTTGATATCGGAGTGCGGTAATGTACACCAAAGTGTGAAAAATTTGCGAAGCCCTCCACACACGGCGTGCCTCACAGTCGTATATCCTAATTCTGGTGCTTTAAACCGTGGAAAATTGTCGTGCCTGTTGTAACAGCGTCACGAAAACGAGTCCCTGCTTAGAAAACGCGATTGTGTGCTTGCTTTCCTGCGTGCAGCTTGGCATACACTTTCATATCCACGATGCACATATGACTATACCAGTCGATTCTTATGATTTAAAAATTTCGGTTGATCCTTACACTAGTTGATAATGATGGCAATAAGAGAACAAACAGGACAAGATTTTGATGGAACACAAGTGAAGTGACGACAGTAAAACAGTTGTATTTTTTTTACTCGCGCTGTGCATATCATTGCAGGGTAAAAAAAAAACCTTTAGGGAAACGATTACCTATGGCATCCTCACAGAAATATATGTATACATTTAAGGCGTCCTCTTTCAATACTTTTAAATATTTACCTAGCCATTTGATCTTTGTACTCTGCTGTAACTTTCGTTTCAGGAAAGATTGCTTTGCAGCCGCAATCTCTGCAATGGAGGGCTGCGTGCCAATGACTGTTCTCTATACGGAGCAGCTATGCTGTTTCAGTCTTCATTTTCGTGCTGTTTCATTTTTTTCTTACATTAGCTGCAAGCTAATTTATTCGTCCAACTCTTCATTTTTTTGTTTGTGCGTGAACGTTGCTGCGTTATGGGCGCTTTATACACGTCGGTATTTTTTACGTTGTTGACGTAACCATGCAAGCTAAACGACCATGCATACTCGCGGCTGATTGTGTGCGACAAGGAGACATTGGCTTTGGCAAAATCAGTTCAGTAATAATATGTGGAGTTTTACGTACGATGTGATTATGAGGGGCATAGTAGTGGAGGGCTCCAGCCAATGTTTACCATCTGGTGATCTTTACCACGCAATAACATCGCCTAGTACACGGGCCTTCACTATTTAGCCTTCATTAAAATCCGACCACCACCACTGGGATCGAGCCCGCGACCTTCCGGGCAGCATTCGAGCACCGCAACCAGTGATCCACCGTCACGAACGTAAAAACAATTCGTTCTGCGACATGGCTTGGAGCTCTTCTCTGCCCTAGAATCTGGTTTGCGCACCGGCTAACGACGCCCTTGTGCAGTCAACTTTTCAAAACAAATATTCCCGCTTGATGCAGTCACTGTAAAGTTAATTAGTAAATGTTAGTTAATTGGGCCACTGACAGCCAGACTTACTGAGCGCTGTGGCGATAGCCACAACGCCATAATTAGAACGTTCACTGTGTACCGGGTGTTCAAAGTTGAGCTTTGTGGTTTTCTTAATAATCAGCACTGGGAGTAACATGAAAACCACTTTTGCATATAACCCATGTGACATGATTATCTGCAGAGGTGGTTTTCATGTTCCTCCCAGTGCTGAATATTGAGAAAACCATAAAGCTTAACTTCGAACACCCGGTATACAGTGAACGGTCTAATTATGGCGTTGAGGATATCACCACAACGTTCAGATTCATCGCAGGGCTGCACACCGGCAAAAATCCATCGGACGGCTGCACACAGGCAATTCTATCTTTTCAGGTGAGCGTCTTCTTGAGAGTGGCTTGGAGTGTGCGATGGCATTTGCATCGTCCTGTACCTGCGCCGAGAGCCGTTTCACGCTGGTGTCGCGTAGCGTCCTGACGACGCATTGTCGGAAGCGTATGTGTCGCGGTGCCACCACTGCGAACAGGCCCTTTCTGGACGCGATCGACTGGAGGCGAATGGTCGACCGTGCTCACGCTTAGTACAGGAGAGGCCTCGAAGCGTGACGCCGGCGCGGCAGCATAGGACAGGGCCCACAGCCACGGTCTTCAAGCGCGCGTCTCGTCGAGCTTGCCAGCAGCGCTGCGGCGCTGTCTAGAATGCGGAAAGGGTAACCATGAGCGAACCGTTTTCTAAAGATCCGCCTCCGGGCGGTGGCCCTGGTTCGAGGGTCCAGCCGTCACCCGGCGCGCCAGCGTCAGAACAACCCGACGACAACCGCGAACCGGCACTTCAGCCACCTTCTTCTCAAACGACTGTTAGAAGAGTCGGCGAAGAAGGAAGTAACGAGGAAGCGGAATCAACCGCAGAGGAGCAGCGGCAGCAAGAAGACATCCAGTTCGTCCGGCGTTTCACCGACTATGAAGTGGGGCAGTATCTGCAACACGAGAATGATGGTGGCCCTGATAGCCACCATCACGCCAGATCCACCAGTCTCAGCATGGGCACCGTGTCCAGCATACGGTACACCATGTCTAGGACGGTGCCCTCTCAGGTAGACCCCGGAGACCTCCCTATTGTAAGTCCTGGTGCATCAGGCGGAACGTCAGTGGGCAGTGGTGCCACCAACGGCGCTACCACGAGACCTGGTGCTGAGTCTACGGCCCGGCGACGACAGCACGTCAACATCGTTGTCATGCTCAAGCCGACCACTTCCAGTACAGACAAAAGCAAGCCCGGTCCCTCGAGTCGTTCGTCGCCCAAAAAGTTTGATATTCCAGTGCCACGCGCGAAATCTTCATTCGAGGTCGGCTCTCTGGACAAAAGCAATAAACAAGAACACAGTGGTAGCGGGGGTGCAAAGAAGTGTCGCTCTGTCAATCTCGATCACATCAAGGAAAAGGACGTAGCAGAGCTCGTGCGCTTTCTGAACGCTGCGTTTGCGGCACAGAGAACGGACTCAACGACCATGTTCTCGCCGTCGGACGTCCAGTCTTCCCCTACCAGTGATCGCGGAAAAATTCGGTTTGACGAAGGAACCGTAAGCCGGCCGCCGATATCAAAGCCGGACACGCAGGAGGAAGCCGTCCAGGTGGAGGAGCCATCAAAGCACGTTTGCGCTACAGGCTCGCAAACGGAAGGACTGTTATCAGCCGACTCTGGAATGTTCCAGCAAGTCGTGGATGAAAGGATTAAAGGTCCAACTGAAAGGGTATATTTGCTGAGTGAAGAGCAGGTCAGACAAGCGTTTGGCAGGGATGAAGTCATTGTACGGTTTCCTCACATGGACGTTCCACTGCGGCGAGTGAGTTCCGAGCGTGGAAAGGGGGGTACAAGCACCTCGGAGGACAGCGGAAGCCGAGCAGATATGCCCAGGTGGCTTCAAGAGTTCTTCAGCAAAAGTGACAGCACTGTTGCATTGAAGTCTCGGCGCTCGCTAGATGTTCAAGGTTTGGTGGCTCCGATCATCGAGGAGGCGGGAGTGCCTCAAACATCAGGAGTGGAATCGTCCCGCAAAGCAGAGTTGAAAGAAAGCGCCCTCGTTGAGCGCAAAGAAACGCGGCACAGTACCCTACTTGTAGAGCGGCCAACGTCTAAGGAGATGCAGCTGAAGCCAGTGGAAGTCGCCGAAGAATCAAAAGAAGACTTGTCCGGGGGTCTTTTTACGGGAACTTGGGAGTCGGAAACTGAAGACTCGAAGAAATCGGCGGACGGAAAATTAGAGAAACGACAACCACGCCATGACACATTATCCATTGACGCTGATCGGAAAGAATATCAGAAAATACCTCATTTGGCAAAGAAACCAGTCGAAGAAGCCCCCAATGTCGAAGCGAGAGTGTGGTCAGCGGAATCTGGACTTGAAGAGTCCTTTTCGGAGGAGGAACTAATTGAACATAATATACAGAAGCGGAAGAAAAAACGCTCAACCAAACCGTCAACCAGAGGTATGTCTCTCGTAGTTTTGCCGACGCCCGACGGGAAAGCTCAAAGCCAACGTCGTTCCATCGACCTTACAGCAAAGGATAGCTCAGAGGGACTGAACGCGAGCGAAGTAACTGTGGCGCTGCCACTGACACAGCAGGAATACCCAGCAATCACTTATGACGCACCTGAGCCCCCAGAATCAGCAGCAGGGACACTCGACGTGGCACCTGCTGACAGAAAAAAGCGCGAGAAAAAGCCACGTACACGACCAGAAAGAACTGATTCGACGGGTGCCATGAGAGCTCCCGAAGAAGCTAGTGCAGGAACGAGGAAATACATTTCCGACGGAAACGTTACTTGGCAGCCTGACAAGCCAGAGTCAGGCAAGGAAGCATCTGGACAGGCCCGCCAAGAATTTCCGGGAGCATTCCCGATAAATGGAGGAGCGGAAATATCTGGAGCCAGGAAAGTAGGATCACATGAACTCGCATCGGCAGATGCGTGGCCAGAGTATGGCAAGGAAGCAAGGGCTGAGGAAGGCGACCAAGAGTCGGCCCCTCCTAAACCAGCATCGGCAGACGCCACTTCAGTGGCAGAGGTACCAGCCATGACAGAAGTTCCTACGGAGCAGCAACTACCTACGCTTGAGCTTGTCCCATTAGAAGAGGTGTCCACGCTTGAGGGGAAGCTAAGCATCGAAGAGATTTTGCATCAGGAGGATCCCCTAAAAGTTAAAACCGCAGAAAAATATGGTTCAGAAAGTGTGCCCTCAGAAGAGCCATCAGCAGAAAAGTTAGCTTCGCTCAACCTTGTCTCCTCGGAAGGGAAAACGAAGAGCGCTGAGGAAATTTCGGAAATTTGTCAACGTAAGTTTGTGGAAGAAGAAACTCGAGCAGTTCTGGTGGCTCCAATTACAATAAAAGGGGTTAAATCCGTTCATGACATCGAACGCACGGTGTCGAGAGAAGCGCTGCAACTGGAGTCACTGTCCGGCAGTGGTGAATTGACGGAATCTGGGTATCCCACGATGGAAATGCTGCTCGCACAAATCCCAGCTTTCGAAAGGGCGCCGCTTCACCGAGCACCATCCGGTGAGTTCCATAGTTCCGAAGGAACTCCATCGATAGAATATGTACCGCTTTTCCCGAGGCCAGCACGGCAAACACGGGAAAACTTCGAAAGAGTTGCTCCAAGGCGTACAAGATCAGTGCATTACGCCGGATCTGAAGAAACACCGTCTATAGATTGGAATGCTAGCTTAGTAGAGCCTATAGACACTTTCAATTATGAGTGGTTGCTGCCGCAACCATGTCCTGAAAAAGTTGCAGCCACCAGAAGACGTCCGCCAAGGCGAACAGTTTCAAACGACCTCTTCGGTTCCGAGAAAACACCATCGATAGAATGGACGGGCACCCTCGACGAGCGGTCTCACGCCAAAACTTCGTCAACAGGAGAATCTGAACTTGCAGCTGAGACGATCCCGGCAGTTGAAACACACCATGTGAAGAAGGCGGGCTCACTCGAGCTCATTGTATCCGGCACACTATCATTCGAACGCAGCATGCGTTCACCGGAGCCGTCAGATAATTTAGCAACAGGAGCGACCGCAGAACAGCGTATATCACAAGGTGATAAGGTGAAGGACACATCCAAAGAAACTTCATTAGTAGAAAGGACCATAAGCGCAGAAGAACTGGTGTCCCTAACCGACAAATGGGTTATATTAAGGGGATCTGGACAAGCTATTCCGGCTGCTCATAAAGTTATGCCAGGCGTACTCTCACCTGACGTCACTGAACATCTATTGCGAACTGCGTTTGATCAAAGTTCGAAACAATCGTCAAGAGCTCCTTCTATTATTACATCTGATGAAAATGCCGATATTAAGCAAGAAACCACAGGGGAGCTCATTAAGCCCACAAAAGTATGTTCTGCTGAATGGAAGCCCGCGCGTAAAGAACGCCTGTCACTTGTTCCGCTAGAGTCACAAAAAATCGCACTTTCACTTGGCTCGAGTGGTGCACCTGAATCCGAAGAGACATCTACAATAGAGTCGGAACTGGGCACAACCAGACTAACCCAACCAAGGAAAGCGACTGCTATTGAGACACATACTGAAGCGCGCAGAGAAACTCCATTAGTGCAAAAGTTCTCGACTGATACTCCTCCAAAAACGCAGGCGAAGATCAAGGCTCTCGCCATTACAAAACATAAACAAGAAAAGGCGGCACCAATGATCACGACCACCGAAGCTGGGAGGTCATTTACTCAGCCAATATCAGAAGAGCACGCGCTCAAGAAAGAAGCCCCGTCAGAAAGGCTTGAAAGCCCATTTCTAGGGCCGGCAGAGAAAAAGACGAATTTAGGCGAACCACCCTCAGCAACTCGAGCGGTCGTCTCTAAAACGTCCCAGCAGGCAATAGTTGCACAAACATATATTGCTCCGCGTGTGCCAAAAGAGGAGGGCTGTTTGGTGAAACAAAAGCAAGAAAGTTCAACAAAACTTTTCTTGGAGTCCCGCACCACTGCCCCATCTTCTGAGTTACCTTCTTCTGAGCAGAAGGCAAAAAAGAAACGATCTCTAGAGAGAGCATTGGCACCAATAGGCCTTCCACAACCTTCAAGAGAACCGAACGCAATACCACACGAAGAAGGCAAGCTAAGGCAGGACCTGCGTGAACAACTTGCTGAAGAAGCAGTCGGAAAAAGAGGGGTGTTGGATGTCACCAGTGCCCCATATTCTGAGCTACCCTTTGCTGAGCTGAAGGCAAAAAAGAAACGATATCTAAAAAGAGCATTTCCACCGGCAGGCCTTCCACAACCTTCAATCGAACCGAAGGCAAAGCCACACGAGGAAGGGAAGCCTAAGCAGGATCTGCATGAACGACTTGCTGAAGAAGTCGGAAAAATTAAGGCATTAGATGTCACCAGTGCCCACCCTGCTGAGCTGCCCTCTGCTGAGCTGAAGGCAAAAAATAAACAATCTCTAAAGAGAGCATTTCCACCGGCAGGCTTTCCACAACCTTCAAACGAACCGAAGGCAAAGCCTCGTGAGAAAATCAAGCCTAAACAGGGCCTGCGTGGACGACTAGCTGAAGACGCAGTCGCAAAAAGAAAGGCGTCGGATTTTACTGCTGACCCATCTTTTGAACTACCTTCAATTGATCTAAAGCCAAAAAAGAAGAGGCGACCTCCTGAGAAGCCAGAAGAGCTGCCACCAGCACTTACCTTCATACCAGAAAAAGAAAAGCCAGAGCCAAGTGCGGGCGTTCCGGGGATATCAATACTTGAAGAAGGAGTCTCTGTTATTGAAATAAAGCCACACAGAGGTGGGGTAGAGACGCTCGCCCAAGAACAACTCCCGAAAGTACAAGGAGAGCAAGAACTTGTTAGATTATGTAGAGGGAAAGTTTCACTTGTACCTTTATTCACTGAGAGGCCAGCTGAACCATTGGAGCTTGAAAAATTGAAAAAAGCGCCCCGTAAGTCACCGTCAGTAGAAGTTGCGAGGGCGGCAGTAGAGACACAACAGTCTGGTGTAGAAGCGGTTGAGAAGGTGGCAGGCGAAGAAAAAAAGGAGCTGAGCGACGAAGTTATTTATCCCGATATGCAGGAAAAGAAAGACCTCAGAGTTGAAGTTTCGACGCGAGAAGAAGCGGGAGAAGCAATTATAAAAGCGGCCTCCCGATTAGAAATGCAAGAAACGGAAGCAGTGACGGAGGCACTTGCCGCGGAAACAGCACCAGTAGTCGCATTAACCGAAGTTCCTTCAGTGAGAGTATTCACAGAAGAGTCACTCAATCCGCCATCACCAGAACAAGAAATGGAGAAAACAGAAATCACAACAATGGGCGTGCAGGGACAAGAAATGCTACCGGAAGCAGAACCCGGAGAAACTATTGTGGTGGTGTCTGTTGAAGGTGCCGCTCAGCCGATGGGGCCGCAGGAAATGGCGGATGCTTTAATAGAAGAACTTGTCTTGCCAGGAGTAACAGAACAAGATGCCCTTACCGGAGTAGCGCGAGAAGAATTGGTCGGCCTTGTAGTATCGTCGGAATCTAAAGGATTGGAAGCTGAAAGTATGGCGCAAGAAGAAACAGAGCAGACCACTGGCCGAGAACTATTTTTATCCAAGGGTCAGGAACAAGGAGCAGTGGCTGAAGCCCTTCCTGCCGAAGCAGCGCCATGTGTGGCACTGACAGAGCTTCCTTCGCTCTCACCAGAGGCGATATTTCCACCAGCATCAGCAGACCAAGTAAAAGAAGAGCCACAAATTATTACTTTAGAAGAGCAGCCAATGGTGCCCGAGGAAACAATTGTCGAACCCGATTTTATTCACTTAATACCACTGACTGAAGAGAAACGCTCTTTGTCAGAAGAATCCGTAGTGCCAGAATATCTTGCTTCACCACCTACTTTTCTTTACGCATCGGAGGAATCTAGTGAAGGCTTCACCCCTCCAGAAATGTACGAAGATGAAACGTCGGTGAAAGCTCCCCGGGCAGTAGGGCCTGTGATGGGAAAAAAGGCAAAAATGGAAAAACAGCCCCTTTCTCCACAGAGTAGATATACACCAATCAGGCCCCCGGTTGAGGAGTCTTGGGGCACGCCAGGACTGCCCGTTCGATTATTTCAGCCTGGGGGAGAGGTAGAAGATAGAGCGTCTGAAAAAGCCAAGTTTTACACAGAAAGAGCACGAAAATTCGATAGAAAACGGCCAGTTGAAAAGCGTGATGTCCGCGAGGCTCCAGTTTTCGATATGTCTCTTCCTGAATATGCAGTCATCGGAGAGGACACGCTTCAAGAACCTACGATGGCGCAACTGCCCTCTCCCAAAGAATTGACATCTTTTATAGTGGAAGGTGCAGAACGACGGCCGGTTAATTCTCTTGTTCAAGAAAGAGAAAATATCCGTAAAGAACCACCGATTCCAGAGAAAACAAAACCACCACGGCTGGCACGTACCACCACGCCTGTGCCATCTTTCAGTGCTGATGCTACAAACTACCGGACGTGTGTTAAAATGAAGAGCGCGGACATTTTGATCAGCCACACTTCACAGGAAATGGCCATTCCGGCGTTGCAATATGAAGAAACAACCCGCATTGTCGAAGAAAAAGAAGACCTAGTGAAACAAGAAAAGCCACCTGGGTGCGATCAAGAATACCTTTATATTCCTGAGTTCATGACACGCGAAGATGCGCATTTCCAGGTTCCTTCTCCAGAAACACCAACTAAAGATATCGTTGAACATATTGAAACGCAAGTCGCAAGTCCTCACCCTGGTTACGAAGGCGAAGTTCCATACATATCAGGAACTGTTACACAAAAAGGGCTAAGAAAGCCCAAAAAGAAAAGAAAGAAAACTCGACCCGCTAAGGTCTCCGTGGTAACCCAAAAAACGCCTACATATTACGATAACGACTACACTCATGTACCAGAATTCATGACGCAACAACCTCGTGAAGAACAGACACAAGTGGAGGAAGCACGACCTCGAGAGCCCGTGAGGTCAGCTGCTGTACTGAATGTGCAGCCTCCTCCTTACGAACAAGAGTACCTCTACGTGCCAGAAATTATGGCTAGAAAGGAGCCACCAAGTGTCCCCAAAAAAGCAGAAAGACGAACACCTCGAGAACCTGACCTGTCAGCCATAAAACAAGCCAAACACCCTCCTGGTTCTGATCTGACTCCCAGGACACCTCAACCAACAGGACCTCAGAAGAAAAAAAGAGAAAAGACTGATGCTTTCGACTTTAAAGTGCCTGAACATGTCAAAGAGAGACATCGTAAGGCAAGGGAAGAGGCAGATCTTCATACCGTGAGACAAGCAGTCGCGCTTCATGTAGAGCCTCCTCCATACGAACTAGAGTATGTGTACGTGCCAGAATTTAGGGTGAGAGAGGAGCCTATGGGTGTCCCTATAAAAGTAAAAGAACCCGTCGCTCTAGAAGCCCTGGCGACGGACGAAAAACAACAAAGACCATGTGGTGAAGTTGAGTTCCCCTGCGTACCAGGTCAAATTCACTCGAAACCTCTTGTAGAAGCACTTCACAAAGAGAAGACACAGACTCCTGAAGTCTCCAAGCTGGAAGTGAGCGAATACGCCAAAACCAGATCACCAAGCTACGAATTCGAATACATGTATATACCGGATTTTATGACATGTGAATCATCGGCAGCAGCTATTCCTCAAGTAGCGAAAGAAGAAGACCTCCAGCCAGTGAGACCAGCCGGTGTACTTTACGTAGAGCCTCCATCTTACCAACCAGTGCACCTCTACGTGCCAGAATTTATGGTGAGAGAGGGGCCCACTACTGTGCCTGTAAGAGAAAAGGAACCAGTCACTTTAGGAGCTGCGGTGACGGTCATAAAGCACCCAAGACCTGCTACTTATGAGGTTGACTTCCCTTGTGTACCAGATCTGACTTACTGGAAAGCTCATGTAAAAGCACTTGAGAGGGAGAAGAAGCATCCTCCAAAGGTTTCCAAAAAGGAAGTCTCCAAATATGACAAAGCCCAACCTCCAAGCTATGAAATAGAATACATGCATATACCAGATTTTATGACAGATAAACCATCGGGATCAGCTATGCCTCCAGTAGTAAAAGAGGGAGCTCTCCAGGCTGTGAGACCAGCCGGTGTTTTTTACGTGGAGCCTCCATATTACCAACTAGAGTACCTCTACGTGCCAGAATTTATGGCAAGAGAGGGGCCCACTGTTGTACCTGTGAGTGAGAAGGAAGCAATCACTGAAAAAGCAGCCATTTCAACCATACTTCAAACGCCTCCTCTTGGTCATGAACCCGAATTTCCCGATACACCAGACATTTCATGTCAACCTCATGTAAAATTACGATTGGAAGAAAAAACAGAAGAAACTGAAGTTTTCAAGTTTGAAGTAGCTCAGCATGCCGTAGTAAATGCACCAAGCTACGACATGGAATACAAATATGTGAGACACTTCATCACACATGGTAAATTATCATCAGCAGTGGTACAACATGACCTACAAGAAAAGGGAACCCTCAAGGCAGTCAGGCCAGCCGGTGTGGTTCATGTTGAACCTCCATCTTACGAACTAGAGTACCTCTACGTGCCAGAATTTATGACGAGAGAGAGGCTTGTAAGAGAAAAGGAACCAGCTGCTCTAGAAGCAGCGGCGACGGACATAAAGGATACAAAGCCTCATCGTCATGAAGTTGAGTTCCCCTTCGTACCAAATATAACTTACGGGATACCTCATGCAGAAGCACTTGAGAAGACCAGACTTCCTCAAGTCTCCAAGCAGGAAGTGGCTGAATATGCGGAATTCCAACCTCCAAGCTACGAATTGGAGTACAGGAATATACCCGATTTTATGACACGTCAACCTTCCAAAGCAGCTACAGTTAGAGTCGAGCAAGAGAGCGCTCTCCAGGCTGTGAGACCTGCCGGTGTGCTTTATGTAGAGCCTCCACCTTACGAACTCGAGTACCTCTACGTGCCAGAATTTCTGGCTCGAGAGAGGCCTACTACTGTTGTAAGAAAAAAGGAACCAGTCGCTACAGAAGCTGCGGTGATGGATATAAAGCATACAATAACTACTGATTATGAAGTTGAGTTCCCCTACGTACCAGATCTAACTTACAGGACGCCTCACGCAGAAGCACTTGAGAAGAAGATGACCAAGCCTCCTGAAGTCTCCAAGCCGGTCCAACCTCCAAGCTGCGAATTGGAGTACATGTATATACCAGACTTCATGACGCATGAAATATCGCCAGCATCTTTACCTGAAGTAGCACAAGAGGGAGTTTTCCAGACTGTGAGACCAGCCGGCATGATTCATGCTCAGCCTCCACCTTACGAACTGGAGTACCTCTACGTGCCTGAATTCATGAAAAGTGAGGAGCCTATTGCGGAGCATGTAAAAGAAAAGGAACCAGTCGCTATAGAAGCCACGGTGATGGCAATAAAGCATACCATACAAACTGGTTATGAAGTTGAGTTACCCTATGTACCAGCTGTAACTTACAGGAGACCTCTAGCACAAGCACTTGAGAGGGAAAAGACCAAACCTTTTGAAGTCTCAGCACAGGAAGTGGCTGAATATGCGAAAGTCCGACCTTCAAGCTACGAATTGGAGTACATGTATATACCAGACTTCATGACGCATGAACCATCGCCAGCAGCTTTACCTGAAGTAGCGCAAGAGGGAGTTCTCCAGGCTGTGACACCAGCCGGCGTGATTCACGCTCAGCCGCCACCTTACGAACTGGAGTACCTCTACGTGCCTGAATTCATGAAACGTGAGGAGGCTATTGCGGAGCATGTAAAAGAAAAGGAACCAGTCGCTATAGAAGCCACGGTGATGGCAATAAAGCATACCATACAACCTGGTTATGAAGTTGAGTTACCCTATGTACCAGCTGTAACTTACAGGAAACCTCTAGCACAAGCACTTGAAAGGGAAAAGACCAAACCTTTTGAAGTCTCAGCGCAGGAAGTGGCTGAATATGCGAAAGTCCAACCTCCAAGCTGCGAATTGGAGTACATGTATATACCAGACTTCATGACGCATGAAATATCGCCAGCATCTTTACCTGAAGTAGCACAAGAGGGAGTTTTCCAGGCTGTGAGACCAGCCGGCATGATTCATGCTCAGCCTCCACCTTACGAACTGGAGTACCTCTACGTGCCTGAATTCATGAAAACTGAGGAGCCTATTGCGGAGCATGTAAAAGAAAAGGAACCAGTCGCTATAGAAGCCACGGTGATGGCAATAAAGCATACCATACAAACTGGTTATGAAGTTGAGTTACCCTATGTACCAGCTGTAACTTACAGGAAACCTCTAGCACAAGCACTTGAGAGGGAAAAGACCAAACCTTTTGAAGTCTCAGCACAGGAAGTGGCTGAATATGCGAAAGTCCGACCTTCAAGCTACGAATTGGAGTACATGTATATACCAGACTTCATGACGCATGAACCATCGCCAGCAGCTTTACCTGAAGTAGCGCAAGAGAGAGTTCTCCAGGCTGTGACACCAGCCGGCGTGATTCACGCTCAGCCTCCACCTTACGAACTGGAGTACCTCTACGTGCCTGAATTCATGAAAACTGAGGAGCCTATTGCGGAGCATGTAAAAGAAAAGGAACCAGTCGCTATAGAAGCCACGGTGATGGCAATAAAGCATACCATACAACCTGGTTATGAAGTTGAGTTACCCTATGTACCAGCTGTGACTTACAGGAAACCTCTAGCACAAGCACTTGAGAGGGAAACGACCAAACCTTTTGAAGTCTCAGCGCAGGAAGTGGCTGAATATGCGAAAGTCCAACCTTCAAGCTACGAATCGGAGTACATGTATATACCAGACTTCATGACGCATGAACCATCGCCAGCAGCTTTACCTGAAGTAGCGCAAGAGGGAGTTCTACAGGCTGTGAGACTAGCTGGTGTGCTTTACGCTCAGCCTCCACCTTACGAACTTGAGTACCAGTACGTGCCTGAATTTATGGCGAAAGAGGAGCCTACTGCTGCGCCTGCAAGAGAAAAAGAACCACTCGTTTTAGAATCCGCGGTGATGGCAATAAAGCATACCATACAACCCAGTTCTGAAGTTGAGTTACCCTATGTACCAGCTGTAACTTACAGGAAACCTCTAGCACAAGCACTTGAGAAGGAGAAGACCAAACCTTTTGAAGTCTCAGCGCAGGAAGTGGCTGAATATGTGAAAGTCCGACCTTCAAGCTACGAATTGGAGTACATGTATATACCTGACTTCATGACGCATGAACCATCGCCACCAGCTTTACCTGAAGTAGCGCAAGAGGGAGTTCTCCAGGCTGTGAGACCAGCCGGCGTGCTTTACGCTCAACCTCCACCTTACGAACTGGAGTACCAGTACGTGCCTGAATTTATGGCGAAAGAGGAGCCTACTGCTGCGCCTGTTAGAGAAAAAGAACCACTCGTTTTAGAAGCCGCGGTGATAGCAATAAAGCATACAATACAACCTGGATATGAAGTTGAGTTACCCTACGTACCAGATCTAACTTACAGGAAACCTCATGTAGAAGCACTTGAGAGGGACAAAACCAAACCTTCTGAAGTCTCCAAGCAGCAACTGGCTGAATATGCGAAAGTCGATCCTCCACGCTACGAATCGGAATACAGGTATATACCTGACTTTATGACACGTGAACCATCACCAGCAGCTGTACCTGAAGTAGCGCAAGAGGGAGTTCTCCAAGCCGTGAGGCCAGCTGATGTGCTTCACGCCCAGCCTCCATCTTACGAACAGGAGTACCTCTACGTGCCTGAATTCATGACAAGTCAGGAGCTTATTGCGGAGCATGTGAAAGAAAAGGAACCAGTCGCTATAGAAGCCACGGTGATGGCAATAAAGCATACCATACAACCTGGATATGAAGCTGAGTTACCCTACGTAGCAGATCTAACTTACAGGAAACCTCATGTAGAAGCACTTGAGAGGGACGAAATCAAACCTTCTGAAGTCTCCAAGCAGGAAGTGCCTGAATATGCGAAAATCCATCCTCCACGCTACGAATTGGAACACAGGTACATACCTGACTTTATGACACGTGAACCATCGCCAGCAGCTTTACCTGAAGCAGCCCAAGATGGAGTTTTCCAGACTGGGAGACCAGCCACTGTTGTTTGCGCTCAGCCTCCACCTTACGAACTGGAGTACTACTACGTGCCTGAATCTATGGCGAAAGAGGAGCCTACTGCTGTCCCTGTAACAGGAAAAGAACCACTCGCTATTGAAGCCGCGGTGACGGCAATAAGGCATACCATACAACCTGGTTATGAAGTTGAGTTCCCCTACGTGCCAGATCTAACTTACTCGAAACGTCATGTGAAAGCGCATCTTCTGCAAGTTTCGAAGACGGAAGTGCCCGGATATGTCCAAGCGCGACCTCCAAGCTACAAATCGGAATACCTATATGCACCAGATTTCATGACACATGAACCATCGGGAGCAGTTATTTCTACAATCGTGAAAGAGGGAGCTTTCCAGGCTGTAAGACCAGCCGGTGTGCTTTATGTTGAGCCTCCATCGTACGAACTAGAGTACCTCTACGTACCACAATTTATAGCGAGAGAGAGACCAACTACCATTAGTGTAAAAGACAAGGAATTAGTCACTGAAGAAGCTGGCATGTTAACCGTACAACACATGACGCCTTCTTTTGGTTATGAAGTTGAATCACTAGATGCAACCGATATTTCACGCCAACTTCACGTAGAACAAGGCGTGAAAAAGAAAGCAGAAGAGACAGAAGTTTCCAAATTTGAAGTGCCTGAACATGCTGAAGTATACACTCCGAGCTACGAAATGGAATACATGTACGTACCAGAGTTTATGACACGTGAAGCATCGGGACAAGCTATTCCTTTAATAGCGAAAAAGGACGATCGTCAGGCTGTCAGACAACCTGGTGTACATTACGTTGAGCCTCCGCCTTACGAATTAGAGTACCTCTACGTGCCAGAGTTCTTGGCGGGAGATTGGCCTACTACTGTTGGAAGACAAAGGGAACCATTTACTCTAGAAGGTGCCACGACTGTAACAAAGCATATAGAACCTACTGGTTATGAAAAAGAGTTCCCTTGCGTAACAGATCCAACTTACAGAAAACGTCATGTACAAGCACTGATGAAGACCAAGCCTTCAAAACTCACCAAGACGGAAGTGGCTGAATATGCGAAAGTCGAGCCTCCAAGCTCAGACTTGGAATATAGGTACATACACAAATTTATGACGCGTGAACAACCGGGAGCAAGCAAACTGTCAGCAGCACAAGAGGGAGCTGCTCAGGCTGTCAGACCAGCCGGTGTGCTTTATGTTGAGACTCCGCCTTACAAACTGGAGTATCGCTACGTGCCTGAATTTATGACCAGAGAGGAGCCTACAACTGTGGCTGTACAAGAGAATGAACCAGTCGCTACAAGAGCCATGATGACGGTCATAAAGCATACAGCACCACCTGATCATGAGGCTGAGGTACCCTACGTACAAGATCTAACTTACGGGAAACCAGAGTCGTATGAGGTGGAGAAGGCACAACCTCCTCAAGTTTCCAAGCCTGAAATGGCTGAATATGCGAGTGTCCAACCTCTAAGCTACGAATTGGAATACAGGTATATACACGGTTTTGTGACACGTGAACTGTCGGGAGCAGCTACAATTCAAGTAGCCCAAGAGGGAGTGCTACAAGATGTCGGACCAGCCGGTGTGCTTCATGTTGAGCCACCATCTTACGAACCAGAGTACCAATACGTACCTGAATTTATGGTCAGAAAGGAGCCTACTACTGTGCCTGTACAAGAAAAGGAACCAGTTGCTGCAAGCGCTACGGCGACCGTGATACAGCATACATCACCACTTGGTTATGAAGTTGAGTTACCCTACTTACCAGGTCTAACTTACAAGAAACCTCATGTAGAAGCACTTGAGATCGAGAAGGCACGACCCCCTCAAGGTTCCAAGCCGGAGGTGGCTGAGTATGCGAAAGTCAGACCTACAAGCTACGAATTAGAATACAGGTATATACCCGACTTTATGGCGCGTGAACCATCAAGTGCAGTTATACGCCAAGTAGCGCAAGAGGGAGCTCTCCCAGCTGTCAGACCAGCTGGTGTGCTTTATGTAGAGCCTCCAGCTTACGAACTAGAGTACATCTACGTGCCTGAATTTATGGCGAGGCAGGAGGCTACTGCTTTGCCTGTAAGAGAAGAGGAACCAAGCACTCTAGAAGCCACAGTCACGGTCATAAAGCGTACAACACCACCTGGCTATGAAAATGAGTTACCCTACATAGAAGATCTACCTTACGGAAAACATCATGTAAAAGCACTTGAGGTGGAGAAGGCGCGACATCCTCAAGTTCCCAAGCCGAAATTGGTTGAGTATGTGAAAGTCCATCCTACAAGCTATGAATTGGAATACAGGTATATACCCGACTTTATGACACGTGAACCATCGGGAGCAGCTGTACCTCAACTAGCGCAAGAGGGAGTTCTCCAGGCCGTAAGACCAGCCGGTGTAGTTTACGTAGAACCTCCTCTTTACGAACTAGAGTATCTTGAAGTTCCTGAATTTATGGTGAGAGATGAGCCTACTGATGTACCTCTAAAAGAAAAAGAACCAATCGCTATAAAAGCCGCGGTGGAGGCAATAGAGCATACAACTCCACCTGGTTATGAAGCTGAGTTACCCTATGTAGAAGATCAGACTTACGAGAAACCTCACGTAAAAACACTTGAGAGGGAGAAGACTCATCATCAGCAAGTTTCGATGACGGAAGTTCCTGAGTATGCCCAAGTCCAACCTTCGAGCTATGAATTAGAATACATGTATGTACCAGAGTTCATGACACGTGAACCATCGGCAGCAGCTATTCCTCCATTCGTGAAAGAGGGAGCTATTCAGTCTGTAAGACCAGCCGGTGTACTTTATGTAGAGCCTCCACTTTACGAACTAGAATACATTTACGTGCCAGACTTTCTAGCGACAAAGAGGCCTACTGATTTACCTGTAAGAGGAATAGAACCAATCGCTATAGAAGCCGCTGTGAAGGTCATAAAGCATACAGCACCACAAGATTATGAAGTTGAGTTCCCCTGCATACCAGAATTAACTTACAGGACACTACATGAAGGACTAGGGAAGGAAAACAGACAACCTCCCGGTGTCACAAAGGCGGGAGTGGTTGAATATGTCAAAGCTCAACCTCCTATCTACGAAATGGAATACAAGTATATACCCGACTTTATGACACCGGAACTATCGGAAGCATCCATGCCTCAAGGATTCAAAGAGGGAGCTCTCCAGACTGTGAGACCTGCCGGTGTGCTTTACGTGGAGCCTCCACCGTACCAACAAGAGTGGCTCTACGTCCCAGAATTTATGACGAGAGGGGGTCCCACTGCTGTGCCTGTAAAAGAAAAGGAAGCAGTCAATGAGGAAGCTTTCGTGTCAGCCATTCATCTAACCCCTCCTTTTGGTTATAAAGCTGAATTTTCCGATGTACCAAATATTTCATGCCTACCTCATGTGGAACCGCGTGTGATGGAAAAAACAGAGGATACTGAAGTTTTCAAATTCAGAACCACTCAGCATGACATGGTAAACGCACCAAGCTACGAAATGAAATACAAATATATCAGACAATTCATCACACGTGGTGAATTATCATCGGCACTGGTACAACTTCAGGTAGAAAAAAAGGGAGCTCTACAGGCTGTGAGACCTGCCGGGGTGCTTACTGTTGAGCCTCCATCATACGAACTAGAGTACCTCTACATCCCAGAATTTATGGTAAGAGAAATCCCTGTAAGAGAAAAGGAACTACTTGCTCTAGAAGCAGAGGTGCCGACCATAAAAGATACAAGAACTACTGGTTATGAAGTTGAATTCCCCTACACACCTGATCTAACTTACAGCAAACCTGATGTAGAAGCACATGAAATGGAGAAGGCACAACATCCTCAAGCTTCCAAGGCGGAAGTGGTTGAATATGCGAAAATCCAACCTCAAAACTACGAATTGGAATACAGGTATATACCCGATTTTATGACACATGAACCATCTGGAGCAGCTATACCGCAAGTAGCACAAAAGCAAGCGCTCCAGACTGTGCGACCTGCCGGGGTGCTTTATGCTCAGCCTCCACCTTACCAACTAGAGTACCTCTACGTGCCTGAATTTATGACGAAAGAGCAGCCTACTTCTGTGGATGTAAAAGAAAAGGAACCGATCGTCGTAGAATCCACGGTGGCGGTCCTAAAACGTGTAACATCACCTGGTTACGAAGTTGAGTTACCCTACATACAAGATCTAACATGCAAGAAACGCCATGCAGAAGCACTTGAAAAAGAGAAGACACAACCTCCGGAAGTTTCCAAGCCTAAAGTGGCTGAGTACACCGAAGTGCAACCGCCAAGCTACGAATTGGAATACAGGTATATACCCGACTTTATGACGCGAAAATCGTTGGGAGCAGCTACAGCTCAAGTAGCGCAAGAAGGAGCGCTACAGGCTGCGAGACCTGCCGGTGTGGTTTATGTAGAGCCTCCACCTTACGAACTTGAGTACCTCTACGTGCCTGAATTTAAGGCAAAAGTGGAGCCTCCAGCTGTCCACTTGGAAAAAAAAGAGCCAGTCCCTATAGAAGCCGCGGTGACGGTCATAAAGCGTACAACACCACCTGCTTACGAAGTTGAGTTGCCCTACGACCAAGACCTAACTTTTGAGAAACCTCATGTAGAAGCACATGAGATAGAGAAGGCACAACATCCTCAAGTTTCCAAGCCAGAAGTGGCTGAATATGCAAAAGTGCTACCGCCAAGCTACGAATTGGAATACAGGTATATACCCGACTTTATGACACGAGAGCCGTCGGGAACAGCTACAGCTCAAGTAGTGCAAGAAGGAGCGCTACAGGCTGTGAGACCTGCCGGTGTGGTTTATGTAGAGCCTCCACCTTACGAACTTGAGTACCTCTACGTGCCTGAATTTAAGGTAAAAGTGGAGCCTCCAGCAGTACATTTAAAGGAAAAGGAACCAGTCCCTATAGAGGCCGCGGTGACGGTCATAAAGCGTACAACACCACCTGCTTATGAAGTTGAACTACCCTACGTACAAGATCTAACATGCGAGAAACGCCATGCAGAAGCACTTGAGAAAGAGAACACACAACCTCCGGAAGTTTCCAAGCCTAAAGTGGCTGAGTACACTGAAGTGCAACCGCCAAGCTACGAATTGGAATACAGGTATATACCCGACTTTATGACGCGAAAATCGTTGGGAGCAGCTACAGCTCAAGTAGCGCAAGAAGGAGCGCTACAGGCTGCGAGACCTGCCGGTGTGGTTTATGTAGAGCCTCCACCTTACGAACTTGAGTACCTCTACGTGCCTGAATTTAAGGCAAAAGTGGAGCCTCCAGCTGTCCACTTGGAAAAAAAAGAGCCAGTCCCTATAGAAGCCGCGGTGACGGTCATAAAGCGTACAACACCACCTGCTTACGAAGTTGAGTTGCCCTACGACCAAGAGCTAACTTTTGAGAAACCTCATGTAGAAGCACATGAGATAGAGAAGGCACAACATCCTCAAGTTTCCAAGCCAGAAGTGGCTGAATATGCAAAAGTGCTACCGCCAAGCTACGAATTGGAATACAGGTATATACCCGACTTTATGACACGAGAGCCGTCGGGAACAGCTACAGCTCAAGTAGTGCAAGAAGGAGCGCTACAGGCTGTGAGACCTGCCGGTGTGGTTTATGTAGAGCCTCCACCTTACGAACTTGAGTACCTCTACGTGCCTGAATTTAAGGTAAAAGTGGAGCCTCCAGCAGTACATTTAAAGGAAAAGGAACCAGTCCCTATAGAGGCCGCGGTGACGGTCATAAAGCGTACAACACCACCTGCTTATGAAGTTGAGCTACCCTACGTACAAGATCTAACATGCGAGAAACGCCATGCAGGAGCACTTGAGAAAGAGAACACACAACCTCCGGAAGTTTCCAAGCCTAAAGTGGCTGAGTACACTGAAGTGCAACCGCCAAGCTACGAATTGGAATACAGGTATATACCCGACTTTATGGCACGAGAATCGTTGGGAGCAGCTACAGCTCAAGTAGCGCAAGAAGGAGCGCTACAGGCTGTGAGACCTGCCAGTGTGGTTTATGTAGAGCCTCCACCTTACGAACTTGAGTACCTCTACGTGCCTGAATTTAAGGTAAAAGTGGAGCCTCCAGCAGTACATTTAAAGGAAAAGGAACCAGTCCCTATAGAGGCCGCGGTGACGGTCATAAAGCGTACAACACCACCTGCTTATGAAGTTGAGCTACCCTACGTACAAGATCTAACATGCGAGAAACGCCATGCAGAAGCACTTGAGAAAGAGAACACACAACCTCCGGAAGTTTCCAAGCCTAAAGTGGCTGAGTACACTGAAGTGCAACCGCCAAGCTACGAATTGGAATACAGGTATATACCCGACTTTATGACGCGAAAATCGTTGGGAGCAGCTACAGCTCAAGTAGCGCAAGAAGGAGCGCTACAGGCTGTGAGACCTGCCGGTGTGGTTTATGTAGAGCCTCCACCTTACGAACTTGAGTACCTCTACGTGCCTGAATTTAAGGTAAAAGTGGAGCCTCCAGCAGTACATTTAAAGGAAAAGGAACCAGTCCCTATAGAGGCCGCGGTGACGGTCATAAAGCGTACAACACCACCTGCTTATGAAGTTGAGCTACCCTACGTACAAGATCTAACATGCGAGAAACGCCATGCAGAAGCACTTGAGAAAGAGAACACACAACCTCCGGAAGTTTCCAAGCCTAAAGTGGCTGAGTACACTGAAGTGCAACCGCCAAGCTACGAATTGAAATACAGGTATATACCCGACTTTATGGCACGAGAATCGTTGGGAGCAGCTACAGCTCAAGTAGCGCAAGAAGGAGCGCTACAGGCTGTGAGACCTGCCAGTGTGGTTTATGTAGAGCCTCCACCTTACGAACTTGAGTACCTCTACGTGCCTGAATTTAAGGCAAAAGTGGAGCCTCCAGCTGTCCACTTAAAAGAAAAAGAACCAGTCCCTATAGAAGCCGCGGTGACGGTCATAAAGCGTACAACACCACCTGCTTATGAAGTCGACTTGCCCTACGACCAAGACCTAACTTTCGAGAAACCTCATGTAAAAGCACATGAGATAAAGAAGGCACAACATCCTCAAGTTTCCAAGCCAGAAGTGGCTGAGTATGCGAAAGTGCTACCGCCGAGCTACGAATTGGAATACAGGTATATACCCGACTTTATGACAGGAGAGCCGTCGGGAACAGCTACAGCTCAAGTAGCGCAAGAAGGAGCGCTACAGGCAGTGAGACCTGCCGGTGTGGTTTATGTTGAGCCTCCACCTTACGAACTTGAGTACCTCTACGTGCCTGAATTTAAGGCAAAAGTGGAGCCTCCAGCTGTCCACTTAAAAGAAAAAGAACCAGTCCCTATAGAAGCCGCGGTGACGGTCATAAAGCGTACAACACCACCTGCTTATGAAGTCGAGTTGCCCTACGACCAAGACCTAACTTTCGAGAAACCTCATGTAGAAGCACATGAGATAGAGAAAGCACAACATCCTCAAGTTTCCAAGCCAGAAGTGGCTGAGTATGCGAAACTGCTACCGCCAAGCTACGAATTGGAATACAGGTATATACCCAACTTTATGACACGAGAGCCGTCGGGAACAGCTACAGCTCAAGTAGCACAAGAAGGAGCGCTACATGCTGTGAGACCTGCCGGTGTGGTTTATGTAGAGCCTCCACCTTGCGAACTTGAGTACCTCTACGTGCCTGAATTTAAGGCAAAAGTGGAGCCTCCAGCAGTACATTTAAAAGAAAAAGAAGCAGTCCGTATACAAGCCGCGGCGATGGTCATAAAGCGTACAACACCACCTGCTTATGAAGTTGAGTTGCCCTACGAACACCACCTAACTTACAGGAAACCTCATGTAGAAGCACATGAGATAGAGAAGACACAACCTCCGGAAGTTTCCAAGCCTAAAGTGGCTGAGTATACCGAAGTGCAACCACCAAACAACGAATTGGAATACAAGAATATACCCGTCTTTATGACTCGAGAGCCGTCGGGAGCAGCTACAGCTCAAGTAGCACAAGAAGAAACGCTACAGGCGGTGAGACCTGCCGGTGTGGTTTATGTAGAGCCTCCACTTTACGAACTTGAGTACCTCTACGTGCCTGAATTTAAGGCAAAAGTGGAGCCTCCAGCTGTCCACTTAAAAGAAAAAGAACCAGTCCCTATAGAAGCCGCGGTGACGGTCATAAAGCGTACAACACCACCTGCTTATGAAGTCGAGTTGCCCTACGACCAAGACCTAACTTTCGAAAAACCTCATGTAGAAGCACATGAGATAGAGAAAGCACAACATCCTCAAGTTTCCAAGCCAGAAGTGGCTGAGTATGCGAAACTGCTACCGCCAAGCTACGAATTGGAATACAGGTATATACCCAACTTTATGACACGAGAGCCGTCGGGAACAGCTACAGCTCAAGTAGCACAAGAAGGAGCGCTACATGCTGTGAGACCTGCCGGTGTGGTTTATGTAGAGCCTCCACCTTGCGAACTTGAGTACCTCTACGTGCCTGAATTTAAGGCAAAAGTGGAGCCTCCAGCAGTACATTTAAAGGAAAAGGAACCAGTCCCTATAGAGGCCGCGGTGACGGTCATAAAGCGTACAACACCACCTGCTTATGAAGTTGAGTTGCCCTACGAACAAGACATAACTTACGGGAAACCTCATGTAGAAGCACATGAGATGGAAAAGGCACAACATCCTCAAGTTTCCAAGCCAGAAGTGGCTGAGTATAACGAAGTGCAACCGCCAAGCTACGAATTGGAATACAGGTATATACCCGACTTTATGACACGAGAGCCGTCGGGAACAGCTACAGCTCAAGTAGCACAAGAAGGAGCGCTACATGATGTGAGACCTGCCGGTGTGGTTTATGTAGAGCCTCCACCTTACGAAATTGAGTACCTCTACGTGCCTGAATTTAAGGCAAAAGTGGAGCCTCCAGCAGTACATTTAAAAGAAAAAGAAGCAGTCCGTATAGAAGCCGCGGCGATGGTCATAAAGCGTACAACACCACCTGCTTATGAAGTTGAGTTGCCCTACGAACAAGACATAACTTACGGGAAACCTCATGTAGAAGCACATGGGATGGAAAAGGCACAACATCCTCAAGTTTCCAAGCCAGAAGTGGCTGAGTATGCGAAAGTGCTTCCACCAAGCTACAAATTAGAATACAGGAATATACCCGACTTTATGACACGAGAGCCGTCGGGAGCAGCTACAGCTCAAGCAGCACAAGAAGGAGTGCTACAGGCTGTGAGACCTGCTGGTGTGGTTTATGTAGAGCCTCCACCTTACGAACTTCAGTACCTCTACGTGCCTGAATTTAAGGCAAACGTGGAGCCTCCAACTGTCCATTTAAAAGAAAAAGAACCAGTCCGTATAGAAGCCGCGGTGATGGTCATAAAGCGTACAACACCACCTGCTTATGAAGTTGAGTTGCCCTACGAACACCACCTAACTTACGGGAAACCTCATGTAGAAGCACATGAGATAGAGAAGACACAACCTCCGGAAGTTTCCAAGCCTAAAGTGGCTGAGTATACCGAAGTGCAACCGCCAAACTACGAATTGGAATACGGGAATATACCCGACTTTATGACACGAGAGCCATCGGGAGCAGCTACAGCTCAAGTAGCGCAAGAAGGAGTTCTCCAGGCTGTGAGAGCAGCCGGTGTGGTTTATGTTGAGCCTCCATCTTACCAGCTGGAATACAACTACGTGCCTGAATTTATAGCACAATTGGAGCCTCCCGCTGCCCATTTAGGAGAAAATGAACAAGTCGCTATAGAAGCTGCGGTGACGGCAATAAAGCGTGCAATACCACCTGGTTATAACGATGAGGTCCCCTGCATACCAGATCTAACTTACCAGAAACTTCATGAAGAAGCACCAGAGAAAATGAGACAACCTCCCGAAATTTCCAAGGCGGAACTAGCTGAATATGTCAAAGCCCAACCTCCAAGCTACGAATTGGAATACAGGTATATACCCAACTTTATGACACGTGAACCGTCGGGAGCAGCTGTACCTGAAGTAGTGCAGAAGCGACCGCTCCAGGCTGTGAAACCTGCCGGTGCATTTTATGCTCAGCCTCTACCCTACGAACTGGAGTATCCCTACGTGCCTGAATTTATGGCTAGAGAAGAGCCTACTACTGTGCCTGTAAGAAAAAAGAAACCAGTCGCTGTAGAAGCGGCGGTTACGGTCGTAAAGCACCTAACTCCACCTGGTTATCAAGTTGAGTTACCCTACGTAGAAGATCAGGCCCACGGAAAACCTCATACAGAATCTCTTGAGAAGGAGAAGACACACCCTCTGGAAATTTCAATAAAGGGAGTCCCCGAATGTGCCAAAACACAACCTCCAAGATACGAATTGAAATATAGGTATATACCAAGATTTATGATACCTGAATCATCGGGAGCCGCTACACCTCAAGTAGCGCAAGAAAGAGCGCTCCAGGCTGTGAGACCAGCCGGGGTGCTTTATGTTGAGCCTCCACCATACCAACTAGAGTACGTCTACGTGCCGCAGTTTATGGCGAGAGAGAGACCAACTACCATTCGTGTAAAAGAAACGGAAGTAGTCACTGAAGAAGCCACCGTTTTAACCACACAACATGCAACGCTTGCTGTTGGTTATCAAATTGATAGACCAGATGCTACAGATGTTTCACGCCGACTTCACGTAGAACATGGCATGAAAGAAAAAGCAGAAGGAACTGAGGTTTTCACATTTGAATTGCCTGAACATGCCAATGCATATACTCCAACTTATCAATTGGAATACATGTATGTACCAGAGTTCATGACACGTGAACAATCGGGAGAAGTTATTTCTTTAATAGCTAAAGAGGAAGCTCTCCAGGCTTTGATACCAGCCGGTGTGCGTTATGTAGAGCCTCCACCTTACGAACTAGAGTACCTCTACGTGCCAGAATTCCTGGCTAGAGAGAAGCCTACTACTGTTGTGAGAGAAAAGGGACCAGTCGCTGTAGAAGCTGCGGTGACGGCAATAAAGCATACAATACCTACTGATTATGAACTTGAGTTCCCCTACGTACCAGATCTAACTTACAGGACACCTCATGCCGAAGCACTTCAGGAGAAGACGACCAAGCCTCCTGAAGTCTCCAAGCCGGAAGTAACTGAATATGCGAAAGTCCGACCTTTGAGCTACCAATTGGAATACAGATATATACCACATTTTATGACACGTGAACCGTCGAAAGCAGCTCCACTTCAAGTAGCGCAAGAGGGAGCTCTCCAAGCTGTGAGACCAGCCGGTGTGCTTCATGTAGAGCCTCCACCTTACGAACTAGAGTACCTCTACGTGCCAGAATTCCTGGCTCGAGAGAGGCCTACTACTGTTGCAAAAGAAAAGGAACCAGTCCCTATAGAAGCCGCGGTGACGGTCATAAAGCGTACAACACCACCTGCTTATGAAGTCGAGTTGCCCTACGACCAAGACCTAACTTTCGAAAAACCTCATGTAGAAGCACATGAGATAGAGAAAGCACAACATCCTCAAGTTTCCAAGCCAGAAGTGGCTGAGTATGCGAAACTGCTACCGCCAAGCTACGAATTGGAATACAGGTATATACCCAACTTTATGACACGAGAGCCGTCGGGAGCAGCTACAGCTCAAGCAGCACAAGAAGGAGCGCTACAGGCTGTGAGACCAGACGGTGTGATTTATGCTGAGCCTCCACCTTACGAACTAGAGTACCTCTACGTGCCTGAATTTACAGCAAGAGTGGAGCCTCCAGCTGTCCATTTAGAAGAAAAAGAGCCAGTGTCTATAGAAGCCGCGGTGACGGTCATAAAGCGTAAAAAATCACCTGGTTATGTAGTGAACTTGCCCTACGTAGAAACTCTAACTTACAGGAAACCTCATGTAAAACCACTTGAGAGGGAGAGGGCACAACATCAAGTTTGCACGCCGGAAATGGCTGAGTATGCGAAAGTGCTACCGCCAAACTACGAAATGGAATACAGGTATACACCCGACTTTATGACACGAGAACCATCGGGAGCAGCTACAGCTCAAGTAGCACAAGAAGGAGCGTTACAGGCTGTGAGACCTGCCGGGGTGCTTTATGTAGAGCCTCCACCTTACGAACTGGAGCACCTTTACGTGCCAGACTTGATGAAGCGAGAACTGCCTACTACTCTAGAAGTGAAGCCATGTTATACTAAAGGTGCCATGCCGGCTCTAAAGCACGTACTTCCTTGTCGAGGGTATGAAGCAGAATGGTCCACTGCTGCCGATTTCATTGTACAGGAACCACTGAACGAATGTTCAAGAACACGAGAAGATCATGCAGAATGCGGCACCCATTTGGAACCAGCCACAAAGGGAAGCGTTGGTCAGGTATCTACGACACGCGGCTCATACTTAAGAGATTCCAGCATTCCAGATCAGATTGTTTCTGGAAGTAGTAGTGCTCCGCACATATCTTCAAGTGACGAAAAAAACACCTGTGATCGAAAGCACTGAGTATATTGACATGGGAACAGCGAAGCAAATGCCTACCACCGCAGATGTCCCCGGCGACGCAGAGTGTTCGAAGTCTACCTTGTCGGTTGCTGCAAGCAGGGCAGAGAGAAAGGAAATTGCCGAGAAGTCAAGCACAGAGGAAACTGTGAATACTTCGCTTGTTCAGATACCGGTCACCGCCGAATCAATAAAAGGTCAGCCGAGCTTGCTACAAGATGATATCACAAACGGACTTTTCTACTTCTCTCGATTCACTGAGGCTTTCGGGCAAACCGAAATTCCCTGCGATGCCGACCTCGAAAGAATAAAGCTGGAATTTGACCGTCTGCCTTTTCCTCCAGAGCAACAGCTGTCGGGAGCAAGGAAAGGCTCGGCCGGAAAAGTGCGGCGTAGCTCATCGTCATCCGACGTTAGCTCATTCTCAATTCCCGCTGACGCCATCACGAGAAGAATCCTTCGCGATGTCACAACGGTCGAGCTTTTTCAGAGACTTCTACCGTCGACGAAAGAGAACGGGGCATGCGACGAAACTTCGTCAAAGACTTCTTTCGTAGGACGGAAGACAAATACTTCCAAAGATAGCCTCGACGTCTTAACAACAGAGAAGATTACTCATATGAAACAGAAACTTGAATACATCGAACCCATAGCGTCGGAAGACTTTTCATCAGCTGCTTCTCATCAAAACTCGGACGACGAAAACAAGTCTGCCGAATGTATAACAAGGACGATTGTACTTCGAAGCGAGAGGGACGAAGAGATGCAGTACGGCGAGTCCGTGCCCTCTTGCTTGTTCAAACGTGGAAGGCAGACGTATTCTGCGACAAGCATCGATGAATCGCGCTCCCAGGAAGAAAAGAAAAAGGCGTCGGACATGGACGACGATCGGTTCGTCACGACCCACGTCAAAAAGGAGACGTGCGTCAAGGAGACCTTTCAAATCTTGAAGCCCTCGAAGCCAGCGAAGAAGGGGAAGTCTACTGACGGAGACGCACAGTCAAAGAAGCTTGTCAGAAGTTCTATCCGAAATGACGCAATCCTGAAGCAGTTTTTGAGCGAGACTGAACGCCGGAGATTAGAGGTTGTCGAGGCCGAAATGATTGCCTCGTTGCGGCCCGAGCCCACCGCTACCGAGGAAGAAGCAGGAAAGCTTGTTCCACTTGCGACGGACCAAGAGCAGCCTCAAGCAGGCCGCCAGAAGCGAACGCGCAGTCCTTGCTCGCGGCCTGTAGAGAGAGACTTCGTGGATGAACTACCTTCAGTCGACGAATTAGAGTTGGGTTTCCACCCACCGATGGGCATCGGATCGCCACCGCGGAAGATTGATGCTAGAACCGTTATGAAGGCGGCTGACATGGCAGACATTCCGTCTGCCGAGGAAACCGAGGTCGTGACCACCCGCTACACCTTCGGTGCGAAAGACGCCGCTCCCCGCCCAAGGAATGTTGTTGAGATGACGGTGCTGCGCTCGGTTTCAGACGCACCGTCTGTGGAAGAAGCTGACTTTCCTATAAGTCCACAGTCTTCCAGAGAAGAAGCGCAGCGGCATCGCACCGATAGGATGACTACCCAGAGGCGTCAGTCGGAAAAGGCAAAGCCGTCGTGGAATGCAGCAGGCGAGGCGCGAAGACCACCAGATCACGAGGACGGAAATTCACCAGCCTCAGTCACTGCTAGCAAGTTCGGGACCCAACGGCCGACGGAATCGAGCGCTCAGGCTTCCACTGAGGATAGAGCCGCTTCAGGTTCAACACTATACACGGCACCTCAGCCCACATTGAAAGAAACTCCGGAACACAAGCGTCAGCAGAACTACGAGAAGAAGTCCCTTAAGCAACATGATCAAGGCAGTGCACTTGAAGAAAAGGGTCACATTGAGTCTTCCAGAAAGCACGCTTCTTCCGACGAACAATTGTCTTCGCTAAAGCACAGCTTCAAGGAAATCACAGCTAGCGAGGAGAGTCCACTGCAGGTAGAACCCGAAGTTCCTGAAGGGCCGTTCATTGTGCATCCTTGTTCCTTGACGAACAAACTCCTTGACGATGTTTCGACACCCGACCTCAAACATACTGTGCCTTCTGTTGAGCCCGAACCAGTGTCTCGTAGTAAGTCAAGCTCGCCAGAGCCGCACCGCGCTTACAAGAAGATAGTCCTCGATCCAGTCCCTATTCATCGCGGTAGTCCCAGCTACCAAATGTATTCCAGCGAAAGTTCCGCGCTAGAACCACTCGCTGCTATCGAACAGGACGTGGTGACCGAAGAGGCGTCTAAAGGCAAATCGGCATACCAAGATATCAACGAGAGTATCCCGCTGGAGAAATTTGACAAGGATAAGGTTGATTCGGAGGACAACCCACCACAAGAGCTGCACATATTCGACAAACCTGAAGTAAAGTTATCTAGCTCAGATATGAAACATGAAAAGCTTCTGGGCCAGGCCGACGCAGATGTCTCAGAACCGCTGCCTGACGAAGTTCATGTGGCGCCGTCACCACGGTACGAACTAGAGTACTTGTATATGCCTGATTTTATGAAGGAAAAAGCCGGGCAAGCTCTGACACACGCGTACACAGTCGATGATTTGTCAACAGCTGGACCGGCTGAGGAGTCTAATTTGCCAGTCGCAACACCGGAATGCGAACAGCCTCCAAAATATTTTCTAGAATACATGTACGTACCGGAATTTTTTAGGTCAGAAGCTCGTCGCGAAACTTCAAAGTCAGTGGGTAGAATAACGGATCAACAAAAAGAAGCAGCGAGTGCACCGAGTAATGCCGCAAACGCAAATGACGTTCGGCCATCAGAGTACAAATTAGACTATCTTTATGAGCCTCAATCCATAGAAACTGGAACGACTGTCAAATCTGCGCCGGCCCCAATTCACCCGACTAGCGTCACTCCTGACCTGTCGCCGTTGTACGATCAACAATCATTTACCGTAGCGCAGCCTGAAACCAGTAAAAACCTAACTAGACAAGGAGCCACAAGAACGTCTGCTGCCGCTAACGAACAAACAACAAATTACGTGTCTGGCTCCTATGCAGCTGAATCATTGGCAAGTCACGTTCGCGCATCAGATTCAGATGGCTTGCTCCAGGGAGAACACGAACTGGAACCAAAAAACAATAAATCTGCATCTACAGCTCAAGATACGCTTGCCACCGAGTCGTCCTTAACCTTTCCGGACTTTTCCTTCGCGCATGAGAGCAGTGTAGAATGCCGCCGTACATTTGATAAAACCACCACCGCGGGGGCATCGCAGGACACGTCAGAGGGCCCTGCCCTTACTACCGGAACACGCCCTAGCGCGAGCGCACCCGTGCAACAACATTACGATGAATTTGCAGACGCAACGTCTACAGAATTATTTGCCACAGCCGCACACAGTCTAGCCACCGTCATGTCTACGGACTACGAGCACGCTACAAAATCGTTAAAACTGACTGAACAGTCGCAAGCAACGTCTGAGGAAACGGAGCCTAATTTTGCGAAGACGCGAACATCGCGAGATCGTAGACCGCCACCACGCAAAGACGGTCTTCAATCAATCGAAGAAAGGGACCTTGACCATACTGAAGAGACGGCTCTAGAAATTGAACATAACGCAAGGCCGCAACAAGAGCAATATGGAACGTTACCAGCCGCTCTGGTCGTGGAACAAGACAGAAAGGAAGCGAGCTTTCAGGGCGTCACGAAACGGCATGGCGAGGGTTGGACTGATGTTTCGTCTGACGACGCGTTCTCCTCCGCGATGACAGATATTCGGCCCGCTGATGCGGTAACCGCAGAATCGGCCACAGCACCGAACAAGCATGTAAGGTCTCTGCCGCAACCGCGAGGCTTGGGGTCAAGTGAAGTGACGTCAGATGACGTGTTTCTTTCTGCAGCGAGAGAACACGATAGTACGCGAAATCAGGCTGCTGCGGAACCATCTGCAACGACGACCGACGAGTTCTCATTACCAAGCTCAGAACGCCAGTGGTCCAAGAAAGTCGAATCCGAGTTCGAAACTGCAGCGCCCCCATCTGCTACATCATTAGCAGAAACGGCATATCAAGAAGCAAACATCCTAATTGAAGTGGAATATCGTAGACGCGCGGATTATCATAGCACCGCGGAGCCATCCCGAGGAACGGAAGAATTTTCATTGGAAACAGCTTATCAGAAAGGAGCGTGCTCGGATGTAAACAAGATCACAAAAGCTCCAGCCTCGGGGTTAGCAGAAGGGACATTTCGAGAAATATCTGCACGTAGCAGTGATGAGGCCATGGCTACGCAACACCGAAAGCTTGCTGGGTCAAGTGATCTTGAAACCTCCCAACATTCACAGGAACTAGCGAGCCAACGATCCGAAAGTACATTTCAGGGGATCGAGTTCGACTCATCGTCGAAAGCACCAACCGAAGAAGCGGTCGAAAAGTATTGGAAAACGTCGAGCTCTGCCGCCACAGAAAGACATGAACGGGTTCCTCAGATACTTCAAGGACAGGAAACGCTTACGCTGCCTTCGGTGGAGAGTGAAGAGGCGCCTGTGCCTACTTCACGAGTACCGCATAAAAAACGCGAGGAACTGCAAGCACAGGTCGAGGTCGTCACGAAGACACAAGATGAAGAGTCGACTGACTTGACATCTGAAGAAGCCCTCGTTCCCAAATCGAAACAGTACATTTCCCCTCTCAGAACTAGCCCACAAGGTCACCATATGCCTGAACAATCGGTTGAACTAGAAGAAATATCAGCCTCATCTGAGCTGATGATTGAGTTGCCCGAAAGAGTCGGATTCGAGACAAGCATGAAACGATCATCGGAAGGGCCAGTGGGAGCAACGTCCATAGAAAGTCTTGCCACTAAGTATGCAAGTGATGGCAGTGTAAAACAAACGCACTTACCAGATGTCAGTCAATCGGCCGAGATCAAGAAAGCCCCAGTACTAGCCACAAGGACGTCGTGCCAGCCATGTGAGGAACAACAATCTGAAGTCGCGATTATATTGAAACCATCAACTGTGCAACTAACTGTAGCTTCATCTGGTGAAGTTGTCACCACACCTGAAGCACATTCAACAGGGCCGAGTGTGAAAACGTTGGTAGAGGGTGTTCCAAAAGAGTTCGCTGGAGAAATATCAGACGAAAAAGTGTCTCGTGGTGCTAAACACGGACAAAGCGCGTCTGACAGTGAAATGCGAGCTACAATAGAACCAGAGCACAGCGACAGGGTTTCCGTGATTCCTGAAAAAATACCCCTAGAATCCAAGGAAGTGCAGCAACGAGAATCGGAATTAATGCCGGAAGTGCATGGCCAGAAGACGCCTGAAAGAACGCTCGGAGGCACCTTTGCGTCAACTGCAGAGCAAGGCGCACAACCTACGAAAGAAACGACGATCCAGTCCAGGTCGAATCTCGGCGATACAGTGAGGGTGTCGCCAGAAGAACTCGAACCTCCGCCAAAGAAGCCCCGCTCAGAGAAAAGTGCCGATGTGGCCCCAAAAGAAAACGACGCTCGGCGTGATACGTCACCTATAGCAATCACTCAAACCGCAACGAAGAGCGAACCATCCGCGTTGTTCCCTTACGAGAGTCACTCCAAGTCGCACTTCACCAATGTGCCGTCTTCAAAGGCGCCGAAAGCGCGAACCGAGGATGCGGTCAGCATCGAGCCATCGGAACTACACTCGCTGGATCACGGTCCCGTCATCGAAGCCGTAGTGGCACCAGACTTGGCGCATTCTGTGGAACACGCCGCTCCGCTTTCGCGACAGCTGTCCTCCGACATGGGACTTCTGGTGCCGACCGACGTGGGACAGCCCATGGTCGCGGTGCAAGATGGCGTCGCGTACTCTGCGTTCTCGTATTCAGACGACTCCGACTTTTTCACCACCGTCGGCGAAATCGACTTTCTTACACCGCTGGCCTCAATCCACGCGGAACTCCACGCGCTTACCATCGACTTCTCTCGGGATACGCTAGTGGCCGTTGTGCCGATGGAATTCAGCGCCACTATGGTCACCGAAGCGCAGCCGCCGGAGCATTCGACCCAAATGCGAGAAGACAGTCCGCCCGTCGTGACCCGCATAGACTGGCCAGTGGTGGAAGCATTTCCGGGACCTTCGACACCACCAATAGAGATTTCCCAGCTCGGTGTCCCAGCCAGGGTGGAAAGCTCGATGGGCGAGGAACCGCGCAGGAGTAAGAGAGAAAAGAAGACTAAGAGGTGAGTGCAAAATGCACATATTCATTTTCTTTATTAGTGTAGGGCGTCTCAATCCAAGCAGTTTGCGATGTAGTTCAACGACGTTCCCTCATCGAGACTCACTGAATCGTGATTCCTGTATCAGCGATTGATCAGCGGACCTTGGTCCTCAGGACATTAAACTCTCTAGGCAGAACAAGGCTTCCTTGTATTTTTTCTTCACTAAAAGCCAGACTTTGACGCTAAATGCGATGCTTATCATTTAACAGAACCACCAGAAAACTTCCGAAGCGCGCACTGAAAGCTCGACATAGCGAGATGGAAAAGCTTCCGGAAGCACAAGGTCAGCCATTGCTGCCTTGAGGCGAGGGGTAACGGTGACATTTCTATAGTCAGCAGGAGCATAGGCATGCACAAAGTTCTAGAGGAAGCGAAGTTCCACCGTAGTGTCTACCCTAACCCCTTCCGTTTTATTAGGGAGTATAGGCTCACCCACTACCTTACACATGAAGGTGATGCCTGCAGAACATCTCACAGTGCCAAATGTGTGTGCTTCTTGAAACTGTGGCAAGACAGTGTGGGGGCCTTGTGACTCTGTTCCTAGTAGTTTACATTAAGCATAAAATAATTTCAGCACATGTTTTCGACTGCTTTCAAGTGACCTTGAAGGTTACCTTGAGCGAAAAGCCAAAGCCATATGGGTGATTAGAACAAATGTTTGACAATTTTGAGTATGACCTGCTCACTATATGGGAGCGCAATAATCTGCCCAGTTAAACCAAGGCGACTTCTCAGTCGCCTGCGCAAACAGTGCAGTGGAACGAACTTTTCCATCGACCGTCCTAGCACCGTTGTGAGAAGAGGGAATGAGAACATCTAGGCAGCGAGTTGACGTCGAGCCCCCCAAACCTTTGCACCGGACAGCATTGCATAGTTAATGCCCCAACAAGTTCTTGAAGAGATATTTCTACCAAGCTCTTATTCTTTGTTTACAATATCACAGAAGCTGTCACTTAAAGAACGCTGAGGTATTCCAGTACAAGCAGCATCCACTCTTCTTTCCTAATCAAGTTTTGAAAATGCGAACTCGTTTGTGCAGACCACCGAGGCCACTTCCCCTAGATCACGGCACCACCCTGGATTCGACTGCTCCCGTGCTGGCGTTGTCGTTCGCCCTGGTGGCGTTCGTCGCTGCGGCGGCCATCCTGTTATCTTCCGTGGTTCAAGGTATGTAGGTGCTATGCTATTCGCCTCAGACAAACGCTCTAGACCTTATTTTCGCAACTTCGGCACAACCATCTAAACAAACTTTTGCCGTGAGTACAGCGTCGCCATGCCAGCATTCAAACTGCAAATCCGGGCCATGTTTTTTCTTTCTTTAGTCGCAAAACGCCTTGGGCTTGTTTGATGTCCGTTGACGCCATCGTTGTCGTAGCTTCCCGTCTAACCGAAACGCAGCTGTTACATATGCCGTACGTAGAGAGTTCATGACGCGCATACAATTTAAGTATTAGACCGTCCAACAGTCTGTCCGACCGTCCGTGCATCTGTCCATTAATCAGTGCGTCCATCCATGAATGTGTTTGTCCATCCCTCGTTCCATCAGTCCGTCCTTTATGCTATTCGGCGAGTTCAACGTAGACATTATGGGCCTTAGGACTTAGCTTTGGTCTATCATCAGAATTCACTTCGTGAATCGGCTGCCAATTCTCTCCAAGACGCAGTTTTCCTTAAAGGCACATTTTCTAAGAGGGAGGAGCCGCTGCCCACTAAAAGGAAGGCTGGTTTTATAATAGGTATAACTTGCATGCTTTATTAAATATTTATCACGTGCATTGTGCCTTTGGATTGATTGGTGGGTGTTAACTACACTCAAAGTTTTCTTTTTTAGCGACGGATAACCGTCGTGAGGCCAACACTCTTTAAGCATAAAAAATGTTCCCAATCTGTAGATGAGCCTCCTGTCAACATGGCAGCCAAGTATCACGGCAGTGAATGCTGCTGGAATCTCTATCTCGTGTCCAAAAACATGCAAAAAACCACTTGTTCTCTCCTTCTCGGTGTCTACAACTACACTTCAAGTGGGTCCAAAATGTACCGGCCAATTTTATGAGCAATGACATTACCGCTTATACTTACTTAAACAAATGAAAAGTGTAAACCTGAGATGTCAAAAAGACCGATAAATGATTCGTATTAGCTTTTCCGGCCTCAACCGGCGGGGTAGTTATCTATAGGCTTATACCACACGCATATATATATATATATATATATCTTTTTTTTTTCAAATAAAATGTGTATTTCACTCGGAAACTTGTTAGTGAGTGAGCACACGACAGTACACACTTACCGCAATGCATTTCGTCATCGTCTGTTGTGGTTCTGGAGAAAGCAGGAAACAAAGCACCTTCTTCTGCAATCCTTGCGAAAGCATGGCTCAGCACCATTTTCGTCGTCTTCGAAACAACTCAACGGTATACGCTTGCACAGCGCGCTAAACTAACTTCGCGTCTTGCGAGCTAGATGCAGAAGCATAGACCCCGTCGCATTCAGCCGTGTGAAAGGCGCTGCAACAGCAGCATACTCAATATGCGTGAATCGGCTTTGGCTACACCCGCTCATCAAGTTAGTGAGGATGAAGGCCGGTCCGCCATCGGACATTTGCGTAGCTCGCCCGACCCAAAGCGCAACAACTCGCCCTCAAGAATCAGCGGTACAGTTGCAGTGCCGCTTCTTCCATTGCATGGCATGACAGCGTGGTATGGGCACTGTGTCGTTACCAGCATGTGCCAGCACTTTGCGCATGCCTGTACTAGAAGCTACAGCCAACGCGCGAAATCTTTGCGATGAATAGGAGGCTCCATAATGCGACAAGTGGGCGCAGCTGTTAAGCCATTATGATTTTCCCGATATGAAGCAAAGCATTTCCGAGACACGTTATCCTTGTGCACGCATCGATCTGCTGCGACAAAGAACTGTCCGCTTATGCTTCTGGCAACAAACGGTGAAGGGAGGTGCTTGCTTCATGCATTATAGTTCCGTTTTTACTTGACGGAAAGCAATATCCTTCAAGGGAGCAGGATGGGGCGTACTGCTAACCTTGGACCAGTTTTTTTTTTTTTTGCCATTTTCGGGGCGAATTCGAATAGATACAGTTGGCAAGCTGTCCACTCTCACCGTGCTCCGTAGATGGCGCCTTTTTTGTGCTTGCTGCACTGGGCTTTAGGGATAGGGAGGGCAAAATAGACTTTAAGCGGGTAGAATTAACTAGAAGGAAGTTATCTGATTGGTGGCTAAAGTCAAGGCACGAGTGAAAACCCTTCACTGCAAAGTAATAGTCCTTAAACTCACTATTTAAAGGGAAAGGAAAAATCTAGTTTTTGGTTCACTAAGTATTACGGCTTGGTGGCGTTAGCCACCGCCCAATCTAAAGGATACAGCCATATAAATCAATCCATATATCTTGCCTGATGGTGGAAACCGTCGCATCGGGTTCCAGCCCGCGCGGCATGGCCTGCTCAGTGCACAAGCATTTGTTCACTTGATAGTGCTATCTCAGCATTTTTTAACGTGTTTTTAGACACTTATATGCATTTCTGGGCACAAAAATAGTATGCTTTACTGCAGTAACCAAGGCTGACACGCTTACAGGCCAGTGCACTGTGCGATTCCAGTGCGCGGTAAGGAACACCAGATGGTCAATATTTCCAGAGCCCTTCACTACTTACGTCTCTCATAATCATATCGCGGTTTCGGGATGTAAGACCCCACATACAATTATTATTAATGGTGACATCTAATAAATTTTTAAGTGCCCATTCACTGGATTTCCAAGCAGAACAAAAGGTACCACTTTACTCATTTAAACATTATATATCTAACAGTATTCATTGATATGTGGGGTCTAATGTCCAAAAACCACCATATGACGATGCCGTAGTGGATATACCTAACAGTAATTCTCTAAACAATACTTCGATACGGCACCGCACAGTTTTCTGTGGTCGCTGATTCCACAAGGTAAGCCTGTGTGAGAGAAAAGAGTTCTGCAATACGTTTGTTCTACAAATATTTTCCCTTGTTTTTAACGAGTGGTCACTTCTATAATATATGCAGTAAGGAGGTGAAAAAACCTATTTTTACACATATCAGAAAAAAAAATTGGAAAGAATTTCTCACTTCTTGGTTTGTCTACGTCTACTCAATATTTTCTGCCCCAAGTTGTCCTTAAGTGCAGTAACAGCAGGTGTAATTAAGTACATCTTATGCGAGTCAGAAAACATACAGACAGGCCATAACAGTCCAGAACAACGCTCCGCCGAGCATGCCTAGTTCTTTATTGACATGTTAAGTGCTGCTAAGCATAGTTTTCATAGCGCCTGATGGGTGCTGCCGTACACCAGGCGCGCACGCGCACACACACACACACACACACACACGCAAAAGCGTATCTCGTGAGATTTTGACCACTTTTTCATCGATCACGTGAATGTTAATATCCAAAACGTAGATTTTTAATGTCCTGTTAATCGAAGTGAAGGTCGCACACTCTCGAATTCGTTGTTAGTTCCTTGTCCGCACATAGAACTGATTTCGACGTTAAGGAAATGCTCACGTCGGGCAGAACCTTGAAAATGAATCGCAGAGTTGAGGGGGATATTGCGTGAATGTTGAATGATTGGGTATGGTTTGGGAATGCTTAATTGCTATTGTTTCCTCTTTATTATTCTTATTTATTGAAAGAAGGAGAAGCGAAAGCAAGGAGTGTAAAGTTAAAGCGTGTATTTATTGATTAGTCGTCGTAATGGAAAGCCAAGTAATGACGCCCTTGACCGAGTTCCGAACGCACACTCTGCAGCTTATATACACAACACCTGCGTTCAAGGCAGAGGTCCGCAACTCCATGCTCGGCTTGCTGATAGAGTCAAGCAAAGCGTCAAGTCAAGCAAAAGCCAAGACGCCCTTGACTTAATTACGAACACGCGCTCTGCCGCTTATATACACACCGCCCATGTTCGAGGAAGAGGAGTACTGGGGAGAGGTCCGCAGCCCAACTGCGCATGCGTTGCTTGCTGAACGCCCGCCTAGAGCGACAGTTTTGCGAGCGTCTTCCTGGGCTGGCACAAGCCGAGCGTGGGCAGTGGGGTTGTGGATGGCGCCGCCGACGCTAAAGCGCGACATCGTGCGACTGAGAAATGCTCCGCATTTTATTTAATGTTCGTCCTAACTGCTTGCATTCTTGCGGCATCTGCTAGTGCACAAGGCACGCAGCAAGTTGGCATGGTTCGCACACAAATATCACAGCAGTCACACCCGAATGAATAGACGACACGTGATCAGACAACAATACCAAACAGCGGCACGATAGCTGTGGAAGGGCGATAGGACAACGGCACATTGCCAGAAAGCATCAACATGTCTGCTACAGCAGCGAGCCAGGTGCGCCGCGTCCTGAACCTCGTTGCGACTACAGCGCCAGCACCTAGCAAGTGCGGTGGCGGTTTGAAAACTGAATCTACTCTAGTAACGTTGGGGTGAGTGACAGAGAGGTGACAGGCGAGAATCGGAAGGTGGCCTTTCCACTGCCACCACTCTCGCCGCTTTCACTCTCCATTTCTCTGAAGGCGAATAGATAATTCAGTATAGCATCAGTTCCGCGAAGCCGCTGCCAGCAAATGCGCCGCTTCATCAGTTACTCTCTATCTCACGGCGCACGAATTGTAAGACGAGTTCACAAAAAGCGCGAGCAAGTCAACCATACGAACACTGGCATCAGCAGGACTTTCAAAGCACTGTCCTGAATTCCTCAAGGTCGCAGTGAAACCTCAATGTATTGAAATCACGGATAAGTGTGCTTGTTTGCATTGATATCAAAGATACATTTTGTTCTGTGGACGTATAGGTTATATGTCCTGAAACTTCGTTAAATCGACAATATCTTTATAACAAAGGTCGTTAATCAATGTGGCAAACTTACAACTCATTCCAATTATAACGAACTATTGCAGTTATTAAATATGCTGAACCTCATTAAAACGACCACAATTCCAATATAACAAAGTAGGATTAAAATAGGAAGGACAGGGAGGTTAGCCAGTTCTCAGACACCAATATAACAAAGTTTCCCAGCTGCCGCAGAGAATGACCGAGGCGCTATACTGAACCTTCTACTGGGGCCAGTGGGCATATAGTCAAGCAGCATGCGGTTTCTACGAAGGCAATTTGCATATAGCGGGACGGTGTAAGGCCGCCTAAACGTAGCACCACTTTGTATGGCTGCGGCTTCAGGGGAAAGGGTGCTACTCAGCATTGCTCCCCTTGCCTTTGAAGCGTCGGAGAGAATTGGAATTTCATACGAAGCAACGCTCGCACCTAACTTCCGTAGCATGCAATGTGGCATAACTCAACAAAATAGCAGCATAAGGAAATACGACAGCAGCAGCAATTGATAGATTGATATGTGCGGTTTAACGTTCCAAAACCACCACATGATTATGAGAGACGCCGTAGTGGAGGGCTCCGGAAATTTCGACCACCTGAGGTTCTTTAACATGCGCCCAAATCTGAGCACACGGGCCTACAGCGTTTTCGGCTCCATCGAAGATGCAGCCGCCACAGCCAAGATTCGATCCCGCGACCTTAGCCACTAAACTACCGAGGCGGGGCCACAGCTGCGGCGAGCAAAGCGACCTTCGTGCTATCACTTAGTCGCAAACCCGGCAAGACTAAGCAGCATGCGCTAAAATATAAGCCGCCTGGCAATGCCTGTAAGCAAGCGCGACCACACATGGTAAAGTGCGGAGCCATTTGGCTGTCCCATGGGTCTTTTGCATGACGAAATACAGCCGCCGTGCTTTCGCTAGACAAGCGTTCCTCACCTGCACTAGCGCGCTTTCACTCGCACATTGGACATACGATGCGCGTGGCGATGTCATCAATGTGGACTTTATGCGCAACATCACGGTGACGCAAAAACATGCCGAGAGTATTTATATAACCGTTATCGCAATACAACACCTCTTCGACGCTGACGTACGGCACGCACAATACAGAATACTGAACTACGCTGCCTAGAGACTGTAGAATAGTGCGCGCCAATTGTCCTGCATGCCACGAATCAGCCACCCGTTTCTTCCTCTCCACCGTTAAAGCGTTGTAGCCGTCGCGTGGCACGCCGCCCGGCTAACCCTGAATTCCCCTGCATGCGCTATCGACGACCCTTTACGACAAGCATGACGATTCAGTTCGGCGGGCGACAGAGCACCGGCAGTATTGACACATTTGACACACGTTTATCTTTAAGGCCATAACATACGCTGCTTTTGAAACCAATTTGAGCTACGCAATTAAACAGTGATCACCTGTGATATACATAATGCAACCAACGTTCGGCCGCTCGATCCGGCTCGCTTCAGTCTTTACAAGTAGAAGTATAGAGTTGAGAGGGTGTGAAAACATGGCGCATATCATGTGCCCCCACTTGATTACTACCTGCCTCACGACATCAGGGCACAGTATAACCTCTGGAAAACAATCCTGAAACTATTTGTAACAAAGCTGCTGCATTAATTTATTCGATGTACTCTGATGCTTTGAAAACAAGAAGAAAACTAGCTGCAGCAAAGCTGCTGCATTGACTTATTATATACACTGTGATCTTACGCAGTACCTTTACTGCATTTGATACGCCAAACCTTTACTTACAACAAAGAAAATGGGAAGAGAGGGGAGACGAGGTAAACGATTTCATTCTGGTACTGCTTTATCCATTTAAGACAGGAAAATCACCAGTAACGTTTATTAACCAACCAATTAATAAACTTCTTACCGGGAGATAACACCAATTGCTTGCACCTTTGTCCTTTCTTTTCAGATTCTGAATACTAAAGAGGACAACTATGAAAAGCAAGCCTGGCTCTCTTCCCAAAGAGCTACCACTGCACGACAGCCGCGACCAAGCCCTCTCCCAACCAAAGAAGCCGCTTCCTGTCTGCAAAATTGTCCATTAAATCATGCTACAACACTACTCTTTCAATTTACAGACGTGTTAATCTACAACTTGCCTATCACTTTTTACAATATAGCGACATGGTGTAGCTCTGCATAGCTCTGTGGCAAGGAAGCGGATCAAGTACATCCGTCAAACTCGGCAAGAGCTACATTAGGAGGGCATTTAAGCTGTATTGAAGAAAGCCATCTTGTCAGAGACCAAAGTACTAGTACAAATACAATTGCTCACATAAAGCGCCTGGACAGTTTGCCCCCTTCCTGATGCCGACAATATCTGTGCCGGCGATTCGGTCTATTGAAATCATACAACTATTTTATGGTACTCAAAATAGTCCAACAGCACATCTGCCAACCTGATGACGACTTCACAATTCGAGAGCTTCACATTGAGAGTAAAAGGGGGCAGCCACCAGAAAGAAAAAAAAAATCCCTGGTGTACGTATCATTTAACTACTAAGAAAAGAAAGAGAGCCGTGACTGTGTGGCAGAACACCCGCTTGCCACCCCAACGACCCGAGTTCGATCACCACTTAGACCCAGAATTTTTTTATTACTTATTTTATTTGCATCTTTTTAGATTTTTCGGTCACGCAAAGATGATGATTTTTCAGTCACGTAAATATGATAATTTTTCACTCTCAAACGATGACGACACTGGAATTTCTGCAAAACGAGCTATTTAGTGCTATTGCGTAAAAACAAAGTCATGTAGCAAAGCCATTTATCTCCAGTAGGGGGGCAAGCCTACTGTAAATCAAGGGGAAGAACTGTCAGAGTTGGTATATAGCTGGTGATGCTAATGACTGTTTTCAATGAACCTCGAATGCAAAATAAATGCATACATTCACGAGTAAAAGATATTTGTCCTGTGGATTATTAATGATTATCGGGAAATATAAATTGGTGAACAACATTATAACAAAATAAATCGCATCTTTGGCTGGACCACCTTTCCAGCAATCTTGCCATATACATTGTTTTTGCACTTTGTAAAGCAAAGTTGCCAAACATTTCTAGAAAATAAGTTAGTATGTTTTAGGAATCGCATACATTTTGTTCTAATGCAGCCATTTGAAATCTACTTAATGACCTAGCATCTGTAAAAAAAGCTGATTAAGTGCATTAAATCTTATTTTATTCATCCAACTACTAAAATAAAAAGTTTTCAAAGTTTTAGCGCGCAAACATAAACATAAAAGAGAAGCCAAGAAACCATCAACGACACCAAGAAACTAAGGCATTTGTGGTGTATTTTCTCATGTGTCCGTGTTTGCACGCCCAGACTTCTAGAATGAAAAATTCGGCAGAACCCACGTACCTAGGGACAACGGGACACGTATAATGCGACCGAAGGCCACTGACATAGCATTACCAAAACTCTCCACTTTAACTCTTGGAAAGCTGGGGACCAAAGACAGGCAACAGTTGGAAGCACGTCGTCATTTAATTTTCATTTTTGCATCCACTGCCGAAGCTTGTTTTCTTCCGAACTCTGAACAACACGGGCGGGGGGGGGGGGGGGCACGCGGGGGAGGGGGGCACGCGGTTAGGCTTTAATCCCTCACGGCCCCTAATGGGAAACCCTGCACAAGTCTATGCACTCAACTTCAGCAGCTCACATGCTGGAATTGTGAAATTGAGGCCTGTCGGTGCTCAAGCTAGAAATGATTAAGCGACCTCGAGTTCCGACAATGCTGCGATGGCGATGGCAAAATTGATCGGCATTTCACACAATTCTCCAGCAAGCCTTTACAGTACCCTCGTGACAACCCAAACTTTCAGTTAATTCAAACTAATGCTCTATTGTGTAAATTAGGTCAACTTTTTCACTTGTCCATGCCTGAAAATATGTACCGCTTGTTCACCAATTTAATAATCATTAATCTTACATGCGGAAAAAATTTTTACTGCCGTCTGTATCGGTCAAATTTGCACTTCTCATCAAACACATATGCGCTTATATTACTAACAATTACAGATGAAGCTGACTGCCAATCTAAATGTGACAAAGTGGCCGAACTAGCTGCCCTGGTACTTTGAGCAGAAAGAAATAGGGCGAAAAAAATTAGCGCAGCTTGCACCAATTCGCAACAATGCTGTGATGCGGCACAGCTGGCGGGCACCTAGCCTATCCTGGCTCCTCTAGGCTTTTACACTCTCACCTCTCTCTTTTCTGCCCTTTGCTATACTATACACACAAACCGCAATATAACGAATGTGGATATAACGAAATATTTGTTATTACGAAGTAAACTAAAATAGTCTTGTAAAAGACAGTGTTATGAATATAGCTATATAACAAATTTTTGGATTAACTTATTTTCATGTAAGATGGAATTTTGCTATAACGAGGTTCCAGTGTACTATGCCTGGCTATGCTTGCTCTTTTTCTTTCTTTTCTTGTGTCTATTTCTTTTTCTCTATGTCCATTTCCTTCTCTGTCTTCCAATCTTTTCCTCCCAATATTTTTCTTTCAACATCTTTTCTCTCTCTGTCTGTATTGCTCTCTTGCCTTTTTTTTTTCTCTGTTCCTTTCCTTTTATCTATTTTGCTGTTTCTATTTCTTTCCACCTATTTATCTTTCACTACACTCTCTCTATAAAGCTTTAGTGGAAAAAATCATTCAGAGCTAATATGTTGCTAAGGCTTTGACAAACAACAATTAAAACACATGCCACTTGTGTCCTCCCCCTCACTGCATGAATCTCCACATTTCAAGGCCCCCAGAATGGCAGATATGTATACAATATGTTCCATCACAGCACGAATTGATATGTTGCCCCAAGTCATATTTATCGAATAATTCTAACAAAATTTTGGGGTCCCTTTACAGTTGAATTGTTTGGAGGCTGCTGTAGTTAGGCCCTGTAGCTGAAGTTACTACAGTTAGCTGGACAGAAATACCATGATAAATTATAGATAGTATTTTCATCATTAGCAGGTGACTACTACATTTGAGAAGCCTCACGAGACGTCTTTAGAGCACGTAAAGAAATGACGCAATGCAGCGATCAGGCCGGACCTTTTAGTTTATTTAGCAAAAAATAATTATAAGAACCACCTCTTCAATAGTTCCTTTGGTTCTGTCTTCGGCCTGTAAAAGAGTAGAAATGAGATTTCAGCTTTCAGCACTTTTTAGGTTTTTAACTATTATTGTGCAATGATTACCTTGCATGGCTTCCAATGTACCAGAGCGCTAAGAGATGACAGAGATATTGCAAAACCTTCAGACTATCCTGTGTCTATGTGCGTCATTCAAGCTCTGGCATCGTTTGCCCACAATGACTAACTGGCCCAGCAGCATGTCCGGAACTACCAATGTTTTCATCTAGGTAAATAGCATATCACACACAGCAGAACATAATTAACAAAGTATTTCATTTAAATGGACCCAGTAACACAAATGAAGCATGTTAGCTGCTAATTCTGGAACTGCACAATGCACCGATTTTGAAGTGCAAATGGCAGCACCAAAACGAAACTGTTATAATTCTATTCAAACAAGGAAACCACTTTGAACTGCAGCAGCACATAGGCACCATTGCTGTGATCGGAGGAGACTTTTCCGTCACGTGGAAGTGACAGCAATGGCATGGCATTCCGATTGGTATGACACGAGTTGAATCAACCATAAAAATCTCGAGCAAGAGCCCCCTTCCTTCTTTGGGAGATTTCAAACGTGCGGCCTGTTCTCCCTTAACAAAATTTTCAGTTTCATTATTCCTTTTATTTGCTTGACGAGGGCAAACGAAAACACTGAATGCGTGCATATTCAATAAAGCATTTTATCAGGAGCGTGCATGTGCCCGTGTTATTCTTAGCGGCTCTTTTGCCATCTTGAATTTCAATCTATGACCGAGCACCCCCAACATCTTGTCAAATTATCTTTCACGGTAAGAGGGAAGGGGAGGGGAGCGATCGCTTGGCATTTTACAGTAATATTCATATGGTCCCAGCTAAGCCACACTGTTGTGCACCAGAAATTATAAAAGCACTTCTTATATTTCCCCAGATACACACAATGCCTTAAATATAAAATTTTAAAAACAATATAAAAAGAACACTAGGTGCACTGTACAATGGCCACCATAAGGCGAGACTTCCAGTACGTCTCTGTTAGGAACACTCAGTACGTAATTGCGACCAGCCATGAACATCAGCCGCAGAATGAAATGTGAAAGAGAATGTTTTTTTTTTTCTCCTCGTATGCGGGGTTTCGAAATTTGAGGACTAATAACTTCTACTTTCCAATGCACCAGTTTTTATAATTCTTTTTCAGTTGACTTCAGTATCCAAACAATACGAACACTCAATCACTGCAGAATGCAGACAAAAAACATTGCAGGGCCAATTTACTGTTTGTGCACAACATTAGCATCTCTATACAATAGTGAAGACAGCAAAGAAGACAGCAAAGTGTGAAAATCCAACAAAGTGTGAAAATCCAACACATACCCCAGTTGCGCTCCCGCTGGCCATAGCCATCCTTTTGGTAACCAGAGTCCCTGAATCCTTGAAGGCCTGCAACAATAGTTATTCATATTTCACAACACACTACTTGGTAAGACAATGAATAAATGGTAACGAATTGAAGTGCTAGCTCACTCAAGGGATAGGTGTAAGGAAGATTACATTAATTTAAGCATACCTGCACCCCGACCAAAGAAGGAGCCGAGCTTGATCTCGAGCAGGCGATCGTTGTGGTCGACCAGGTTTGTCACCTTGTCGCAGAGCTGCAAGGCCAGAGCCTGGATACGCGAGGGCTCCGTTTTGTGTAATACCACCATGAGGTTGGGCTCATCCAGAGACGCCTGCACACAACAGCAACAAATGTTAAGAGCTTCCACCAGCATACATGCAATTACCACAACTTGGTTATCGTAGCTTAGCAACTGCCGTAAGGATGCAGGTGGGTTGCAGCATTTCAGCAGCACAAAACAAACAATGAGCTGCTTCCTCAATCAGCAATTCTAATCATTTTTTCCTAGAGTTTCAGTACTTTTTCACATATGTAGACTTTAATAAAGAATCACTACCATAAACTATTTATATATATAAATGGCCCTAACTAACTACCAGCTCCCTTATAGGTGCAAGACCAGTAATGTGTTCAAAACTATCACAGTGGATGTAAATCAAGCAAATGCTTTTTTTTTTCTTTTCATCTTAATGTCAATCATTTCAGAACCCAGAAATGTTAGCAGCTGCAATACGCAACTTTTCATCACACACTGCTGGGGTCAATCAAATGAAAATACACAAAATATGTTTCAGAGTGAAAGAAAAATCAACGAAAAAGGTACAGGGGGGGTCAAACGTTCCCAGGCCACGCTGCCACAAGAATACATGAGATAATGGCCCGAGAACTTTTGACCCCCGAACCCTCGGTACATTCCTGCAACCTGCACACTTTTTGGCACGCACTGTTGGGTTCAATCAAAGAAGGAAAAAAATCGCACAAGACACATTGCAGAGAGAGAAAGAAAGAGCCATGAACACAAAGGCACACTCACCATGAGCTCCTCTCCAATGATCATCTTGCTGATGATGGAGTGGACGACCGACTTGTTGAGCTCGTACATTTCGGCTAGCGTTTCGATGGAGAGCGAGTCGTAGACGCTACTGTAGGTGAATAGGAAAGTGCGCAGAGATTCCTCCTTGATCTTCTGGGCGATCATGGCACGCACAGTGTCCGCCTGGTGGAACAGGTCCCACACCTTGGCGTTCATTTTGGTGTTGATGATGTAGTTGAAGCAGTCGCGCCAGCGGCCCACCCGCATTGCCTTGGAGGCTGCCACCACGTGCTCCCGCATGCTCTCGGGGGGACCTAGGCAGCAACAGGTGAGCGCAATGCGTCGTCCCATTAGGAAGTCAGGGATTGCATTGCCTTTAGCATGTGCCTCTGCTACGACACCAGCCATCAGCAGCAAGGCGAGAGCAGCTGCGACAATATCTTCTGATGGCTAATTACCGACCCACCAAAAATATAAGGGCAGTTTCGAGCTGGCCATACCTCTCTACTTACAATATCTCAACCGCCAGTTCTGGAAAAGTGCAGTAGTATAAACCCCCCAAAAAATTTTTGATACAAGAAATTCATGCATCGAAAGCACAACACAAATACCAACCTTGCCATAATCTGAGGGGTATCCAGATTAATTGCACCTACCCCAATGTATCTTTACCTAAATTACAAGTACGCAAGAATTTTCGCATACCGTCTGTGTCAAAATGTAGCCACCACAGCTGGGATCAAACCCACAACCTGAATGAAGCTAAGCAGTCATGTGTCGTAACCACCGAGTTATCATGAAGATTCCACCTAGACCTATGCAAAACTGCACCCCCCCCCCCTATGCACCCAGCACCGAAGCAACCCCCCACAACTGCATGTCATGCAGCACACCAAACCTAAAGAAATACCCTTCTTCCTTGCCCTTTGCAGATGAGGTCACACTGAGCTGTGGTAACTATCACATAATGCACTGGCACCTATGATGTTGCATCATTTATGGTACGCTGCCATGAACGCTGTTGCCCATAGTGCTTGAAATGTGCACTGCAACATGGGTGAAATCTTACAATGGTGATTGTATGACCAAAAGCGGATAACCGTGGTCTCTGAGAGTTTCCACCTGCGCCTAATCTGACATCCCCTTGACAGTGACGACATGCTTGTCCACATTTAAAAAAGCGAAAAAAAACATAGCTGAACGTTTCAGGGGCCATATTATGCTCGCTCAGTGAAACCAAGGATGCACGTGCGCTTGGCGTCGGAAACAAAGAGGGAACGACTTGGATACCGCGGAAAACTATTCGGTAGAACGACAGCAACGCCGGCTCGACGGGTGCAGGCCCGCCTGCCCGGCTCGCTCGCACGCACACCCGTGAGCAATAATGAGCGCTCACTCTCGTCTGGGAGTCGCTGGGGCCACGAGCGCGCCAGCGCGGCTTCGCATTTCGGGGCAACCGTGGAAGATGCCAAAATGACAAAATCCGAGGCCTTATATCGAGGATGTCTCTTTTCGTTACTTTGTTACATAAAGGACACAAATACATGTGCTGCTATGGAGTGACAACGGGGAATAGAAAAATTTCGTTATATCGAGGAATTTGCTATATAGAGGTTTGTTATAAGCAGGTTTAGCTTATTACACTAGTTCTAGTATACTGAAATGACCAAACAATTAATAATACTCTAATAAGAACAATCTAACCCATGGTGATAAAGCTAAAGCAAAATTAATTTGTTAAACACTCGTGTCTACATTTCATCACCACTATAACCACCCATGTTTACTTACACTTTACAATTTCGGTATGACACTTCTATGCACAAGCCAATTTTTTGTAATGCTGCACAAGTAAAGCTACTGAATCTTCTCGCTGGCCACATGCAAGCAAGCAGTCAAACTAAGGAGTAGCTGCTTTATTACACAGTTTTCAGAGAACCTATAGTAATACAGTCGCCGACCGTTTATTCGGACGCCGAAAATTCGGACATGCCCGTTTATTCGGACATCTTCGTGGCACCGCCACTCGCCCCATTGAACCTAATGTAAACTCACGACCGAAAATTCGGACGCCCCGCTGTGCGCCGTTCGATTATTCGGACTCCCTTTGACTGACCGGATGCGTCGCCGTACGCCATGCCACGCTGACAGGGACGTTAACAATACGTTTGCTGGGTTGCCAGCACTGATATGCTGCACTAGCTATGGATAGACGTCGGGCCAGTGTCAAAATGCACGCAGAAATCGCCATTGCCGATCTCGAAGGCTATGTTTGGCGACACGTTTTTTTCGGTTTTAGCCAGTCGAGCGGCCAAGCCAAGCCACTTACGGAGTCTGTCCGCTGTGGTGTTTGGCGTGGTTTGGCGTTTGTGTCAGCGTGTCAGTGGTGTCAGTCAGTTGCTTCTGCGGGTAGGCCTGGTTCGTCTTGTTGCTCTCTTGTGTGTTCCGTGGCGTGCTGAAATGGCTCCGACGCCACCCGTTGCTGCGCCGTCGGGAGTGAAGAAACGCGGCCAACGTGGGAGCTACAAGACGCTCACGATGGCGAAGAAAGCGGAGATAATTCGCCAGGTAGAAGGTGGCCGACCTCAGTCTGAAGTTGCTCGGGAATTTTCCATTTCCAAGCAAACCGTCTCGGACTACCTCAAGCAGAAGGCTAAGATCCTGGAGGCAGCTGAGAAAGCGTGTGCGGGTACGCAGAAAAATTTCCGGGACGGCAGCCACCCGCAGCTTGAAGAAGCGCTGAACATGTGGTTGAGTGCCACGGTGGCTAGGAAAATACCCGTGTCTGGCGATCTGCTGAGACAGAAAGCAGAGACGCTCGCCCTGCGCATGGGTATTACCGGCTGCAAGTTCAGTGACGGGTGGTTGCGCAACTTTAAGAAAAGGTACGACCTGGCCTTCAAGCGAATGTGCGGCGAGAGTGGTTCCGTCGACGAAACGCTCGTGACCAACTACCGCGCCGACAAGCTGTGCGCACTGCTGCGCCAGTATCCACCAGAAAACGTCTTGAATTGTGACGAGACTGGACTTTTCTATAAGATGCTGCCCGACAAGACGCTAGCTTTGTCTGGCGAACCCTGTCATGGGGGGAAGCATAGCAAGGAGCGACTGACAGTTGTTGTAGGAGGCAACATGACGGGGACGGAGAAACTTCCGCTCCTCGTGATAGGGAAATCAAAAAAATCCAAGATGTTTTAAAGGCGTCAAATCACTCCCTGTGTGGTATGAAGCAAATTCGAAGGCGTGGATTACGCAAAACCTCTTCGAACAGTACCTTCGCAAGCTCGACCGCCGGTACGAACAGCAAAATCGCAAGGTGCTGATGTTCGTCGACAACTGCGGTGCCCATGGGCATATCGACAACTTGAAGGCTATGACAGTGGAGTTTTTGCCACCTAACACGACAAGCGTGTTGCAGCCCATGGACCAGGGCGTGATCAAAAACTTGAAAGTTCATTACCGGTCGCGCCTCCTGAATCGTGTGCTGTTATGCGTCGACAGTAACAAAAACTACGTCGTGGATGTTCTGACGGCCATCAGCATGTTGTCCGATGCCTGGAAGTCAGTGACTCAGGAAACGATCCACAACTGCTTCCGCCACGCAGGATTTATTACTGGGATTGAGGAGGACAGTGCCACAGGCCAGAACCCCGCGGTTGAGAGTCCGCCTACCGCAGCAGCGGACATTTTGGACGACCTTCGTGCTAGCGGGGTCGATGTGGGGGCGGGTACGTTTGAAGAGTTCGCCAACTTCGACAGTGCCATTTTGCCTTGCGCAGAGTTGGACGATGACGAGATCGTTCGTCAGGTCTGCGAGCCGGCGCTGGCGGACAGTGACTCCGACGATGACGCGCCGCCCGCACCACAGCCATCAAATGCGGACTTAGCGCAGGCCATATCGATGCTGTTGTCTGTCTACAGCGACGGCCAGACACTCGCAGAGGTACAGGCCGACGTGGTCGCGCGTAAGCGTGCGTGTGTGCAGACGCGCATAGACAGTTTTTTTCGGGCGATCGGGCCAATAAAAGTGCTTTTTTTTCGAGTGAATCCGTTTTTTCGGACTCCCGATTATTCGGACTTTTCGGCGGTTCCCGTCGAGTCCGAATAAACGGTCGGCGACTGTATAGCAGTTGAATGAACAATGACTGCCTACATGAACCAGGAATTCCTTTTATACCACTCACCAACAAGCGGCTGTCGTTCTGTGTTGCGAAGCTGGTAGTGGAACGACTTGCTGATCATTCTTTTCCTGCCATCCAGTTCGTGAGCTGTAAACGAAAAGCAAATGACATCAAGATTATCAAACGACCACTGATAGCAGCAGCAGCAGCACATTCTTATGTTATTAACCTCATCTACCAGGATCCATTACGAACTTGTCCACAAGGCGTTAACTTATTAGAAACAAGCACACAACCAAACTGTTAGAAAACCTTGCCAAAACATGCTTCTCGTTGTAAGGGTGCTAAAACTTCCTGTAAAGTTGTTTCCGCCTCCTGGCGTACGTGTCTCGCGCATAGGCCACATTCAGAGGTCACAACTATGGAGTGGTAGGTGGCGTTGTTCTCGCGAGCGTTTACCACCACCATCATCATCATGGTTAGAACGATGGTGCCGGCAGCGAAGCCTGGCGGAGGCCTTGGTGGCGGCACGGGAGAAAAAGAGCGGGTTTCTTTGGCCGGTGGCGGTTCACCCGAACGGGTGTCTAGAGGTGGGTCTGCGGTGGACGGCACCGCGGGTCGTCTGCCACAGGCCCTCGTAATATGTCAAGCGTTGGCGAAGCCGCCTTGTGTGTGTTCATGTGTTTGGTATGTTGACGAGTGTTGTGCAATATTGTGTAAGGCTATTTAGTGTTTTGATCCCGATTAATGTTATAATTCGGCTGGAGATATCGTCATTCTAAAAGTAGTTAAATTTTGGTTCGTTCCGACCATGTCAACTGCGTCCGTTCACACCAAGAGCGTGGCGCTCTCTCATATTGAGACCCCACATTGTCGAAGGCATAGAATCTTATGCTAGAAAGCGAAAGAGGCATTAAAGAAAGAAAGCGTCCAGAAACAAAGTCTGCAAATCCCAAAACAGATTTCCAAACTAAGCCCCATAGTCTGAGCTCTCTTTCACAGTTGGCAAGCAGTCTCCAAATGAATGAGCATGCTGTCTCCTTTTGATATTTCTGCAAACATTATAACACTACTACTTGCAGAAGGTAGTAGGTTGAATACTGATGTCTTCTACAATTCATCTTGCAGAAGGCGTTTCAATTTTTTTTATTGCTTTGCAATAAGTCTCATGAACACACTTTCATAATTCCCTCTGTTCATTTCTTTTTGTGTATGTGAGCTATTAGCAAGCATCTCTCTTTCATTTACTTTTTTAAATTTATTGTTTATGTTCTACAATTAACACTTTGTTTCTTTGTGTGTATTTATGATCTCTCAAAGCATAAAAACTAAATTTGGTCACCCACATACTTTATGCTTTCTTTTATCACAATTTGTTGAAATCTCATTAGACCTATGGCTATGGGACTGGCCATGGTTTGCCCACTTGACAAGACGTGCTCAAGGAAACCTTTTTAGAAAGAACTAATTGTCAGCAAGACCAACTTTACCAGCCATTTGGGGAATCTCAAGCAGCATAGCAGACACTAGGTAGACACATTCGAGCAGTTCCAGGTTGATGTGCTTGTGGAAGGGCATCTGACGCCGTTTCTCAATCTTCTCCTGCTCGTTCGTACGCTCTTCCTTACGCTGAGGCAGAAGACCCTGCGATACGGGGCAGCAGTAGCAAGTACGTCAGAGACTGAAGGTCAAAGCCTGTCTCCCGCCACGATAGTGCCCCAATGTAATAGCTACAACATCAAGGTAGAATACTGCCCCATTCGTTTGTAAACCTTTTTGAATAAAATGCTCCACTCATAACTAGCAGCCTCATGAGTAATCCACATAGACCACAAAATATGGCAAACGTCATGCATTGAAATTACAATGCGCAAGCTTGACAGCCATGCACAACTGTAGTTCCAGTGAACTTGCCCCCCCCCCCAAGACTCCCCCCCCACCAAGGAATGTTGGTGGTAATGTCACTTTATCACATAAGAAAAGCACAGAGAACCAAGCAACATGAGCAAGTGCCATGGAATGCTATAAGCAATTGACAGCTCATCTATGTGAAGTCAACACACTTGGATATGGACTTGCCCAGCCTTCACCAAATCCATGCAACAGGCCCATGACCTCGCTGACCACCCAACCTTGATCACTAGATGTATGGACAGTGTCAGCACTCGCTTCACGAGTCTACATGAAGTGAATATAGCACCATATTGTGCTATGCCAAAGAGCTTGCTTTCGAAACAAAAAAAAATGCTTTAACCACCAATGATGAGCTTTTCCAAGCCTTTTGTGTCAGCACAAGGTTGCTGCTTGATTCCGGCATCAAGTTCTTTTGTTAGCACTCCTCCAGTTGTAAATGGAACTAAAGATCACTTGAGAAAGCCAGCGATATGCATTAAGGTTTAAAGAGGATACATTTCGTCACATTACCAATGCACTAAACACGAGATCCTGGAAAGCTTACTTGGGCTAACATTTCCTTTGCACGGCCACCACTCTGGATGTCCAGCAGGGCGTTGTGAGCGTCACGAATGTTTCCGTGACGGAATGCACAAAGACCCAGCTGAACCAGCGCTCGGTTGTACATGATCTAGACAGAAAAAAGTACCAAAAAAAAGAAGAAACTGCAATAACACAGCAGCATAAACCCTTCACAAAAATATACGCGATGGAAACCGTAGGTTGTAAAAAGGAGTCTATTTTGTTAATTTGTTATTAGGTTTTGTTAATCTTTTTTTTTTAATTTTGTTCGTGTTTTCTGAAGAGGCGAAAGTTAAGCTGACTGATTTCTCGGTAAGATGAACAGCACAAACAAAATTAACTTTTTAATTGCACATTTGTATAGAAAGAACAGACCCACTTAGTGCAAAAGTGTCGATCTATAAAATAAGCTTCAATTTACAACTTAAATACGGACATGACGAGCAAACGTTGAACCCAGAATCCTGTACCAATGAGAAAACTACATATTGTTGGGGCGTTTATTAGCCAGCACACAGCGAGCATACACAACGGCGACAGTAACGGCCAAGCACGGGCTCTCCGCGCGAGCGGCGTCCTTTTTGGGTAGACCCACTAGAAAGCACTTGAGAGTTCGACCCATTTGAGTGTTCGGAGGCTTCTCTACAATATCAACAATCGCGAGTACAACACATCGTATTTGACTCAATTCACTCTTGTTATGACAGCGCACATAGTTTCCTTGCAACTATGCAGCTTGCAAGACTGTGACAGAAGCAGCTTGGTCCTCTGCAGACACCAAGGAAAAATGAACTAAGCGCGTGCGACCTGTGTACATTCAATTTATCACAGGAGTAGGAGCTCATGTTTCCAGTTTGGATGTGTCTTACTTATCCGTTAATATCCAAAAAAATGGCAGAAATTGGGGTGAAATAGTCTGAAGGGATGCAATATTCCTGAACTCCGGGTGCCACAGCAGCCGTCGCACATTTATCCGGTAAAAGGTGCAAATGCACCTGTGCCTATACACCACGCCCCTCTGTTTCAAGGTGTACAGCAGCAAATCAAAATTATAATCATGAACTTCCTTGTATAAAACTCTTGCTTCCCCCGCGGGAATGCTTGCACATTTTTTAGCGCCATGAGAACACTTGTGCTTCGACATATGAGGACGCTTATGAATTACTGTCGAATTATGGAAAACACTGTGTCCATAAAAACAAGCAAAAACTTGTTCTATATGATGGACATTCCAGTTAAATTCTTAACATTTTCGGGTAACTGCCAAGTGCTAAATATTTACAACTGCCTTGCTAGCACAAAGAATTGGGAACATTTCCATCGCTTGGCGCGCCCGTGGTAAGTCACTTCGCATCTCGCAGTTAAAAAGCACCAACAACAGCTCCCGAGTTATTCGTGACTCACGAGTCGCGTAGTATACGCAGGCGGAGAAAGGCTTGGCGAGCGTGCGTGTGCATCTGCATACTCGAAATTTTTCCCTAGATAGCAGCGTGCACGTATTATATACACTATTATGACATTAGCAGTGTACCGTTGCTGTTGCAGCAGTACCACCTGGCAAATCTTTCCTTACGGTACGCAAATATTACCGCAAACATATATTACGTGTTTCTTGAAAAAACGTGCAGCATACCAATGGATCCAAATGCCAGACATCATCATGTATTTTCCGATTTCAGTAGATGCTAATGCACTTCAGCTGGTATAAATTAGCCGAAGCCCTCAGCTATGGAATCTTACGTAACCTGGACCGCTTCAGGATGTTAAACCCCACAACACAACAAAGCCAAGCAGCGTAGACACGCCGTTATATTGATATACAAGGTGTTTCAAGAAATTGGTCTAATATAATTTGAAAACTACAAAAAGGAGGCATCTGCATTCTACCTGCTATATTCTCTTTACTTTGGCAGAATGCATTTTCAGATGTGTAAAAACAATAATTTGGCAGTAAATATAGAAATTAAAATAATTACCTTTTTACCAGTCGAGATCACTAGTCGAGTCAAATGGGCGACTTCCTATGTTCTTCCTACGAATAGTCTATAGCCAATTTGAAATTTGGGAAAGGCAGCAAGTTGTAATGACCGCTGGGCGATGAAATCTGGCTAATTTAGCTGGGGAAACCGGAACCGATGCACCAAACCATCCACTTCGAAAACACCCTCAATGAAAAGTCAATTGTTTTAAATTTTGTGAAGTTAATTGTATTAATTTACCTAATTACTGCCGTAATAATTTGTATACATCTGATGATGCCTTCTACCAAAGTAAAGGGAACAACGCACACAGAATGCAGATGCCTCCAATTTGTAGTTTTTCAAAAATGTTACTCATTTCTTGAAACACCCCATTTATGAGAGCCAGGCCTGATATGGGCCTAACTCGGGCCCGGGCCCGACCTGAGCCCGAAGCTCGTGGGCCCGAGACCAACTCCGGCACATTCCAACAATACCTTACCCGCTCCGGCCCTCGGGCTGGGTCGGGCCGGACCTGGGCTTTCGGGCCGGCCCAGGCCTGTGCAGTGCTCTAATTCATTGTACCTGTGAAGCGAGCTAGAGGAGTCTGTAATATAGTGTACATGCACGCAAATACGATATATATGCCAATCAGAAGGCAAAAGAATTATTTTATGTTGAATTTGTCGTCATGGCGCCAATATTTTGACGGTCAGTGCCACTGTTTGTTTATCTGCGAAATAGCCTACCATCATCGCTTGATATCTCGTTGATAGTTTGAAAAAGGGCGTTGCTAAGGAGAAATAGCACACTTCAAGCTCCACTTTATTCAATCATGAGTTATTTCATGTCACGAACAATTTATCCGATATTTTTATGCCACCAGCAATGGCAATAGCCACAAATTCCAGGGTGATCGGGGCTATCGGGGTGTCAAGAAACAAACCTGCAGCGGGCGCCCACCAGTGGCGCTGCATGTCATGATCCCGCGCGGATGCGGCTGTTGGCACAAACAGCCGTACGGCAAATCACATCTGAATTTGCAGCATGTGTCCAGCACTAAAATGATGCCATCCAAACGTAGAGCCTCCCTGCCACAACAGTTGCCACATGTAAGGTGCACAGCAGACGAAGCAGACAATCGACAATCGAAGATGCGACGTGCTGACGAGGATACATAACTTGTACGCACACATATTACCGCCTGCTGGCGCTACTCATAACCTGTGGCGACGTCAGCGTACAGTCGGAACATAAACTAGCTTTTAAAAGCACGTTGTAAATAATTTTTCATGGCGCACTCACACTTACCGGTACATTTTCTACACTCTCAAGTGCTTGGCCTATCATTTGATGCAAAAAAAAAACAATAAGTGAGAAATTTTGTGCCAGTACCCCTTTAATGAAGCAATCTTAAACTATTACATGCCCAAAATTAGTTCATAAAAAATAGAAATAAGCCCATAAATTAAAAACAGCTGCTAGCTTTCAGCATCAAACTCGCAGAGTAATGAACTTTAAAGACCTTTGTATTCTGACAGACCCGAAAACCCAATTCCTTCCAAGCCATGCTGTTATCTTGAACTCGACCAAAAGCCACACTTTTGTGAACCTCTCGCACCAGTATGTTGATCAATACTTCCACACGAATTAAATCCCTGCTGCACTGCCCGTGCAACGGGATTTTGCAGCAATTTGAAAGAGGCAAGAATTTTGCAAGAGGCATGTTAAAGCACTATGACAAGGCATTTCAACGCAAAACAAGCAGTTGAAACCGGCTCTTTGATTACACGGAAAGGTTCGAGAAATTCCACGACACGTGTCAGCACCACACGTACCTGGGTGGGCACGTCTGCATGCTGGATGCTCTCCTGGAGATGAGACATGAGCATGAGGTCTCGCGCCTGGTACCAGTTGTCGTGCAGTGCATGGTGGTAGATGTGGCAGAGGATGGCCTGCGTACGGATGCGGTCCGTGCTGTCCTTGGCATAGATGAACTTGCACAGCTGCTCCATCTGCTCCAGGCTGTTCTTGGCTGGCGGCTGCGAGGGTGGCTTCTGCTCGCTTTCGGGCACTGCGGCAGGCTGGTCGCCGCCAGCCTCGTTCATAACCGGAGCCTCCGCTGATTTTGTTTCGGGGGCCTTCTCAGGCATAGCCGGCGCTTTTTCGGTGTCCGTGTCTTGTTTTTCGGTGGTGGCATCGCCACCTTTCCCTTTGGTGCGTTGAGCAAGGACAGTAGGGTCGAACTGCCGTGGGGCAAATTAGGATTAAATATTCACAATTAAATGTAATTTTCTGCATAAAATTGACTATTGATACTTACAACTGCACTAACTAGCCCAACAGCCAGTAGTTCAGAAATGTATTTTCTGTTTTAGTGTTGTATTTAAACACATGGTGGCTGCGTGAGGTGTACTACAAAAAGAAAAAAAATGCCTGAGGCCAGTCATGTCTGTACAGCTCATGAACAAATGTGAACTTTCTTCTTTAATATAGGACAGGACAAACGCAGTCACATGCAGCCCGAGTTGCTAATGGTAGGTCTGCAGGCCATGGTGAGTGTCTACAAATTTATTCTGACCACCTGACGGTCTCCAATGAGCACCTGATTTAGTAAGTCGAAGGATGTCACTGTACTTCACCCCCAAAAAATGTGGTTGCCATGGCAATAACTCAAACCAATGATGCTCATGAGCCGCGCCATGTATCGTACTAAATTATTCTACATGCTCGCACCGCCCCCCCCCCCCCCCGACGCTAAATTGGGGAACTCTAGATGCTTTTACTGTTTGATAAGCCTGCATGAGTGACACTTCTGATCATTGTGACGAACTAACGTTTCCCTAAAGGTATTTTAATTTGGTTTTAAAGTAAACATGAGCACACAGAGTTTTGAGCACCTTGTGACTTTACCACTAAAATGACATAGACAACAGCCCTTAGTGGCATTCCAAAAGAAAGCAAGTGCTGTCGACTTCACAAACATATGGGGCACACATACCGTATTTACTCGCGTAATTACCGCACTCGCATAATGATCGCACCCCTAAATTTTGTCGTCTGAATTCGACTTTTCTTTTCCCTGCGTAATGATCGCACCCTGAACTTGCCGCATCAACGTGTCATGTGCCAAGTCTAGCTGAAGGCGCCACGCCTATCATTGTTTCTGGGATCTGAAGGCGGGCATCACTCTGCTAATGCCATAAATTTACTGATTTAAATGAAAGCATTCTTATTTAGATGGAAGAAACTGTTTTGACGGGCGTGACGTACTCACAACCTCCATAACTGACGCAAAGAAGAAATAAAATGCGGTGGCTTCGCTCCACAGAGGGCTTCGCTCCGTCAGCCGCCATGTTTGTTTTGACATCCCGCACTGTTACAGCGGCGGCCGCCTGTTGGTCGACCTGTGTTCATCCCGCAGCAATGTTTTTTTTCCCCCCGAGCCCACTTTTTTTTTTTTGGGGTGTGCTTTGTGATCGTCTGTTGAAGCGCCGTTTCACCATGGGGCGGTATGCGTCAAGCTGAAGGCACTTGACTACGCGCTAGAGCACGGCAACCGCGCTGCCGGCAGACATTTCGGCGTCGACGAAATCCGGATCCGATATTAGAAAAAAACAGCGCGACATGCTCATGGCTACTAACAGCACGCGATGGGCTTTCCACGGACCCAAATCTGGCAAGTTTCCCGACATTTTAAAGGCAGTCCTCGCATTCATGAAGAACATGCGCAAGGATGGTTATGCAGTATCATTAGACATGATACGGATGCAGGCGTGCACAGTTTCCTGGAGGCTGGGAATAGCCACAAAGGACTTCCGCGCCAGTTTCGGCTGGACGACACGCTTCATGCGGCGGAATGGACTGTCGCTGGCATTTCCAACACGCTCGACGGAACGGAAGATGACCCTCTGTGGGACAGTGAAGACACTGGGGGTTCCGACAGGGAACCGTGCGGCGACGACACTGACGCCAGTGATGCTTCGGAGTCTGAATGAACGTTAGGGGGTCAGAGAGGTAAAAAATAAAAGGGCAGAGTGCCATGCATGTAGCTCCTGCGTAATGTGTGCATTTTATTACCAACGTAAGCATTATTTATTTTTATTTTTGGTTACTTTCATGATAGCTATCGTAAGAATTCTGATTAGCGACTTTCTTGCATTTCCGGTGCTCAGAATATTTTTTCACGGAAAATGTACCCCGCGTATTGATCGCATCCCAAAGTTGGAGTCAATTTTTTTGGAAAAAAAAAAGTGCGATTATTATGCGAGTATATACGGTAAAACTACGACTGGCACCCAACGAGGGCTATTGTTCCTCGTCTCTCTCACTCGATTGCAGGCTGCTACCAAGGTGGTTTTGGCTTGGTTTTGGCTGCTTACGCCAGGGATGCTTCTCCTTGAAGAGGACACGCTCAAAGCAACCATGTCAATTCATTCTTCACCACACGCGGGTCCAACATTTGAAAACTGCGCATTCAGAGTCACCAAAGCTTGAGTGCACATGGTCTTGGGCACCCGCCCACTGTGCGGTGCTAGTTTCTTATGAACTTAGGCGGGCATTTTGAAGCGACACTAAAATTGGTCATATTTAATGACACTAGCATTAATTATATATGTTAAAGCATTTACCATTCAATATTAGCATTACTGGACACAAGGCTACAAATTACAATAAAAAAAGTTACAAACAAAAGTTTTGCTGTCAGGGGTCCTTTGAAAAACAAAAATCAAGCACGCAATGTAGCACTCCTTTGAAGTCCTCGTAAACGCTAGCTAAAGCTACACAGGCCTTTAAAGTCTTCTATACCCTAGTGAAATCGGCACACACCACTTCCGAAACAGAAAACGTTCTAGAGAGCCCTCACAACTCTGCAAGTTTCCTCACCTTGTAATAGAGGTGCTCGATGCGACGAAGGTAGATGTGGCAGAGTTCTGAAGCAGAACCCCTGCCTTCCAGGTAACCCTGCAGTCGCTCTATGATGTCGCACACATTCCTCTCATCTTTCAGGCGTTCCACATATTCTGGCGAGTGGGCATCACAACCCTGGTTGCAGGATACAAAAAAAAGAAAACATAAGGGCAAGTACTCTCATCTAACAGACCGGGAACGAAGAACATAAAGCATTTGTGACACTTAAAAACTACCACAAAAATAATCCCCAAATGAAGCTTTCTTCACTCTTATATTAAATTTGAGAATTTCATTGTCTTTTCTAATCTACAAGAGCTTGCAAACATATCCACAGCTGAGAACTTCTGTTTTTGTGCCTGATAATGTATAAGTATACAAATTTTATCAGCATCGACAATGTAGCCATTGGGACAAAGCTTCGTTCCAAAGTTAAAGGAGACCTCACTATGCTAGTGTTGGCGTGCATTCTGCTCAACAACACTAGCAAAAATACGAAGGGCTTCACGGGCTAATGCTTTTTCTGCTAAGTAACAATTAACATCTACAGTCATCGTTTGATTTCTCCAACGCCTGAAATTCTGGACATGCACGATTTCACGGACTCATCTGCGGCAACATCAAGTTCCCCATGAACAGATAGATAGATATGTGGGGTTTAACGTCCCAAAACCACCATATGAATATGAGAGACGCCGTATAGTGGAGGGCTCCGGAAATTTAGACCACCAGGGGTTCTTTAACATGCACCCATGTTTGAGCACACGGGCCTACAACATTTCCGCCTTCTTCGGAAATGCAGCCGTCACAGCCGGGATTTGATCCCGGGACCTGCGGGACAGCAGCCGAGTACATTAGCCGCTAGACTACCACGACAGGGCAAGTTTCCCGCAGAGACAATGTATCACAAAATTTCGGAGGTTTATAGCTTTTTGCCATTTGATTTTCCCGACTTTTTACCACTAATCGCACACTCCAGCCATTATTGCCATCATCTTGGCCGTTTGTGTACCCTCAAACCCACCATACTCGCATCCCAGGTGCGGCCAGCGGCACCGCGACGCGGCTGCTGTGGTCATACCTTCGAAACCGCAAATGCTGCAAGCTAGCGCACGCGAATCCATTGCCAGCCGCACTTTAGTCAAACCTGTGGCCACAGCCACATGGTGCTGTGCTCCGACAATGAGAAAAGATAAGCTGTGAACCTGAGGTCTGCTGTTGGCATGCTTACAGACTCGTGAAAGGCAGTTAAGCAACTGTCTTTCACGAGCAACTGCCTTCGTAATTGTTTTCACCACGCGAGCTTCATATTTTTCGCTAATCCTTAAGGTACTGGGAAATCGGATGTTAACTAAACTTCGTGAAAGCAGTGAATCCGCAAGATTGTGAAAAGCTACCTAACAAAACAAAACCTTTCATAATATGGCATGCTTACACATAGTATGAGCTAAGACTTCCATAAAGGGAAGACCTTAGCATTAAGCCACAAGTGGACACAGATAGTTGCCAAGCCCCACTTGCAAGCTCACTACACGTAAAACACAGCTAGATGTATCACTCAGTGGAAGCGATATTTCACCTGAAGAATTTTGGTGAATTCCTCGTCCATACGTTCAACCACAGTGAGGATGCATCCCTTAACTTTGTACGGTGGTGTCACTAGACTCTCAGACTCCTCCGCAACATGCTCGCCAACCGAGATGTTGCTGTTCTCGATCAAAATGTCGAGAAGCATGTTGATGAACTCCAGGCACCTGTGTACATGAACGAAAACTCACTTTGACACACAGCATCACTGTACTATTCATAATTACTGCCACAGGCTATTAATTCAATTAGGAATTGAAAAAAAAAAAAACAGCCACACCATTTTTTCACAGAACATTTTTATTGATTACGAACTTGGGTAAAATTGCCTCAATATGCTGTAAACAGCCTAAGACAATGGCACAGAAATACTTCAATCGTTTAAAATTGGTCACTTCAACCTCAGCAACAAGATTTTGAGGCATAAGCATACCCTACAACAAATTTGTAATTTGGTCAAGCCACAGGTTCCATTCCCAACTTTTTTAGTATCACTAATCACTTCACCATGCGACTTACAGTGGTTGCATTGGTTATCCTTTTATACTACTTACAATAAACTCCATTGAGATTACGCAAGCATTTAGCTTATCAACCCTGCACAATCTGACGCTTGAAACAATGTTTTAAAAAACAGGTGAAATCAGTGGCAGCTAAACTTCTAGGACACTTTCCAGGAAAACAGACTATGCAGCACTTATTAAAATGTGTTGACTGCTATGCAACTAAATCTTGAAAGATACATTTTTCAAAAGATAAAAACAGAGCTTGTTTTCTTGCGTCTTTCTCACAAATTTTTAAAAATGCAATGTTTCCATTTAATCACTGCAGCACTCGGCACGCATGACTTCCCGAGAATAGGGTTCCTTTCAACTCACTTGTGCCACATGTCGAGCTTCATGCAGGTCGCTATGTTGGGGTTGTAGTCGAAGATGGCCGACACAACAGCAAAGACGATTTTCAGCTGAAAGCCGGGACCCAGGTTGTGGGCTTGCGAGATGGCCAGCAGCTCGCTGAGCAGCTCAATCTGCTCCGAACGGTCGGTGCCCTTCTTGCCCCGAGCGGCCATGATTTCATTCAGCTTTTTCAGCACAACTTGGTGGTTGATCTCAGCATCCTTGGCAAACATCTTGGGTTTCTCCTGCGCATCCAATGTTTTGGCATCGGAAAGTGCTTGCCGAACTTTGCGAGACAAATTTTTCTGAAGCCACAGTAGATTTCAGATGTACCATGCAGCTACAACACATCAGCCGGAACCGCTGCCTCACACTACGGGTGCTGTCCGGAAACTTTGTAGATGCATTGCATTAACAAACACAAAAAACAAAAACAAAGATGCCCACTCATTCTCACCACCCCCAACACTTTCGATTTCCGATGGCTATATGTAGTCACACTCCATACATCTTGCAACACGGCAGTGAATGGCCTTGCGACTGCACGTAGCTTTAGCCATGCCCTCATTCCCCCAACTAAACTACCATATTTACTTGCATAATAAGCATTGTTTTTTTTTTTTTTTTCAGAAAATCCCACTCCAAGTTAAGATGCGCTTATTACGCAGAGTAAAATTTCTCGAAAGTTTGTTTCCTACTACTACATCACATACCGTAGCCGGCCGCACGCATTCCATGCGTAGCTTGCTAACCAGCTAGCAGCCGGAACCACGCGGCGCCAGTGCAGAAGTTACTCTGACACCCAGGCAACCATCCTACTTCCTCACTCGACGAGCCCACGGAGCTGTCTCGATCCTTTTCTCTTTTTTTTTCTCACTTCAGTTAACGTAAGAGGGCATCCAATTGCAACCATGCAAATATAGTACAGAAATACTGATCACGGGCAAGCTCGAGGTGCGCCTATTATGCGCAGTAATAAAAAAATCTGATTTCTTGTGACAAAACTGGGGGTGCACCTATTATGTGAGTAAATACAGTATATTTCCTTACTTGGCTACATTCCAAAGTGAGAGAACAGCATTTCGTTGTGGATGTGAAGGCTTGTGAAAGCTGTAGGTGATCCCTAATGGGCTCCTAAACCATATCTGATAAATTTTTAATGCTTCAAGCAAATGCACACACCAAGTTCAGAACCTAGTCACGATCAACAATGCCAAGCGTGGCAACACTACGCTGCAAGCACCCCACAAATTCCTAAAAGCAGTGCCTTTTCCTCTCAGTGCCTTTCCGTAATCTCCAGTGTTCATCGTGCCATCAACATTATAATCTGCCAATGTCATCCACATGATGAACCTGTTTGTCTGCACACCGGTATCAGCACTTGCTGCTCTTCCTCCTTACACAAATGGAGCCTAGCGAAGAAAAGAGCGAAACAAGGGAGGAACTTTTATAAATCTTGAAATGCATGTAGCTCAGCTATTATGGCACCCTTTCAAAAAATTCTCATAACTACGTATTAAGGGGGGACATGGGTCTTTAAAATTTTTTTTCTGTTTTTGGCTCAATTTTGACCAAACCTCACCATCTTGGACAGTTTTTCATGCTGATTTCAAATATGTAATTGTTTCTGAAATAGCTTCAGTGGATAAAAAGATATTAACAACTGTAATTTAATTAATTATGCACTTCATTGGGGGCTTTTTGGCAACTTAATCAAGCCAGATCAAAAAAATAAATGCACAGCCCCAATGCTGAGGGCTTTCTGTATGGGGTGATGCTAATTTTATTAATTTTTAGGCATTATATAGATAAGAAAACAGACCTGCACTTACAATGAATATTCTGTTCAATTTTCACTCATTACTATCCATAATTGTAATTAACAGTATGCTTCTAGAGTAATCAAAATAGCATCACCCCATAGGTAATGTTATTACAAATAAAATGATACCAAGTTTGTCACTCTCAATCAACAGTAACATATAAGAAAAACCCCTAAGGTTTAGTGTGGTGCACAAAAGCATCGAACTGAGAAAAACACATTTAAAGTTTCTAATAACTGTAACTTTTGCTAAAGTGAAGCTAGAGCAATAAAAATGGCACCGCTGTATAGCTCTACATTATGTGAGTATGGCTGTACCAAAGGTGTCAATGCACCTTCCCAAAATATTTGCCACAGCTCATTTAAAAACTGTGTACTGGCCGTTGAATCAGTTTAAGGAACCCAGTCTACAACTTTGTGGCTGTTCTAGTGCACTGGAAACCAAAGGAAGACACATGTTATATATAAAAACATCGCCCTTTTATACATAAAACACTATTTCAAGTAAAACACACATTTTTGTCCCAGACATCTTTACAATTCTACAGCATGCCAGGGCTGTATGCAGTGTCTTTTGCAGGCTTATGTCGCTTTGCAAGTGTTGCCTTTGTTGAACTGCTCTGCAGGTGCTCCCTCCACGATTTGTGAAGCCTGGTTTTATCCTTTTCAAGGCTACGACGCATGAAGAGATTTCCTGCACTGTAGCCTAGCTTCTCAGCAATTGCTTCATTGCTCTTCGTGGCCCCCTGATTAAAGCGGCTGATGGCTTCAGCCACTGCTCTTTCTACGCTGCGCAGTGAGGCATGGGTGGTCTTGGGGACTTGTTGCCAAATTGTAGCGTGTAAGCTTTCACTAGGATTCTGGGTGATCCCATCACTGCACCTTGAATGGTTCCAGTAGTGCCGGATGACGATCCGCTGACGTGATGATTCGACGAAGTGCTGCAGCTGGGCCGAATAGAGTGCACCGCTTCGGCAGGCATTCGCGCCAGAGAATCGTCGTCTGAATGTGCTGCCTCGGCAATAACAGGCACTTGCGCCAGCGAGTCGTCGTCTGAATGTGCTGCCTCCGCAATAACAGGCATTTCCGACAGCCCGTTGTCGTCAGAATGCGCTGCCTCGGCCATCTCCGGCGTTCTCGGCGGCGCGCAGGCCGCTCCCTTCTGCCGCGCATTCCACGCTCGCTTTCGTTTCCTGCCGAAAGCTTGACGAGTGTTCTTCTTCAGGCGAGCTTCCCAAGCCATGCCGCGAAATGCAGAAAGACGTATACGTCGGCGACGTCGGTACACGAGCGGGTAGCAGACGAGATAACACGCACGAGAGCAGGCGCCGACGGAGCAAACCCCAAAAAAAAAAAAAAGAGCGAGCAACCGTGGCCGCGCCGCCGCGCCAGCCAATGGTAAGCGCGAGACGGGGGGGCTCGCCGGCGCGCGCGCGCTCTAGCCAATCAGCGGTCCTGCAGACGGCTTCGCAAAACGGGGGAGGGCAGTCGTTCTGTTGGAGCTACGCCGTTTTGAGAGCCCGCAAAACGCGCACAAAGGAACCAGCTTCAAAACAAGCCCAAGATGGCGCCGATCCGCCGGCTGCTTCGCTAGCGGCGCGCGCGGGAAGTTCGAACAAATTTTCTCTTTTGCGGGTTGTTTTGCGACTTCCGTGATGGTTTGAAAATAAATTTTAACCTATTTTTTTATCGAATTTAGCGTTAATAATTTGAGGAGAGGTGCTTATAGGTTCAAAGATTCGAAAAATGCGTTTTTCTCAAAATCGATTTTTTGGCCATTTTTTACTTTTCTAAGACCCGCGTCCCCCCTTAATTGCAGACTTACACACAGCCACAACAACACAATTAAATTTCAACCTCCGAGTGGATTAGATAGCAAAACCCTGCATATTCCAAGTCACACTTAGCATGACAGTACATAGTATAAACAATAACTTGTTAGTCTACTAAAGTTCACTCCCTCACCTGCTACATCCGCAAATAATGCAGCCAAGAAAAGCGTAAAAGATTTTTTTTTGCAGTTTCAATTAAAGCATCTAGATAGCCTAAGAAAAGATGAACTTCAGGTACAATAACTAGCCCCCAGCAAGAGTGAAACCCACAATCTTATGATGTGCGCTTCTCACAGCCAACTGCACTACGATGCGGTTCTACCATCCACGTTATGTCAAGTGAAAAGAGGAGTGCTTGCCAAATTTGTGTCGCCAATCGCCCTATGATCCAACCCAAATAACAGCGTTCAATAAACAGGCTAGCCTTTCCTAACACCGTTCCCGTTTTGTTCACACAGATTGTAGACGACGCTGCTACCGCTATGGTGGAAGGATGGACGCCGTGCTTCAGCACTTCGTCCCTTGTCTCGTAGATCGAGCGTTGTTGGTAAACATTGAAGGCAATACAAGTGCACATACTTAGACAGACCTCTGCACTAAATCAGTGTACGAGGAAACGACAGGAGCGAAGAAGCAAAGCAAGAAACGAACACCAACCATGATGAGCGGCACGCCACCCTTGACTTCCTCCCATCCTTCCTCGTCATCCTCACGGCGCTTGTCCTTTTGCTCTCGCTTCTTCTCGCGACGACGCTGTTCCTTCTGCTCGTCCTTCTCACCACCAGCTCGGCTGTTGGGGTAGGCCAAATTCAAGATTCAATTAACATGCGAACACGAACAATGTGCACAGACAAGCCACTAATGCCATTAACGAGGGCTGGTGGGCGCTACCGAAAAATGGGTGGGGCAGCATACAAAACTCGTTACGAGGAAGATCACAGATGGACTAAAGCTGCCACTACTTGCAATATTATTTCGACGAGGCACAATGCTCAGAGTGGCGCGAGTTATTGCAAGTTGGTCAGGCACACTCTTCTCGGCGCTGTAATTTTAACTCCACCTTTACTTTCAAGATGTAATCAAGGTAGGAGAGTCCCATGCGAAACCAAAGTAGGATTGGTGTTTTCCGGTAAGCCGCATATGCTAACCGATCAAAATATTTTTTAAAAACTGTTCAACACGATGGTTATGGTTTGTGACATAGGCTGAGACAAAGTCACATCTGAAAAGATGCCTCGCATTTTCACTTGCTGTCACGGGCACACATACAAAAGCGGTAATGAAAATAGGAACCGTTACCGCATGGCATGAGGAAAATTGAGATTTTTGTTATTGTTACTGCTATTTAACTTCTACTGCATAAAGATCAACCTCGATACAATAGCAACAGATGTTGCAAAGTAGACCTAGAATGTTTTTTGCCCATCTCAGCAAGCTGTAAATATGTGGTTTCTCATAATTGATGTGACTAAGTTACTTCACATCGAATTTGATTTATCATACATTAAAAATAATTGAAGGCCAAAATGTACAATTACAAAGGCGAAATACTAATTCATCTCGATAGCAAAGTTATTTACAGGTGTAAAAGAAAAAAAAATTGTACATTATAAAGAAAAGTAATCAGTAAAGTAAAAAATTAATGGCTCAATCATTGACGTCAAAAAATAAGAATATAAAGTCAACGAAACATCACACACTGACCCTGTTCATAAGGCAAAGGCACATCACTGATGCTGCATATCCTTAGTTCGCCAAAGAAACCTTTGAAATCCATATATTTTGTCCCCCAAGGTCACTGTTTTAAGCAAAAATCATCAAGCTGCTTATGAAGCCTTCTTCATCAAAGCCGCCAAAAAAGACTTCTCGCATCAAAGTGAGAACTTGAAAGACAACAGTATTTCAGGTTTTGCAACATCCACACTACACCAGACCAGCAGCTTAAAACTAAAAACACTCACTTTTTCAAAAACTTGTTGGCCAGGTTTCCGCCATACTTCTCATCGTCGCTCGACGAAGAGCTTTCGCTCTCATCCGATGACCCCCAGTCCATAGAATCATCATCCGACTGTAAAATAAAAAGGAATTTTACACAGAGCAAAGTTGAAGTTCAACAACACAGCATCTGAATACATAATGCAAATAGAAAAAAAAAAAGAAGAGATCTTTAAAAATAGTGAATCTGCGAGAAACACTCTACCTCGTCATCAGAGCCACCCTTGATGAACTTGGATTTCGCATCATCTTTATCAGCTTTCGAGGACGCCTTCTTTTTGAAGCTCATCTCGTCGTCGACGTCAGAGTCTAAATGCAACACAGAAATACGTATACAGTTAGAACCCCCTATGGTGGCAAGCACTTCTGGAAAACCTAAACTGTCACATTATAAAACAAGCCAGTGTGCCATAGCGGCAAAAGCGTCAAAGATCATTGGACCAATAGTGTAGCAACACTATAGAGGTGTACTACACAGTGAAATGAACATAGGATGAAATAAATATTCTACCTTTTTGTGAATTATAAAATTATAGTTCGTCCCCTGAGTAACTGAGGGGACGAATTGCAACTCATGATTACGGAGTTAGACAAGGAGAGCAGGAAGGTGGGTCTTAAAATTAATCTGCAGAAAATGAAGGTAATGTACAACAACCTCGGAAAAGAGCAGCGCTTCGAGATAGATAATAGTGCACTTCAAGTTGTAAAAGACTATGTCTACTTAGGGCACGTAATAACCGCGGAGCCAAACCTTGAGATTAAAGCAACTAGAAGAATAAGAATGGGGTGGAGCACATTTGGCAAACACTCTCAAATTATGACAGGTAGATTGCCACTATCCCTCAAGAGGAAGGTATATAACAGCTGTATCTTGCCGGTACGTAGCTACGGAGCAGAAACCTGGAGACTTACAAAGAGGGTTCAGCTTAAATTGAGGACGACGCAGCGAGCAATGGAAAGAAAAATGGTAGGTGTAACCTTAAGAGACAAGAAGAGAGCAGAGTGGATTAGGGAACAAACGGGGGTTAAGGATATGATAGCTGAAATCAAGAAGAGGAAATGGACATGGGCCGGGCATGTAGCACGTAGACAGGATAACCGCTGGTCATTAAGGGTAACTGACTGGATTCCCAGAGAAGGCAAGCGGGTTAGGGGGAGACAGAAGGTTAGGTAGGCAGATGAGATTAAGAAGTTTGCGGGTACAAATTGGCAGCAGCAAGCACAGGACCGGGTTAACTGGCGGAACATGGGAGAGGCCTTTGTCCTGCAGTGGACGTAGTCAGGCTGATGATGATGAATTATAAAACATTGTACCGCTCATTGAAATAATTAATGGCAAAGACAACTGAACCTCCTAGTTATCACAAACAAGGACATAGCCAATTATATTGAAATAAAATACAGGCACCAATGCCACACTGAAGTTCCCCCACCAGCTTGTTGTGATGTGTATTTCGACTCAACTACCTCAAACCTAAATAATTTCTTGTCAGCAAATATAAGAAACACCCCACTATAAAGGAGCGAAAAATTTAACTAGTTCCATCAACTTTCACCTGCTTAAAGTGTCCTAAGGACAAGAAGATGCCTCTAATTAGGTAACCTTACACCCAAATGCCTCCAAACTTGTAAACTCCATAGAAGGAATCTTACAGAACGCAAAGTAGTAGATCTTTATCTCTAAAAAAAATTAGCTAGGCATGACAAGATGTCATCAAAATCCACAACATTACAGCAAGCCGGTGCAGGAACATTAGCCCAGTGGTGTCAACCAGTCCTGTGTTAACGAAGCCTCTCCATTTACGAAGCCTCTCCCTGTGGTTAGAGCAGCTTTATTAGGAATCGCAGGGTTCAAGTTACTCATGCGACCTTATTTATCTCTCTCTCCTTTCACATAGAATGAATAAACAGAAAGAGTTTTAACACTCACCCTTGTCTTCGTCATCCTCACGCTCTTCGTCCTCCTCTTCTGGATTCTCACGATATTTGGCGATGTCGGCCTCGTGGTCCTTGTTGTACTTGCGCAACTTCTGCCGCAGGGTGGCCAGCGACTTGGAGTTGTTCTTGGACATGTTCTTGCGCCCCTCACGGTCCTCCCAGCACTTCAGTTCGAATAAGACGGGGGGAAAAAACCAAACATGAGGCAGCCTGCCCTACCTCTATTCTCGCTGTAGCCACACCAACCGAGAAACACACCAATTCTGAAAACAGTCAACAAGTGGCCAACACACAAAAGCAATGGACAATTCTAGGGAAGGATTAACAATTGAACAAACTCTTCCTTCAGTCTGAAAACAATTTGTGAGCAGCACTTCATCAGTAGCAACATTTCTAAATGTCCACTCGTTAGCATTGTATGTTCGAGTGTGCTACGTTATGTTTACACTGTCAGCCTGTTTTCCATTATCCACTAATGTACTTGTTTCACTTTCCGGTATAATATCCCAACACGAGACCAAGTTTCTGTTCATGCAGAAAGTGTTCTACAGAAACAGAAACACTCGGTAAGTGACAAATGATTTAAACTGCTAAATGTAGCCAACAGCTAATCTTGCTGTTAAGCTAGAAATCTTCAGAGTAAAGTGCTATGCTATCAAAGTATAAGCCAATTATTAAGGCAGAACATGCTTCAAAAGAATTGCAAGAAGCCCAACAAGTGCCAACATGTGCTATCCGACTTCGTACCTCCGTCACAAAGTCTTCGAGCTCGACAAGGCTTCGAATGAAGAACTTGGGAATGTTGCCCCCTTCTTCCTTATCAATGACCACTTTGGCTTTCTGAAAGGCCTTTGTCAAGTTTTCAAAACCTGGAAAAGTAAACGTTCAGATAATCACCAAGTGGAAGACAAACCACAAAAACAATTGCTCAATAAAATTTACTGAAAACCGAATAGCAACTAGACAGACCTGCGAGGAATAGCGAACGTAAGTAATTTCCTGAACTAAAGTCCCTGAACATGGTGTGTCACTGCAGCCAACATTCTTAAAGTGGCCTTGTCTTTTTCAAAGCAGCATGGAATATTGGCTGCTTCCCATTGCCAAATTATTATTCCCTGAAGCGAAATTTCTGCATACACCAACGATATTACAGTCAGTATACGACGACAAGGCTGTCTATAGTTGCTTAAAAATTTGAAACAAATATTTATTAAATAAGATATATAACCATGGCATCCATCTTGCCAGTGAATCAATGCTACGAGTAGGTCAGTTTTGAGTCTTTTGGAATAATGACTTGAAACCAGTGTATGCCAGTGTCCAACCGCTGCACATGCAATCAACGAAACTTAGAAGGACTGACGACTGGGCAAGTTCATCTGAATTCATACTACCACGAAACACACGTGCTCATATTACCACGAAATGCATGAGCAAGGACCACAACTCGTTGTGGTCTGTCACAAACGACTCCAATTTTCGGATCATCCGCGGGCCCCATTTTTCAAGGAAGGGCGCTTTTGTGTTGGGAGGACGACCTCCAGCGACTATAACGACCCAGCATGGCGCCGGCTCGTCTTCCCTGCACCTGTACCGAAAGGGGCACCGGCGGTCTAAAAAAGGAAAATTACCCTCAGATGAGACGGGAGCACGTGTACGCCCTTGAAAAGGTTTGGACTGCATCGGGATAGGCAGTTGACGTACAGCCAGCAACAAGTGCGGTCGTCGGTGTCGCGAGACTCGCATAGGCGGCGAGCATGGAGTGACCCGCGCAACGTATTAAGACGGCTGCAATTCCGTGCACCCTCGTTGTCTACCAAGCCGGCGAGATCTTCAGCGGCACCCGTCAACTCCCCTACGTGCACCAAGAGCTGGCCTGGTCCGTATGGAACTTTTTGTTGCGACTTTTTTTTTAAATCGTTAATTTATTATAACCAGCCCTTTTTTTAAATATTTGTAGTGTGCGCTGCGTCGCACGTCAAAGCTCAGAAGCGCGAGCCTGTGTTTTGTTTTCTCTTTCTCTCGTAAATTTTCCTTCTCTCTCCTGTAGTTCCATCTTGTTGTTATTTTATTAATGTTCCGCATATTTGTCTTTAGTCTGTATCTTTTGTAGTGTTTTTTTGCATATTTTGTTATATAGCTGATCTTCCCATCGCGTATCAGTGTTATTCTTCCTCTGCTATTTTTGTTAACTCCTGCCTTTGCCCTTGTTTCCATTAAATGCTTGTTTGTGTGTAATCCGAAGCGTAAAGTGGAAGCCTGCGAGTCTGCCGCACGTCGATGTTGGATCGGCGGGGCCTCACCCGAAGTGGGTGACATTATCTGGCGTTCGCGACAGGACTGGCCGACCACGTGGTGGCGTCTGAAAGACCGACGTAACTCTGAGCGTGCAGTATGTAGACGTCCTTTTATTGCTTTGTTGATAGACAACTGTTTATAGCAATGGACGACACGGAGTTTGAGAAGCTAATTGAACAGGGCAAAGCCTTTCGCTTTGTAGGCAAGCAGTTATACAATTTCGTCGAAAAAGAATGAAATAGACTGAAAGATGGGGCCCGCAAATAAATTTGAAATGTGCCACTTCGAGGCCTTTCAAGCGTCGCAGGCCGAAGCGTAAAGTGGAAGCCTGCGAGTCAGCCGCACGTCGATGTTGGATCGGCGGGGCCTCACCCGAAGTGGGTGACATGGTCCTTGCTCGTGCTTTCGTCTTACTTTGTGGCACCGTTTCAGCAGTATGAATCAACGAAATTTCGTATGTGAAACATATTTCAATAAAAAAAGAGGCTCACTTGTTAAAAGTTTACTCATATCCTTGATCTTTTTGTGGTTCTTGATCTGTTTGATGATGTCCGTTAGCTCCTCAAACCTGCAAAGCAAACATGGCAGCTATCCCATTAGTAGCATGAATTTGACTGCACCTGAAGAACCTTGAGCAGCTACTTTAGAAAATGCAGGCATGAGCGTGATTATGTGAAAAAGCCCTGTTTAGCTTCACACCTAACTTTACCTTTTCTCTCGCGTGCTGCGAACAACACGCTTGGCTTCCTCCTCATCATCGCTGAAGGCATATGCCCTGTGGGGAAAAGAGACACAAGTGAGCCTCCCATTCAACACAAAAAAAGATAGACACATAACACAGCTCTTCAGAGATAACTCCAAAACAGTTTTAGCACTGCAAACAGTATCAGTCTACCCCCTCCTCTGTGGCTGATGCAAAGTCAGTCGTACGGATAAGTAGATTCCTGTCTCATCGTAATTTCACTGCCCATTGTGCTCTGTACCCTACAAACTACAAATGCTATTTTAGCTGTGTTCAACGCTAACAAACGACCCGGGATTGGGAAACATGCAGGGTACATTACATCATTTCAAGTGGGAACGTCATTTGCTGCTGGCCAAGTCAGACTAAACCAAAGTCCCGACGAATTCACGCTGCTTATGTATGTGAACTAGCTCGAGAATCAATGCTAAATGTTCTAGGCATACAAAATGGGAGGAAGGGCGTGGGATGTCAGGCAAGCTGTTTACCAATGATGCTGCCCTCTGCCTATCATGGTTCATGCTGCATATGTGTCGTGGCCTGACAGTGCTGTGAATTAGCAACATCTTTCTATATAAATATTCTAAAGGAATGCCACGAAGGCATACAGAAACGCTAACTGTAAAAACACACTGCCGAGTGTGACAGTCGGCTCTGCTACGACAACACACAACGGCCGGCATCACAAGCTTAAGCAGCGAAGGTAAGGCGCGTTATTACTCGAGTTGGGCAACTAGTCACCGGGAGAAAGAGAATATCATTGTCTCATGCACGACGGACTACTTACGATGTGATGGCTGTTGCCTTCTGCGGGATCTGCTCCTCCTCAGACGACTCAGATTCGGACTCGGAGTCCGATCCGGTGGCAAAAAATCTGCTCATGGCTAGCGATTACCTGAAAAGAAATGGTCAAACATCAACAAAACCGGCCTCAACCTGACGAGTCATATTACGCACGCGTTGCTCAGCTGCTACAAGTGAAGGACAAACGAATCTGCTATCTTTTACATACTTACCCTAGTTTTGACAACCCGGCAATGGAACTTGCATACATCGATACCATATTGCGTCAGCGCTGTTCACGCGCTTACAATGCATAAGTAAGTAACTCGTTGAAGTTTTGTAATGGATGTGAACCTACTCGCATGCATAACTGCCCATAACTACAGCGCCGATTTTGAAGAATTCCACTGACATACGGCTAGCAAGGCGAGTCACTTCGGCGATCGCACTCGAAACGTCCGAGCGGCTACTAGTAAGTCCACAACGCTAAGCTGCTCTAAACGGTTCCCGAACCCTTTTTGCACAAATGCTACGATTCGCATGTGTTTACAATGACGAAAATGCCAGCGTGACCACTTCGCCAACGTTGAAATAACACCAGTGATCAGCGGTCACGCCGGCTTCCATGCCGCCGATGAGAGCGACGAAACGCCGTGAATCAAGCAGCTGCCGCCGGTTAACTCATCATCGCCGTTGATCACTAGTCATAAAGTCAACTAAGCGTTACTAATGAGAAGAATACTTACTTTCGCACTCGTAAGAAAGCTCACAAACTCAGAGACAGGCTTAACACACGTAAAACACGGCAACGGAGCTACAAGTGAAAGAAGGAAAGTAGGAAAACAAAATATATACCAAAAATTGTCTGCTCAACGTTGCTAGCATAAGCAATAGATAATGACCAAAATGAGACGATGATCACTTCGAAGCGAAAAACAAGTTTTCACTAATGTTTAGTGCAGATCATCTTAACTGTAAGTACTAGTGTGATTATTTTATGTTATAGAGTATGAATAGCACAGATGAGCACTGGTAGTTGACGAGCACTTTAATTGATTTGGCATAAGACATTGGCGGGAAATTCGTGTGTTTTGAGTGGTGTAACTTGTTTAACCTCGGTTGAGTAAAATTAGAGCACCACGAACCAATGATTGTCATCGGTAAATATTCATGTACTTATGAAATAAGTACCGCTAACGTTTAGATCCTCCTTAGATGTTCCGTGGTATTGCCGCATTTTGCTGATAACATGCGCAGCTACGTGAGTACGGCGTCCTTTAATGAAGATAAGAGTCGAAGACTTAGGTAAAGACAAAATATTATCGTGTTTTTGTTTCGTGGCCAGCCGCAACTTTCTTTCCTGTAAACAATCCGGCCTCTTCAGGGTGCGTGTCGACCTTCGGTAATAGAACCGTTCTGTGAAGAAGTCCCAGAGGCTTGCGTTCGGCGTTGTACTATACACGGCACAGTACGCTGTCCGTGAAACCATGACGCCGAAGCAGCACAAAAGCGACACAATCCGGGGTGTGCAATACCACGTGTGCGCATCTTCAATCGTTCAACACAGCGAGTGGTATCACGTGATTGCCTTTGAGCCGCAGGTCCGGGTTCTCAATGTCCTTGAAGATACCTTTGACGGCACGGTCGACATCTTGTCCGAAGGACACGCCTATGACGACCAATGCGATGGACACAAACAGAACCACGACCACAGTGAAAATGTTCACCACGTAGTCGGGAATGATTGGCGGTGGACGTTTGTCTTGGACAGTCACCACGTCAGGTATGCTGTCGACCACGGACGCTTCTTCTATGTCCAAACTTGGCATGACGGCGTTGTTACCTGTGCCCCGGCCTTGAAATGAAGGTGCAGCTCTTGGTTCAAGGCAGTGCAAGTAAGTTGTTGTTGTTGTTTTCCTATTGTTAGTGGCGCATACCCACTGTGGGGGATTGGCCAAGAATCGAGTGGTTTCAACATTTACTGTTCATATTTGGAATGATGGAGGTTTAACAGAAAGATTACCGATAGCCTAGGAAAGTGTGGTGCTAAATGTAATGCATAAAATATTTACATAAACGAATTTATTCTCAGAATAGAGCAATAATCAGATTTTATACGTGTATAGTTATGTGAACCTGTTAGGATAATGAAACTGGTTAATTAGTCAACCTATTAGTTTCATCAATATAGTCCCGGACGGCCGCGCATACTGTCGCATTAGAGAAACCAGAAATGGAAGCTCCAAAAGACAAAATGACAAGCAGAGATAAGTCCATACCAATACCACGTAAAGGTATTTCTAATAGGGTTTTTCGTAATGTGTTAAACCGCCTGCAGGTCAAAAAGAAATAGTCTATTGTTTCCAGTTCATCACAGAACGCACACAGTGGCGAAGGTGCCTGAGTACACCTGTGTTTATAGAAATTTAGATTTGGTACTCGGCAACGCAGCCTTGTGATAGCTACTTCTTGTTTTCGAGTGCGGCAAAAGTCTCTTCGCCAGGGATACAATAAATGGCGATAATCTGTAGAGTTTGTTAGTGCTGAACCTTTAAAGACTTAATTGCATAAGCGTACGTCTGCGGAATCGAGCAGCACTCACATAAGCGGATGATGGACAGAGTGGTAGAATTGGTTGGCTGATTGACGACTTAGCTAAGGAATCGGCCATTTCATTTAGAAACAAACCTTTATGTCCAGGCACCCAAACTAATCGCACTTTTCTCAAATGCACAGGTACTAGTGCACGGAACGCCCTTGTTACGTGATTATTAGCACCAACATAAAGTGTTGCACAGAGAGATAGGGAATCTGTTATTATGACAGCTGATGTAATTGCTGTATCTAACTTGCGTAAGGCGAGCACTACTGCCAGAAACTCAGCCACAAAAACAGGTATAAAATCGGGTAGTCGAAGGGAATAAATCCAATTTAAAATCGGACTGAAAATACCAACCCCTGACTTTTCGTCGTATTGAGATGCGTCTGTAGCAATAATAACGTTCTTTGTAATACGGCGCAGGTGATCTTGTAGTAAACCATCCAAAATATTATGGGGAAGTAATCTGGCATTATTAGGAAAAATGTCGTCGAATCGAATTTCCACCGGGGCTAAATTATCACGACTCGGCAAGTAAGCTTAGGCGCTGCAGCGGATCACGTGGCTAAGCCACGTGCACGGCGTCCATTTTGACAAATATTCACCGATGACAGATTTTGCGTTGCTGAGAGTTCGACAGCTGAATTTTGCGTGGTACGACCACGGGAGCATGGAAGTAGGAAGGTTAATTCCGGCAGCATTTGTACTAGTTCTCCTCGCTTATTTTCCAAATAGAGAAATGTATCGTGTACGCATAAAAGACGAAGATCAGCCGCCATCACGCGCAATGTTCTCGCGTGTGCGCGTTGGATGCCGTGGAACCGGATGGGCGCAAAATGATCTCGCTACGAAGCACTTCAGTACCGGCCGTCTGAACCGCAGGTAATCTTCTCATCAGCACGTGCTTTTCCTAATAACGCATTGATGTACGTTTGCGTCATTGCGTTTATTCGACAATGCATTGTATATTCGCATCAGAGGCAAATGCTGAAGGAAGACCCCCCCCCCCCTCCCCAACACACAGCTCACTTTTTCAAGCACTAAATTTCGGCACTCCAGTCCTCTACTTTTTTATCTTTTCTGTGAAGGTAGGATCATACTTTTTTGTGTGTGGAAGAATGTGCGATAACCTTTCATTAACATTTAAACTTGGAAATGTCTGGCTCCGGCTGCTCTGCTTGTTGCCCAAATTTTTTCCCTCTATAGCAAAACTTCGTGGATGATGGATACAATATAGAGGCTTTGGAAGTGGTCAAGCTTGAAAGGAGGTGGTGGGCAGTTACTTCAGCATATTACTCCTCTAAATTTTTCTAAGTTAGCATTGGTCTGACTGATTCTATTCTCCAAGAACATAGTAACATGTATTTAACGGTGGTTGAACTTGTAGTGGTAAAACTTACGTGACAGGAAATTCATGTTGTTTTCCATCTTCCAGCACGCCAATACATATGGGTATTAAATGTCCAGCAAATCGCCTAGCCCTGTGCGGGCCTCACTATTGTACTTTCAGGAGAGTCAGTTGAATCCTGTACAAATTGCAAGCAGCCCCACATATTTCTCAATAAATGGAGACTATGTGGTGAAGGTTAAAGTTTGGTGTGTCAACATTACCACTCCACTTTTAAAATGACCACAGTTGTGTACAGTGGTATCCTTCACAGCTTAACTTCACTTTCTAAAATTACATTACAACCTTCAAGCAAACACTGTACTCCGACTTCAATGTTTCCCCATTTACAGTGGTAGTCATTTACACAAGTATTTTCGCCACTAATGAATTCCCAATTACATTACTGTGAGCTGCTTAGTAGATTCCTCTTCAATGCAATTGTTCTAATAATACATTTCTATTCTTCAATGCTATTGTTCTAAGTAATACATTTCTCATTCCATTTTCAACGTGAAAAATTCATAGCTTGACCAAGGCAACATCGTGCCAAAAGATGCATTGCCTCCCAAGGCAGTGGTCATGGTACTTCCTGCAGTACACATAAATTTTAAAAACAAAAAATGAAGTGAAAGTAATGAAATGAAGCTATCACTTGGCGTTGTCAGAAAGGAGAGATTCTACAATGCTTATCCTTCCAAGTTTTACACAACACAGTTTTATCCAAATAACACCATCAAGACACTATGAGGCTCCTGCGCTGAAATGCACTAGCTATCCCTCTCATCATTGATATATAAGGCATCGCTACCGACTACGGCATTAGGTGATGGCACAAGCTCGGCGGCTGCCGCAGAAAGGAAAAAGATGAAACAAACAGCAATGTCTCCGTTTAAGCTGCGATAGTTATTATGCACGATGTATAAATCATGTCGCACTGTTAGCCCAAACACCAACATTTTTCTGCAATAGCAGTCTATAGACACACTGTTGAATACAACGTTACCAGAACAAATCTCACATGGTAAACACTCATTCGTGATGATGCTCTATCAAGACTGGCTTGCTTGTGCAAGATTTGGAAGGGAGGTAGTCATAACTGGTTAATTTGTGATGATGCTCTATCAAGACTGGCTTGCTTGTGCAAGATTTGGAAGGGAGGTAGTCATAACTGGTTAATTTGATCCCAATAGGAAGTGCTTTGTGATGCTCTTAATTTTACCACGTTCTGAATGTTCAATGTGAGAGCACATTACCTCGGGATTGCTGAAGTCTTTGCAGCAAGTGTTTGAATTCTCTAGTTTTCTGTGATTTTTTTTGTTGTAAGACCTACCTTAAAAGATGGCTTGATGGGAATCAGTCTGCTACTATTGACATTCTGAGCAGCATAATTTAAGCCCAACAGTGCTGATTAAATGGAGTCAAGATTTCAGACGAGCGGCTAATAAACCGGAACTTCCTTTATTAAAGCGGAAATCTCAATGTACACATCTAACAAAGTGACAGCAACTGAAGGGAACAGAAGGTATAAGAAATCAATGAACATTTGCATATATACATACAGAATAATGAGAAAGAAAATTGTATACATTATTATTGTTACCACTAATTATCCTAATTGCAGGCATTGCTTGAGCATGCATTTCTATAATAATAAAACTGCACATTAAAAAGAAAGGCTGGCATACGTAAGCAAATAGCTGTTTTTGACGTAATTTTTTTCAGTACTTACTATAAACTTCGAGTAGGACACACATACGGGTCTGCCAGCTCTTTAATTTTGGTTGCAGCAGTGGCGCAATCAAACCGGCAAAAAAGTTAAGACTCTTCGAGCACTATCGAAAAACGTGACGGCAGCAGCACGCGCGCCCAAACACACACACACTGGCTGCCTTTTTCTTCCCGTCTTGCCTTTCGGTACGGTGGCATCATCAGGGAACGAGTTGGTTCCAGAAGAGAAGTCCGTAGGAATGTCGAACGTAACGACGCAACGCTCAATCGGGCGACGAAAAGACTTAGGACTTCTTATACTCGATCCGTTCCACTTTGACCTCATCCCCTATCAGCTGGTAGACGTAGGTAACCACGGTGGTCGACTGGATGTCCATGAGCACGAAGGATGGGATGACGTTGCTCTCGAGCGCGTTGTAGGCACCCGTTGCCGATCCCGGGTTGATGTAGAACTTGTTCTCGTGCTCGTACGCTTCGAATCGGTGCGTGTGGCCCGATATGAGCACGTCAACGTCCAGTTGTCTCTGAAGCAAGGCCAGGCTGTCCGGATTGCCCCACGGCACGACCTGGTGGCCGTGGCAGAGACCGATGCGAAACTGGCCCACGGTGACCACCTTCTGCTCGGGGTAGTTGAGGTTCTCGTCGAAGTCGCCTCGCACGACGTGAACGTCGCTCGCCAGGGTCTTTAGGTAGTCGTACGACTCCTTGGTGCACAGGTTTCCCGTGCACAGGATGTGCTGGATGCGGCCGGGCACCAGCAACTTCTTGAACTTAGCTGGCAGGCTGTGGCAGCGATGGGGTACGTGCAAATCGCCCAGTACGAGGACCAGCATGATCCGTTTTTCGAAGCCGGCTGCTGGCACTGTGGAAGAATGGTTGCGAGGAACGCGCCTGGATTATCGTTACCCTGCGGCTGGTTAATTTATCCCCACCCGGTGGTCAGCGAACGGCCGAACACCGCCTCCCTTTCGGATACCACACGCTTACGATGAGATGACGGCTAGAGAGACGGTGCACTCGGCGTTTCCAACGTATCTGTTAGTGTAGCAACAATCTTACAAAAGTAAACATATAATTGAGTGCACGACGTTTACGCCGTCAGGGGTGCTTAAGTCGCTACCCACTCTACAAGTAAGATGTTTTAGTATTAAAAGGCGCAGCTAACGCTTGCAGCGTCGCTATGTGGCGGTAGTTTTAGCGAATGCATCTTTTTGAAGCATAGACAGACGCTACTAAGTTTAGTTATCTGTTAGCGCACACGATAACGCATAGCTTGCGCACTAACCAAGCTATTGCAAATAAAAAAGTTGCTTGAATTATTGTGAGTAAAAGCTAGGTCACTTTAAGCATCAAACTAAGAATTGTTTTTCAAGGCACCAAATAGACCATATGGTGTATAGGTGTTCTGTGGTTAGATGCCGCACGGGCCACAAACATTTTGATTCAAGCAATGTGGCGACAATCATTCCTCTATCAAACTGTCATGTGACGCCGAAGTGACGTCGTAATTACTGCGTTTTTGTTTTAGTTTCGTTCTCGGCCGGGGTTGTCGGCTAGGAAAAGTCGGAGCGATCGTGTTGCGCCTGGCGCGATGGGCTCCCGTTTCTTATGCAGCTGCTGCTGACTTGGTGCGCGCATGTGTCATGCTGGACGAGATTTGTCGCACGCATTTGCAGCGTTCAACCGCTGTGCAGCCGCACAACACGTTCCTTGTTGCTTATGTAGCAGGCATTCAAACGACAATCCGGAGAACATGAGGAAGTTTCCCGGACGTGACGGAGCTGGGACCGCTCTCTGACCGTCGTCTTGAAGCCCGCACCAATCGAAATCGCATAATCTTCACTCACTAATCTATGCTATTGGCTGGACGGCGATTGCGGAATTCGGTGAGCAAGTGGTCTTGTTGCTTTGGTGTGGTCTTCGAGAACGGAGCCTGTATGCGGCTTCTTTTTAACAAAAGAAAAGGGACAAGGAAAAGAAAAGCTATCGGACGTGGTGCCTCAAGTTTATGTCGGGTTTTCGGGCGCTGCATCGCAACTGATAATTTGCAGATAATACGATGGCCTTGAGGAAAAAAAGAAGAGTAAGATATAGTAACTAACGAGATTGCAAGCTCGACCAACAGGGTGCCGTGGAAAGGTGGTGTGATAATATAACAAATCCTCCGGCTCCACACACGCGAATATGTAAACTGGATCTGTGAAGCTGGATGTGCGCCAAACCTGTTGAATACTGCAGCATTTTCCGCATACTGTAGTGCCGCGCGCACTAGACCGCGAAAGATGCGCGCTGTGTGATTTCGGCTGTCTGAACGTATGGCAAGCGGAGGTGCATCGTGTTTTTCACATAGCCTGAAAGACAATTTCGGACACACAGCACGGGAAAGAGGAAGCTAGCGTGCACCGCGGTAATGTGACCTTTTAAATAGTACAATGATTGTACACTGTGTTTTTCTCTTGTTTATTTTCCAGTTTTCTTCGCCTCTGCATATCAAGCGTGATCAGAACAGCGTCTACCATGCCTCCAGAAAGCGCTCCAGCCAACAAAATGCTCCGAGACTTCCAGTGAGTGACCTTGCATGCACATATTCGTTGCACATTTATTTTATGTGCGAAGCACTTCAGGGACGATCAATTTCATGTGGCATGATCACGCTCACTATAAAGCACTCGGTACAGACCATTACAGGGCCAGCAATGCTTTACGAATGGGAACCGCTGGTCGCCCATGGGACACACTTCCTCATGTAGTGGAGCTGCCGTATGTTTTTTTTTTTTGTTGAGCTATTTATCGTGCAAGGGTAAAAAAATGAGCCTACAATAAACACTCGTAAAGCCTGTTCTGTTACAAACTTCTAAACACTGCATACGCATAAATGAATTATGATATACCCTCGGCAAAGTTTTCTTGAACATTATATGCGTTTCTTTCCTTGCAATCTGACATTCTACCCGCAAAACGCAAGCATTTCATTCGTCTAACCCCCAATTATGTACAGGCTGTTTCATACTTCAAGAAAAATCTTGAGCGCATTGCAACGTATTCAGAGATTTCCCCCAAGTGTGAAACAGCCTGTACATACAACTTATATGCCATAGCAAAGAAATGAACTGTAGCACTGTATGATGTCACCATGTTTTTAACTCATCCTAGAGCTCAACATTGTGTTTTGACAAAATGAATGAAACGAGTGTACTAAATAATGTAATAGAATAAAAAAGCAAATTAAATTTTATGTAATACAGCTGCTCTTTTTATTTTGTCCAATATCTTTTTTTCTATATACTTTGATTCCTGATTAAGACAGGTGGTTCGCCATTGACCGTTTAAAATCAAGCATTCGTGGTAAAGGACAGCGATTGTGACGCAGCATGCCTCCCTGTGTTTTTGTTTGTTTCAGGATTAATTTTTTGATAAGCTATTCTTTCTTAAATTCTAACTAGAAATGTTAGCTTGGAAACAACATCGAAAAAAGAACGAGGACACAGAAACGGAGTACACATTCGAACGCTGAACTTACAACTGACATCTGTATTGCACCGACCACTCTTTTTACGGCGCACCAAACGCGCACACCATTCCTATCAAGCCGCCAAACAAAAGCATCAGGTAGGCAAACTATGTGGTCACTGGAAGCCATCACGTGTACACGAAAGTTACCTACCTGATGCTTCTGTTTGGCTGCTTGATAGAAATGGTGTGCGCGGTTTGTAGCGCTGTAAAAAGAGTGGTTGGTGCAATAACGATGTCAGTTGTAAGTTTAGCACCCATATGTGTGCTGTGCTTCTGTGTCTTCGTCCTTTTTGTGTTGTTGTTTACCTGCTAACAATGTACCAACTCGCCCAAATCAAAGTAAAATCCTTTTTTCCACCTAAAAATCCTTTTTTCCACTTTGTATGAGAAATTTTGCAAAAACACCTTTGTGGCTTTAGCTTGCGCATCTATGTCCGCAGGGTGTACATCCTGACATGGAATGTAGTCTGTCGAGCACCGATCGCAGACCTTCGCAGTGCCTTGGGCCTAGAGCCTCCCATAATTCCAGAGGCGCTGCCAGACATGTACGCCATTGGGTGAGTCTTCACACAGGTGAAGCATGCTACGCTGTCCACCAACCTCATAGTGACATGTACTGGCATTTATGGATAATCTGGACAATTATTCAATGTTTCTGAATCTTGAGAGGAATGTGACATTTCTTTCATTTAGACCATTGAGATTTCTTTATGTTCACCCGACTCTAAGGACTCAATCTGTGATGCAACTGTATCTGATGGTGCACAACGGCATGCAACCGATGCAAATTATGATTTAAACACCTTAAAGATGAATTTTTGTGAGGCCAGTAAAAAATGATCCTGCATTGTGCCCATGGATTGAAAGACAAGCACATAAGTGTATCAAAGAATATAGAGTACTCTGTCAGGTGTGAAACAGTGTAGGTCAGAGTGTGTCATAAAAAAAAAACAGATGCAGTCAACTTTTTTTTCATTTTAAAGCATTAAAAAAAGTTTGACATTTGATTATTTCCGCAAAGCTGGGTAATAAATCTGCAGAAGCAGAAAGAAATGCTACTGGAATGTGGGACAGCATTCTGCACACATGTGCTTGTGTTCATCCACGTGGGACTGAATGTTAGGTACACGAATTCGAACAAAGCTGCGAAAAAGGAACAGCTTAGGCATACATGACCATTAGCTTACTATTTGCAGTTGACTGAGCTATCCCCATTCTTTTTTTTTAAGTTTGATTAGTTAGCTAATCAGTAAATATTAAGTGTGAAATATTTAAAATATTCACTTCAGAATTCAGTTGGGTTGAAAAATAATTGAGTGTGCTCAAAACACACAGGGATGTTTCTGCAATGTGTTTTTTTAGGGCTACTATGGAAACCTACGAAATATGAAAAGAAAAAGAGTAATACGTGCCACTGATGTATGTCTATATTACAGCACTATCAATTGAATTTCCAAAAAATAAGTGCCGTGTATGCAACGTAAAGAGAACAGTGATGCTAAAGTGCACTACTGTTCGATATTGTCATCGATAAGGTGGCACTGAAAACAGATTTAGGCTCACTCGTCTACTTGTTTTACAATGCTCATGCATGCATTGTCTGGAAACAAGGCTGCAAGCACTGCCAATCATATGTGCGAGCGTACACGTAATGCCTTTTCCCCATTTTTTCATGAGCTTTCTTCAGAGCCCTAGCAAAAAAAAATGTCCCAGGAATATTGTCACGTAGCCATAAATTGTATAGGGTTCATTTAGCAAAGTTTATCGGGGTGAACTTGTGCTCTGCAAAAGACTCAAGGTAAAATGCAAGCGATGAAGTAACAGCTAACCAAGCATGCACAGGTGAGCGTCGGAGGAGAAAAAAAGTCGCCTGTACACTTCTGCGAGCATTTTTACATCCACGTCAGTCCTAGGGGAACCACCGGGTGGACAAAACAGTCTCCTTCTTGTGATGAGAGACACCTCATGAGGGCAGCCACCGTGTAAACATAACATTCATCCCGTGACGTGACAACAGGGCCTATCAGATCTCTGTCCCTATCAGATTAGATACCCTGTGCCACATGCGAGAGAGAAAGAGGGAAGGTCAGGCTTAGCTGTGAAAATTAATAAGACAACCTGGCTTGGCCAGATGTTGGAAGCTAAACACATAAGGAAAGGCATGGCTCGTGGCAATATCAAAGGATGTTTCCAGGCTCAACAACTTTCCCTGCCAAGCTATCATGGTGTACAAAGTACTCTAGGTGGTCCAAAATGATTGTGAATACCTAATCGGCCAATACAGTCTTAATTGCCCAAAATGTGAAACTTGCTGTTTTATTATATTTTTAACTTGCTTCAAGATGCACCAAAAGAGGGCGGTCGATGATGATGGCAACACGGGGCAGATAACAATTGGCATTCATACAGTCTAAAAACTAATATGGAAAAAAAAAAACAATGTACAGGTTCCAGGAAGTGAGTGCGAGACCTCAGCACCTCCTGTCCCAAGCCTTTTTTGAAGAGCCCTGGATTCAAGCCATCAGGAATGCCCTGCACAAGTACAGTTATGTCAAGGCAAGTCTGCGTGTTAGATGTCCCAAATTCTAGCTCCTCCGAGCAAAACCGGCACCAGTTGCACTGATCCTGCACTACCACAGTTTAAACACGTGCACATATTTTACCTGAGGTTCCCCAAATAAATGCTCAACAGGGATGGTGAAAAAAACCATAAACTGATCAGCAGAAATCTTTTCATAATTTTATTCTCCGAAAACAGCTAGACAGAAATTGTAATATCCTCCAGAATTTACATGGCCACTGTGCCATAAAAGAAGTATTGCAATGTCGCAAATGTGGTGTTGAATGTGTTTCATCTATATTTCATTAAAAAAAAGCTATGCAAAACTTGACAGGCTGACCTTTTGTAAATAAAATGGCTTGAGGCTGTAGAGCAGTTCTTCTTCACGTACAGACTGGCATACAGAACTGCTGTAAAGCAAGTCTTGTGTACAGCCTGTGACCTGTAGGACATCAGTTGTCAGCACGCTCTCAAAAATGGCGGTCAATTTCTGTTTGCACTCTTGATTATAGTCGGTAGGCAAGTAACCATGACAGCAGCCTTTGCACGCTTTAATAACAAATGGTAGGTGTTTGATGCTGTTAATAGTAACACAACGCAACAGGATGATGAAGGTGAATGTCACCCCTCAATGTGAAATGTGAATCAAATAGCCCTAATGAACATTCACTCTTACGTTTCCACAGTTTTTTCTGGTAACAAGGGAAAACTGAGCTGTAATTGCATTATAATTATTTTAGAGCCAGTTCAGGAATTGCTTCTTATACTGCTACATCACTCTCCAACTACGTAGGTTACAATGGATAACTGTAGCACAGCTCTCAAAATTCTGGTAACAATGTCCGTTTCAGTGGCGTGAGCATAGATATTGTTTTTTTGCAACAACTAATACACTGCTGTCCCTCGAGGCCATGCTGTCTTCTGAATGCATATTTACGTATGAAAGATTAGCCATATACCTCTGACATTTGTTCGAAACTAAGAGCATTTTAAAAATACTTGCACTCGCCTGAATGCAAAGCATTGGATGATCAAGAACAGGGTTCTTCTCTGATTGGCAGGTAAAGCATGTGCGTCTACAGGGCCTCATCTTGACCATCTTTACCAAGCGCGAGCACCTGATACAGCTGCGGGGCATTCAGTCTACGTACACCCGGACAGGTCTCGGGGGTGTCTGGGTGAGGCTGGCTGCAGTTTTGCTTTATTTTGTTGTGCGATACCTTTAATCGTAGCATTAGTGTCGAATCACTACAGTCAAACCGCCTCAAAAGTGCGTGGCATGAGTTTGTACATTTTCTATTAGTGTATCACACTGAGAGCAAGAGTAGCCAGTTTTCTCCCTGTGAGGCAAAACCTCGAAGCAGTATCCGGTTCCGATTCGGTCAACATAACAACTGGGCCGCTCATGCTCCATGCTCCTGATACACCTCTTCAGAGCCCACAGCTGCCGCAGGGTTTTGCCCCGCAGAGCGAAAACCAGGTAACCACGAGCTCTACAAGACGTGGCTGCGGCTGTACATGTCAATGCTTTGAATTTGTTCCAAGTTGATGTACCGTGCAAAGTCATTTGGTTGAATTTGCAAGTTGCGATGTGCACCATTAAGTAATCACTACAAACTTAGTCCAATTTCAGTTCTACGCATGTACAGCAGAATCACTGCAAACAGAAATTGCTTGAACGAAAGTGTTGCCTAGCAGAACTGACTTTAATTAGTACTTTTTATTTGAATACTGCATCCCTATGCAACATTCACAGCGAAAGAAGCTCTTGCTAAGGGGAACATAATTTTTTTTTGCCTTCAGGTGCCCTTTAATAAAATTCTGCCATAATGTGCACCTGTTTAGGGATCACAAATGTGCTGTTTACCATTCAACTGTTATGTTAGATTAATTAACTTTTCAGCAAGCCAAATGGATAGCTGAAACTAATTGATGAATTCCTTGCTGTAATTTTGTACTGGAATGTACATTTTTGCTGTTATATGGTCACCATCGGCACCCACAGAAATGATAAATGGAGGGCAGTCGAAGTTTTGACAACAGGGCTTTTATGACTAATATTGGGCACATATTTACTAGCACTGATTGTTAATACCCAATCTGATGGTGTGGTAGTTGTTCTGAAGTGAAGCAACTGAATATTGCCTTCTTTTTCTCTGTCTTAAAGGGCAACAAAGGTGGAGTGACCATACGGCTTTGCGTGTACGGTTGCTCCATTTGTTTTGTCAACAGCCATCTGGCTGCTCACGAGAGTGAAACATTCCAGCGGATAAATGTGAGTATTGCAGTGATCACCAGTTACGTTAAACTATGAATAATGCCATAACTAGTGAATATTGCTATAATCTTTTAAACACAAACATGACTGTAATATTCAACTATACATTTGGACGAATGAGGATCCCCCTGTTATATTGAACATGCGCGAACGTGCTCAAATAGTTGTAATTTTTGCATCCAAGGAAACGGTCATAAAACAACCAAATGAAGCACTTTTGTCTGCGCGAAGTGACTACCTCCTCTGTACTTGCAGGAGTATAACACAATAATTGAGAAGCAAAGGTTTTTTGACACCCAGGCAACAAACATTTTGACGCACGAGTAAGTGAACTTCCATTATTACATGTTGTCAAGATGGCAGTTGTTTTTGCTCTTATGCTTACCTTTTGCCTGTGCTCTTTGCAAACAGTTACACGTTTTGGTTCGGGGACCTGAATTTCCGTGTGGATGACTGCACATTGGAGGAAATGAGGGCTGCTATTGAGAACAACACCTATAGCCAGATGCTGTCGAAAGATCAGGTAAAAAAACCGACGTAGTAACACATCTGCGGGATTTTACCGAATTATACATTGCTGCCAGATAAGCATGGTCATGTAGTAGTGTAAATCTATGTTTAACCAGTACCTTGAGTTTCTGCCTGTCTGCAGTTTAAGTCACTTGGACTGGTGAAAAGCATTGTTTTATCACTGTTGCCACAGATAGGTTTTTCAGATCCCCTGTGCGCTACCATATATAGCACACCCAGTGGACAGAAATCTGCTTAAAGGAGCAGTGACACCTAATTTCAAACTTGAGATGTAGTGTTCATTCCATTACTTAGTATGCACTAGTTTTTTTTAGCAATGTATGAATAGTGTCTAAAGAGCGTCTAAAGGCTCAACGCACATTCCTGGCCATGAGACATCGACAGTATTTTGGCGCAATCGGCAAGTTCCTAGTCCTTGCCTCAAGTGCTGTGTGACGATGAGCAAGCCGTAACGATGTTGACAATTTTAATGTCATCGCGGTGTCTCCATGTGGTACCGTCTGGCAGCGGCGCCTGGCTGTTTAGAAACAGCTTCACTTGCTTTATTTTGCTTAGTTTGTGTGAATACTGTGTTTTCGTTCTAATGATCATGTTTCGTATCCTTAATAATGAATTATACGTTTCCAGTTTCTCGGGATTTACTCTTGTAAATACTAACAACACGAGGTTTTCAGCTACCCGTAATCTACTTCTACCTGAAGTACGCACCAACTATGGTCAAATGACGGCAAGATTTTCATGCATAACACTGTGGAACATGCTGCCTGTTGATCTCAAGTCATGCTCAATGTACTCCTTTAGTAAGCGCTTGAAGGTATTGTTAAATGACGTATGACTTGAATGTTTTCTTTGGGGTTTCTTTGTTTCAAGCAAATTGTCACTATTGCTAATATGGCCCTACGTTTTTGCACCATTTTCTTTAAATATTGCTGTGATTTCGGCGCTGTTTGCTGACTAAAAAGCTAATCCTCTTTTTACTTTTTGTTTGGAGGTCCCCCTGACAGTTTTTACTTTGGGACCTCCGATTGTTCATTTGCCATGCAAAAAATGTATTCATAGAAATGTATGTATTCTTGAGTAAATAAATAAAGAAAAGAGTCTCCTGTTGCAAATGTCTTTCACATTAATCAAGTGTGAATATAGGTAACATTCAAAGTGAGAACAACACCCCATGAGTGGCCACAGTACCTACAAGAGTCTGCACATGGGCCCCAAAATTATTCACTTGAGCAATGTTCCTGAATTCAGTTGGTACGTGTTATACGGGCTTGCTCCCGTCTGCTGCGTAGTTCAGCATTGTGGAAAAGCGAGAAAGCAAAATTTGGCTGTTTAACGACAAAACTGTAAATGCACGAAGTGGTGTAGTAAGTAGACTTTCAGTAAAACAACTGGCCCAGGTGTGATTCATTTGATATTTGTTTTCTGCACCCGTTCATCTCTCAACAAACTGATATCCCTTTAAATGAAACGTACTCGTACACGGTTATCAGTCGGTCAAAAGGGTATGGTCATTCGTTATTGTGGTCTGTGAGTATAAATAGTTCAACTTATCTATGCGCTATCAGTTAAATATTTGGCTACTGCTCACTTGATAAGTGTTTCGAGCTATTGGCTGACATACATGTTTTGCTGCATTCTTAATTTTTTAGTTGAACCGCGTGCGCAGCAAAGGTGAAGCCTTCCACGAGTTCTGCGAAAATGACATTACCTTCGCACCAACCTACAAGTTCCAGATTGACCACGTCGGCTACAACTACAGGTAAACCGGTACTCCAAAAACTGAACACATGTAATGATCAGTGTAGAGAAAAAGATGGATAATATAGTAGTAGTATAAGATGCAAAGAAAATGACATGGGTTAGACCATTAGAGTGTCAATGTGAGCTGCCGTGTGCATTTTGGTCTTCAGGGCTGGTGACCTGTGGCATCAACCAATAACGGGAAATAATGCCACACAATTTGGAGGCCACAAAGCCTTAAAAAAAACTAAACAATTACCTATATACTCGCATAATGATCGCACTTTTTTTTTCCAGAAAATTGACTCCAACTTCGGGATGCGATCAGTACGCGGGGTAACTTTTTCGTGAAAATATACTCTGAGCACCGGAAACGCAAAAAAGTCGCTAATCAGAATTCTTACAGTAGCTATCATGAGCATAACCAAAAATAAAAATAAATTAAGGCTTACCTTAGTAATAAAATGCACGCATTACGCAGGAGCTACATGCATGGTACACTGCCCTTTTATTTTTTACCTCTCTGACCCCCTAACGTTCATTTAGAATCCGTAGCATCACTGGCGTCAGTGTCGTCGCCGCACGATTACCTGTCGGGACCGGCAGTGTCTATTTCGTCGAGCGCGTTGGAAATACCAGCGACAGTCCATTCCGCTGCATGAAGCGTGTCGTCCAGCCGGAACTGGCGCGGATGTCCTTTGTGGCTATTCCCAGCCTCCGGGAAACTGTACGCCTGCGTCCGTATGATGTCTAATGACACTGCATAACCGTCCTTGCGCATGTCCTTCACGTATTCGAGGACTGCCTTTTCAATGTCAGGGAACTTGCCATATTTGGGTCCACGGAAAGCCCATCGCATGCTGTTAGTAGCCATGAGCATGTCGCGCTGTTTTTTCCAATATCGGATCCGGATTTCGTCGACGCCGAAATGTCTGCCGGCAGCGCGGTTGTTGTGCTTTAGCGTGTAGTCAAGCGCCTTCTGCTTGAACGCGGCAGTAAAGCTCACATACCGCCCCATGGTGAAACGGCGCTTCAACAGGTGATCACAAAGCACTCCAAAAAAAAGAAGTGGCCTCAAGAAAAAAAAAACAAAAAAACATTGCTGCGGGAGGAACACAGGTCGACCAACAGATGGCCGCCGCTGTAACAGTGCGGGATCTCAAAACAAGCATGGCGCCTGACGGAGTGAAGCACTCCGTGGAGTGAAGCCACCGCATTCTTTTTCTTCTTTGCGTCAGTTATGGTGGTTGTGAGTACGTCACACACATGAAAACAGTTTCTTCCATCTAAATAAGGAATGCTTTCATTTAAATCAGTAAATTTACGGCATCAGCATAGTGATGCCCGCTTTCAGATCACAGAAACAATGATAGGCGCGTTCAGCTAGACTTGGTACAGACATGTCGATGCGGCAAGTTCAGGGTGCGATCATTACGCAGGGGAAAAAAAAGTCGAATTTAAACAACAAAATTTAGGGGTGCGATCATTACGCGAGTAAATACATTACTAGAGATATGGTACGTTCATGTGAAGACTTGTAAACAAACTATTCTTTGGCTTGCGTAGCCAGCGCAAGCCAGCCTGGACTGACAGGATCCTCTACCGCTTCACCAAGAATGCTTACGACAATGTGACCCTTGATCTAAAACAGCACCAGTACGTCAGCCACGACCTGTACATCCAGAGTGACCACAAGCCCGTGTCTGCTTTCTTCACTCTGAAGGTACTGCTACGTGACCAACATAAAATTGTCGATTTATTGCTGCTTTGCGTCGATGAACTCGAAGAAGCTTTTCAGTTTTCAGTGAATATTGTTAGTAGAAGTAGTGCAGCAGTTACTAAATAATTCTTATATCCTATAGAACCTGTAAACGAGGAATTTTTTGTAAGGTCGTGGTGGCAAAATGTTTGTTTTTTTGGGTACAGCTTCTCCTCAGTGTGGTGGCTCCTTATTCCAAGCCTTTCTCAGCATTGATTCTTTAGCTTTGAAAAGACTACTGAAAAGATAATGCAAATCACCATTTTTTGGAAGCAATCTACATCATCAGAAATTGCACTAAAAGCAATACCTTTATTTTAATCGGAGAACAAAAAAATGTTTTCAACATTGAAAGTTAGCTTATAATTATAGGTGAATTGGGCATTTTTATTATGACGAGCTAAGCTAGTGGCATGCAAAATGTGCACACACGCTGGGTTTATCTGAAGGGAGGTAAAGGAATTGAAGCACCATCCGTGTGTGAAAAAACGAAACGGAAGTGCATGGATCTGCTAAAAGAGCCTCTGAGTATGTAAATTGGGACATTTCATTACGACATCCTCAGCTAATGGCACGCAAAATGTGCAGGCGCACTGGGTTTATCTGAGGAGAGGTAAAAGGATTGAAGCCCTTGCGAGGGTAAAAGCCTCCTAGATGATTCCCATCACGCCTGGAATGGCAGTCCCCATTAGAAGTGCTCAGCAAACTGCATCTGCAATATATCGCTTGCTTAATAGTTTCTTCATTATAGGCAGACTAAGTGAGAACAAACACTGTGCAGAGCTATCATATGTTTTATCATGAAATTGCTGCTGAGAGCAAGTATGGGGATTCATTATGTAGCAATGTGCACCAGCACTAATTGCTGCGTTTGATTTTCATCCAGGTGTTTGCCAAGCCTGAGCAACCAGTCATCTACTTTCTTCCTGTGGGTACTTGGATCATCAATCAGGACAGCTTTGCCTGGTACTACGCAAGTGCAGACACCGAACTCAAGTCCTGGGATTGGATCGGTCTCTACAGGGCAAGTAGTACATCAGTACACTCACATAAAAAAAGTTTGCACCCCCTGGGAACGTACCTTGTGCCCGAACACTCGGTCGCCTGTCTTGCTGGCGTGTACGTTCCTAAAAGCTAAATGCATGTGTGACTCATATCTCCAAAGCTATGTCGTGTATTCTGCGCACCATGTAAGAGGTTGTTCTTTTCGTACTGCCTTTGCTTGAGCAATGTAATGTCCCTGTGGATGCACCACTCATCTGTCGCCTAGTGACTACCAAACAAGGCTTTATATTACCCAGTTTATTAAAGGCAAGTGGCAGTTTCATTAAACTACATTTACCTGCTTCCAGTGAAAGCTCATGAATATTCTTTAAGCTTCACTAGATTTCACTCTAGATGTTTGGTCTGAAGCGATGGAAGATATCTTAAGGCTGTTTCGAGATAGAAGCAGCAATTGTTTATAGTTTAACATAATATGGGCATACCATTTTCAGAACAAATTGTTCTGCAAGTACCCACAACGCTTCAGAGTTAAAGCCATCTCAACATTTTTGGTCTGGCTTATTAGGAGTAATATCATTATGCACTACAATGAGCCAACAGTGGAGCCATGTGCACAGAGCAAGGATTCCGATTTAAGAAACTTTCTTTTTTTGTTTTTTTTTTTTGCCACGGTAATAAGTCTTTGGGTTCGCGTGTTGGCTTTATGGTAACCATTTTACTTGGGCATCTGCATTGTTATCACTTGAAGTCTGTGCCACGTTCTGGGTCAGTAAGGGCGTCGGTGGTTTCACTGCTTCCTGCTGCTTTGTGCATTGCAGTGGTCTTTCACAATAACTCCTTTATTTCCATGAAATTACTAGCTGCATTGAATAGTGTTTTTTCTTTAGAACTACTGTTCGTTTGAATAATTTAGCTGATAATATTGCAACACTATGCTCATTTTCTTTGTTTAAGAAATGCTTGTAGTACTTTAATAGACCTGATTACATTTATGCTTTTATTTGTTCCCCTTTTGCAGTTTGATCTCGTAAATTTTGCGTTATCGATATGACAAAATCTGTTCTCTGAAAAGCAATTTTTTTTTCAGGGCTCATTTCAGTATTTTGCATTTTAAATCTACTATTTGGTGTTGTTTTTTAATTTTCTTTGCATTTATTATTCATATACTTACATCTATCATATTTCACTTCACATGCTCTTTGTGCACACTTTATAGTGTCACTTTATCAAACCAAGTTCTTTTGTTTACACCTAGTATAATCTCTTTGAGGCTGCAGCATCCCATTTAAACCAACTCATCCATCCATCCATTCTATTCATTCATTCATTCTGTCCATTCATCAAACAAATAAAAAAAATCGAGCATTGGCTATATCCTAAACTAAATAAAACCATTTAACTTCTGCAGGAAAACTTCAGTAGCCTGGAGGACCACTTGGGCTATGTCTGGGCATCAACACGTCCCACCGATGTCTATCCCACCCACCTGCGAACACGGCGTAGCCGGTCACGCTCTTCTCGAGGCAGTCAATCGCGACCCAGCTCTGCAGTCTCTGGTGCAGCCACCAGTGCGGCCCCTGGTGCAGCTCCTAGTGGAGCCTCTGCTGTGGCCTCTGACACGGCCACCAACTCTGCTGGGAGCACCCCAAGTGTGCCCTCGCGCCGCGCCAACAGGTCCCCGGCCGAAACAGAAAATGCAGCACGGTCTCTCTCTTGGCCACGCAACTCGGCAGACGAGCCAGGTAAAATTCAGTGCACCTTTGACATTCATCTTTGTTCCTAAAAGAGTACTGACATGATTTTAAGGCACCCCAAAAGGGACATTTTTCATTTCCAAGATATGCACTATTAAAGCTTTCCACTCACCATAGCCAGATGATAAATGAATAAAATATTTTGCTTTGACTTAGATGTTAAAAATTTTTGTCACCTAGCATCTGCATGGCAGCCCCGCTGCAATAGACATTAGTATGACAAGTCAACACAGCTCACTAGGCTTGAAAAGTCCGCATCCTGCCTGCAGCCTATATCAGAGAAACCGCTGTCGGAGTCGATAGGCAACAGCTCACTCATCACTGTTAACATGAACCACGTGCGACTTCTGGCAAACGGCAGAGCTGGTGCTAGTATTTTGTGAGTGTCTTTCTGTGATGCAGACTTGTTTTGACACACTGGACTCTGCCAGAACTTATAAAATATTTTCTTCGATTTTGAAGTTTTCGTTGCTGAGTATCAGCAAGCCATCCACGCCTCAATGAACATTATCATGATGAGTACACTCGGTTCCACTGGGTTTGCGAACTCTGCATCCTGCATGCGACCTGATTCACAGAAATCGCTGTCGGTGTCGCTGCGGACTGTGCACTTGTTTGCGTGTATAACAAGCAGAAGGCCAGTCTGCCGCTAATACGTTGCGAATTGCTGCCTTCGGCTGACGTCACATTCACATGGCATGTCACAGAGAAGTCGCCCTTGCGATATTGAAACCGAAACTGGCTTTTTAATGTTGTGGTATTGAAAATATATGCAATGCAGTCTCAGGTAGTGTCGAACACTTCTTTAGGGTTCTTATTCTTTATTCTTTAAGGTTCCTACGTTCTTATTTAGAGCAACAATCCCAAAATATTTCAAATTCATAGTACCTGGAAGGAAAGTTTTCTAAGGCCAATGTTGTGAACTGGGGACACCAAAACGAAAACCAATATTCTGTGATTAGGTTCACATTTTATTTCAGCAAACTTTTTTGCTGTCGTCAATAGCAGATTTTTCTTGCCTCTTTGGTTTGCATTGTTATACATCATCTAATGCAATACCAATTTACATTCCCACATACGCCACTGTTACATCGTTTCTATCTTGTTCTGTTGAGTGTGTGTGCGTGTGTATATATATATATATATATATATATATATATATACACTTCTACCCCATTTTTCTGTTTTCTAATTATTGTACATGTTTTAAACACTTTATTGTATTATCCCCCTTGCAGAATGCCTCCAGGGGCCTTAAGGTACTTTTAACCTGTTGTGGTCACTGAAACCTTTACCCTCCATTCCATTCCTTTATCCATTCCATTCGAAACTAACAAAATCGGAGCTCTTGTAAAAAAAAAAATTACTTGCTCATTTGCAACAGTGTTCTCGATTGGGCTGGTTGATGCATAGTAGATGAAGAATATAACACCGCTCAAGATGACTGTGTCTTACTCTCGTCCCATCTTAATTGCTAGCTGTTTTATTCTTTTTACTCAATTAGAGATGGTGCATAGTGCAATGAGAGAACACATGCATGATTCAACAACGAAAGAATTTGTTGAAAAGTGCCGAAGCATGGACCACGAAGGGCTAAATGAATACATAAATAAGGCAGCTGACCCACAAGAAACTCGCATTGCGGTGCATTGTGGATCGCAGGCGACCCCGAGCCTAACGTAGAAGGGCAGCGGCCATCGAGGTCTGCCTCTGCCGTGCCTGCCGTCACCCCGCCTGGCGACAGCACTGCCGAACAGTCGAGGCAGGGCAGCAGTGCCGCCAAGAAGCGCGGGGAGGTCAGCTGGAGGCCTCCGACCAACCAGCAGCCGTCCCCACCGCGCGCGTCGCCCAGCGACAGCATGGTCGAGGGCACCAGCGTGCATGTTGACACACCTCCCGACACTGGCAATGCGACGCCCGTGGAAGGAAAGAGCTCCTCGGAACAGGGTGACGACACCACCGACGATCCCGGTCGGCGTCCATCTGTGGGAGAAGCGGTGGCCCAGGCCGGTCGCACAGACAGCGGCACGGGACAAGATGGCCAGCAGCAAAAGCGGCCGCCCTCATCATCCGAGCGCGTCTTCTATAGGGTGCTCTTTGGCGACCAGACGCTGCTGGTGTCGGGCAGGTATCGGCTGGTCTACCTACGAGGCCAGTCCGACGTGCTCGGCATGAGTGAGCCTTTTAAGGTGAGCACGGGTGTAATGTAAAGCTAACTGGGTTTCTACTAGTGTGTCACGGCCTGATGTCCGACAGCTCCAAAAAATTCAGTGACTTAGAAAGTCTTCAGTGTTCTAATAACATAACTCTTTAATTACAATAATTTATCTATGAGAAAAATTATATTTAGCACATTAATGTGGATTTTTATCAGTAAGGTGGATTATCAGTAAGGAGGGAGATGACTGTGCGTTAATAGTAGGCATTTTAGTTTGTCAACTGAGGAGGTGTAGGTGCCGCATTGTCAATAATAATACCTAGGGCTTTATGTCCCAAAATCATGATATAATTATGAGGGATTCGACAGGAGAGGGCTCCAGAAATTTCCACCATATGTTCTTTAATATGCGCTGATATTGCAGTGCATGTGCCTCTTCGATTTCGTCACAACAGCTTGGATATAACTATGGACCGTTGCTGCGATGCCAATTGCACACTATTACAGATTAGACAAGCTACATCTGAACAAAGAAGAGGGTCAAACAATTGCTTGTTTTGTTTGCTTCTTTTGTCAGCCTTTGTGACATTGGCAAGGTTAATACACATGTGCTATAGGCAGGCACATCCATATTACTGTGTGCTGATTTTATGCTAAGAGCCCGGCATGGTGGTTTAGACCAGAGGCTCTCAAACTTTCTGGCCTTGCAGAATAACATCGTTCCCCTAGCCCCCCCTCTTGAAAAAAAAAAGGGGGGGGGGGGGCAGGTTATGGCGCCTTTTCTTTTCTTTATTTCCGAACGCCATTGCTGTTTATGTAGAATTCCCGGTAATACGAAGACTTGTGATTCCTCCCAGCACCACTCTGTGAGTCACATAAAGCGCCGGCCAACCACATGTCGCATGTGTCAGGCACCGCGCAGCGTAAGCAGTGTGTTTACGCAAACAAAGCGCTGGACGTACAGTGGCCAGTTTTATTTTTCGCAAGACAAAAATAGGAGGCATGCCACTCACACTGCAAAATGGCCATCGACTGATACACTGGTGACAGCCGGCACGAAGCAACACGTCTTACACATATCGTAGTGTTCGTGCGCTTTAATTACAAAACTCACTTAAAACAGTGGCAAACCGCTATAAAAGCCATGCTATGTGATCCCCAATTTTCCATGAGACACTAATAAAGCACCAAGGTGCCCAATAGTGTTTTTTGAACGCTTTTTTGTGCACAAGTTTCATGGTGTGCACTTGACGACGAACCTTACGTGCCACTACAACGCATGTTTATTGCTATAACTTGCAGATACCTGATGTGCAAAATGCAATGCAAGTTTACTTGTCTAAGATGAGTAAATTATTTGCTCATAGGAGTAAAATGGGAGCGAGCTGCACTCTTTCAAGCCACTCGCGGAATCCCAAGGTGTCCTTCTCGGAACCCCTGGGTCTGGAGTAATCCAGTTTGAGAACCCTTGCTTTGGTGTTTGCAAGCACCAGCTCATCATGCTTTGAAAGCTCACTTGCAATTCATGTTTTGTGTGCACATAGTAGTGCACACACCCTTTGCTCGACAGGCCACTTTCTGTTAGGATCCCTTTTTCTTAATTTTGCTCATTTGCTCGACAGGCCACCTTCTGTTAGGATCCCTTTTTCTTAATTTTGCTCATTTCTTATCACCTAAACACAGTGAGTCACCAACAGGGCCAGTGATAGCAAAGGCTGATACTGGTGCTTGGTTCCTTTTGCACATATTTCTGTAGTAGCTGTTGCTGTAATGTTACTCTGCTGAGCTTGACGATCCGAGTTCTCTCCGGGCTATTCCAGCCGTATATAGAGAAACATTCTTACACACAGAGTACGTACCAGGTAGACAGCATTAACTAGAATTCCTGTAGAACTCCAACAACCCTTTGTAATCTGGCTGTGGTTTTTGCAATAGAAAACTTTAAAGTTGTTCATGTCTCTGTCACCATGAACTTTTAGAACTGTTTTTGTCATGGCAGTCCCACTGAAATACTGAACTTTTCCTTCTTTTTAGCTTTTGCCTTCCTTTGACACTTATTTTGTTCTGTTCATGCTGCACTGGCTGTACAGTTCATAAACAATGTTGACATTGACACTGTACCTAAAAGTGAGTACAAATGGTTGCCTGCTTCAGCATGCCCTGCCTAACCACTGTACAAAACATCTAAGCTCCTTTGAGACGCATCACTTGGAGGAAGTTCAGTAGGACCTTAGCGCTGTGACTGTAACGCTATTGAGCATGGATAGAATAAATGCAACTCCTATTAGTGAGAGTCCATCTTGGCACTGCAATGCCAAGAAAAGCATGCATGCTAGTAAAAGACATCATGAATATTTCTACCTTTCGCTTGTAATTTGAGACACAGAATAAACTGAGAATGCACTACCAATTGAAGCATGCACATCCAGATGTCATTCCTTGGACTCTGTGAGAATAGGTTGCCACGGTACCAAAAACACCATCAGCCACGTATGCTCCCTTGCCCCTTTTCAAAGAAAAGTGCTCAAGAAATCTGGCGGACATGGTAGTGTCTCCGAAATTGAATGCTACTACTGGTTTTTCAGTAACAGGTATGTTGCGTGAGCGAGGCCCCACCCCAATGCTGTACACAAGTAGCAAGCTGTACCACTAAACATTTGCATGCATATTTCCAAGTGTCCATACCTGAACATTTTCTTGTGCTTGAGGCTTAAAGCTGTGTCTTATCCCTTGCATATCTTCTTTTTTGTTTCTTCCACAGATTAAGGCAGCTGTGAGCTGAAGACCCTGCAAGGGCAGCTGCCGCTCCTGATGTAAATAGGATTAACAATAGACTGATTGCGATAGGATTAGTGTATGTTAATGTTCACAATTGTCAAATATAATGCGCAGAAAATGCCAACTTTTCTGGCAACGCCTAGCGGAGGAAAGGTCCGCCTAAAATCTTGCATCTCGCGACAACCTGCGTTTCACGTCGGGATTCGCGTACGGTATTTTGCAACGACTGCGCTAGCCTCCGATGAGATCACGCGCAGATATTGGCATGCATTGTGAGGCCACATATGCATCTCGTTCAATACTCCCTACTGTAACGTGGACGTGCATTATTCCACTCAACTTTTTTTTATAAGAGCCGCTCGGACAGAAAAAGTTATATTTTCTTACACCACAGCTGTGTACTCCTTGAGCGCTGTTATATTACGCTATTATTGTCAATGTGCGGTGTTGGATCTTGAGGCCTTTTGTGAACTGTTGTTTGTAGACACCCGCATGCTAGAAATCTTAAATGCGAGCCATGTGCACAGCGTGTATGTAATACCGTTGACGTATCGAACGACCAAATTTTTCAGTTGATCATTTTGTTGTTAGTAATAGCGTCGTCACTCGGGAGTTTTTGTGATGCCAATCCCAACAGTCTTTGTGATATTTATTGAGCTCACTCTGTTGTGCCTTTGAGCACGGGTTGCAAAGCAAGCCGCAACAGTTGGGCTTTTATGGCTGAAAGTACTAAGGAAGCATAGGGCTTACCTGTAGACTGTCTGCTTAATGTATGGATACTTGATCTCTTTGAATTTATTCATTCCACGATTTAACGGAGAACGTGTATTTGATGCGGTACAAATGGTTATTTCTCTCTCTGCGCATAGTATGTGCAATATTTCTCCTTTGCAAAGTATTGTTCTTCTTTGTTCAGAAAAATAAAACAAGCAAGCCAAAGTGTGTGGGTCATTCCATTTAATGACAATGATTTGACAGAAACATGGCGCCGTGCTGGATAAAAAAGCTCGATTTCATGATCTGATGATAGTGATGTCTTCCGCTAAAATCTGCAATACATGCAAGGCTTGTCAATGCAAATAGCGCGACATGAAAAATTGACCTCACCTGGTGTTCTACCGCGTGATCCTCCATATGCACACGATGTTAACATCTATGCACACTACCATGTAGTCTCCATCAGGATTCAGTCTAACTGAATTTGCGTTCACCTGCAAGAAATATCGGCAAAGCAATATTTTCGTCAGATTTTTCACGTCAAACGTCTTTGCCCACAACCTTTATGACAAGAGCCGAACGCTGAAGCCACTGAATAGATTTTACAAAAATGGTTGTTCAGAAATGAAAAAAATACCAATACCAGCGAACGGTTTGTTTATTCAGTTACCTCAACGAAGATCGTATCTAGGACTAAGCTAAATTATCTAGGACATACTAAAAGCATTTTTTTTCTTCTAGACTTTAAAAGACTTGCATTTCCATGTGTTATCATGTTAGCATATTGTTTTAGAAAAAGTACTCTTCAGAGTAGATTCAGGTTGAGCATAACTGCTATAAGTGGAACACTTCTGTTGTTGAATAACACCATAGATATACCTTTCCATCCTTTTTCGTCACGGACACTTGGTCACTGCATGAAAGTTTATCGGGCCACGTCAGCATGGCTATGGGCTTCGCCAGAGTTGCCCTCTTTTTTCCAAAGCTGTACAGCCACACAGTCCCAGCGTCATCGCCGCAAGCCATAACATCTTGAGAAGTGAGAAAGAAAAGCCATGTTGCTTTGAAAAAGACAGCACAGTCTTTTTAAAAATGTGGCATTTTACTGCAGCAATGAACTGTAGCTGTACAGGCTCTATACGAGTGTAGAGGTTTACCCAGCTTGAACATGGAATAGTGGCAACTAAGGCTCTCCGTTTTCTCCAAACATATTATGTACACGGACTCTCAAACCAAGATGGATGAAATAGCAGACCTACTTTATAACAAATAAAACCGTGTTGGAAGTGTAGCTCTACACATTTCACCCATTAAATTTCAAGACTGCACAACTAACTGCAGTTGCATTTCCTTAACGAGATCGTCACAGCATTGACCATCTTATAATTTGTGTCATAATTTGTGTCTATTTCACATTTGCAACCAAATGAGACAGCTCTATTATTACATTTGAAATCTTAATCTACTGCATGCTTTCAAACCATGTTATCTAGCAGCACATGTGTTCTAAAATATTTGCGTATCACAGCCAGTTAGGATCACCGATTTGGTGCTGTTCGCCTATTCTTGCCATAGGCTTTTTTGGCTTTTCTTGCTCGGTCATTGCTGCACTGCATAGTATCATGACACATCAAGCAGGTTTCTCGACGTTTCAACACGGAACAGACGACATTGGTGGTTAGTGCAGTAAACTAAGCTAGCTGTCCAATCTATAAACTGGCCTCACCTGCGGTGGCTGAAGGGTAAAAGTAGTCGACCTTGGTGTCGCTCCAAAGAAATGTGCTCCTGTACTCCACTTTCACTTTTTGCAATTTCTGGGAGAACTTTCTAATAGGGGCCACGTGAGTGGACAACTCCCACATGCCAATCATGCCGCTGTTGGAACACTTGCTGACTGCAAAAAGCGCGCATTCGACAAATCATTTGTAAGTCAAGTCGTCGTCCTTCAAAAAAATACAAGTTAAAATTTATATGTGACCTAGATCAAGCACGGTTATAAGTACAGAAGATTTGCCAAAACATTACACATGGTGCTACTGCGTGCTACAGCCACAAGAGCAGCTCGTATACAATGAAGGGTCAATAGCAATCTGAACCAATGTAACGATAAAAAAAAAAGTGCAATTAGACAAGGGGCACACACATGAGCACCGACTCGCAACACAACAGAACCAACAAGCCTTATTAATACTATAACCAGAATTGGCATTAACTAGAAAACTGTAAGGACAAAAAAATATATAGTAAAACCTCATTATTTCGAAATCTCGCTTAATTCGAAGGATTTCCGCAGTCCCGTATTTGGCAATGCAAGTTTGAGTGGATAATTTGAAGGGGCGGCCAGCACCAGTCCGGTTGATTCGAAAATTTTGGGTGCAATGTGCCAGGTTCAGATCCCGGTTTTGCCGCAAATCCGCCGAAACGACGGCCCTTAATAGCCACAAGGCAATGCAACGTAGCGATACTAATTAGTGGTAGTTGAAGCATCCCAGCTTCGCTACTTCCAGCAGAAAAAAAAAAAGAAGAAGGAAACGGTCTTTCGGTCAACCAAAACGTGCGTGCGGAAAACTGGATGGGCTTCACTACAACACAGCAGTGACGCGCTAGCAGCATATTGCATGTTTCTAACAACGTCAGCGGGTCATGGTTCACTCAATCTTTCTGGGACCGTAAAACAATTAATAAAGAACAACTTGGCGGAATTCGCGATGTATGCGAACGTCCGATTGCCAGCTTCTCCAGCAATTCGCCCCTTTGCACTGCTGGCGGAGTTCGGGCCAGCAACGCCTACTTTGCAAACTAAGTTCGAAAGTTTTAAAGATCATTTTTCTCAGCCAGAACACATTGCAAGAGTATCGTCATACTGGCCATTAATAAAGTCCTAATTATACCAGAAAGAATGTGCGAACGGTCGCATCATGACGTGCCGACGCAGCGAGGTGCAGGCGACATGCTGCCCGCTTGTCACTACTGTTTTGAAGTGAAGATGTCCTGTTTCTTGAAGGCGCGCATTTCAGTTGATCACGACAGCGTTTTTTTTTTTTTTCCAGTGGCAGCACGAGGCCCACCATTCCTCCCTGTTTGCAGCAAAATTAAGACCAGGTATTGCGGGAAAACATAACCTTTGGAGCCGCTAGCTAGCCGGCACAGTAAACGACGAGCACCAATTACTTTGAACAGTTCTAAGCTCCTGGCATCACACTTTTTTGATGTTCTGTTAATTTGAAAACCCGCTTAATTCGAAGATTTATCGCAACCCCAGTCACTTCGAATTAACGAGGTTTTACTGTACATGAGATACAGATGCTCAAACAGCATAGAGGCCACAGAGTTTCCCTTAAAGACAATGAAGGGAGCTCTGGTGCTATTGTCTGGAAGCTGCAACACCCGGTGCTTCAGTGAGCATGGGAATGATGGGAAGTGCACAAATTTGTCTAATCTTCGTACTTTAGGCTCCATCTGGCTTCGCGTAGCTCGGAGCTGCTTTGTCACTGAATGACAATTGGCAAATGTTCAGTAGTTGCACTTCACCGCTTTAAATTTTTAGGCTCACCAATTCAAATCAGGTCACGAAGTTCACAATAACCTGGTCTTTTATTCGAAACAAAACCAAAACAGCAATAAACAAATCAACAAGTGCATTCGAAGCCCACAAGCTTGAAAAACTAGGCAAATTTGTGTACTACTACCCTTATTCCCACTGTGGCTGAACGATCGCAGTGCCAAAGCCCCCTGTAGTTAATTTTAGGAAACTAAATAGGAATTTTAAAATTCATTATTGTGCAAATAGTGAGTTTTAGGTTCAAAGTGAATAGTTATGTTGGTCAAATAATTTTGAATGGAATAGCATACATATTGCATATTATAAAGAAAAATAGGTATATTTATCGTGATGAAACTAACTTGCACAATACTTTTTAAAAATTGAAACAAGACTAGTGCAAGTGCCTTTTTTTTTTGTGTTACACAAAGCGGAAACAACTTTGAACAGTAGCAGAATTTGACTTTCGGTGGAATGCACGTAATAGCCTGTAATATACGTTATGCTATAAAATTTACATTTAGAGCATGTAAGACGGTATAATAAGTGTAAAAACTACCAAAGCTTTGAAAATGATGAAGCGATGTGAGGGTGTTATGTTCATTTAACCTTGAAGCGGGGCTTGGTGGCAGTGCAGATATTTTCAGGACATATGTTTTCACGACTCAGCATTAATTCACTGCAATGAAAGCCAACTAATATACACTTGAACAGGTGTTTTCACGGCTTAGCACCGCTCCATTGCAGTGAAACCACATTTGCAGAAAGTTACATGTGGACTATTTGTTCTAATAATAATTTGTTCGTCTCAAATATTTCTAAACTTTCTATAAATTAAATTATATGTGAAGTGAATTTGAATACCACACTATTTGTTCGAATATTTGCACAAGCCTAGGAAACTCTAAATATAGACAGTGACAGCTCTCTTTAAAGATTAAATGTTTTTTGTCTACACCAAGCAGAGGCTTTCTTCACACCCGCAACCCTCTTAGTACAAGAGAAACTTGCAATAGGATCATTTAAAAAAAGAAATCTCTACGACTGCGCTGACCAGCTCAGAGCTGCAGGAGCAGCGTCAGCTGATCCAGCGGGCACGTGGTGTAGCGCGAGCCCATGGGGCCCTGAACCAAGGGCTCCACCCAAGGAGGACAACCCTTTCACCCTACTTTAATAAAAGATTCTCTCTCTCTATACAAACTTTAAATGCTCCCTTGAGCGTGCTCCACAGGGCTGCCACGTACCAATCATGTCATCATCAACCAGCACCAAGCCGTCGACAACAGGCTCCTTTTCTAAGGAAGATCCATCTTTGCCTGGCAAGCGAAACTCAACATTTGGTGACCTGCAAATGCGCACTTCAGACGTCAGCAGCACTCGACCTACGTGTCCCAAATTACAAGTAAATGAAGCCCACTGTAAAATTTCAATTGAACCTACTCTAATCTCAGCCCAATACAAAGTATGTAAAGTAAGTAACATTGCAGACTGCACGGTGAGAAGTATGATGTCTAAATATGGCTGATTCACTGCCACAGCATGCTTCATAACACCTTTATTTTATCACTGCAAATTATGGCCTATACCATTTATCATTGCTATAAGGTGGGTACACTAAAACCTGATTATTGCAAACTCACATCTGCCACAAAAATACTTCGTTATGTCCAAAAATTCATTATAAATGATTATTCGTAACACTATCTGTGGCAAAACTATTGGTCACTAACTTCGTTATAGCCAATAATTTGTTATATCCAAATTTATTATATCGATGTTTGAGTGTATTGACTTTTGTAAAAATAAAACATTTTCCTAGTATTTTCTACCATGCACAGCAACTCAGCGAAACCAGCTTCCCTTTGTCACAGCATCCATAAGTGGCAACCCTTTTCTGCGATGCACAACCAGCAATGTACAGGTACTAGCCTGTTAAAAATGTATTTATTGTTGTTTTTACATACAAATCAGTGTATAAGTTGAAGCCAGTTACAAGTTTATTCATGACTCTTTTTACTTGTTTTTTTGCTATCTTTTTTTATTATTTATAGGCTCTCCGCCTCTACAATTCTCTTGACCTCGATGGTAAATAACTGAACACACAAATTAGCAAACAAACGTGCACCAACACCGCTGCCCATTCGCGTCACTTGAAATTACATTATTTCATAAATAGAAATAGGGCACTGAATGGTGTGATGGATGACCATTCAGTCATCCATCACAAATTTCTATCTTTATTATAATATACGACAGAAACAAGAATAGTAACAACATTCCTTCTGTTACTATTGCTATACGTAATACCAGGGTTTCCTCAACAAGCCAACATGTCTATGTCCCCTTCCCTACTCCACTAGCATTTCTCGCAATAATGCTGAATCCAGAAACTGTGACAAATAGACACAAGATCTATTCGCACGCGTAAGCAACAATAAAAAGGCCACTGCCCTCTGGTCTACTCAATCCATATATCTGATATTCTCTACGTGTACAGTTGAGCCCCCTCATAAGAGACATGGATTGGGTAGCAATTCTTTACCCGTATATGAGGTGTTTCTTATAATCAGGGTACCACGTATGCAATTTTCTTCTCAAACCCTATTTCAGTGTAAGCACACTGGTGTCTTATAATATACCCATTTGTCTCTTGCATCAATGCCTCTTATAAAGGGGTTTGAGTGCATTTCTTTAGCTGAAGCAAAGCAAATTAACATTCTAGGTACAAACCTGTCTACTTTCACGAGAGACTTTTGGTCAAACTTCCAGCCAAACAGCCCACCATGGCATGCAGCCAGAAGCATTTCATTCTGAGTGCTGACACATAGCTGCAAGATCTCGCACTTTGGTTTCAGGGTGAGCAAGTTCCTACAAGAAAAGCAAGCGATGTTAGTATATGCATGTTGCTCTTATGGAGGTAAAAGCCGTTGCAAAGGTGTAATAAGTTAACTAACACACAGAGACAACTAAACATTGCCCTTCAGGTGTAGAAAGATTGACCAAGCCCAGATTCCATGTAGTGGGCAGCCTACAAATAATATTGTTGCGCATGCCTGGGAAGAAAACAAAGATGGGTACACATGCTGACTGCACCAAGCTGGAAAAAGAAGGAAGACGACGACACTGCGATCGTCAACCTGTTGGCCGCTCCGGCGCTTCTCTTCGCGACCAAAATAAACGGCCCCTTCAGCTGTATACGTCCTGGTCCTCCTTGTGCGTAACAGATTGGTGGAGGTGCTGGGTAAGACAAGCCCAACGACGGGAACTTCACTACCAGGACTACGCGCCGCAGCCGCCGCCTTGCCGGACTCTCGCCTGCGCCGATCGTAATAGCCCAAGATCAGCCATCTAACGCTTCAAGGCCAACTCCAATGGGTTCAGTGCCCTACTACCGAGTCCCGCCAACCTTCGGAGGAAAATCGGGAGAGGGTGTCGACGCTTGGCTCGTCCAGTACAAGCGAGTCAGCAAGTCCAACGGCTGGAATGCCGCCGCTCAGCTCAGCAATGCGGTCTTTTGCCTTACGAATACTGCACTCGTGTGGCACGAAAACCACGAGGACACACTGACGACGTGGGACGTTTTTGTTGCAGAGCTGAAAGCGTGTTTTGGCGACTCGAGAGTCAAAAGGAAGCGGGCAGAGCAGACATTGTCTGACCGCGCGCAGCTTCCAGGTGAGACATTTACCACATATATAGAGGATGTGCTGAAGCTCTACAAGGTGGGCAATGATCAGATGTCAGAAGAAGACAAAGTGGGACATCTGCTGAAAGGCATAGCCGAGGATGTCTATAATTTTCTCATCGGAAAAGAGCATCTGAGCTTGGTGTCCGACATCATTTGGCATTGCCGAACTTTCGAACAGCTGAAAATGCGCAGGATTGCTCCAAAGTTCGGCCGGCTCACAAATGTTACAATGGTTGCCAGCATCGACACGAGCACCTGCCCAGATCTGTCCTCGACGATTGGAGAGATTGTTCGCAAAGAAATTTTTTGCTACAGAGAACAGACACATTCAGCAGTTGATCACCATTCTGTAAATGACCAACATTCGTTTTATGTGCCACGTGAGGCTGTGATTGCGCCGCCGCCTTCTACAACCCCTTGGCAATCGATGGTTAGTGCAGCAGCTATTGAGTACAGCGCACCCCCACAGCCAAGGAGAGCACCACGCTTGCCAGCTCCTCGCCATGACCGGCGCCCCCAGCGTCCGTCTTCTTCGTGACGCCCGGTCTATCCCTATGATATACGGGACGAAACGACCCACTACGCCAGGGAAGACGATGTTCGGTTCATCGACGAACAGAGTTTCGACCTCTCACAGTTTGCTACTCCTGTGGTGTACCAGGACATATTTCACGATTTTGCAACCGTCGACGTGTAGCCCCATGGTATGGCCACCCAACACACTTTGCACGGCCTTCCGAACGACTTCGCGATGACCCGCGAGCAACGTACTATGGCCCACCACAACACTCCACACGATCGTTTGATTGACCGCACGACGACCCTAGGGCAACACACCTGCTGCCTCGCAAGACTACTGGACACGCAGCTTCCGAAACCACTCCCCTACATCTGACAGGAGCTTGACGCCTCCACCGCCTCGCGTTCCTCAATCTCCTTCACCACGGCGTCGCAACACGTCTTCTTTGACACAGGAAAACTAGCAAGCGCGGCCGATGGAGGTGAGGTCGCCGGAGACGTGCTAATACCAGGAATACCTCCCGTGGTGATGCTCAAGAACAAAGTACGTGTTTTCGTTGACGATGTGCCTGTGATGGCTTTGGTAGATATGGGGGCAACAATTTCTGTCATGAGTGCGTATTTTAAAGATACCTTGGGACGGAAGGTTTTATTTAAGTGGAATCAAGCTTCGAAGTTTTGTGGAGTGAGTGGTGAGCCACTGCATCCTGTTGGTGCGTGTCAAGCTGACGTGTTTCTCGGAGGCCACGTTATCCCAAGGGAGTTCGCAATTATTCCGCAGACAACACATGATGTTATTTTGGGTATGGCCTTTTTGAGGGAGTGTGGTGCGACTGTCGACTGCCGCACAGGGACAATATTCTTGAGTGATCAGGTTCCACCAGCACTCTTGGAAAACCCTGTGGATGGTGTGTGTCTGTGGCGACACTATCATACCACCGTTATCAACCGTTCGTGTACCTGTTGGTTGCAGCGACAGCTATTCCGCCAACTTTGATGCCAACGTTGAACCAGTGTACACCAACTGCACGAAAAAGAATGTGTTGATCCCACATTGTGAGGTGTCGGTCAGACGTGGACGCACTGGTTTATGGACTGTCAATTGCTCCACAGAAGCCGTGGTGTTACCAGATGGTCTAAAGTTGGCCGTCGTCAGTGGACAACACGAGACATTACTGGTGACCGAGCTTAGAGATGCGCCGGAAGAGCATTGTAGTCACAGTTTGGAAACAGCTCTTCTGTCAATGGTTAATAAGTCGCTGACCACAAGTGAACACCAAACATTGGTGAATGTACTTTCGAAGCACGTTTCTGCATTCGACTTTGCGCAGAAAGACAAAGCGCCCTTAATCCCTGCTTTTCGGACATGTCACACCATCAACACTAGTTTGGCCAATCTGATTAGACAAAAGCCATACCGTGTTTCACCATCCGAGCGACGGATAATTAATGAGTAGGTGAACGAAATGACTCAAAACGGAGTCATTCAAGAGTCAGCGAGTCCATAGGCAGCCCCAGTAATTCTCGTTAAAAAGAAAGACGGATCCTGGAGATTTTGCCGACTGAATGCCATAGACTGTTTACAGTCGTCCTCTTACTTTTTCTCTGTAGACTTAAGATCGGGCTACTGGCAAATTTCCATGCATCCTTAAGATAAAGAAAAGACAGCCTTTGTAACGCCCGACGGCCTCTTCGGGTTCAACGTGATGCCATTTGGACTGTGCAACGCACCAGCGACGTTCGAGCGATTTATGGACACTGTTCTTTGTGGCTTGAAGTGGAGCATTTGCATGCGCTATCTCGGCGACGTAGTCATCTTTGGCCACACCTTCAGCGAACACAATTCACGTCTGGATACTGTGCTGACTTGCATAAGAAATGCTGGCCTTCTTCTTAACTCAAATAAATGCCACTTCGGAGACCGACAAACCCTTGTTCTCGGACACCTAGTTGATTATCCGTCCACATCACCAGAAGACAGCAGCCGTTGAAACGTTCAGTGTGCCGAACTCTGTTAAGGAGCTCCGCAGCTTTTTTGGGCTTTGCTGCTATTTTCGCCGATTTATACCTAAATTTGTCGATGTCGCATATCCGCTGACATGTTTGCTATGGAAGAATATTCCCTTCGAGTGGACTCCGGAGTGCGACTCCTCTTTTCATCAACTGAAGTTCCTCCTGGCATCGCGGCCTGTTCGACAACACTTCAACCCATCAGCTCCAACAGAACTGCACACGGATGCCAGTGGCATAGGAATTGGTGCTGTCCTAGTTCAACGCTATGGTAACCGCGAGCACGTGATCGCATACGCAAGTCGCTCCTTGAGTAGGCCCGAGCAGAATTACACTGTCACAGAACAAGAATGCCTCGTGGTAGTATTTGCAATTCAGCAGTTTCGATCTTACCTATATGGACGCCCTTTTACAGTCGTCACCGACCACCACTCATTGTGTTGGCTCGTCAACCTTCGGGACCCTTTCGGCCGCCTAGCGCGCTGGGCACTTCGGCTCGAAGAGTATAACTTTATAGTCTCGTACAAAAGTGGTTGATGACACGCCGATGCAGATTGCCTTTCGCGCATGCCACTGAGCACTACAGAGTGTGACGCCGATGACCTCGACCACCTTGTAGCTTCTGTGTCACCAAAGTTTCCCGACCTCAGTACTTTCAAAGATGAACAGCGAAAGGACACCAGGTTATCATCGCTCTGCAAAGCTCCTACGGCATGCCACTTCTGTGTACGCGACGGACTCCTGTATAAGAAGAACTTTTCCAGCACTGGCACACGTTTCCTCCTGATAGTGCCGGAAAGCCTTCGGACAGCTATTTTAAGTGCGATGCACGACGATCCTACGCCCGGACATTTAGGTTCTGCGCGGACGCTTTACCATGCTAAAGAACGCTTTTATTGGCCGGGAATGCGACAGTCAGTCGAGGTGTATGTGGCCAGCTGCACGCGGTGTCAACGCCACAAACGCCCATCTACTGCTCTGGCTGGTCTTCTGCCACCTCCAAGCACACCTTTCCAACAAGTGGGCATTGACTTCGTGGGCCCTTTTCCAAAGTCGGCTAAGGTCAATCGCTGGACAATTGTATGCGTCGATTAACTCACGCGCTGCTGCGAGACGGCGGCCATACCAACCGCAACTGCCAGCGACGTTTCTGTGTTCCTGCTGCAGCACGTTCTCCGACATGGCCCACCTCATGTGATTATCAGTGATCGTGGACGACAATTTACGGCAGATATAGTAGAAGAGCTGCTTCGATTGAGCGAGTCCCGCCTTCCTCACTCGTCGCCATACCATCCGCAAACAAATGGGCTCACGGAGCGCACCAACCGCACAATTGTAAACATGATCTATGTATGTGGCATCCGACCACAAGAACTGGGATGACGTGCTACCATTTATAACGTACGCGTTCAACACCGCTAAGCACGAGACAACAGGCTATAGCCCCTTTTTCTTGATGTACGCACGACCGCAACGGCACACTCTCGACCCAGTCTGATAAAGGCGTGGGTTCGAATCCCACCGCTGCCACGAGTTGTTAAGGTTGACGAAGGAACAGTCGCTCGCTGCTGATGGCATCCCACCGCTGCCACCAGTTGTTAGATTGGAGTCGAAGGAAGTTGCAGGTGATGGCATCCGGATGGAGGAACTGAACGCCGACAAGAGGATACGAGAAACATAACAGAGGTTTATGACATTATTTACACTTATTTACAGGAAGGAAAAGTTAGTGGTTTCACAAACCACGAGCGTGGTGGTTGAACGATACATAGCGCCACCGCTGCCACCAAGTTTTGCCATTCTCGGCGCATGAGAACCTCTTAGTCACCGAAATCCTCAGCCTAGCAGGAGAGGCGCGTCGTATTGCTCGTCTACGCACTTTGGCATCACAGGAAAAATCAAAGGCACGCTATGACGTCTGCCACCGGCCTGTAGCTTACCATCCAGGCGACTTAGTGTGGCTCTGGACTCCGGTACGAAGACGCGGGTTATGCCAGAAGTTCTTGGCCACATATGACGGACCGTTTGTTGTTTTCAACAAAATCACTGAAGTCACGTACACAATAGCTCGCCTCACGAGAAGTGGTAGAAGAGCTGCTAAAACCAAAGCAGTCCATGTCGCTCGACTGAAGTTGTACACACCAAGGTGAATCAATTACCTCGCCCGCGGACTTCGTCTGCGAGGGGAGGAATGTTGCGCATGCCTGGGAAGAAAACGAAGATGGGTGAACATGCTGGCTGCCCCAAGCTGGAAAAAGAAGGAAGAAGACGACACTGCGATCGTCAACCTGTTGGCCGCTCCAGTGCCTCTCTTCGCGACCAAAATAAACGGCCCCTTCAGCCGCATACGTCCTGGTCCTCCTTGTGCGTAACAATATGAACTCAGATTCTATGTTGCGGGCGGTCTACAAATAATATGAAGTAATATATTATCACCGCTTATGCTCTGCAGCAAGGAATGCAAAGCCAATCTGCCACCTGAAGTAAAAAAATAGTGCACATTGCAGTACAGTTTTGTTTGAATGATAGTTATAATACCAAATAAACTGGAGAAAGAGTACTTTCTTAATCGACTAGACAAAAACAATAGCGATGCTGCTAAGCTTATTAGTATCTGACCATCGAGTTTGCTACAAAAATAGAGAACAGGCAAGGGAAAACAGAAGCAGAACAGAAGCAAAACATAAGGCAAACTTAAGAAGAAAAATAAATGCAAAGTAACGTACACAATTTTTGTTTGATAACCAGGTGCTTTGGGAACGCCAATGTCCCAAAGGTGAATGTTGTCGTCATTGCCACCACCTGGAGACAATAAAGCACACTGGACTTGTAGTTAACGCGCAGGAAGGAAAGAAAAAGTGTTGCTGAAGATGCTTAGGCAACTTGAGTCAGTAAGCCCAGCTTATCAAAGAAGATGTCATATTGGCCATGTAAACCATTCATTCTCATCCAGCTTCCTACTCTCGGAACCCAGTCACGAATGGAAAAGATTTGAAAGAACAATCTAGGGTTCCAATACATCAAAGCAAAAAAACAAAAATAGCAAGAAAATCGCAAACAGATTGTGAAATTGAGTTCAGGATGTACTTGGTGACTGGTGTCTTGAATGATAAAAAAATAAAAATTCCAAGCTACACAACTCAGTTCTTCTTGGAGAACATTTTATCGCTTATAATGATCGCATCCCCTGATCTCACACATATTTAAGGCGGAGGCTTCTCATTGATGGCCGAAATTGATAACTGGCGTCAACACAAATGATGCAAAAAGATGGTGAAGCCATCATATGACGTCATGAGTCACAAATCCTTAAAATCCAATGTCACCATGACATCACTATGATGTCACATGTTCACGTCATGACATGACATTGTTGCTTGGTCGAATGCAGGCCGTGATCGGTCCCACCCTGGGTGCGATCACGGTGTGATCATTACGCGAGTCAATGTGGTACCGTCCAAACTGAAGCCAACTGGGAGGTTAGAACGGGGCCACCTACTGAGCAGCCAAGTGGGCTGGCTTGGGCAGAAGTGCAGGCAGTTGATGTACTTGGTATGCGCCTGGAACGACTTGTAGCAGACGAGCTGCACAGGGTGGACGAGGCTCACCTCGCGTGCTTTGCCTGCCACAGCAAGCACTGCGCTCGGGTGCCCGCCAATGGGTAGCACCGTCCATGCCAGGCAAAAGAATTCCTGAACAGGAAGGCGCATTTCCGCATCTGTTAATAAGCGCACTTTGAAAACGGTTACGCCATACATGGGCGAATATTAAAGCAAATATCACAGTATTCGAAATGAATGAATAGATGTAAGCTCAAACCGCAATATAACAAGCATGGATATAATTACCATAAAATGCGGAGCAAGCGAACCCCTCCGTTTTTAGCGAGATCTGAAATAAACGCCAATCAAGCTCCAATGATCAGACCGGGGCCGAGCAAGCACCCCATATTTGGCCAGATTATCCTTCACTGTCGGGGGGGGGGGGGGGTTACTTAGCATTTCATGGCAATTATCGGTTATAACAAAAAAGGTGGAGAATAGTTTTGTCATAGACACATATTCGCAAATATAAATTTGCAAGTGATCTGAGGCATGTGAAGGAACTTGCGCTACTGACTTGCAAGTTTCTTTTTTTGTTTTATTTTTAAAGGGGGGCAGGAAATTCTGACAAGGAATAAGTTAATGCACATGCAGACACAGATATTGAATTCTTGGACATAACCAACTTATTTTCATGTCAGATGTTACTTCGTTATAGTGAGGTTATATCATATATTCAACCACAAGTAACCCCCTCCCTTACCTTGTAAAGAAGATTTCACTGTAGTAAGATGGTGATATGCTCAAAACCACCTCTCCAGGAGAAATAAACATAGCCATGTAGCTATACCTCAAGTTGAATTAACATACTACCATCACCTCAATTAAATCATTTTTAAAGCTTGAAAGCTCATTATACAAACTTTTATCAGCTAAGCATGGTAAATCTTAAAGCGTAACATATCTTACCACTTATGACTTTGAGTTTACTATTCACTTGTTGCTTCCCCTTCACTTCAAACTAACAAAGTGTCACTAACTAACAAAGAGCCTAGTTCTTGAAAATACTGTGCTGGTTGGGTCATCAAAAAATGGTCATTTCTTTTTTATATGTCATATATCTGTTGGAACTATTCAATACAAAATAAGTACATCAAATCACTATTTGCTTCAAACCTGAAATTTACTATTTACTCATTCCTAGACTACACATCTTAAGGTGTCTATCAATCAAACAACAAAAATCTTCCTTGCGTTTCCTGTCAGGAAAAACTCGGCACTTGCTACTACTCATCCATAAAGAATGCCAATCGTGTGTGCACACTGTTTATGGCCTGGAAGCCCTGTGCATGCGGCATTACAGCAAGACAAGCCACGCAACATAGATAATCATACACTCAAACCTCATAATAACAAAGTTGCATCTTGCAAGAACATAAGCTCGTTATATCCAAAACCGCATTATAAAAGCTATCTCTAACACTTATCTACTGCAAGACCATTTCTCATTTACTTTGTTATAACCAATATTTTATTATATATGTGTTTGTTATAATGAGGTTTGAGTGTAATTTCAACAGAGATAAGTCCCATTGGGTGCCAGTGTTTTTAGAACGCAGCTTAAATGGACACCAAAAAGAAATACCAGAGCAATTTAACAGAGAGTGTTCTTGGAGCAATGCGGTATATCTTGGTTCGCAAAAACTCGTTCCACTCTGAAACTCCAAAAATACGTTTCAAGGAATTTCAGGGAAGCCAACCGTGCTTCGGTAAAGCCTCATTTTACCTATGTGCTTTGTGTCACAGTGTGTGAGGGAGTAAGCACGACAGGATAGACACGACAGGAAGCACATAGTAGCTAATACTCAGGAATGTAAAACCAGTGAAGCCCTCACCAAGGATAAGAAGGTTTTCGATGTAGATGCCTTAGGAACAGAGTAATATCCTCATCACCCGACAAACCCCCACCCCTCCAATATTATCATCACTTGGAACACTTGTTTCAAGAATGCACCGAATGGCTTCATTAAAATAGCTTATTTTCTCATGAATCGACTGCCACAAAAAGTTTAAAATCCTTCGAGAATACATAACAGAAACTTGCCACACACTTCAACCACTTTCTCCTTGAGGCAGGCCCCTAGTTTTAAAGGGCCCTGCAACACCAGCTCAAGTATGCAAGTAGCAATGAAGTCAACCTGGGAGACAGATACCACTGGTGGTAGCTATTATTCTTTGCTTCTCTACGCTCGCTGTCATGACTTTGGTGACAGTGATGGTGGTTGGGGCCCTTAATATATTGCAGTGAATGTGTATCCAGATAACAAGAGCCCGATGAATGAAAAAGCAGATGTTTCTTACACTTCGCTAAAACAACATGGCGCAGCCACCTACCAGCTGCTCTGCATTCTAGAAAACTAGTCCTTCGGCATTGCTGCCAGATGGCATCCATATATCATGCAGCATTTCTAGACAAAGGACTATCGTCTTTCAACATCTATGCAACGAAACACACAGATACGGGGCCAACTTTCTTTCTTCAAATGCGCAACTTACTTCCAATGTGATTGTGAATACACACGTGGGGACATGGCGGCATCCTGCACCGGCCATGATAACAATACAGTCTATACTGCTTATGATGCTCCGATCAGTCAATGAATACGGACTTCGATTTAGGGCATAGTGTATAGAGAGAAGAGCGAGGGATTTCTAGCTGACTTTGAGAACTGAATGCAAATTCCAGGCCATGTGCTGTGCAGTAATGTTTGGCTCGCGTGTTTTAAAGAACCTTGACTTCCTATCGCATTTTCTGCATTTTCTTACCATTATGAAGAAGTGCTGCAGGGCATAACTTCCTCAAAGTCTTGTCAAGGAAATTATGCTGAACAGCAGTCAATGACTACATCAACACCATTTATTATAATCCCCCAGCTTAAACCTGCATCTTTTCGGAAGCAGAAATTTTGCCATAAGCATGTTGCTGTGTGTAACAGTCAAGCATAAAGGAATGAGTCGCGCTAAATGCAGTTATGTACTACTACTACCACGTGCATGACTTGTACAAAGTTTGGCACTTCTTCAATCACGTATTTTTTTATATATACGTAGATTACTTAACTTGTTGTAGTTATGCAAATTCAAGAGCTAATATCCCTTAGAAGAGAATGCTTCCACAATCTACAAGTACAAAAACACAATTGCTCTGTGAAACATAGGTAGAGAAAAATTGTGGAACTCATTCAGGAAGTATATCTTGCACGAAGAACTCACTTGGACACGGAATCATGGAAATTTTTTCAGACCGGGCTCACTGGCACTCAAACACCAAATTATAGTTCACTTGGACTCACTCAGACTTAAACTCGCGCCTCAATCCAAGTCTGAGCGAGTCCGAGTGAGTCTACTTATGAACGAACTTGTCAACGTATGCTTTGTTGAATTTTTTATGCACCCTAATTTTTTTCTTGCACAACAACTGCTCTACACTCAATGCTCTCTCATTTCAGAGCAACCCACCAATATGCATCGACGCGACAAGAGACCCTCACTTTCACACAGCAGCAGAGATTGTATTGAATGTCCAGGCAACAAATATAAACAAGTAAAAGTGTGTGTGTCTCCTTACCTCCTTCAGGTTGGCACTCTTATAGCGTTTCAGAACAGTTCCTGTGCTGGCGTCAATGAAGTTCACAATTCTACCACCGCATGTTGCAAAAATGTTGGGCGACAGATCTGAAAGTTGAACCGACACAGCATGAGTCAACTGCACATATTATCTACAACTGAGGTATAGAACACATGGGCCTCAGCTCGCAAACGACTGTCTTGATCACATAGCTTATCAATATTAATATTATTATTATTCTCCTGTTAACAAGTATGTTCACATGCCACACAGACATGACTGGTCTCAAGGATCTTTGTTTTTTTTCGTGAGGCACTCCACACATTGCAATAAAACATAACCGTGGGACAAAACCTCCATATTTTAGAAGTGCTTTTACATTTCAGTCATTCAACAGGATGTGTCAGTATTGATATCCCCTTTTCCTTGCTCCAACTTTCGTCATTGTGCTGGCCTTTGCGGGAGACGAAATGCCATGACTGCGACCCACTTGCTGAGACAAGTTCGAGACCCCTGATCTATGCTATAGCTCCTTATGAAACAATGGTGTTTAAATTATGTGCATACTTAATTACATTAGAAAATTTCAGCATCCTAAATAGGGGAAATGGAGTTGCTTCAGAAGGTGACAGAAACAGGAATGTTGTATGGATTAGTCAAGGTGTCAGCACTGAAATGATACATAAACAATCAACAATAAAAGAAGGCTCCAACAATGGCTACAGATGTCATCTAAGATTCAGTCAGAACATATTGTTGGCACTAGTTCACTTGCTGTGACTTGCAAGGCTGACAGAAGTGCAAAGAGGCATCAAGATAAACACAAGACAGAAATTTTTGGAAGCCTTACTACAGTTATTGAAACATTCCTAATAAGCATGCATTTTCTAAAATACACATTGTTTTTTTCATTCGTCTTTTAAAAATTTTTAATAACCTTTAACATATTGTTATTATAGTTTGAATGTTCCATGACAATTGCACAGAATATATGATTATGAATCATAATAAATTTGAAATTAAGCAAACACAGTGACCTGAGGCATGCAAAAGAACTTGCATTATTACAATATGGCCTGGAAGTTTTTTTCTTTTTGGGGGGGGGGCAATAAAATAAAATTTTGACACGAAATGTGTGAATGCACATGCAGAAACCAGCAAATGTTAAAGTGTGCATACCATTTTCTTCACATTTTGGTTGAAAGGCAGCCTGCCATACTTGAGTTACAGAATCAGCGGGATCTTGAGAATGGGCACGAAGAAATATGCACGCTTCAGCCCCTTTTACACTTCCCTGTGAGAAATTGCAATCGTGACAAATTGAAAACACAGTTTTCTTGCAAGTATAAAAAAGAAGAAATATGAATATTTGAGTTGTATTACCAACTCTCCATTTTCTCACTAAAGCACGCAAATGTGCAATCAAATGTATCTTCCACAGTAGCTCAGTAGGCGTGGCACTACAGTAACTACAGCAATAATCTGAATTCTGTTAAATCAATCACAGACATGGTTGGTGCCTTTTAAGAGAAACAAAATGCAAAATTGCTCGTTTGCATTTATAAATAAATGCATGTTCAGGAATTTCGAGCGTCAAAATTATATTGGAGTGCTCCACAACATCCCACCTCACAATCAAGTCATGATGTCGGCTAATAAAAAAAAACTTAGAATTGATATCATTCTTTTCTACCAAGCTGCCGAGCACCTACAATCGAGACAAAGACCTAAATAACGCAATATTATATAATTCTCACAACCAAAGGCACAACAAATATTAAATAGAAAGGAAAAAAGCCTTTCTACAGTACTACAGCACACAAATGACCCATGACAACATAAACAAGCAGCACATCTCAACCGTGCCACTAGCAACCGGCTTGGAATGCACAGAGCAATTATCGAGTTAGAAATTTGCTCAGCAGCTTGACAGAAATAAAGGAACACTCAAATTAGTGACACTCAACAGTGATACTACAGAGTTCATTTCATAAATCACGCCTGATCTCTGCGAGAACGTAGTCACCCTTAGGTACCACCACAGGGGTAACATCAAACTGCTCATCCATGTATTAAGGGCAGCGAATTCAGCAGATCAAGGAAAACCATTCTAACGAGAATGTGCACCAAGTGTGTGCAGTGAAAAATATCTTAAACTAATTAACAACAGCCAGCCACAAACAAAAGCAGTGCTATTTCGACCCAAAATTAAGCCTGTGAACGGAAACCTGTATCTTAGTTATAGCGATACTTACACTGAGCTAGTATAACATATGAAAATTCTTGGAGTTAAATTTTCTATCAATACGTTTTGGAACGAACATGTTGACAGTGTGCTGGGTCAGTTATCACACCTAGTGGGTATGGTGTACAGATACAAAATGGTGCTACCATACAGAATAAATCTCTTACTTTATACATCACTTTTCTATTTGCATCTTACCTATTGTTTTTTGGTATGGAGGTCTACAACTAACACGAACTTATAAAAAGTATACCTGATGCGAGAGAAGTATATTAGAAACATTTTTAACTTACCGTATGTTGCTCCTACCAGCGAATTGTTTCAACAGGCTGGAATCCTACCCGTCCATCACCTCTACGATTTTAAGTTAGCATTGGCCATCAGGCGTGAATCCAAACAAAGTCGACATCTCAAAACTACAGCCAAATATTACATTGTATAATACATGAAATAAACGTGAAAAATAAAAACTTTCGAAAAAAACTACTCCAAAGATAAGTTATCCTACATAGTTCCTGGCATAGATTTCTTACACTGTACACAGACCCAATTGCGCGAAATACACAAGTTCAGTTTTTACTTTATCTCTGCAGTTGCTATATTATTATTAAGGGTATTTTTATTTTTTGGAATTTGGGATTCATTTGTTATGTTTCATGTTATTTGAGTTTGTACTGCTGAACTGGTTAACACTGCGGTTGTGTTCAAAGGCGGCTGTGGGCCCTTGTCAAGCAGCCTCTTTCGGATAGCAGCTTTTACCTACAGCTGTCCTTCATCAAATGTATTGATCAGAAATTATTATTATTTTACAAAACCACACAACTTTCAAGCAAGCTATTTACTTGAAACAACTTCATCCCTTAAGGATTCAATGCATTCCTTGGAGAAATTTTTTTTGAAACACAGATGGAAACACAGAAACTTGAAAAAAATTATCATGATTCAGCTAAAAGGAAAGCGAGCCCATCTTTACATGGGACAAGCCCTTGATGCTTACAAAACAAAAGGGATTAGGAGGTGCAGCCAGCCACAAAATAATGTAGACGACACAAGTGTATGGGGAAATTTCCGTCTACATGGCTGTTCCGCCAGCTCGCCACTAGACAGCGTAGACGGCAATTCTGCCACGCACTCGCGCGGCCCATATCATTTTGTGGCGGACTGTACACATGAAAGATACACACCTTTTCTTCTCTTGAAGGAGCAACTTCATACTTCAGCTTTTTCCTCGGTGTACATGACCGTTGCGCATCGCTTGATGAGCCATTGTTTGCCGAGCCTTTCAATTCATGAGTACCACCGTGAAGCAGGCTTGCTGTCTTGTCCTGTTTATGAAGGCTGGGTGTGCCTTGCTTCCCATCTTCTAGATTGATAATTTTTTTAGGCGATGCAACTCGCTTGCGGGCGGAGCCATTCCCATTCGATGCATTGAATTCAGTTGACATTTTGCGGGGGGAGCCATTCGACGCATTGACATCAGCTGATATTTTTAGACTCCGTGCCTCGCGTCGCGGAGAGTTTACTTTCACGCCAGTCCCGCGTATGACAGGTCTGCTGCTGAGCAGCTCGTAATCACTGAGGCGCCCTCTCCTTGGAGATGTGACGCGCTTGGAAGGAGAACTGCATTCTTCTGAGGGCTTAACATTGTTCTTCTTTTTTGGCGTGTTCGAGGAGGTTCTTGCGCGAATCCTTTGAACTTCCTCCTCAAACAACTCTCCACCAAGAGCTTCCACCTGAAACAAATTAATGGGAATAGCGCCATGTGTAAACGCATGCCAAATCAGCTGGGAAAGAAGTTTTTTCCACTCTGAAAAAGAAAAAAAAAAGAAAAATTGTAATCTATATTATGCCTTTCAGCACAGGCCTCCTGTTTTATGACATCTGGTACTTCTGTGAGACATTTAAACACTCAGCTCTTCTAAAGCTGAAATGGAATGCTGGAAATTTATCAAATAGTACGCTATGCTGTGTTCTGTGAGATGAGCAGACGTCTTTTTCACATGTCCTCTGAAAGAACAGAGGTACAGTACACTCCCAGTAAACAGAAATCTGTTGAATGGAACTGCTGCTTAAACGTAACAGGTGCTTCTGGCAAGATTGGTTTTGTTCTTGTATTCTACGCCCTTGTTCATCTCTCAGTAACGAAACACCTGTTAAGTGGAACATATTTTCTTGGTCCCTCCAGGTTTCATTTCAGGTGGTTATGACATAACCACCTGAACCGATGAAGTGAAAGTGCTGCTACTTGTGCATCAATTTTTTGGCAAAGTGCCACCTCATTTCGTGCCCTGATCAGTCTCTTGATGTCTTTGACGAATATGCAATGGAGCAGTCAAACTGCAATCTCTTTGCACACCTGATGCACAAGTGAGACCTGTAAACATATGCAATGTGTTCTTTTTCAAATGATCTTAATGTATAGTTTACACTTCTAAAAATATTAATTAGTACCTTACTTCCACAATACCTTTCTTCCTCACCAAAACTTTCATGCTAGACACTGTGCAATCATTCCCATAATGCAATGGCTTCAACATCCACCTCGCGTTTGCAACTTTGTGGGGTCTATTTTGGCACACCGTACCTACTGCGTCCGAGTAGACAAGGAACGAACCGGACGCTTTGTAATGAAGCAGAGTGTACTGCAGGGTTCGGTGCTGGCTTTGATACTACTCTTCAATCTTGCCATGTTGCCCCTCGCGTGGCAACTAGCACGCACTCAAGATGCCTTCTTCCTCCTGTATGCAGATGATTTGCCTGTGTGACACTACATCCAGACCTACAACGCCATAAGGAAGCCCTCCAGAGTGCTCTGGACAAGGCGTCTGACTGGTGTACGCACATAGTCAAAGCTTAACTGCGTTAGTATGTGCAGGCCACACTGTTGAATTGAGCAAGAGGAATAATTCCTAAAAACCACAGCAGGAATTGAGCCCAATAAAGCCTTGAGCGTTGCCAAACTAGCATAAACCACACGTTTAGTGACAAGCTAAATCGGTTCAACACACAGACCTTAAATTTCTTGAACTTGACGGAAAATTCATTGCATTCGAAATGCGTTCTCCTCAGGTGCCTCAAAAAATCCTTCTTCACGCTGCTGACCTCTTCATCACTGGCTCCAGGAAGAAGATTGTCCTTGAACGTGGATTCCCAGACTCGAGAAATCTGAAGACGAAAAGCGCAGGACATGTCACTAGAACTGTGAGAGTAGACAGACAGATCTGAGGTGATTTTGAAGTAGAAAAGGCGGCATACATGAAGCACACCTCTCTGAAAATGGGCTGCAAGATGCCATATTAGTAAATGGGATGTTTGGTACTTCAACTGAATTCAAAAATACAGGACAAGATCGGCTTCAGAATGCCCACCTGATCTTTAGAGACATTCCCAAAGTCAGAACTTTAAAAACTTGCTTAATCCAGTACATTTGCTTTTTGCTCACCAACTAATGTTTTAATAATAGCACGAATTCTAGGGAACAAGGACAATTCAGAGCAAAATCACGAATGATACAGCATTGTGATCAAGAAGTAAAGGGAATGAAAACTACGCAAGATCAACGTTGGCCAGGAATGAAGGATACAAATGTATGAAAATCATTAAAAACAAAGCAAAAATATACAGAAGGCATAGAAAAAGAGGACACATAACGAACTGCAGCAAAAACACCAGAAATGACCATCATTCACTTGTCACCACCTACTGTTAATATAATAATAACTGTTAGGGTTTAACATTCTAAAACGCCATGTGATCATGACGACTTCATAGCCAAGGGCTCCGGAAATTTAGTCCATTTGGGGTTCTTTAATATACACCGAAGTCAAAGTACACGGGCCTCAAGCATTTTCGCCTCTATAAATATGCCGTGGCCGCGAATCACAACCACAAACTGCAGGTTGCGAATCGCAATGTGAACTGCCGGTCAGCAGCCGAGCGCCAAGACCGCTGGACCGTCATGGCGGGTTCCACCTACTGTTGTCACCCTGTTAAGTGAAACATGCCTAACATCATAGGGATTCGAATACTGAGTTGAATTTGCATGTTACTTTTTTCCTCAAGGCACTTTCATGACAAGAGAACAACCTCCCTGTTTCGTAAGTCGTTAGACAAACTTCATATAACTGCACCTGAGGCAACAGCTTCTTGTCGCCGAGTGCTTCAAGTTTCCTAAAAGGCTGGCAGTCAGCTCCGTCCAACAGAGTCAACTTGGGAAGCAGGGACACAGCGATGTTCTTGTCAGCTGACTGTTTTTGAGAAAAGAAAATCCAAGCAGGAGTCAGAAAAGCAAAGCACAGCACGTCATTTGTGACGACGACACGCCTTCAATGAGTTAAGATGATCATCAATGCAACGAAACTCAGCACTTCACAAAGCAAGAAAAGTGCCGAGGACAAGACACATCTGAAATAAAGTTTACCTATTAAGAAAAAAATTGCATTAATGAGTCACACTATATAAGCCTGATGAATATAACGAAACCCCAGTACAAGATTAAAGATAATACAACACCTCGAAATAGCAGACTACACAAGGGATTGAGTCACTGTAAGCACATAAAATTTCACAATGATAAAAAGAATTTATGAGACCTTCCTTTAAAGAGCATTTCAACATTCATACGGATATGCAGGCATAATGCCATAAATGTGCTTAGAACTTGTGCGAACGGCCTACACAAACTTCAAAATGAAATTTAACATTAAAGGCCTGTATTAATGATATACCTCATGTAAACACTCTGTGCTTGACCAATGGCGCGGTGACGAAATTGCTACCACATAGATCTGAAACTGCACTGAGAAAGCAGCAGAGTGCATTTCCTTGCGTAGCACAGTGACATTATACATTAGCAGTTGTGTGTAGGTTTACATTTCGTTACATTTGAAGCAAGCCAAAACACGTTTCAGGCGCGATTTCCTCATTGGTAAGAGAAGGAAAGTACACACCAGCAGCAGTCGTTTCACTATTTGCATTCCTTCGCGATGTCATGTGTCACGTGCGCCATATAAGACAACTAATACATAACAACGTGCACTTTTCCTGGCACATTAACATAGCCTTAGCACACTGACACTGCTCTCATAAATTTGGTGCACTAGAAAGGCGACCTGCCACCATTTCATTTATGTAACTGAAACTTGCATCTTGAGTGGTGCATCCTAACATTGGCCAATAATGCAGAAACAGCTTTCTGAAAAGGAAACTTTCTCTGTTAGCCGCATGCTGCAATGAATGCACGAGCAGTTAGTGTGCTTGTGTAAAAACAAACAACTGCAGAACTACACAACTTTGGTAAAGTAGCAAATCTGGCGAGTTGGAACTCACTCATCATGATCAGAGCAAAAAAATAAGGGGAACACGGAAACACAAGGATGTGCATTTCCTTGCGTTTTCGTGTTTCTTTATTTTGCACTGATCGTGATGAGTTCACAACTTTAATTGCTTCGTACCCTTCATGTAACTCTTTTTCCTGCTTTCGGTTTTTCTCTCTCTCTGTTTATTTTTCTAACATCTGCATTTTTGCATGGAGAGAACATTGTTTTAGTACTGCTCAGCCAGGCAAAGCAGCCCGTCCGAATTGAAACACCGAGCGTTATTAATTGATTGATATGTGGGGTTTAACGTCCCAAAACCACCATATGATTATGAGAGACGCTGTAGTGGAGGGCTCCGGAAATTTAGACCACCTGGGGTTCTTTAACGTGCACCCAAATCTGAGCACACGGGCCTACAACATTTGCGCCTCCATCGGAAATGCAGCCGCCGCAGCCGGGATTTAACCCGCGACCTGCGGGTCAGCAGCCGAGTACCTTAGCCACTAGACCACCGCGGCGGGGCAACCGAGCGTTATTAAGCCAAGGTTATAATAATACACTGGAAGCGAACTGTGCGCCATCATTAAGAATGCGAAATTCGCTTCAGTGAAGTCGAATGGATTGCACGTGTTCGAAAATATGAAGACGAAATTGCACCACTCACAAGAATGGGATTGCCAGCAACCATCAGCTCCGTCAATTCGCCGTAGTCTTTCAGGAAGGTCAAGTCATTGATCAAGTTCTCCTCCACATTCAGGCACCGAAGTTTAGGAAGGCCAAGAATGGGGACGTCTCTCAGCGAATTCCTCGAGACATCGAGGCTCTCCAAGTTTTTCAGTCCTTTAAAGCAGCATGGGTCCAATACTTTGAGGTCTCTGTGGCTCAGGCTGCGGGAAGACGTGAAATGAAAATCAAGAAACGCAACCCATATTTACAAACCGCTCGATCAGTCGAAGATACGCCAGTGCTAAACTAGTCGGTGTGTGAGCCAGATGAAACTATCAAAGACAAGCCAAAAAAATTAAAGTAGCTTGTATTTTTGTTTTGTTTTTCTGCACGTGCAACACCGAAGAGTAGCTCCAACGTGTTTCGTGCCGTTATCACAACACGTGCAGCAGCACAGCGTAATTCAGCTACACAAGCAACCGTTATCCAACCGCAATTACTTTCAGTACTGGTCACCGGCTTTGTGCATCCTACGTCCCCCATTTTCGTGATAACTTACTCTAGCTCCTTCACATCGTTTAGTGATTTGCACGAACTGAGAGAGAGGATGTCCTCGGTGGAAATCATTTCTGAGCCTAATCAAAACAACAAATCCCGCGCCAGCCCAAGACATGTGCGACAGCCAAGTCCGCTGGAAGTTGCGCGGGAAATTATGCGAAGGGGAGGGGGAACGGACACCAAGGTGGGCACCCCGGGTAGAGTGCACAACTAGTATCACGGGTAAAATGTTTCACAAATTCATCGTCGCAACGCACAAAAGCATAGCCTTTGCGATCAGTAAATAAGACTTTGAGATTGCAATCAGCTAAAACGTGAGGTAGTTTTTACGTGCATATTGAATAGCTTACGTTGTAAAAGCATTTAAAAACATCTTATTAGTTGAAGTAATATAGTAAATTACAATAAAAATAAAAAACGCGTTTGGAAACGTTTAATATTGCATTTAAACACGGAGGAGTGCATTTTCGGCGGTCACTTGGGAAGCGGCGGTCGTCGGAACTACGGTAGTGGCGCCACTCAAGTAGGGGTATCTTCAAATAGGTTTTCACGTTTTTGGAGCTTACATGCAACAAAAATAACGTAAAAAAGTTTTAAAAAGGCGTAAACGTAATTATAACTAACCCTACGTAAGTGACGCCGTCATTCAACAAGCAACTTTTTTAATACAAGGCATCCTCTGAAATTAGTAGCAAACGCCAAAATTGCCGATATCAAAGACCGAATACAACGACCCTTACCTCCTACGTAGGCAGCGCCGCCGTAGATGACCGGCGTTTCGCGTTCATCTGGCAGGCACAAGAAATCTAGGAGGCGTTGTAACTATTTACGTCGCACTTCTGCGAATTGCATGATGGGAAGGAAAATGTGCAGCAAACAACATGGCAGACGACAATGGCTGAGGTGGTACGGCGGGCGGACCAATATTCTCCAAAATCGAGCCCTCGCGGCTCCCGCTCGCCGGTTGTGTCTCGTCAGGACACAACCGGAACGCTTAAGACGACAATTTCACTCGGCAAGACTCCAGCCATTGTTCACAGCGGTCCTTTCTATCTCATGAAAGAACCTCCAAGTAAGCGAACCTCGTACGTTTCGCTCGTCGCTTCCAAAAACGCTACCCAGCTTTCTGATCGCATCATGCCGATAGAAAATGAAGCGTACGTCCATCATTGCGCGTATGCGTGCTTACTTCGGTGCTCTTGCCACAATCCTGACGCGCAGATGCTTCTTTGTGGCGTTTTCTCGACAGATGTTCGACTTGTCAGACGTAATCGCTTCGGCGTTCGTAACTGAAAACGGTTGTGCCGTACAAGTTTCATTTTGCGAGTGAATCGTGCGCCATCGGCTAATTTGTGTTGATTTCTCTTTTCCAGAGAGTGAGCTCACCGGCGCCACAAGTCTGATGGGATCGTATAACTTGGAGCACTCCTATAACAAATTCAGCGGCCGTAAGGTCAAGGACCAGCTCAGTGCTTTTTTGCCCAACCTGCCAGGCAACATCGATGCACCCGGCGATCAAGACAACAGGTGGGTGATACTTTCGGCGTCCTTTTGTAATTGTTGGGCATAGTGAAACGATCTGCAGCGCTTCGCAACACGTCGATGTGGTTGAATCGCTGGTGAAGGCTTACGTTTACTTAGAAGTGTGGCAGCTTGAGCTAGTTGGTATGGCAGGACGATAGTTACAGCGCGAGAACAAAACGACGACACAGAGACAAAAAGCGCTCGTGTCCTCGTCTGTGTCGTCGTTTTGTTCTCGCGTTATAACTATCGTCTTACATTTACCTTTTTTTTTAATCACTCGCAGTTCACTACGTTCTATCATCGAAAAGCCACCCGTCGGTGGAAAGGAGCTATTGGCCCTTACTGCCGCCCAACTGGTCGGGTTTAGGCTTCATCCTGGACCGGTTAGTATGAGTAGTAACATGCAACAGCAAGCTTTATTAATCTATGCTACAGTGATACATGCAGCCGGAGGAAAAGAGAAGACAGGAGACGCGTAATACAAAAACTATTGCATGGAAGGGCATCGACCTGCTCTCCCTCATCAGTCTAGTAGACGCGAGACAGGCACATTTGATTGATCGTGGTTATCAAGACAAACAAAGGGAAAAAAGACAGGGCACAGCTTGACTCTGCAGCATTGTGCGTAACATAGATTAGTTCTAGAAGTATAAAGTAGATTCAGTACATAAAAACATCAGAAGTTCTGTCACAGTATTGGGTGACAGCTGTTTCTCCCGTCTTCTCTTTTGTGATTGCATTTGTTCTGTGTTGTGCAACGTTGGGACCTATTACTGTGTCACCTGTTATGGTACACTTTCGTTTCTCTATTTTGTGAGGTCATCGCCCTTCTGCTTGGACTAGAGCTTACTTATTTCTCAGTACACAATAGTGTGCCATGTATTCTCTAAAATATTCTTTATCTTAGCCCCAGTAAGACTATGCTGTAGCTCAAGCCAAATGATATATGATATGTTGAGGTATATTTTTTAAATTGTAGCTGAATTAAAAGGGACACCTCAACCATCCTGAGCTTTTGAGAACGATTTCTGTCTTGCCTTCGCTTTGCTCTTTGCAGATGCTCTTTCCTCCTGTCCACTGACATCGTATATCATGTGTAATCATAACTGATGTATCTCGTGTGTAAATTGGAAGCTTGTTACTGGTGATGTTTTGGCCATCTCCCTGTTGGCATTGTAACATGCAACGAGAAGATGGAAAAAGCCAGACGAGAGAAAAACACTACAGTTATTTGGATGATCAGATGTGTCTCAGGAGTCCTAGTCATACTAACAAAGCTTGTGCGAGCATGTGTAAAATGGGACAGAGACAATCGTAAAGACTATGTGTGCTTTCTACCAGTGATTGTTGTCTTACGCTGTTGTCGAGTGATCATTGTGTTATGTCTTGCCAAGACATATGAAACGGATTGAGAATATGAGATACTATATACAATACATATACGAAATCTTAAGTTGGAAATTACTAAGAGAAATTCTGAAATATATGAGTAGTATGTCCAATTTGAAAACAAAGGCATACATTTATAAACTTGACTCCTTTGTTTTAATCACAACTGTTAACTTCAATTGCCGTGCTTGCATTTATTGTTGCACAAGGGCATCCTTTTGCCTACAGAAGTTGCCAATAAGAAGTTTCACTATAACCATTGCCTGATTTGTGATTTTTTTATGTGCATTATTCACGTTCATGACATTGACAAGCTTAGTAATTGCCGTGAAGACCCAAAATGACGACTAAATCAAATTTGGTTGTTAGAGTGTCGCATTTCCAGATTGTTACCGCAATTTGTCTCTGCCATTATGAAAAAGTTTAATCTTTCCTGTTGTATAGTTTCAATGGGTACAGGAAAGCTAGTTTAAAAGCTTGTTGGGCTTGGATCATGGAGGTGGGCTTTAGAGATGTTGCGAGAGTTGCACACGCAGATTGCCGATTGTAGCACATGTGTGTTGCGCGAGTTTGTCCATCTTCATCTACTTCCACTTCTCGATGCTTTTCCAGCTGCCCGAACAGTACCGAATGATGAGCCAGCAGCCACAACGAAAGAAACACAAGCACAAAAAGCACAAACACAAAATGGGTGACACACCGAATCACGAATCTCAGCAGCAGGGTGAGTGACACACGATCCGATTTTTCAGCACTGCTCATCTGTTGGGGTTGTTGTGTTATGACTCAGACTTTGGTAGTTTTTTTTTTTTTGATGCTGGTAATGGTGATAGACAGTTTCCTTAAGTTGTGTAGTTACGTCATAGCTTGTTGCAATATCTGCAGTGGTAGCCTTGTGGTTCAGCTGCGGTGCTGCCACGTTTGCGGTTCGATCTTCAGCTACCACGGCTGCCTTTCAATAGATACAAAAGCTTAATATGAGAAACATGTAGTGCTTACTTAGACCTAATTCCATGTTAAAAGAACCTCAGGTGGTCGAAATCAATGCGGAATTCCTTACTACAGCATTCCTAACAATCATGTTGCAGTTTTGGCTTGCAGGATGCCAGAATCTAGTTTTTTGAATTTTAGTGGCATTGCTGGCCATGGTTAAAATTAAAAAGTTCTTGCTTGTGCTTACACTTGGGATTATCCAAGTTTTGTTTAACTTTAAAAATAAAATGACAACTATTGTTTAAAAATAAAATGACAACTATGCGCAAATAGTGCTCTAGTGACTACACTGCAATTATTTTGAGTAAACCTAGTCATGGAAAATCCAGCGTCATTATGACAAAATGGTTTCAACTGTGCCACAACAAAATATACCCCAACTGCTGTGCACGGTGCTCATATTATAATATTACATTTTTAGAAAATGCCTCCGACGCCTCCCATGAGAAGAAGCACAAGAAGCAGAAGCGGCACGACGAAGAGAAAGAAAGGAAGAAAAAGAAAAAGGAGAAGAAAAAGAAAAAAGTATGTTGAAATTTATGCCACTTGCAAATACATGAGAGATTTTAGGTGGCATGCACGACTCAGTCATGGTGCATTATCACAGAAAGATTATGGCAACACATTGCTGCAGTAATAGTAAAAACACCCAGGTTTTGTGAATGCAGTTCTATGACCGATTTTCTGACACATCTGTTATTCAGACGCTTTCACAGCACCGCCTTTCACCCTGTAGAGCTAACGTAATGATTTTTGAAATTTTGGGTGGTGTAACCTTTTGCCACCCATGTTATAAACTCCTTGCACATTGCAGGCTGTAAGCAGCATTAGTTGTAGCCACCATCACTTGTGTTGTTTAGGTATCTCACAACCTTAAACTGATGCTCTTGTGAGCCTATCCACCAGCAGCTGTAACACTTTCTTATGGTTTGCTCAGTCGCAATACACTTTTTATGTGGCCAAGAGTGCGTGAGGTATTACAGTGAAGCATACCAAGAATGTACAGGTGGCCACTTCAAGGGGGCCCTGCATCACTTTTTGAGCATCGGCAGAAAATGCTGCGGAGAACAGGCGAGCCAAATATTATAGCACAGCACACGGCGTGGAATTAACAATAAATTATCACAGTCAGCTAAAAATTGCTTTCTCTTTTCTCGAACAATGACGGAAGAAGCTCCAAAATCCTCGTAAAAGGTCTTCTATCAGCCGATGGCTGATTTGAACATGCCGCGCTGGGTCGTTACAGGGATTGCCGTGGGAGGCCGCGAGTTGTCCATGCATGAGTGCGCAATCACACAAAAAAAGCCGCATATTTGAAGAAAAAAGAAAAAAATCCTCAATGTCACAAGACACACATGACGCATTTTCATCGCCCATGCCATCCCTCCCTGCTTAGCTTCCAGCGCTTTCGTCGAGAAGAGAGAATGTGATTGCAGCGTGCACCAACCTACTAACCTCCTCGCTCCGCTTAATTGCACACAGTACAGTCCTCTTATAACAATATCCAAGTGCCTGGGAAGTAACATTGCGACATTGTTATTAGCGGGCTAACAATGAAAAGACAAAACTTTTCTTTGCATGCAAGTAAGGTTATGCAAGTATGTACTACTTCTTTGCAGAAAATCCATAGCCTGTCAGCTTTGATTGCTTCCCATGAAGTTAGCGCACACATTTCCCTGGAGCATCTAGGTGCTCCACGTAGCTGAGCGGGAGACCCTTTGCAAAAACAAAGTCCCAGAGGGATTGTATCATCCATTGGGCCTTCTGCAATGACAGTACTTGGGTAGCCTGCTCAGCCGCGTCGTCTTCACTCACTCCACTGTCTACAGCACAACGCGGTCGGCATGGAGGGCCATTTTAGGCACATGTTTTAGCCGGATTCAATTGCTATGTCCAATATCGCGGCGCTAGAGTGTCTTAATAAGTTGTTTATTTTACCATAAAAAGCATACAAAAGTGGACAGTGCTATCATTGTTCATCATTATATTCGATAGTGTTAAGATATCATTATAAGTGGACTTGAATGAACACACATTTAGCCAATATCTCCCACTAAAAAAGGGGTACTGAGATGCTTACTAAGTGCACTAGCAGTACTTGACAGCTATTTCAGGTATAGCTGTGGCAATTTCTGATCTTGGCTGTAAAAAGAGGCATGCATTAGTCTCTGTGAAGGCAACCCTGTTTTTCAAACATTGCTATACCTCTGGAGTCCAATGTACCAGTATATTGGCTGCAATATCTATTCAGATGGATGATTCTCTAATCTATGTATAAGACATATGCACTATCTTCGCCATGATCACTGTAACCGACATCTTGCCTGTCTATCTTTGCTCTGCAGAAGCACAGTCCTGAAGCCACACCGGCCAACCCTGGCAACCCAGCACTTCCCAATGGTTCCCAAAGGGTCATCTAAAGGCTCACAAATTCCGGCGCTTTGCCCAGCCATGCCCGTTCACGCATCATAATTGTACCATCATCTCAGTCTTAGCATGTAAACCTGTCAGAAAATATATACAGGGAGGATGTGCTTTACGTATATTTCATTGCAACATTTTTTATTATTTCACTTTTTTGTGCTGTTTCTGTTACAGCTAGTGCAGCTTACCAATGAGCATCTAAAATTTTATAGCTTTATTTTTTCATTGTAATAATTTTTACTTGATAACAAAATTTATCAAGTATTAAGCAGCATAGCTCTGAATAAAATATGAGAGCTTGCCATGGTGTGATGCTAGCACTTTCATGTATGCAGTCTGAAACACAGAGTACGTTTGCTACACAATCTAGTGTCATGTAGCTGCTGTGCTAGCACATGAACTTCAAGATAAATATGCTGAATTGTGTCCCTGTGGTCATGTTGTGTATGTCTCATTCCTCGCCCTGTTTTTCTCTGCAAGACACAATACGAGCTAACCCGGTGAACCGCTTTCACTCTCCGTTGGTAAGCAAAGCTGAGGAACAAGTCGTAAACAGTAGCAGCAAGAATCAAGTAAATTATACTGCTTATGATTAGCTTTATATACTGTATAGTGAACATCATAGCTCACACATCTGTGTACATTTGTGAACTCTGCCAAGAGTTAGAAACTCCCAATTCAATTTGACACTGCACAAGATGTCTCGTTGGAAGGCAGAAATGCAGATGAAAGAGGCATTATAAAAGATGAAAAAAAATGTATACCTGGTGCCAGTTTTTGGTAAGCTTCACCAACAGCTGCACTTAGTCAGGTTTCAAGCCAAGGGTTGGGCCAAATTAACCAGTTATATCTCACAGAATCAAAAAAGAGGGCATGGAGTATCAGTAGCACTTTCTTGGGATATCCATTCTCACCTAACCACTAATTATGACCATCATCATGGAGCCACCACGGTTGCCTTATAGCTGCCAAGGATTACAGAAATACAGGACAAGTGCAGGAGGCTGGTTGCATACCACAAGCAACTTCTGGCATAAAGGCAAATGTCTGGCATAAAGGTCAGATGTGTGGCGACTACATAAAGGGGGAGGGGATCTAAGCGTGTGTACATTGCCTGTGTGTGTGAACATACAAAATGCCCCCCTCAAGCAAGCCTACGAGTCTCTGGTGGAAAATGAAAGCCTTTTTGATGACAAGACTTGCTTGGGTCATGCAGACACTATGAAGTTCTGAATTTTGTAGGTACATAACACCATCAAATTTGGCAGTATTGTCTTTAGCGGGTTTACTTCACCTGCACTAAAGGAGCATCATTTTCAGTGCTATGCCGGTTGGGTAAGCATGCACTTATCAGTCTATAACACCACCTACAAGGTACATGTATTTAGCTCTCTCATCTGGAATGCGCTTTCATTTCTGGCACTTGGAAATATTTGTATGCAACCAAGCTACTCATACAGAGGAACTTGCATGCAGTAAAGCAGCCTGCAACAGAAGCTGAAAATTGTGCTGGGTCAATTGTTCTGGCAACCGTTTGCAAATGTACAGACAAGTACATTGGACACACCAGCAAGAAAGGTCTTCTTCGACCCAAGCTTGTGGTGGTGAAACGTAAGCATATCCCACACAAAACTACAATGGAATGATTTATGACGACTATTCATTAACCTGGTCAATAGAATCTCAACCGTAAAGCGAAAATCATTGTGCTGAAACAGCCACGAAGGCATAAGCACATTATGATCACAGTAGCATGACAGGCCACAATCGCACACCAATGTTCGCCGAGACAAATTGCAATTGTAAGCATGCATTACCACAATCTTGAAGGTGGCCACTCTTCTTCAATAAACCTGAACCCGTACCCAAAGCACACAGAGGAGTTTTGCCACCTTAGGCCAATGGATTGTTAAAGCAGCAGTTTAAATACAATTTTGAGAACTCTGTTACACAGCACATACTGTGAACACGTCTTGGCACTTCAGCACAATATAATAAGGAACTGAAGAGGGAAACCAAGAGCCTACAATTGCATAGTAAGTTGTCATATTGAATATACCTATGAAAATAGTTTAAAATGGCATTGGAGGTATAAAAGGTTTTTCTCACATTAGTAAACTACTCTTTCGCAGTTCTATAATCGCCACGATCACTACAAGAACACCTGCAGAATGAAAACGCAGGTAGCAGGGCCACCTTCATGTCCCCGCACTAAATGCAGCGGCATTGTGGATTTCGATGGCGTTTACTAAGCTCTACGCATTTCCCAATTAGTAGCAGTTAAATACACTGTCCTCTCAGAGGGAGACGGATTTGCTATATATGTCATTGCACCAATGTCTCCAAAATATGAAAAAAATGAAACTTTAAATCTGTGGCGCTTGTAGATTTCAGCGCAACATTTCAAAACGAAACTTTTTTTTATTATTAATGAACCTGTACTGACATATAGCTCGCCGAGCACACTTTATCAAAGCCAAATGCGGTAGTGCTAAGAGCCGCGGGCACCCCACGAAATGCAATAAAATCGCTTCTCTTTGTGCCTCTTGGCATTCCTCCTCCCCTTGGCATTTGCCGTGATGTCCACATGTCGTTTACTTCGTCACCCAGAACACCTGTTTGTCCAGTCAAAGGTACGTGCACTTGCTGCTTACCGTGGTAGTGGTTAGAAGAGGAAGAAAGCACCTAATTTCTGCAGCCCTATTGAGAGCACGGCGCAGTGCTTAACCGTACAAGGAGGAACACTCGGCTAAGGGGGGAGACGAGCATGGGAAAGTGAAACAAACAAGGGAGTCTTTAGTATCATCAAACACATGCAACTCCGCTATTATTGCACCGTTCCGGAAAATTCTCAAGGCTAGAGTTCGTTGTAGACTCGTGCACAACTGTAACACTACTAAATTTCAACCTCTGGGTAGTTTAATAGGCCCTTTAAAATGCTAACCAATACTCTCAACATGCAATAAGTTGAGAGAGTATTGAGTGTTCAATTAAGCAAGCACCAATCAAGCCAGAACACCTTTACAAGAACCCCACCCCTTTATCAAATGTCTGCCTTCCAAGAAACGACACGGACAGGCTACATATGGTCTGGGGCGGGAGACTATTGCGGTAGAACTCACCATGCCATGTTAATGGGTGAATATCAAGTTTTCCCTGCCAGAAACCTAAGCCTATGCTTGTGGGCAGTTTTGGAACATGGTACAAGGGTTTTAGAGCAGCCCCGGGAGAGGGCAAATGAACATTTTGTAGCAGGCTTGGAGCATCCAGAAAGACATTATGGAGCAGGCACGAAACGTTTTCGAGCAAGTTTAGAGCAGTCATAGAGACTGTTCAAAACAGTCGTAGCACAGTTTCAAATCAGTTGTGAAGCAGCATTTGTCTAAAGTTGCTTTTCGCAAACACTAGGCTAAATTGTGCAAGTCTTGTTTAGCTATGTTCCGATGGAGGCGGAAATGTTGTAGGCCCGTGTACTCAGATTTGCGTGCACGTTAAAGGACCCCAGGTGGTCAAAATTTCCGGAGCCCTCCACTACGGCGTCTCTCATAATCAAATAGTGGTTTTGGGACGTTAAACCCCACAAATCAATTATTTAGCTATGTACACATTTTCGCGTTTTTCGTTGCTTGACATAGTGTCTCCCAATGGCCACAGTTGTGCTAGGTATAGTGAAACGTCTGCAGCAATATGCGCGTATTCTGGAAATTTCCTGCTATAAAAAAGTTCTCCCGAACAGTAAAATAATTGACATTTTGTTATTTCAGTCATATGCAATAGAGTTAAACCACAAAGATATGATCACAGCTCTAGCTCTAACAAATTTCAGGGCAATATGACTTTTTCTGTGGTCTCAGCCAAGGAACCTTAGTTGGCCTGCAATGTAATATTGTACAGTTGTAGCGAGCAGATTTCCACCCCACAACATTTGATAAGAACATAAGCTGCTGCACTAGTACAAAGCTGAAGCAGGCACTTACGGGTGTGGGAACTCAAGTGCACAAATCAAGGGAGGCAAGTTAATGTGCCTCTGCATTTAGATGACAAATGGCGGTGACGAGTTTTTTTTTTGTGTGTGCGCATTAACCTGTTCAGACAACTGCCGCATCGATGCAAGCCCTATCGTTGCACTTAGACATTCTATGTAAGGCGGACTGGGAACTAAAGAGGAAGCGGATTATCTTGGCGAAGGGTCTAAACCTCTCAACGTCAACATGCACAAACGTTCAAGACTCACACACTTGTCAACTCTACAACTTGCACAAGGACTCCCGAATTTCCAACAAACCTCCGGATATTGTGGGCACTGCAGTAAATCTCCCGAAAAAACATCACCAACAGCCCTGCAATCAGAAATTAAATTTAAAAGGCAGTGGTTTGAAACTTTTTTGCTTTTCATCCATCACATTATGAAATTTTCCTTAGCTCGCCTTCACCGCAACAATGTCAGGAAGAAACGCTTACTAAAATTATCAAGGAAAACTAGCTGATAACGGTAACATCACATAGGGTTCATTAATTACGCATGTGCCATATATTTACAAGTAAAAGTACAATTGTTTGCATCTAGGAACTTTACTGACAATAATTTAGATCTCATGACATTATTGTGTCCCAGAAAAATAAATGAAAATGTATGCTGCTTTTCTTTTATTACAGGAGGCCGTTGGGGGGCGCTGACCAGCGCGGACGTCTCCGCATCGGCTCTGAATCTTTTGCTTTTTTCGGGTTTTTTATGGAGTTTTCAACCCAGTTCTCTGCTCTGAATCTGTGTATAAGGAGGTTTTGCGCACGTGGATACCCGATTTCTGGACTTTGGGTGCGTATTTGCCATTTTTCGACCGTTCTTCTGATCGGAACGCCGCGGAAGAGGGCTAGCCCTAACATTAGGCTTAGCGGCTTTGCCGCTTCGCCGCCGTCAGTTAGGCCTAGTGACGAGTAGGGCGGTTGCTCACACTTTTCCCGAGAAGATGCAAGTTGAAGTGGAAGGCGAAACGATCGAGGAAGAGGAACTCAGCGATGCGGGCTGGAATTTTGTGCGCGGCAGGTCTTCACAGCAAAGAATCGGCGGGCACGAACCCGACGAAGGTTCTAGAAGATATGGCGTCGGTTCTGGCGCGTCTTCCCGCCGCGGCCGTTCAACACTGAAAAAACGGATTATTGCGTCCTCTCGCATGCCCGACTTGCCGGAAGATCACCGACGGATCGTCATACGACCGCGGGATGGTTTGGATCTCAGAAAAGCAGGACACTGCAAAGTTGCAGAGGCAATCATGGCCGCTGCGAAGATCACTTACGACGCTGCGGGAGAAGACGTAGTCTGCCCCAACGTTACACAGAATATCGTCGTGGTTAGTACGCCGCTGGAGGAGCACGCGAAGAACTACGTGCGCATTAAGCAAATCAAGGTTGGAGAGAAAGTGTACAACGTCAACGCCTACTACTCCGCGGGTGACGGCTACTGCAAGGGTGTTATTCGGAACGTGGACCGGGAAATCACCGAGAAGGAACTCAACACTATGATTGTGCATTCCGGGAATCCGACTGCCATGCAAGCCAAACGCATAAAGGACACTGGTTCCGTGGTCATCGTATTTGAAGGCTATGAAGTTCCGAATCACGTCAAGTTTGGAGGTGTTCTTCTCAAGTGCTACCTGTATAGGCGGCAGGTGGATGTGTGCTACATATGCGCCAAAGTAGGCCATCGAGCGGATGTATGCCCGACGCCGGAGAAGAAAACCTGTCGTGGATGCGGGGTGGAAAACCCCACGGACTCACACGAGTGTAAAGCGAAGTGCAAGCTATGCGGACAGGGTCACCCAACGGGTGATCGGACTTGTAAGCAGCGCTATCAGACTCCTTTCATCGTGAGACAGCGACGAAGAGAACGGATTGAAGAGTCAAGACGGGAACGACAGCTTCCCGGAAGATTTGAAGATTTTCCTCGCATCGAAGAGCGGGGCGACCAACGGCGGAGCCATGGCTCTACCCATCGCTCAGAGTCCGCTGGCCCTAGGTCACAATCCGGCTCAAGGCCTGGTCATCTCCCGGCGCAAACAACATGGGCGCAGAAGGCTGGTGGTGTGAAAACACAGCAGGTAAGTGGGGGTAGTCCTACATGGCAGCCGGGCAGTGAGGAACTTAAACAGATGAGAGAGGAGAATTCTCTTCTAAAGGAGATGGTAATGACACTTAAAGAGGAGATCGGAACGCTGAGGAAAGCTTTGGAGGATACTAGTAAGTCGGCTCCTGTTGCTATGGAGACTTCGGCAGGAACTGTAGGTCGCAAACGCAAAGCGGTAGGTGATGTAGCTGTTTCGGACAAGGACGGTTTTGAAGCGTTTCGGGAGACTATGGAGAAGTCGCTATCGGAGATCACGAACATACTCCAACAGCTTCGAGTGGACGTAGGGGAGCTCAAGAAGCAGAGCGCTGATCACGGTAAGCGACTTCGAGCATTGGAGACTAGGACTGATGAGGTCCAAGAAGTTACGCCACAGGAGAAAGGGCAGACGCCGCATCTCCCTTCGCCACAGTCAAAGGCTGGGGCGGATGGAAACGCAAAATTTGGCAGCGAAAATGGCGGGGCAAAATAAGCAGCACCCGGCACTCCGCGTGTGGCAGTGGAACTGCTGGGGGTTTCAAAGAAAAAAGGCGGCATTGTGCCAATTTATTAGAGCTAGAGAAGGCAAGCCACATGTCCTGTTGCTGCAGGAGACTCTCCTAGAGGGGATTACCCTCTCTGGGTATGAGACTTTCTGCCGCAAATCGGATGACGGCAGGGGGATAGCGGTGTGCGTTTCCAAGCAAATCTCGGCTCTCGTACATCACGATCTTGACAAGCGATTTAAATCAGAATATCAGTGCATTGAGCTTCTCCCCGGGAGGCGACTGCTCAAGGGGTTGCTAATTTTACATGTTTACAGTTCCCCGAAACGTTCGAAGGACCGCTTTTATGCCCTTATTTCAAAGGCTATGAGTCTCGCGAACCGCGGGAAGATCCCGCTTTTGGTGTCTGGAGATTTTAACGCGCCACACACTGCGTGGGGGTATCCACAAACTACAACGAAGGGTGACTCACTTTACAAGAGCACGCATGACTTGGGCATGATTATGCTGACTGACCCCCGTTATCCGTCGCGAATAGGAAATTCAGCTTGTAGGGACACTACGCCTGATTTGACTTTTACAAATTTTCAGGATCACTGCGAGTGGACTAATTTATATGAACACTTAGGTAGCGACCATTATATACTAGAAACTACGCTGTCGGCAACTGTCACAGCTAGCAGGAAACACACTATAGTAGACTGGGATCTTTTCCGCGATATTCGTAAAGATGGGGGCTGCTGGGAAAATCTTGCGGATTGGAAACAGAACTTATCTAGCGACGTTAAGAGGGCCACAAAGGTCATCGAGACGCCGCCAGAGATTGGAACCATGGATAGCAAACTTGCCCACCTCTTCGAGGCCAGAAATGGCCTTAGGGAGCGCTGGAAACTGAACAAGCTCAATCGGCGGTTAAGGCGAAGGATTGCTGAAATTAACAGGGAGATCGAGACCTACTCCATGCAGCTTGAGAGAGCGCGATGGGAGGAGACATGCAACATGGTAGATGGACAAATGCGTGTTGGGGGGAAATGGAACTTGCTTAAACATCTGATGGGGCCCGAAAAAAGCAAGGGTAGTCAGTGCCGGGTGGTCGACCGCATAGTCAGCGCGGCTCTCAGAGACAGCTCAGAAAAGGAGGTTTGCGATATGCTTGCAAGCAAATATTTGCCGCTTAGAGGGATGGATCCCACCCTTTCCAAGCCCCCCCTCTATAGTGGGCGGATGCAATCCAAGCTTGATGAGAATATCACGACAGCTGAAGTTCGGATGGCGCTAATGGATCTCAATGGCAGGTCGGCACCCGGGGCTGACCAGATCACTAACAAGACTTTGAGGAACCTTGATGACGCCTCAATTGACTTTCTCACCGACCTTTTTAACAAACACTGGGCTGATGGCACGTTCCCCGAGGAATGGAGACATGCGGAGGTGATCCTCATCCCTAAGCCGGGCAAAAAGCCCAGCCTTGACAGCCTCCGCCCCATCTCACTTACATCTTGTGTTGGAAAGGTCTATGAGCATGTTCTGAATAATAGGTTCTGTGCATTTATCGAGGATGAGGGTCTCCTCCCTCCGAATATGGTGGGTTTCCGTCCACACCTCTCAACGCAGGATGTGATGCTTCTCCTTAAATCTCACATCATTGACGACAGCACTCGCGATGCCAGGGCCATACTTGGTCTCGATCTGGCTAAGGCGTTTGATCACATATCTCATGCCCACATATTGGAATCCATAAATGACATGAACCTGGGTGCGCGATTTTATAATTTTGCCGCTGCTTTTCTCAGTGACCGAACGGCTACTCTTAAGTTGGGGGAGCTGAAGTCAGAACGGTACGAATTAGGTTCACGTGGAACCCCTCAGGGGGCAGTCGTCTCCCCGCTTCTTTTCAATATTGGCATGACTCGCCTTGCTCGCGAACTGGACGAACTCGAGGGGTTGGAAAGTGCGCTCTACGCGGATGATATCACGGTGTGGGTCCGAGGCGGTGCCATAGGGCGCCTTGAGGACAGATTGCAGGAGGCGGTCAACACGGTTGAAAGAAACATCAGTCGTATGTCTTTAAAGCTTTCAAGTAGTAAATCTGAGCTATTAATATACAGGCCCACCAGACAAGGACGGCGACCTAAGGACTGGGTCCCCCCTGAGCAGGTGGATGTGACATTATTGACTGCTAGTGGGGCTAGAATTCCCAAGGTTAGCTGTATCAGGATATTAGGCATGCTCATTTCAGCGGATGGACGTAACACGGAAACTTTACGTAGATTAGAGCAACATACTGCGGCTACGCTTCGCCTCATTATTAGAGTTTCTAACAGGAAAGGAGGCATGAAGGAGGACAATCTTCTTCGCCTCTTTCATGCCTTCCTCATGAGTCACGTTCATTATGTTGCGTCTATGCATCACTGGCTCGCTGCAGAAAGGGAGAAGCTCAATGTACTGATCCGTAAAACTGTTAAAAGGGCACTCGGCCTTCCAATCCGAACTAGCACGGAGGGGCTGTTAGCATTAGGAATTCACAACACGTTGGATGAAATTATAGAGGCTCAACGCACGGCGCAGATCTCTCGCCTCTCGGTCACCCGGGCGGGTCGGGAGATTTTGGCACGTGCCGGAATTTCTACAATACTCCAGGAAGAGCGGATGACTTCTCTTGACTCCGCCGTTAGACAGGCACTCGTAGTTTATCCTATTCCTAGGAATATGCACCCTCAATTTAACGTCGCAAGGAGAAGGGCTAGAGCCAAGAAAATTTTGGAGCAGGTGCACTCGAAGTCGGGATCGTCGACCTTCACGGACGCTGCGCGTGCGGATAGGAATCGTTATGTGGCCGTTGCGGTCTCTGAGCGAGGTACAGTAATGTCGGCATGCTCTGTCAAGGCAACCTCCCCAGCAATAGCTGAACAGGTATCCATCGCACTAGGGCTTTTGGATTCATCCCGTGTTCAGATCTACTCTGATTCCCGTTCGGCGGTTAGAGCCTTTGCCTCTGGCAGGGTCTCCCCACCTGTTGCTAGAATTCTCAGAGGTAGGACCATCACTCCACACGAGATCATTTGGTTCCCGGCCCATATGGGCTCCACGATCAGCGGCATCACCAACTCCAACGAATTGGCCCACGCCCGGGCGCGAGGACTTGCCTTCCGCGCGGGGCTTCACGGCCCTGGCACGTTGGACCGCTCCGCCCCGCCCGGGGCCGATCCTCTGGATGGGGGTGCGGCTGATCGAGGGTCGCGGGACGTTCTAGCGACATTTAACGAAGTCACTTCACATTATCGTTTGAGTCGTAGGGTCTTTCCTCCACCCCATTCGCATCTTACCAGAGGACAAGAAGTCACGCTCAGACTACTACAGACAGGGGTTTACCCCTGCCCAGCTAATGTATCTATTTATATGGATATATCTCCTGACTGCCCGGACTGTGGGTGTGTGTGTACATTTGAGCACATGATGTGGGACTGCCCCCACATACCCAAGGAACTCAAGGCGCAAATCATCCCAAGACAAGGGTTTTATTCCGCCATCAAAAGTACGGATCGTCACCGTCAGCTTCGGGCAATCCAAGGGGCCCACGATGCCGCAGGCAGGTACTCCCTGCCTGTTCCAACGTGGGAGCGGCCCGCAGGGGCGTCGGGGTAAAACCCGACTCTCCTCCCTCGGTGTACAATAAAGTTATCTATCTATCTATCTTCTTTTATTACATTCAAATTAATAAATTTTTCTAGAAATATGAATATCTGGACTATCTTGAAAGGTCCTTTGATGAATTTCAGGTCCTTTACAACACTGACTGCAGCACTGATAGGCTATGGCATTTCTTTTCAATTGTTGTAGGGAAGTGCATAGACAGCTATGTACCTAGGATTAGAAAACGCATTTGTAAAACCAATCCCTGGATCACCAGAGAAATCATTCATACAAAAAGAAAACTAAAACGGAAACGGAAATCTTGTGCAAAAAATTGTACCCCTGAAGGAACAGCTTGCATTTCTTCAATGAGACAAGAACTGAAACGTCTGATCAAGCAGTCGAAGGATCGGTTTTTCAATGTGACATTGACGAAATACTTGAAGGAAGCCCCCTCAAGGTTTTGGCGCTTTGTAACTCCCCCAGCAAGCTCTCCGAGGCCACCTGAAATTACTCAACAACGTGTTGATGATTTCAATTCTTTTTTTGCTTCTGTGTTTACTCATGATAATGGCATTTTGCCCGAGTTTTCTACGTCACCATTGCAGCGGCCGATCGATGATGTGGTAATTAGCGAAGAGGGTGTCCTAAATCTTTTACTTAATATAAATACAAGAAAAACCCCCGGCCCTGATGGTATACCAAACGAATTTCTGTACAGATACGCTGAATGGGCGGCTCGCTTCCTTACAAAAATATTTCAGTCGTCCCTGCGCAGTGGCTCTTTCCCACTAGCGTGGAAGCAGGCTAAAATTACCCCTGTTCACAAAAGTGGCTCCTCTCGAGACGAGCGCAACTACCGTCCTATTTCGCTTATCAGTACATGTTCAAAGATACTCGAGCACATTATTAACAAACACTTGATGTCCTATCTTGATACGCACAATCTATTATCTTCGAAGCAGCATGGCTTCCGCCGAGGCTTATCTACAACAACTCAGTTAATCGGATTTGTTCATGATCTTTCAAAAACAATCAATTTGCGTGGTCAAACTGATGTGGTATATTTGGATTTCGCAAAGGCATTTGATAAAGTGTCGCACTCAAAGCTCCTGTTTAAAATTGACAAAACGTTTCAAAATAATCACTTGACAAAATGGTTTTCATCCTATCTCAGCTGCCGTCAGCAGTTTGTTCAAATAAACAATAAACAGTCTAGAGCAGTTGCAGTGAATTCTGGAGTTCCCCAGGGGAGCGTGCTGGGTCCCCTTTTATTTTTGTTATATATAAATGACCTACCAAACCGTGTTACGGTCCCGATAAGGTTGTTTGCCGATGACTGTGTTGTTTATAGTAGAATCGAGACTGAACATGACCAAGTTAATCTAAACAACAATCTTCAAAAAATAAAGGATTGGTGCGAAGAATGGCAAATGAGTTTGAACACAGAAAAAACAGTCTTTATGACTATAACTAGAAAGAAAGCACCTCTAGATTACAACTACCAGATTGGCAATGCTTTCCTCAAGCGTGTACAAAACTATAAATATCTTGGGTTATGGTTCACGCCCGACCTCCGGTGGAACACTCATATTGATAATGTATGCTCCAGGGCTACCAAGGCATTGTATAGCCTTAGACGTAACCTTTATACCGCCCCATCTGATATAAAGTGTCTTGCTTACAAAACTCTTGTCAGACCTATTATCGAATATTCTAAAATTGTCTGGGACCCTTACACAAAGACAAACTGCAATAAAATAACAAAAATACAGCGACTTGGTGCGAGATTTATTTTTAATAAATATAGCCGACATCATTCTCCTACTGAACTCTGTAAAAAAGCTGGACTGGATAGTCCTGAACTTAGGACGAGGATTGAGCGTCTGAAATTCCTCTTCCAGTTAATTCATAATCAATTTAAACTAAACTATTCAGATTACTTCCAGGTCAACACACAAGAACACTCCAGACATCGCCATAATATGTATATACCACCCCTAGTCCCACGTAACGATTGCTTTAAGTTCAGTTACTTTCCACGTGCTATTGAAGATTGGAATATGCTGCCAGAGTCTATAATTGGTTGTTCCTCGCTTACATCATTTGAACAGAATCTAAAACGTTTATTTTCCGAATAACAGTGACATATGTTTTTTTTTTGCGTGTGTGTGTACTTTTTGTTGGTTGCATGATCCTGCAGTAGTTGTCTTTCAAATCTTCAGCGCGGTGCAAAAGTGCCGCCTCAAATGCGTCATGTGCTGTTCTGCGCGTATGTATTGCATCGCATGTGTGTTCCATTTATGTATGTTCGAGTTGCTGGTCACAATAATACCGAGAAATTATCTCGAGACCTGTACGGTACTTCTGTTTTGCAAATAATTGTTTGTACTTCCACCCTGTAACGGCCCACTTCTGGGCTAACAGTATAAATAAATGAAATGAAATGAAATATTTTGGTAACCATGAGAGATTTGTATCACCGAGCTTTCACTGATTGATTGATATGTGGGGTTTAACGTCCCAAAATCACCACATGATTATGAGAGGTGCCGTAGTGGAGGGCTCCGGAAATTTAGACCACCGGGGTTCTTAAACGTGCACGCAAATCTGAGCACACGGGCCAACAACATTTCGGCCTCCATCGGAAATGCAGCCGCCGCAGCCCGTATTCGGACCCGCGGCCTGCGGGTCAGCAGCAGAGTACCTTAACCACTAGACCACTGCGACGGGGCACCAAGCTTTCACTGCATTGAACTAAAAAAAAAAAAAAAATCTCAATTCGAGTTTTTCATACAAGATGCTTTTGTGTGGATGAATGAATAACTTTATTATGGTCCTTCGGTGCATGCGTTTAGCGCACAGTGGGCCGCTCCCACGTCAAGATAGACCTTGTCCTCCGCCGCGTCGCGGGCCCAATGCACAGCCCAGAGTTGTGATCCAAGGTCTGAGCTGCGTAGAGCTCAGTCCCACTCTTCCTTAGTGATCCTGGCCCCCGGTGCCAGGGGACAACCCTAAAGCATGTGAGCTAAACTTGTACGTGCAAAAACAAACAAAAAAAGGACTGAGCTTGATCTTAACACTTTTGACACCACTCTCCTTTCTCTCTCTCTCTTTTTTAATTCTGAGACAAGTAATACCTGCTGCACAGCCTCTATAGCCAACCACAGCCTTGACGAAGCAAACTATAACAGATTCAGTGAAACCAAAAACTATGTTTCAGCCACATTGTCAGGCACTGAGCTTGAGCGCTGCAGCACATTGCGGGTTAATTCTGGTCTAGAAGTGCAATGCAATGCTGGTAAGAGTTTGGTGAACAATGGTGCGAAAGGCACAGCTGTTCCAAATCTGCACGAGTCATGTCTTGGCAACGGGAAGGAGTCTGCAGGATTGTTCCAGCTGTGCTCTCTACTGCAGGACGACGCCCACCAAAGACCCATCCTCGTTTTGCATTGCTTCACAGTTGGGTGGCACCACTGCAAGGACACTGGGGGCATTTTTTGCACAGTGGCAAATGACTGGCTTGGCCAGCATTTCGCGAGAAAGCCAGTATACAGCCCACGTGGGTGCCGTATAGTGAAAACAACTTCTCAGGGGATGCAAAGATCCCCACACTGGTATGGTAAAAAAAAAAAGTTTGCCAGAGTTCAGGAGTTTTTTTTATTTGTGTACAGGGTCCCTCAGAACTTCATTCTGTGTGGGTACATACGGTTGCGCAGCGAGAAGCTGGCAGCCAGGTAGTGCACCAGAGCCCTCTTTTCGGGGTGCTTCTTCATGGCCTCCAGCACCTGCTTGTCGACCTCCTTCTGGACCTTCCGGTGCTCGTCACTCACCGTTCGCTCCTGCATGACACAAGGAACAAGAATCTCAAGCTCTCATTGAAGTGATGCAAACATGCGCCCTTGCACAGAGGTACAGAAGATGGCGTTTGAGTAGAGAATCCTGACCACAGAGTTTCATAGAATAATACCTAAAGAAGAATCTGGCGCTGCGATCGTGTACTTCCACGTGAGTTAAGGGAAGTACAGGCTTCGGATTGGACAGGGTTAGCTAGTGAACTGTTTACGGACTTTTGTCTGCAATCTCAGTTTCGTTCTTCATGCAGCGCGGGTGGTGGGGTGCGGTGCAAAAGGCTGAAGCAGTGCCTTTGTTGTTCAAAGAGGCGGATGACCACTAAATCTCCTGATTTGCTGCGACTTTGGAGCTTTTCGAGTCGTACTACTCACTGCTGCGCATAGATGTAGTGTCTCATGCCAGTGCAGGATATTGCTCCGAGTTCATGTTTTTCCCGAGCGCGTCTTGCCTAAACTCGTTTTAAATTGACTGCAAAGTGATGACGAAGCTAAGTAGACGTGGCATCATGCTCTGTAGACTCGACCACATCAAAACCAGATAGTGCGTTGGAGGCAGACCACTGGGAGAACGCACCTAGCGTCGCAGAAGACGAAACGGTAAGTGCTAACTTAATACAATACTAAATGATAGCACATACTGTTGAGAAAAAAAAAAAAAAACAAGCATGTTTGTTTTAAAGTGTTGTAAAAAATAATTCATTAAATCTTGATGCCAAATCTGGAACGCAATGGCAGAGCGATGCATACCCTGATGGTCGAGTTTGCCCAGGTTTCACTTTCGTTGTCTGGTCACGAAAACTTTTTGCAATAAAGTTTGTGTATGAATGATTGAAGCAAGTTTGAATTAAATATAAGTTCATATCACTTTGCTTTACACTCTGAGAAAAGCATCGCGAATCTCAAGAACGTAATTCATCCGAAGCGGATCTGAAACATGTACTTCCCATAATACTCATGGGGGTACAAGCACCGATGAAGGAGCCCTCATAGACACAAGCACTAGATTCCCTTCTTAGAGAGGTATTATTGCATGAAACCCTATGATCTCGACGGACCACAACATCAAGTGCAGACGGTGCAACATCATCAGGAATGGGCAAAATGGAGATGCAGGTTTTGTTACAGCATGGCAAATGGAGAACCCAGTCTGTCTCTCTCTTTCGCAGCCCTTACATGTGACACACAAAAATTTCAATGTTGTCCCTGTTTCCACGATAACTTAATTAGGTAAGATCAAGAAACAAAGGTGACGCGTTTCAGTGGCAATAGTTGCTGAATACCACCATAATTACATGGTGCACCATCTCTAAGACAAGCTATCAGCCGTGGTACCAAAGCAGATGACTTACGCTGATGCCTTGAACAAGGGAGCTCCAACATAGAGCATGTAAACCATGCTTAGCATTAATTCATTGGGATAGTGTCTTACCACCTCTTGAATAGTTGCCTCCTGCTCTGTACAGTCATATGCAATACCAAAGGCTGCACTACAATATTTTTTTTTTCTCAGTCTCCTCCACCCTCGATACTTCCTCCACCCTCGATACTTCCCCCAAGAGGCACTAAGGCTACCGACTTTAAGACTAAAACTGCTTGGACCTCCAAGTAGAACAATGCAGCGACTGGCAGTCAGTTGAACAGTTCTTTACAGTTATGCGCCTGCTTCCGCTGCTTGCTTTGTCCGACTAGTGGCTTCATCAGAACTACTCTGAAGCAGCTTGCCATATCACTTTAATACTAACTTCCTGCCTAGCTTAGCCTGTGCATCTGCAATTTTTTTGCGCATGCAAGCACCTGGCGATTAAAAATGAATTGTTCACACCGCAAAAAGATTTAATGTTGTCTCGAGCAGAATGTGCCTGAAAGTATGATGCAGCTAAGCAGCACAGTTGACGATACTGCAATGATGCCACTGTAGCTACGCAGTAGCTCACTGAAATTGACCAGACTACAGATACGCAGACCCTGCTTAGTCCACCTTTCTTTTTGCCCAATCTTCACACTCTCATGATACACAGTTCACTTCAGCAATAACAATAGAGTTACTCTACAAATATATGTCTGACAGAAAAAACAATACAAATGGGTGGCACTGCAGCATCAACAAATTTGAGTAATGTTTGAGGCAAACTCACTTTGGTGCATAAACCAGTCTCTGAACAGCAAGTATCTGATGCTTCTATAGCATAACCACCCAACACAAGTAATGTTGCATTTAAGAAACAAGGCCCTCAGCAAAAAGTTCAAGAAGCAAGAAAGTTTTTATTTTCTTTTCTTTCTCTGCACTAGATATTGAACTTTTCTGGCCAAAGCAACAAAAATACTGTAGAGTTAAAACAATATTCCCAAAAATACTCAACTTTTCTTTCATCGCCTGTTCACCGCTAGTTACGATATAAGAGAACATGTTGGAGCACTTTCCAGTTCGACTAGACAGGTTTTTTTCTCTCTCTCTGCACTAGATACCTTTTCTGGCCAAACCAACATAAATACGGCATAGTTAAAACAATATTCTCAAAAATATACTCAACGTTACTTTTGTCTCTTCATAGATAGTTTACGATAAAAAAAAACATGTTGGAGCACTTTCCGGTCCGACCAGACAGAGGTTGAATCTGGGCAGAAGGATATATGCACCCTGTTTATGTTTGGCAGTCTATGGAGAGACACCCCATTAGTAAGGGCATGTCCCTTGTAAGCAGATTAGCCAGCATGCTCATATATCACTCGAAACAGCAAATTTCCAACCAAGCAACTGAAGATTCCAGCGGTGTATACGTGACATCTATACACCATAATTACATTGTTGAAACAGCTCTCTGACTCTGCAGTTTCAAAGTGAGTTTCGACTTGAAATCACAATGTCCAAATGGGCCTTTCGTGCACATCCTCAATTTGTGGCCTATTCCAAACGATGAGTAAAAGTTACCTGGGAAGAATTTTGAACAGTAATGTTTAACCCAGTGTTTCTTGAAGAGCTCTCAAGAAAACTACTCACAGGCCTGGCAAACTATCAGTTGTGCTTATTAGATAAATGCAACATATGACTGTTTTCAATGCAAAACAAGAATTTCAAATTAAAAAAGATGAAGTAACAAGACGGCTGAACATGAGGAGAAGCAAACTTTTTTTTAAGGGAGAAGACGCACCTGTGGCTTGGTGTCAAAGATCTCGCCCTCGTCCTTGCGGCTTCGCCTCTTCGCCGACTTTGGTCGATTGAAGAAGCGGTCGTCGAGGTTTTCGGGCAGCTTGACTGACGAGATGTCAATCTTGGTGCTGGTGGCGATCACGTAGATCTGGTTGATGCGTCTCAGAGGGCAGCCGTTGATGCCATAGGGGCCGGTCACCATGAGCAGGCCCGTCTTGAGCTGCTTCAGGAAAACTACCCTCTGCAGGGAAAACAGCGGCACAACCAAGGGTGTCAAGAGGACGATGCTCCTCCCACAGGTCGTACTGCCACAACACCCTGCCATGCTTCTCTTCTTATTATGGCAGCTCTATGTAGCACATTTTGAAAGCCTTCACTCGAAAAATATGTAAATAAAGGAGCACCACACATGCAGGGGATGTCTTGAGAATTTTTAAGACACTACAGCCCCTGAAATGAGAATGCTCCGAAATCTGTGACACCACACTAACACAGAATTGTTAACGTCTCACTGTAAATAAACACAAGTTTGTTTCATTTTTGCATTCCCTTATAATATTAAACCTATTTGCACACCAATGAATAAGCAAGCACAAGTGATGAAAACATGCTACCATTTTAATGTGTTTACTTACTGTAACTGCTAAATGCATCGTCTCCGATAGGAGCAAACATGTCGGAGCACTTTCCGGTCCGACCAGACAGAAGTTGGGTCTGGGCAGAAGGATATATGCACCCTGTTTATGTCTGGCAAATCATGCCCCGGCACCCCATTATAAGGGAATGCCCCTTACAGATAGATTTGCCAGCTTACTAGTCATACATAGATACGGAAATGGGAAAAGGCTGTCTCTTCTCAGTGCCTAGACAAGCAGAACTATGTTATAAGACCTAGACGCATGTTCAACTGATACAGGTTCACACACACAAGATACACATTTTTAAGGGGAGATGAGAATAGAAAAACCGAGTTTTTAGCGACACTTCTCGTATTTCTGGTTTTTATTGAATTGTAATCCTCAACCCTTCTAACATCTGTGAAACTTTCAAAACAGAATTCGAACAGCAAAATGCAAAATATGTGTATAAAGCCATCGCAGTGGCTCTAAATTTCGCGAATTTCCGCCAATATTGACCACCTTTGAATGAGTGCTGCTCTGCATCGCAGCGCCGCCCGCTGTAGCGACCAGTTAGGAAAGTTGCGTTCGGCCTTCTTCTTACAGCTCCGATGCCAGTTTCGTACGTGAGCACAAAAAAATGAATAAAACAAGGCGTTTTTTACCGCGCGGTTTGAGCGGCTTGAAACAAGCGGCACTGTCAGCCGCATCGCCATTGCCTACCGAGTCAGTGTCGGTGGTGCGGTGACGGCCATTGGCATTGGTCCGTCTGCTTATCTGCGCGTCTACGCATATTCTCGCAACCGCAATGACAAGCCCGAAAAAGTGCAACGAGAGACCACAGAAGTTTCGAACGAAGCACAAGTCCAAGGGAAAGTGGCGTAAAGCGCGTCGAAGGACGGCTATGAAAGAGAACCAGCCTACGTGTGCTAGGCCTAGCAGCGGCATCAAAGGGTGCGGGAGCGACAGTGGCTGCGATGAAGGGATCGATGCTGTGCTTTCTTTCGTCAGTGCCTCAGCAAAAAGACCGGCTTCTTCGATAAGGACAAGAGACGGTGCGGTGAGGTTTGTACGATGACAGTGTTGTGCGACATTCTTGATGACGGCACTTGTGGCGGGTGCGGCATGCCCGGTTTGCGGTAATAAACAACTTGCAGTTCGGGAGCCGGCAGAAAAGCGCAAGGGACTTCCGTCGCTCCTCGAACTTCTTTGTGCAAATAGCAAATGCTTAGCGACTGTACTTTCGTGCTCTTATACGTCACCGCGTGTTACGGCAGATGGCAGCAGCCGTAACCTCAAACGTATTACCAGATTGCCATAACAAGCAACAGGGGGAGCCTACGAGATATGCACACCGCAGTATGGGCTTCATACTATCACTCATGCTTGTGGGAATTGAGGCTAGCCCGCTGCCTTTGCGCGGGCTTTGCCGCCTTTTCTGCCGTTCATGTCCCGACATGTCTGCCCTCCTTTGCTGTCTGCCGTGGTGGGAGAGCGGAGCGACGTTTAACTCCCTCACCCGGAAGCGGATGTTGACTGTGGCACCGCGCGCGGGGACTCCCGAGAGGTTTTCGCGCGCTGCGTTGGGAGCAGTGAGATACTCTCCGGGACAGCAAACGGTGAGCCACGCAATCTTTCCCGTCGCTCAGGGGCTCGTCGGATTTCGCTGACGGCGCCTCGCGCCAGCGGCGAACGCTCACCTTTTGTTGCCCCGCTGCGTACGCACGGCCGAAGGGCAGTACGGTGTCCTAGTGCGTGGCCTCGCTACGCCGACCCGTCTCCCTTCGAAGCCAACGCGAGCGCTTTTGCCCTCGCTCGAGCGACCGGGCCTTTGTTCCGGTGTCTCCGTGGATCACCTTTACCGCGGAGACGTGCTCGTGGCACCCTGTGTAGTACTTTGTGCCCGTGGCGTGGATAAGCCTACTTGCTTTCCCGCCGCGCCTTTTTGCAACGGGCTGTACTGCGTTTGGTGTTGCCACAATAAAGTGTTGCGACGTTGAGCAGTATCGTGTTCTCGCCACAACGACGGTTAACGCGTGCCCTGCGGCTTGCTAAGACCGGACCCACGCTGGTGGCCGTACTCCTTCAGGATACGTGTACCCCACACTGGCGTCCAACGCGGTATTAAAAGCTCTAGCTTTTGACTGCTCTTAGCGAGTCAGTTCGCCTGCGCGATTCGGGCTCGTCGCAACATGGCTGCTTCACGGGACTTTTGTCCGCTGTCCCTTTTAGCGAATGCCGCGCTGCACACGGAGGCCATTGCCTCTATTGACGGGAACCCTTCTGCACCCATCCGTGTCGGCACCCCCTATTGCGGTGACGACACGAGGCGCCTAGCCGCTCCCTTTGGAGATGGCGCGTCGCTTCGGAATGGGCCTCTTGCCCTACCCGAACGTTGCGCACAAGCGCCTCCGACTGCTAATGCGCCCTTCGGCATGCATGGCAGTTCGTCGGCACAGCGCTCGCAGTCGGTTCCCTGCGGAATTGACGGGGCCCTCGCCGACTTTTGCCCGCTATCAGCCGTGCAACCGACACTTCGAACGCACGCTGAGCAGGCGCCTGAATTGTCGATGGTAGCCGCACCAAGTGCGCCTTTGGTTTGACAACAGGCAAATCCCACAAGGAGCCTATTTTGCTCTGGGAATGGCGCGCAGGGCGGTGGTCTGTTTGAAACCGCCCCACTGATCGAGCTGGGCGACTGCTCGCCTTCGCTCGACCGCGCCGCTAACGCGCCAACGGTTTCCTACGAAGCCGGTGCAACGACGCAGACTTTGCTGCAAAACGCCGTGCAGATGATCCAAGCACTCTCGGGAGCTGTGCGAACGCTTTCGGCTGGTCCGAAAAGCGGTCACCCCGCTGTTATGTTGCCTTTGCCAACCTACAGCGGATACGGTGATCAGCTCACCGCCCGAGATTACCTCAACTCTCTGTCACGTTATCAGAGAGCGATGGGTTTGGATGATAAGGTGGTGCTCGAACATGTTCCAGCTGCACTGACTGACACGGCGGCGAGATGGTATCGGCTTACCGGTTACCGTGCAGCAAACCTCGAGGAATTTCGTGCGGTCTTTTTGCGCGAATTCCTACCCGCTGACTACGAAAGTAGGATGCGGCGAGAGCTCGAGCTCCGTACACAAGCTCCTGACGAGTCTTTACAGGAGTATGTACGTGCGATGGATGAACTTATTTTTATCGCTGAGCCCCGTACCTCGAACGAGGAATGCGTCGAACGGGTGATACGGCAGGCACATCCGACTTTTTCGGCATACCTGCGCGGCGGCCGCTTCAGTGACTTGGAAGCGTTGGCCTCCGAGGTGAAGCGCATCCAAGGCGACATTCTCGCCGCGCGTGCCTATCGCCCGCCGCCGCCAGCCAGCGATGCCCTTGAGCCGTGCTGCGCTTGGAGAGGGGCCATGACCCTTCCCCAACGGTAACAGCCTCTCGGCGCCGCCTTTGCGGCTGCAACCGGCTGTGCGTGGGAGTTGAGCGATCGCGCTCTTGACCCCTTTACGCATGAAAGGCGAGCAGCCTGCACTGCTCCGCCTGAAGCCTCCATACAGGGACGCTTTTCGACCCAACGTAATGTAGGAGGTGCGGCTCGCAGAAACGTATCCTACGATAACGTAGCGAGCCGATCACGACAGCTCGAAGCTGCTCCGTCTGGGAATACAGACCGTGATGGAGTGCGCTGTTACCGCTGCCGTGAAAGAGGGAATATAGCAAGGGAATGCACCGGATCCAGGCCTCCTGCGAGGCAGGGAAACGGGCTTCCGGGTCGTTCGTGAATGCACGACCGACCCAACCTTTGCTTCTTCCCTCTGCGTGCAGGGCAAGCACTTTTCTTGCCGATACGCACGCGCCGTTCATTCCAGTCACCATTGCCGGCCGTGAATTTTCGGCTTTGCTGGACACGGGCGCTAGCGCCTCGTTATTCGGCGAACAGGTGTTGTCCCACTTGCAGAAGCACTCAGTGCGCTTGCGGGACAGCCGAACGACATTCACCCTTGCGAAAGGCGTGGCCCATTCGGCAGGCGCTGCAAGGTTGACTGTCCGATGGGGAGATCGAATGAGACGCTGCCGTCTTGTTCATCTTCCAGGGCTCAATGTTCCAGTGATTCTCGGTCGGGACTTTCTCCTTAAAACCAGTATCGTTGTGGACATTGCGAATGGCGGCTATCGTGATGGCCCATTTTGCCAACTCAAGCCCGCCGGCACTTACCGTCGCCTTTGCGACAGAAGCGTCGGAAACGTGCCTTGCGCAGAGTTCGGGGCCAAGCCCCCGCTCACCGCATTTGCCCTCTCACAGTCCCCTTCGGGAACGAGAGGCGCGGCACGAACCGTGTCGTGCGCCAACTCCGGGGTCGTACCCTGGCGTTCCGCGCTCGTCGGCTCGAAACCCCTGTGTGGATCAACCGACACGACACGAGGCACTACATCCTTTGGTCGCCTGCGCGACTCAGTTGGATGAAGCACAGAAGGCTCGTCTGTCGACACTGTTACGTCAGTACGACGAGCTCTTCACCGATCAACCTGGCTGTACCGATTTAGTGAGCCATGTGATCGAAACTGGTGACGCGCTTCCTTTGAAGTGTAACCCCAGGCCCGTCAGTCTCGCCAAAAGGCAGATTATCGATGGGTTGCTAGATGACATGCTGGCGGCTGGCATTATTCACCGCTCGTCTAGCTCCTGGGCGTCTCCAATTGTGCTGGTGCCTAAGAAAGATGACAGTCATCGCCTGTGCGTAGACTATCGCCGTCTGAATGGAGTGACTCGTAAGGATGCCTATCCGCTCCCCACGATAAACTCCATCGTAGGTAACCTGGGTGATGCACGGTACTTTACCACGCTTGACGCCTCTAAAGGTTACTTACAGGTCCGGATGGGTAACCGTGACCAGTGCAAAAATGCGTTCACGTCCCACAGAGGGTTGTTCGAGTTTACTCGTATGCCCTTTGGTCTTTGCAATGCTCCTGCGACGTTTCAAAGACTCATGGACCGCATTCTCGAAGAAGCAAAGTGGCCATACTGCATGTGCTACCTCGACGACATCGTGATTTATTCACGAACCTTCGAAGAGCACTTGGCCCATGTTGCCGATGTACTCGAGAGGGTGAGGACCGCCGGGATGACACTTAACCCCGCTAAGGTCCAATTAGCGCAGACCCGTGTTCAGTTGCTCGGGTTTACGCTGGGCGAAGGCTCCATAGAGACGGATCGGGAGAAACTTCGAGCTATTCTCGAATTTCCCGTGCCGAAAGACGTACGTGGCCTTCGCCGCTTTCTAGGAATGGTCATTTTTTACCGTTCCTTCATTCCGTCCTGTGCCCGACTGCAGGCGCCCTTGAGCAAACTCTTGGGTAAGTCTGCCGAGTGGCAATGGGGACTTGAGCAGCAGGAGGCGTTTTGCCGACTGTCTAACGCCATAGCGGAGACAGTGCAGCTCAAGCTCCCCGACCTGACCAGACTGTTCGTTGTACAAACTGATGCGAGCGATCTGGGTTTAGGAGCTGTTCTCCTACAGGAATACGATGGCGTGTTGCAGCCGTTGGCCTTTGCCAGCAGCTCCTTGGTCTCTGCGGAGAAAAATTATTCCGTGACCGAAAAGGAGTGCCTCGCCATCGTGTTTGCACTGCAGAAGTTTGACGTCTATCTTGATGGGACGAAATTCGTAGTGCAAACGAATCACAGTGCGCTCAGTTGGCTGATGCGGCTCCGTGAGCCTGCCGGCAGGCTGGCGCACTGGGCTCTCCTGATACAGCACTATGACTTTTCGGTGCAGTATCGAAAAGGGAGCACCAACGTGGTAACTGACGCGCTATCTCGTCCCCCACGGTCGGCCGAGGACCTTGATCCCGGTGCGACAGCCGCTAGCGGTGCCTTAGCACTTGCAAGCGTCAGGGGCGAAACAGCAGCTTCGCCACCATTCGGCGTGAAGGGTGAGTCCCCATGCGGACAAACCTTGGCTGCTAACCAGGTAAGCGGCGCACTGCGAAGCGGCCGAGCGGGGGAGCTTTCCGAAGGCCACGAGGCCGAGAGCGAACCCGTAACGCCGACTCAAGCGGTTGTTGCTGCTGTCCTGAGCGGGCGCGATACCAGACTCCCCCATTTTGGGAGAATGGGCATCGCTTTCAGCAGAGAAGAGCTTCTGAAGGCCCAGCAAAGTGACCCGTTTTGTCGCGAAATATGCGACGGTCTCAGAGAGATGGAGCGCCGTGACGCTGCTTGTCCTGCAGCGGGCGCCGATAACGACTGTCTCGACGAGACGGAGCGCCGTGACGCTGCTTGCCCTGCAGCGGGCGCGAATAGGGGGCTCGAACCAGCGTAAGTCGCCGAGTCCCCGGCGGATTCATATTTGCTGGACCATGACGAGCTCCTGCTGAAGTATACAGCCACTGACGACGAGTCCATAGACCCGTTTAAGGTGGTTATGCCCAAAAGTTTGAGAGCCGCACTGTTGCGATCCTTTCACGACGAACCCATGGCCGGTCACCTAAGTGGCTCGAAAGTTTTTGCAAAACTGAGCCGCGTTGTGACTTGGCCCGGCATGAAGCGAGACATTTTTCGCTATTGCCGTTCTTGCCGCGTCTGTCAAACGGTGAAATCAAGGGGTGGCAAACCACCCGGTCTGATGAAACCGATTGTCAGTGAGCGTCCGTGGCAAGTGGCCACCTGCGATCTAATGGGACCATTTCCCAGAAGTAAGCAGGGGTTCATTCACCTGATGGTAGTCGCTGATCACTTTTCGAAATGGGTGGAACTTTTCCCACTTCGGAAGGTGACAGCGCGAGCGGTGCTTGAGAAGCTGCAGGAAGTGTTTTGCCGGTTCGGCTTCCCGGAAAGGCTCATCACTGACAATGCTTCGTATTTCACCGCTCGGGTGTTTGGTGTCACGTGCCGTTCCCCCGGAATTGATCACTGCACCACTTCACCCTACCATCCCCGGTCCAATTTGAAGGAGCGCGTCAATCGTACGCTCAAACCGATGTTGGCGGCCTTTGCCGAAAATCAAAGGGACTGGGCAGACCATTTGAGTGAGCTCGCGTTCGCTATTCGAACATCCAAGAGTCGCTCAACTGGTTTCTCGCCCGCCTTCTTAAATTTTGGAAGGGAGTTGGCAAATCCAGTGACCAGCGTCACTCAATGCCAGCTCGAGGACGAGGAGGCGCTGGCAGACTGCTCTGCTTACGCGTCGGCACTTCGGGACAGGCTTTGTCGAGCTTTCTGCAAAACAAGGCAAAGTTTGTCGTCGGCCAGGGCTCAGCAGAAGGCCCAATATGACCGCAAGCATCGCGACCTAGTTTTTGAGGTGAGCGATCTTGTCCTGAAGCGCAACCACGCCCTTAGCGATGCCAGTAAGGGGTTCTCAACCTCGCTCGCTCCTAAGTGGCTTGGTCCGTACCGAGTGGAGAAAGCTTGCACTCCACTCGCGTACTTGCTGAAAGATCCCCATACGGGAAAACTCAGCCGTGCCCATGTCGCAGACCTGAAACCCTTTGTATCACGGTCTGACGAGCTCGCGCCAGAGCCCTGCGGCACTTCGCGCCAGCAACGAGGCACACCCGGAGCGGCGGACCGCATTCGGACCCCGCACCGGTATAATCTGAGGAAGCGGTCACCTTTGTGATTTCGTGCCGGACTTCTCCGCAACCGAAGGCCCTCAGTTTACTGTCCAGCCTCAGTACAGGTTAGCTTCTTTACGGCTTTTTCTCGTAAAGAAGTTGACCCCGCCCTGTCTGCTGTCAGTGTTTTTTTTTAAGTGTTCATGTGTATTTTATATTTCTTTTGTCTAATATTAAGTGTTATTTGTGTTTTATGTTTTTTTGCCATATGTTGAGTGTCATTTTGCTCTGTCTTTATTTTTTTTCCTGTGTTCGTTTCGTCTACCGCGAAGGGAGCTGTGTGTGACCTTGAGTGTCGGTGCCTGCCGGGAGAGAGAGACGAAGGACGCTTTGCGCCTACGCTCGCGCAGCCGTCGGCGGTGTGTGTGCGTGCGTGTGTAAGTGCGAGCCCGCGAAGAGTGCGTCATGGCTGCCCTCCATCGACGCGGACACTGGAGGTGCTGGGGGGGGGGGGGCATTGACCCACTGACGTCAGACCATCCGGCTGTGCTCTGCTCTCGGCTGTCGCCGAAGAAGCCGTGCTGCCTTTCCCACCATGGCTCCTGCGCGAGGCCACCTGAAAGCAGCTATATGCTGCCGGCCAACGCCAGGGCGCCTCGCAGCCAATTTTGATTCGGCCTCCCTGACCACTGGAGAGGCCCGGCTTCCCGCAACGTCCAGCTCCGTCAACGAGCCAGAAATGCAGGGCCTCGAACAACCGAAGCGGTTTTCCTCGAACTTGCGGCTTGTCAAGAGCAGCAACGAGCCATCAGTGAGCCCCCTCTCGTACCTCTGACCTCGCACTCGGGCAGCGCAACCAGCGGACGCTGTCATGCCTTTCCGCCCCTCCGCGCAGTGGACGCTTTCCCGCTTCAGCACCACGAACACTAGTGCCACTTTTCTGTGCTCCCTTCTGCAGCTATTTTTATAGTGTCATGTGTTTATTTTGTTAGTTATGTTTTGTTTCTCCTTTGTAATCATTTTTAGCAGCAGTAGCAGGGCTAGACTGAGGTTAGCTGTCGCTCAGAGCAGTGTCATTTTAAGGGGAGACCCTGCTTCGGAGATAAATGTTGCTTAATTTCAAGCCGATTTTTATGAAACTTATGCACCTTATGTATTTCGATATGCAGATTTCAAATATGCAATTCTTTTTTTGGTGCATTATATAGTTTTCGAGATATCACATTTTTCAGGTTCCTTGGAAGGAGGAAGTCTGTTTTTTTTTTACTGTGATAGTTACAAAACAAATCAACATACCACTATAATCTAGAATGATGGCTGTATGCAATAAAACAAACATGAATGTTCTAAGCCCATTTGAACAAAAGTTATGGCATGTCAAATTTTTGGAAGTGAAATCCCAGCTTGACATGAAATCGTTAAATGTGATTTTTAAAATTATGTCTATTACTTACAATATTCAATTCAGTCTTATTTCAATCTACATTAGTTTACCAAGCTGTCAACACAAGAATTAGAGTAATATCATGACCAGAAGCTGAAATATCGCTTCTCCTAAATAGCAAAACCACCAAAATAGCCATTTTGAGAAAACGAGGAAAAACGTTTTAAAAGTTGTTTATTAGCAGAAAAATAGTGTAAATGTCACTGAAGTCATTCAAAATGACCCAGGTGCATAATCAGGATGCATGGAGTGTTTATGCTTTTTTGCGACATTTTTTTTCAGTCCTTCTGATGCTGCATGCCTCTTCGTGGACATGGCACTCCGACGTTTGTCTTTCTCTGCTGTTCGCATCTTGCCAGTGTTGGTTGCATTCATTCCAAGTTCTTGCAGAATTGATGCTGCAGAGTGTTTGTTTCCTGCATTGAAACGCAACACAGCTTTAGCAACTGCTGCTTGCACAGCAAAAAGGGAAGAGTGCTGCTCTTTGGAGATCAGACTCCAAATAACTGAATGCAAGCTTTCATTCGAGTTTTGAGTTTTCCCTCTTAGACATCTTTGCAGCAGACTCCTGTCAGACAGACGTTCGTAAACAGGCAATAATGCCTCTGCAACTTCTTTGGGCAAGTTGTACTTGTGTTTTGGCTCGTGCGTACCTTTTGCCTTTGCGGCATTGTGCCGGCACCAAGACTGCTCGCCTGTGGGGCACAAACTGTGATTCGAGCTTTCGTCAGTGGATGTGATGTGATGGTACGTGGCCATCACAGCTCGCTGCATTTCATCCACATCCCCTTGATGTGACTTGAGCGCACGACCATAGTAGGTGCTCAGTCTGGTGATGAGGTCGGCAGTGAGTCGCCCCTTTCCTCCCAGACTGCGGCCTTCGGTTTTCTGCTTTTGAACTAAGTTCCTCAGAGCCGTCCCCATTCGCTTTTGCACATGATTTGTGCAGTCTTCTTTCTCTACGTCAATAAAACCATAAACTTTGGCATCCCTTATAGCATTGTACGTTCTGCTATCGCCGTCACACAAGACTGTCGTATAGCGGAGATTGCGCCGCTCAAGGGACCTTTCAAAAAGAATGAGGCCTGCTTCTACTTCCATTTGCCCAGATTTACAACTGGTGTTCTTCTGGCAGCGATGAGCATCTTTCCATTGCTCATAACCCTCGCTACCGGGTTTCAGTCCCACATCACAGCCCAAACAAAAATTTGAAAGTACGACGTAATCGAGAACATAACCAGTGAAGAGTTCAAAAACTGCTCCGACGCCAATGTGCGAAGAGTGACCCCGGGTCATCCAGCTCCCATCAAAACACACTGCAATATTACCACGGTGACCAAAGCACAAGTCCTCGTAGAGCGACGACACTTCACGCGCGCACTGCTGCATAGCATCTTCAGCTGCTCGCGTAGCAGCGGGCTCCAGCTTATTTTTCAGATGCCGCTGAAAAGTCTTTTTATGCATTGCGCGACTGCTCAGCCCCATTGCGGAAAATATGTCGTTCATCGCAGTTTGGCCGTTACCAGTCGAAAGCATCGCGCGTCCCGCGAGCATATTTATCGCAAATGGTCTTGATCTTACCGAGTGTTCCACTCGACGCGAGCTCCAAGCATCCCCAATATCGCCACAGTTGTCGCACACCGCGTGTAGCTTCACTGCCAAACCGTACTCACGATCTCCACGGGTTAGCTTGACTTTTCCTCGGCAGATGTGACAACGCATAGTTTGAAGAATAAGATCAATGACAGCGTCAAGTTCGACGATGGTGTACGGAGCTGCAGGTTCCGTCGCCACAGTCTCTGCGCCGCTTCGTCGGCTGAAGTTTTCGATCTTCCGCGCGGTCGCTGGTGTTGATCCAAGCTGTCGAAGCACTTTTTGCTCCCGTGCATGCGCCCCCCCGCACTTCCTCCTCGGTCACGAGCGCAGAATCTAATCTCGCATCACCAGCGTTGGTTGCGAAAGCATTATCGCATTGCAAGGCTGGCGCCGATGAACCGCCGGCGTCCGTGGCATGGCCAGGCGATGCTCCGTGAACGGCTGTCTGCGACGATGCCGGGTCCTTTGCACGCACTTTTCCCCTTCGTCGTTTACGCCCAAAGTGGTGGCGCGTATGGAACTTTTTCGCACCGCCAGGCATGATAAACTTTGTGCGCCGATCAAGCGAGCAATCCACAGAGCGGCGAATCGAGCACAATGGCGGTAGGCACACGCTGTCCCAGTCAAAATGGCGGCGCACGATGGCGGCACTTAGGCCAATCAGAGGACAGAATCCTGATCACGTGCCTCATTTGACCAATGGCAACGCGTGAAAGCTCTTTTTTGCGGGTGCTTTTTTCTCGTTTCTCAGGGACGCACAGGGTTGCCAAAGGATAAAAAAAAAGTCTGAAACGCAAGCTATTGAACAACACCAAAATGGCGCCGATGGAGCGTACCGTTGCCAAGCGGCGCGCAATCAAAATGCAGGGTATTTTTGCACATTTTAGAGAGAAACGCTCGTAAAACCGCATCTTTAGATCTTGATAACAGGAAAAATATGCAGAATTTGGGAATCAAATTTTGTAGAAAGGTGCGGAAACGCGTCAGGAACACGAAAATTAAGAGAATGAAAATTCGATTTTTGGGCAGATTTTCGGCTTGAAAAGCCGGGTCCCCCCTTAACTGCATGGGTGACGTCCGGCTGCCTTTTGCAGACCGGTAAAGGGCAAATTCAGGAGAGGGGAATGTGGGAATTGAGGCTAGCCCGCTGCCTTTGCGCGGGCTTTGCCACCTTTTCTGCCGTTCTCACGTCCCGACATGTCTGCCCTCCTTTGCTGTCTGCCGTGGTGGGAGAGCGGAGTGATGTTTAACTCCCTCACCCGGAAGCGGATGTTGACTGTGGCACCGCGCGCGGGGACTCCCGAGAGGTTTTCGCGCGCTGCGTCGGGAGCGGTGAGATACTCTCCGGGACAGCAAACGGTGAGCCACGCAATCTTTCTCGTCCGTCGACTCCCGTCGCTCGGGGGCTCGTCGGATTTCGCTGACGGCGCCTCGCGCCAGCGGCGAACGCTCACCTTTTGTTGCCCCGCTGCGTACGCACGGCCGAAGGGCGGTACGGTGTCCTAGTGCGTGGCCTCGCTACGCCGACCCGTCTCCCTTCGAAGCCAATGCGAGCGCCTTTGCCCTCCCTTGAGCAACCGGGCCTTTGTTCCGGTGTCTCCGTGGATCACCTTTACCGCGGAGACGTGCTCGTGGCACCCTGTGTAGTACTTTGTGCCCGTGGCGTGGATAAGCCTACTTGCTTTCCCGCCGCGCCTTTTTGCAACGGGCTGTACTGCGTTTGGTGTTGCCACAATAAAGTGTTGCGACGTTGAGCAGTATCGTGTTCTCGCCACGGCGACGGTTAACGCGTGCCCTGCGGCTCGCTAAGACCGGACCCACGCTGGTGGCCGTACTCCTTCGGGATACGTGTACCCCACATGCTCTACGGACAACGCTGGCAGTCCCAACTTCTGCCCTGCAGGAACACTCATGGTGCAAACAAACGGGCTGAAGCACTTGGCGAACCTTCACGCCACACACCTCTTCTGACAAAAGCCCAGCAGGGATTGGCTGTTCTGCCGATTTATAAGCGACTAACAGGTGAGAAGCTTCTTGCTCGATGCATTCAAGAGAAAACCCAAAATGCGTCACAATAACTGCACAACAAGATATAACTACTTTGCCCCCAAGACCAAGTTTGCCTCCCTGAACAGTTGTCGAGAATGCCGCCGCTATCACAATCCTGTGGTTCAATAAGGGTCATGCTAGTTTCGAGCACATCCTGGAAAAGCTGAACATACTCCAATCTAGGGATCTAGTTGCTTTCAGCGATTCCTGCGATGCGAAGCACATCAAGAGGATGTCAGGGCGTTTGACAGCAGAAGCAAGGGCCCACCGTCCTCGTGAAGTAAAAAGGGCACGGCTCGAGGAGTGTGCCTGCTTGGAAGGACTGTGACGGCACAACTTATGCTGTTGGACAGTTCTAATAACTTGCAGTGCTTCTCAAAGTTCTCTTGAACATTATGGCCAAAGAATATGCATTTTTGACAATTCTGTGAGAAGAAAGGTTTAGAACTTTCAAATGCATTTTTTTCTTTTTTCAGTATTGTGATCTGTGCTGCTTATGGACGCCAGTTAGTATACTTAGAATTCTCACAACTCTACGAAATTTTGCACATATGATGAAGGCCTGTAGAGCGCAAGTATGTATTATTTCCAATGCTGCTTAGTTATGTTTTTCCAAATGTTACATAACATTGAAAGCGCTTGGCAACTAGAGCCATGGTAGTTTTCTATTTTATTATTGTATTTCACTTTTTTAGTTTTTACACATGGAACTTGTTATAGTTTTTTGCACTCTACAGTTCCAAAGGATCATAGTGAGCTATATCTGCATGCTTTATCTTAAAGTTTTATAGGTCAAAATTATTGCATAAAAATGGCCATAATTTCACGGTATCTGAGCAGCACAAATAAAACCAAACAAGCTACATGAAAATAAATGACATATTTCAAAAGAGGAGAAAAATCTATTGGCATGTCCATTTGTGTTCAATTCAAACTCTTACTAAAGAATATCGTTTTCAGAGTAGAATCTCCCCTTAACTAAAGCAATTACCGTATTTACTCACGTAATCCGCGCACTAGCACAATTCTCGCAACCACCACATCGCCCAACAAAAACGCGATTTTTTTTTCCTCTAGTAACTATCGCACCCCGAAAGTTTCCGCAATAATGTCGTCTGCTCGTTCCAGCTGTTGATGATAATAACGTGCACCATCTCTTAAGGGGGGACGCGGCCTTTGAAAACCGAAAAATCGCGAAAAAGTCGATTTTTGGCAAACCACATATTCGGGCAGTATGTGTCATAAACTACCTTTTCTGTAAATATCAACGTCTAATTCGTCGCGAAACCATTTGAAATAAAGTTTAGAACATGCCGCGGCGGTCCTCAAGCGGCGCGCGAGCTCTCAAAATACCCCAACTTGGCGTGATCGCAGTTTCTCGACCGCTCGACGGAGCGCCGCCATTTTGGTGTTGTTTTGTTTGTGAATTCTTGCTCTTTCTTTCCCCGCCACTTGCGTCGCCGGCGGCAGCGCAGGAAAGGAGCAAGCCGCTCATGATTGCAGGGCTCGCGAGAGCTTTCAAGTTTCCCGCGGCTGAGGCGCGCAGCTGGGATTGGGCGAAGCGCGCGCTCCCCAAGGACGTGGGGGAGCCCGCGACTGCCATTGGCTGCTGCGCGCGATGACGTAGCGCTCTTGCGCATAATGCGGCCAATCGTCTGCTGCTCCTCCGCCCGGCGTCTTTGTGTTCCGCTCGCTTCCGTGTATCGTTGCAGCCGTTCGCATACTCTCCACGTTTCAACTGTCTTCGAAACGATTTTCAACCGTCTTTACGAGACGATTTTCAACCGTCTATACGAGACGATTTTCAACCGTCTATACGAGACGATTTTCAATCGTCTATACGAGACGATTTTCAACCGTCTATACGAGACCGTTGTTGTGTTCGCTCACGATGCGCCCAACGAAAAAGGAGACGCTATAATCGTTCGGTGCAAGGAAGCGAGCTATGAAGCTTGTCCGCGCGGCGAGGCTCTCCGCTCGCATGTGCGCCGACGGTGATCGCGCCGACGGTACCTGTGGGGCAGCTTCTGCTTCATCTACGCAAGAGAGTGGTCGCATCGACGCGCCTAGCAACGGGACTCCTGCTCCGCCGATGCAAGAATTTGTCGTTACAAGTGCACCTGGTGTCTCGTGCTCATTGACAGTGGCTTCCGCATCTTCTCTTTCATCGGCCTCGAGTGCGATCGCATCGTCAACTGTGCATTTGCGAACAAGTTTCCTGACGTGCGAGGAGAAAGAGGCGGCAGATCAACAACGCCAGTTACGCTGCAGGTTCATTTTAGAACTGCCTATGTGCTCAAAACTTTCAAACGTCGTTTTCTCAAAATGACTTTTTTGGCTAGTGAGGCTGCTTATTCCAGCCATATCTCTGGAACCACTCATTGGATTTCCATAAGTCTTTTTTTATTATGTACATGAATAAATTTCTGAGGGGGTGACAAGCCCATTTTTTCAATATATTGTGTGTGTTATTATTATTAATCAAAATTTGATTGATAATATCTTAATCATGAACACAAAGTTTGATGGTCTGCTAAAACTTTTCAGCAAGGAAATTCAAAAAAAGGGCTCTGTTACCCCCTGGAGTATCAATCTGGGAATCATCATAGTTAATTTCACAGTTCCAGCACCTTTTGAAAGTTCTCCAGGCCTGGAATAAGAGAACCATGTGCACTACCCTGATATTCTGCTGTAACTTGAAAACCAGTGAACATAACTTGATGAAATTTTGTAGTTCTAATGCTTTTGCTATACGTCTATCCTGAAAATTTCATTAAGATATCTCAATAAACAAAAAAGTTGGTGTCCGATGGTAGCCTCCACCCTTAAGAATCAAGTGCGCGTGCGGCGTGTTTGGTATGTTGTGTCGGTAATCTTGTCACGTTATGGGGCGATAGTGAAGCTGCACGGCTGCTTTAAAGCTGAAAGTTATTGATCATGCACTAAACGGCAACAGGTTCGCCAATAGGCCCTTTGGAGTCTACGAGTTTTGTGTTCGCTACTGGTGGCGGCAGCTGAAAGCCACCAAGAGACGTTGGGCCTGCAGTGTGCCTAAGACTGGGATTGATGGTAAACATTTGTTTAGAAGAAAACTGCGGACGATTCTGTTAAATAGCCATCAGCCCAATACTGACATCCTACGTTTACTTTTTGAGGGCTCCTGTTGAGTGACAAACACTACCGCTACGCCTGCAACGCCCACAAGCTTTGCGTATGGTATTCTAATTTCAGACTCAAATAAATCTTGCCTTGTGTTGAACCTGTGCTTTTATTGTTTTGATTAGTATTTCTCGAAGCTTGCTGTTAGTTGCCGATTTGTGGCACTTTGTTTTCTTTTTCGTTCTGTATATACAGTTTTCGTGGAAAGTTTTCCTTGCTAAATCTCGCACCCCCTAACTTTGCATGGGTTTTCCGCCGAAAAAACTGCGAGGATTATGCGAGTAAATACGGTACTCACATCTAAAATTCTAATGATGCATACAAGTACTACACTTTTCACTGGTTAGTTGAAGCAACATTTTGAATTGCCTCTGAAGTCACAAAAGATGCCAATTGTGTTCCGGCATTGTAAATTTATCCTAACAATGTTCCTGGTGCAAATATTTGGCACTGCAAAAACAAGACATGCCTTGAAAGAGGTGCAATTAAATTTAAATTTCAATGTACAGCTTATTTTATGTAGTGACAGTGTCTGAAACAGAGAAAACCGAGCACAAGTGCACAATTTCAGGGCCAATAGGTGTCAAGAACACAAAGATGCTGCTTTGTTCCGGCTGTTCGTAAACACGAGACATGTTTGCACGATCAGGTATCAAACTATCACTTTGAATTAAGTGTGAATCGTGCAATACTGGAGAACTGCTCTTTCTTTCTCTCCCACTGACACCATAATATAAAAGCTAGACATCAACTAGAGCAGGATTTCCCCTACAGATTGAAATCTTTGTTTATTTACACTCGAACCTCATTAAAAAAAGTTGCATCATGCACGAAAATAGGTTTGTTCTATCCAAAAATTTGTTATAATGGTATATTCCTAACACTATATTTATTTTAGGACTATTCATTTACACCATTATAACAGATTCTTCGTTATGTCTGGGTTTGTTATTAGAGGTTTGAGTGTATACCTGAAGCAAGTTAGCCAGCACAACACCATAACTTCAGTGCACTGAACAAGTTGACTTCACTCATACATTGGCCGATTTGAGTATTGCACCAGTTACTTTTTGGCTTCAGCTAGTCATAGCAAAGTAAAACACCCTCGTCCTTCTTGCACTTGAAATTGTCCTTGCACAGGACACGCCCACAAGGATGAAAAAAAAAAAATGCTCTAAGACAGGAGCTTTTCTGCCCACCAGCTCACCTTGCCACGATGGGGTCCAGCCAGAAGGATGAGGATGGTGCCAGGGGTGATCCTCTTGCGGAGCTTAGCAATGCGCAGCGAGGAAGGCTTCATGTGGGTGGTCCTCTTATGCTTGGGGCTGTCCTCCGTAGGGTAGGAGCGGCGCTACAATGAAAAAAAAAAAAAAAACAGCAATGCCATGAGGCAGCCAAGATAATAGCGTTTCCAGGCATAGGTTGCACTGTATGCACTATTCATGCATACAGCTACACATCAATATTAAGAGGAACACGTTTCAACTTTCTATATTTCTTGATCAATTTTGATGAAAGTGTGCACTTAGGGATATTTGTGTGCTGATATCAAATATGCAATAACTCTTTTTGCATATGTGCAGTTTCGAAAGGTAAAACATTTCATGCATTGTTTGGGGCTAAACTTTATATAGAAAGAGTTACAAAGTAAATCAGCACATCACAACAGCTGTGTGCAGTCTAACATAGAAATGGATGTTCTAAGCCTTTTTGAAGGTAAGTTACGGTATGTTGAACACTTCCAAGCGAGTATACTTCAAGCTTAGATTTCTTTAATGAATGTTCAACATATCACAGGTGGATGACACTTTTTTTTTTTTCATTGTACGCAGTTCTGATTTCAGAAGATTCCAGAATATACTGACTGCAATGCTCCGGCTTTAACACTTACCTCCTTCTTGATGTGCACAACGCGCTTGCCGCCATTGTTATCGCCGTTGATCTTCTTGACGTGGACACGCTTCTTGCGCTTTCGCTTCTCCTTGGGGACTGGCGCGTGCTTCACCTTGAAGAGGCCCCGCTTGTGGAACATCTTGGAGCGGGAGAAGAGCCACACGCCACCGGGAAGCTTCTGGTTCCGCGGGGCATGCGCCTTCTTGGGGACTGCCGCATCACCCTTTGCAACAGCGGAGGCGCCCTTGGCAGCAGTCTTTGCCGCCGCAGGCGCCTTCTTCGCCTTTGGATCTGGCTTCCCAGACATACTTTCACCGCCTTAGACTGCACGAAGTATAGAGAAAGTGAGAGATGAGGCATGTTGGGTAGCAGAAACAAGTGTCTAAACTGGCAATATGTATTAACCACTTCGTATAAACATTGTGAATACGTAGATCACAAAAGCCGCTCTTTTCCGCCCCTCCCATGGTCACTAAGCTTTCAGTTATGAACCACAGCTTTACAAAACAGTTGGACTGAAATGCACTTGACGCCACTTAAAACACTCACAATCGATACGTTCACAGGATGAGGCATCAGTCCCACACTTTCGCTTTTAGTGTCAGCGGTACAAAGTGAAATAGCACAAGCACCTCGTACTTATTGCGCTAGAGACCGGTTTTGCACAGAAGAGACGCACGTTAGTGACAAGGCGACGGCTAGCAACGAACTTAACGAGCTCGTGCTACCTGTAGAAACGCGGCACCCAACTGCATTGTTCTTAAACATAGTGAGCAATCGGACACAGTTCCTTCGCACCAGTATACTGGCACATCAAACACGAGGCTTGCGCACTTTTATGTGCTGTGACGCACCCGACTACCGCAATCACATCTCCAAATCTACGTTCCAGCTTGTAGTGAAGCGACTGCAGTTAGCTATATATAAGTCGCATTGCACAAGCGAACTAACGCTATTTGGGAACGGTCCCAAATAACGCCGGTTACTAGCCACAACGAGAATGTCGGCTGAGAGAGCTCCACGCGAAGCCACTTCTACAGACACCGCTGCCGTTCTTACGCCAACGAGCACACGCGTGGAATATTCGGCACTTGACAGCTCTAACAGTAAGTGACGCTCCTATCGCATGTTACAAACGCGCACCTTTTAATAGTCTCCGAGTGACCGCGTGACGCGCAGTCTACGAAGTGAAGAAGGCCAAGCAAGCGGTGCCGCAAATCGCCGAGTTAACGACTATGCATGCGTCAACGATCTATTGTAGCACAGTGGGGTACGGCAAGTGACTGTAAATAGGCGTTCCAATTTCCCTCTACACAACAGCGGCAAAAAGAAAACAGCGTAAAGCTGTAGTTTCCAATACATTGAGAAAAGTTCACGAGTGCTACAGCGGCTAACGTGATTTCGCTACCGCATTGTGCACTTACAAAAACGTGTAGACATGAAACTAACGCCCTAAACGTAATTAAGAGGCATAGAGCAGTCGCTTGATGCAGCTTACAGGTTTAGATGGCCGAAATATAACCATAAATTTTCAGATTATGTCAACTAGAAACATTGAACTTGCACTCACCTCAACAGCGGTATGGAAAAGGAAAGAGGAAGAGCCCACGGCCACGGTTGCCGGACGACTATCGTTTGCGAACCTAAATTGGCCGCATAGCCAGCTAAAGCAAAGTTGCGTAGCCAGAATAACTAGCAGCCGACGTTGGCTGCTGAAAGCGTCCGCCGAGAACTGAGTGCATAATGTCCGGAATAAACTCGCAACCTCATTGATTCTATGTTTAGTAACTGCGTGGCTCATTTTGTGAGCAAGAACAACCTTAAATTGTCGCAACATATCGCAGTGGCATCGGAAGATCTTCACAGGGTATGCACACGCTGTAAAGTAAAGTGCCTGGCAATTTATTCGAAATAAACTATATGTCCGGTTATCTTCCGCGGGCTGCTATGGTAGGTAGGCTCGACACTTTTGTAATTTTTTTATTGTTCAGGTTTATAATGATGCAACTAAAAACTATTATTATTATTATTATTATTATTATTATTATTATTATTATTATTATTATTATTATTATTATTATTATTATTACATATTTATATGCAAATATATAATGGGGTCAGTTTATATGAAGTTACATGCATATTCGCAATAAGCACGCACTTGCGTGATGTGTAGATGCCAGGAGCGTCGCTAAACATTTCTAGGGGTGCTCTGAACGTTCCTATGCATGTTCGTGCGCATTTGCATATATGTGTGCGTGAATATACACGCATTCAAAATGTAAAAATTTTACGGATGGGCGGGAGGCGGGCGGTTTGAGCCCCTAAAACCACGTGCATAACTGGCTACGCCTCTGATAGATACCGACACGATTCAGGATAATTAAATACGATGTTTATTATGGTAAAACAAGACGGCAGTTAGATGACAGCACGTTGTTCACACGCGAATATAATTACGTCGCTCGCATTGCTCATTCGCCTAAGCGCTGCAGCTGTGGATGATGCCCTGGTAGTCCCACTCGCAAAGTGGCTATTTTGCTTCTTTTCAAGTTCGGCTGCGAACCAGCCACACCAGACCGCCTAGCACGGCTAGTACAAGGGTGGCAATGAGGATCCCGCAGGCGACCAGCTGCCGATTGTTCCACGCTGCCTTCTGCGTGATGCGTTGAATCACCACAGTCGACCTGGTCGGGGAAGGCGAGTTGATTGCCGAGTGCACGATGGACTCCACGGCCGGCTCCACCCCTATCCACCTGCCCTTGCGCCGAGGCTTTGGTTTAGGCTGGATCCATGATGATTGCGTTGCCCGAGCATTGGTGCTGATCAAACCACCGTGTTTTGTCCGGGATGACGCGATGTGTTGCGTCTGTTGAGAACAGTAGCGAGACTCTTCTCCTTGAGCTGGTTGTGCTGCAGCAGTTGCCTGGTGTCCCGATGAGTGGTGCACATGCGCGGCTGCATGGTGCCCTGATGAGTTGTGCACGTTCCCTTTCTCTGTAGCTTCATGCACTGCTGCTGCGGTTTTTGCACGATCGAGTGGTTGCTGCATGGTCGCGATAGATATCTGTGTACAACGACACAATAACAGCTGCGTGTTAACCTTGCCAGTCCATGCCAGAGTTCTTCTTCATCTTTAACTTGTGCCATACACCGACATAAAATGGGTGACAGCGGCCCCGTAGCCAGGAGTTCTTTTTTTATTTTTTTTCGAAGGTTGGGGAGGTGAGGGGGCATTTGTTGAAGCTCAGTCTTGAAAAACACCTATTTTCATTATTGTCCCTCGGTGAGCCCCATACGTCCGAATTTAGGAAAAGGGGGGGGGGGGGGGGGGCTAGGGTAGCTCCTTTTGACAACGGACCTGGGTGACAGACTGCTGTATTACACACGCGCTGGTTGAAAGTCTACACGACTTGTTCTTTATATAAGCGGCTGGATGTCCAGAAAAAAAAAACGTTGCAACACACACGCGATGCAAAACAAACGCTTTTCACATTTGTGACGCGTCTTGACTGGAACTTCGACTCACCGCGAAAGCTATTCTACGAACAAAAATCAACTTCGGGTGTACTTAGCCGTGAACTACTCACCCGTCGCAAGATTTGGTAGAAGGCACTACCGAAAAAATTATTCGGGACATCTCTTTCCCGCTCAAAATCGAGTAACTTCTGTTCAGGATGTTTAACGTATTAAAATCTTAAATTAATGACTAATCGCTTCGCAGCGAGATCGTTATGACAAAATACTTGCCTCAACATTTTGAAAGCCGCGCACTCCCAGCTTTTTGTACCGACGCCGCCATTTTGACTATTTAGAAGTGCAGAAACATGCGTTAGAACTAATTACAAGCTGTCGCAGCGTACAACTCTGTGCTCTTAGTACAACCACAGCCTGTACCACCGCATTAACCAGTCCCCGGCTCACAGTTTCGCGTAATTTGACGAGATCGAAGAGACAAGAGTTGTCAACACTGTTCGGGGGCGGCTGCCTGTTGCGCTGTAGATGGAGCGCTTGTCTGTGCCGTAACCTTGTGGGATGGCCAAGGGATGGCGAACTTCGGTATTCATCGCTTGCAAATTAGCGATAGCGACGACAGCGACCGCAACATTCTCGTGAGAGCTGACAGATTCGCGTCGTACGAGAGCACGGAGCGCATCGATGCCTCCACATCTTGGGCCACTGCTTCCCGTAAGAGATGCGAGCGTCCGCTACACTTGTAGCAGACGCGCTTTTTTGGCCTCGTTTTTTTTCGTGCTTAGTCGTAGTTATCGCAATCGCGCGTTTATGAAAGACTGAGCGGCCCAGAAATACTCTCTGCGGAGCCTCTTTGTACGCTGCATATGCAGCTGCTGCTGTGCTCTGCGTGCGACGTCACGAAACCGCCGTTGCAAGATCGAGTTTTCGCGTTGATCGCCGTATAGTTTCCTGCTTCCCGATCGCGTATTCAATGTAAGCTAGCATTGCGTCTTTATGGCGCAGCAGTTTGCGCTGTCACCAAATTCAGCAACCGTCGTTATATTTGTGTGTTCGTAATTGTGTGCGTGGTTTCATGAACTTAAATTTCGCTTATTAGGATGGAGCGATCACCATGCAGATCACTCTAAGTTATAAACTGTAGCCATTTCGTTCTTATGAATTCTTACAGTGCATATATTAGTTTATTAAAGTCCTGCGATTCTGCTTGAAACGACGTTGCTAAATTTTTTTTTGTGCGTCGATAGCGGCTGCGCGTACGTGACGTCACGCGCGACCTCCTTGGCGCGCGGCACGTACTGGACTGGTCAAATGTTTCCAGGCCACTATCCCATGTATTCCTATATGGCAGCCTGTGAACTCTTTATCCCTCCCCCGTACATGTCTTTTTATATATATATATATATATGAAAGTAGATGCGCTTTCACATAACAACTCTTTATTGTGCCGACGTTTCGACGGGAACCCCGTCTTTTTTAAGGCATTATGCTTTGTCTTTTTCAAGGCATAATGCCTTGAAAAAGACGGGGTTCCCGTCGAAACGTCGGCACAATAAACAGTTGTTATGTGAAAGCGCATCTACTTTCATATTTATAACCTTGCGGCAACCGAAGTTATTCTTCTGCATATATATATATATATATATATATATATATATATATATATATATATATATATATATATATATGTGTGTGTGTGTGTGTGTGTGTGTGTGTGTGTGTGTGTGTAAGCAATGGTACCATGCTGACCTTTTAAAACATGCTTAATATTATTTCTCACACAATGTAGGTATATTTATTAAGGCCTAGATTAGAATATACATGCTCAACACTGATTCATAGCTCGATATTTAATGAAACAAATGTCCATTATTATTTACACACGGTTAATGATAATGGGATAAAATAGAAGACAGATGTGTGTTCAGGACAAAAAGTGGATAAGTATAGCACTTAGAAAGTACAGCTAATTAGGGGGTCCCCCGTGCAACTGCCAACAAGTCAAAAACAGCTCTGCTGTCAACAGTGTAAATGCAAGAGCGATAGCATGCCATAAATGCACATTTCGTAGCCAGTAAGCCATCATGGCTGCTGTACCTGCTTCACTGCATGACAGATGTGGCATATATGTGGTGCCACGCGTGGCCTAAATTCCCCTACATGTGAAAATTATAGTGGACTGTAGAGGAATGTGTCACATTTTCAGTAACATATTACATGCATTGAGGTTAATTTCTTTGCAACAAAACTAAGATTGGTAGGATATGTTGCTTTGTAGATATTCAGCTTAATTTTCAAGTTTTTCATGTTATGCATGTACCTTATGGAGGGAGAGAGAAAGATAACAACATTATTAAAAATAAACAAACACCAGTACAGGTCCACTAAATAAAGAAAAGGGGGCTCACCCGTGGTGGTCCAGTGGCTAAGGTACTCAGCTGCTGACCTGCAGGTTGTGGGATCGAATCCCGGCTGCATTTTGGAGGTGGAAATGCTGTAGGCCCGTGTGCTCATAGCTGGGCGCACGTTAAAGAACCACAGGAGGTCGAAATTTCCGGAGTCCTCCACAACGGCGTCTCTTATAATCATATGGTGGTTTTAGATGTTAAACCTTACATATCAATCAATAAAAAAAAAGGGGAAGGGGGTGGGCTAGTCATCGCATGATGCGAGCTGACAATGCCTTGTACATGCATTTTTAATGAATAGTAGGCTTGCAGACTGCTTGAAACACTTTGCTCCTATTCTTGTGTTAAATTTGAGAATGCATGTATCCTTTTCAGATGCCGACGTCCCGTTAGATCTCACCAACTCCGTGGAAACCAGTCATTCGGGGCACACTGAACTAAGTTTCCCCAGTGGTGAGATACAGGGGGAACGGCTGGCAAAGTGCTGGCAGTCAAACTACCACGAGGCGGCAATATTCCTAGAGGTATCGTAGATTTCTTTATTCGAGACGCTGGCATTTTGAGTTCTCGCCGTCACTGAAGCAAAGTGTGTGACATGTATTCGGCAACTGCATTATATCGCTTCGAGCTGTGCAGAGAACACAGAATTTTCGCAAACATTCCTTAGAATGTTTCTAAAGAAAACCATGTGCAATGGCAAAGCTACTTATTATATAACTCTTCTTTTGGTTATGCATGTGCAATGCATAATGCCAGAATTTGGGCGAATACCTGAGTGGGCTCCATGGCCACCTCTCAATTGTGAGGCAGCACCATGATAATATTGTATGCTTTTATGCATGTTTGCAGAATGACAACACATTCATGTTAGGTAGTTGTGCAGGCCTACACATGGCTCTGTAATTAGAATGCTATCTGATACCATGCCATTATTGATAGGCTCAGTGATATTTAAACAATGGATATGTATAACAATTGCATATTTTATGAAGTAGTAGTGGATAATATTTAAGGCTATGTAAGGGCATGCAGAACTCAAAGCTAAATATCCTAGAATTCTGATATGCACACTGTGTTGTTCTTGTGTGGGCACAAATGGACACAAAAAGATAGACATCTAAATAAATGAAATTAATTAATGTCTGAATTGTTTCTTCCTATATTCGAAATTTCAGAGTACCTCATGCAAAGCTGTGCAACATGAAATAATTTCAATTAATACAGCAGTACTAATCAAAAATGATGTGACAAGTTAGAAGGTGAAACTTCTAACTTGTCAAATTCATAGCGGGTGCCTCATTCTGGCAGACTTGGTGCCTTTAGGTAGTATACGAGAGATTATTGGTCAGCTTTTAGCTCGTAATAAAATCACGTGCTACGTGACGCCACTATAGGCAAGAAGAGTGTGCCGCACTCACCGTTATGGCTACAGGGGGCGCTGACTGACGCTCCCACGTTTAATTCACATGTATACCAAATAAAGTGGATGGGGGATAGCCACCGTAGTAGCTCAGTCGGTAAAGCGCATCGAACACATTATTCAAAGGTCGTGGGTTCGGTCCCTGCCCACGGCGAGTAATCTTTTCATCCGCTTTTATTTCTGCAAATTTACATTAAAATTATCTCATATAACATTCCCTATACTTTCCTTGGCATGATTGTTAGATATCATTTAATATTGTGTTTAACAAAGGAAAACAAGCCCTTAAGTGTGCACTTCTTTCCTTCGTTCATAGCTGAACTAATGTAAGCTAAACTACAAGCAGAGGACAAATTACAGCACCTCACACATAATTATCCAGAAATGCTATGTCGTCGCTGCAGAGTTGTTGACAAGTGATGGTGTTAGACAAACTTGCTACAGCAACCGAAATTTCATGCCTAGGAGTGAGAAACATTGAAAAGTCACATGCACTGACGATCGTGGGGAAGCAAAACCATTCCTGTTCGAATAGCTTGTCACTTTGTCTGTAACAATTTTATGAGACTACCCCATTTTCGACTGATCACTTGTGTGCAATGTGCAGGAAGGAGAAAACAATGACAAGCTTGACTTCCACCCATGCAGCCGCGAAGCACTACCAGCCTACCTGGTTGTCCATAATGTGCTCTTCTACTGCCTCGACCTGCTTTCAGCCACTGTGCTTATGGCACTGGCCCTTATGGAGGCCCCTGCTGTACCAGGCCTCAGTGTTCCCGTGGCTGTGAGCACTTTTTCCTAAGTATGAGATTTGCGGATGAGCTGCGGCTGTCATGGCTTGCAGTTGGGGAAGATCAAAGAGTCATTCCATATTTTATTCCAAACACAGCACTTTAAAACGTACCATGCTAAATTGCTGTTCACTTGTTATGATGCAAGGACACCCGGAATAAAACACGTGGCGTGCCACTAGCTAGATAGAGAGTGTAATAATTGCCGAGGTTTTACACCCCAAAACCACAATATGGTTATGAGAGACAATGTAGTGGAGGACTGAAAATTTCAATTACCTGCACTTCATTAACGTGCACCTAAATCTTATCTTCAGCATTTTGCCTTCAGCGTTGTAGTCGGGATTCGATAATGTGACCATAAGGTCAACAGTCAAAAACCATACCAACTAGACCACAGCGGTGGGTAGGGAGGGAGTGAAAAAAACATTGTGCAGAAATCATAGATAATTTTTCGACATGGGCGAGAAGCCAGAAGACTCCAAGAAAGCGAGTGGCGATAATATAGGAATGATGCGTACGAAGACTTACATTTGTTGCAGATAGGATGCATAGGTATATTTGACTGTTTCTTTTGGAATTCCACAGAAAACAGAGGTGTTAGTCGGCGCATCTGCAGCTCCAGCACCTCACTTGCATAGATGATCGTGGTCAATCGGTGCCATTCCATTGCCTTTGTCACTGCCATAAAAAGAAATGTCGTCATCCATATTGTTGTTTTCTGCTGGGTCCTTCATGTCTGGCGGCAACGTTCGAACCTTCAAGATTTACCAAAGTCTCAAACTAAACATGAATAAGATAATGAATAACTTATGCTGCATTCACAGTTTATGATATTAAAAATAACAATTGGGTTAGCAAATAATGATAGTGAAGCAAGCTTAAAAGCAGGGCTCAATACTACAAAAGCAGCACATGTCACTATAGTGCTCTTGTGTGGAAAATGTAAAACCTGCATTGTCTGTTTACTTGTTTACATTTAACAGTCTCACTGAAGATATTATTTACTTGTAGTACATGTTCAGTTGACACCTTTCCGATACGTTGTGCACACAAGGTGATATAAGAAATATAGATTATTGCATACTCTTAGTCATCATAGGGATCGTATATCTGTCTGTATAGTCTCACATGACATCTGAATGAAACATATTTTGCACTCATTTTCATCATGCCATTTGTGTGTGATGAATTCAGCACACTCGGGCAATGAGTACAGTAACTATCACACCACGTAATAAGGTTTGACCACTGCATGAAATTGTGCTAAAAATACGCTTACGTCATTATGGTTCCCGTTATATTAGCCATTATAATTGCTGCTTTCTTAAGAGCTTAACCCTGGCATTGTAGTGTCTACTGTGTGATGTATATAAAACATATTAGCTGTTGAGGTATCACCTATTTTGAGTTGAACACAACATAGTTCTTAATCTTTTTTTTTTTTTTCATTTTCAGCTTCATGTTTCCGTTGAACTACTGGCCCTCTCTGTAGTTGCTGTTGAACTCTGCATGAAACTTCGATGGATGGGGCTCAAACCGTTCTTTACTCACAAGAGAACTGTCTTTAAAGTAAGTATGCTTGTTTTTTTGTTTCTTTGTTTTGTTCGATTTTTGGAAACTTCTTATGCTCATCATCTTTGTTTTATTTTAATATTTTTTTCGCTCAGCTGTCGATCCTGCTGTTAATGCTCATAGAGGCACTTGTGGTTGCTGCTCGGCAGGCCACACACTTTCGCATCCTCCGTGCCCTCAGGCCCATCTTTCTAATCGACAACCACTACTTGGGCGGCGTTCGGAGGTACTGAGCATGACCATTCTTGACGCACTTCTTGCAAATGTATGCTTGTTTTTTTCTTCTGATTATTGTTATGATGTAGTTTCTCCACCCTTAGACACAGAATACAATAAGGTCTTTTGACGCCAATTGGTTTTGACTCAACTAATAATCAGCAGTCTACTCATGTCCACAACAAGCAAAAGAAAAAAGTTGAAATACTGTGTCGCAGTACTTTCCCACTGGGCTGAAATAAGGAAGTTTGCTCTCTCTAATAGTGGCATCAACAGGGATTACCAACAGGCATTACCAATGTTCACTCAGGGGCTACATTTATACTCTCTCAACCTTTCAACTTCTCTCTCTCTGCATGTTCACATGTATATGCGTGTGCACACATTTCTTGTTCTTCTTTTTATTGCTATATTCTTTTCACTTACATTCCGCCAAAATTTGCGTAAATTTCAGAACATTCATGGTACATATTTCGAATATTTTCTTCACCTGGGCTGTTGTGTCACCCTAAGCGTTGATCTTCAGTATTTCAATAAAGTTTACCATACGATACCATACCTAGGCTGATATGTTGATGAAGAGTATGGTCACTGAGCACCCAGTAAAGATAACCGTTGGTTTACATTATGTTTCAACTTGAATAACTCATCAATAACAGTTATAACTGGTTTGTTTTTTCTTTCATATCATGCAGATTGACTCGACAGATCCTGCAGTCTCTTCCACCGGTGTTTGATATGTTGGTCATATTGTTTTTCTTCATGACTGTGTTTGCCATTTTAGGTGAGTGCGGCTCTCGTGTTGTGTTCCAGCTACAAGTTTTCTTGCGATCAGGCAAGCTTGTACACTGTGCTCTCTCACACCACAACCCAGCTGAGTAAATGCAAGAGTGGAAAGAACTTACTGCAGCTATGGATTAGACCTTGTTTTGTAAGAGCCGTCAGTCTTGACCGTGCCTAGCTATACACCTATAGCTCTGTTATAAAGCTCTAAGGTTGTTTGTAAAGGACAGTTAACTCCCATTAATTTTACCTTAGGTAATTCAACTTGTTGCCTAATTATATAGTATCATAAGCTATTCAACTCGGGAATTCGGGCCAGTTGGTGGTAGCTGAACTATAGGTGCCAGCCCCCGTCCTGTTTGCGTGTTGTCTTTCTTCCGAGTTTGTCCCCTTGTGCTTTACCATAAGTTAACCATAAGCTTTTTCATATATGTTGCCTGACCTGCAACAGACATTGTGAATAGATGGCTAGAGGTTTTATAAATGATGCCTTGAGTGTGCCTAGTGTTATGCAAAATAGGTTGATCTCTGTGCCTATCAGCTTTCATAATCTGTATCTCAGTTTCAGCAATGCTAGTTGCAAAAAAGTTCAGTCATCTTGTAGAGCAACAGGCAAATGTAAAATCCTGCCTATGGCATTCTACATATCAGCTTATTGCAAAAGCATAGCTTACTTTTTTCTCTCTTCAGTCCTGTCATATGATATCATGTGTGTGTATTAAACCTCTGACTTTTTATTGCAGGATATCATATCTTCTCATTTGTTGACAACCAGCCCGTAAGTATATCTTGAGCGTGTGGTTTATATAGAAGATTTGTTAATGAGAAATGCTTCCTTTTGCTTGCAGTACTTCAGTACACTCTATGACAGCCTCGTGAATCTCTTTGTACTGTTGACAACATCCAAGTGAGTACTGCCTTTTTACTGCGCACACTCGTTGAGTTATCTTTTGTCTTTGCAGTAATTTTGCATGATTAAATGTTGGTGTGTTTTGGTACATAATAAAGCATTGACATTTATGCGTTAATCACTCATTTGAGCTAGTATATTTATAAACCTGATTCTCAAATAGTAAGCTGTGTTAGCAGCAATTGTGAACAAAAACAATGTAAATGTGCGATACAAAAAGCAGGAATTTCTACATACTTGACAGATGTGTTGTAAATGTTGCGACACTGCATATATGGTTTGTTATTTAACTTACACTTGCACGTGCAATTCCCTATAATTTACAGGTCGAGAGACACAAGAGATTAGAAAGAAGCTGCCCCATCTGCTGTGTTGAGTGTAGACAAAAAAGTCACATGCATCATGCCATGACCGCCTCTGATCACATTTTTCTCTTTCCTTAGCTTCCCTGACGTGATGATACCGTACTACGCCAACTCCAAATGGGCTGCGCTGTTTTTTGTTGTGTTTCTGCTCGTCCACCTCTACTTCCTGATGAATTTGGTGAGTGATGCGTAGTAATAGAGCTGGCATTTATCACGTTTATTGCTATTATAAACTGAGGCTAGCAATTCTCTAACTACTACAAGCACTTGCTGCTACCATAGCATTCTGGCGCATGAACACTGGCAGCTCCTCAACATCAAAAATATGAGGAGGATAGTAGTGCTTAACAGGTCTTAATAAGCTCCTCCAGCAAACTGTGAATGTCGGCCACGCTGTCGACATAATAATCCGCCTTGGAGGGGACCCTGCCCACACGAATGGACAAACCCTTACACACATTGAACATGTCTTCATCGGTCACGTCGTCACCGGCACACATTGCGGGATTGACTTGGAGACAGGGCACATCCTTGCTCACGGAGCGCACGTCTACAATCCCCTTGCCCTCGATCACTGCATCGCCCACGTGATGCCGGAGTCTTGTGACCATCTCTCTCAGGTTGAAGCTCTCAACGCAATGGTAGTATAATGCTAGAGCGGTGCTTTTGATCTCCAATACCATGTCCGGCCACGCCTTTTTGTATTCCTCCATAATCGCAATGCAGTCCGTCAAGTCCAGTGGCTCTCCTTCCCTCTTCCACAAGCCGTCCCTCCTGCGGTAAGCACTGTGCTCGGCAAAGATTTCTATCTCAGCAGGAAACCAGTCGTCGACCTGCTCCTTTTGCCTACCAGTGCATATCACAGCCTTAGCCGTTTTGTTGAACCTGATCAACAGGTCGATAAGCTGACCGTTGGGACGTGCATGGTGAGGTATCTTTTGGACTGGATTGAGCGTTCCATCGTAGTCCAGCATGAAAATCTTGTTTGATTTTAGCCAGTGCTCTTTTACCTTGGCAATGTCGAGCGATGGCAAGTCATCTCTGATCACCTTGGCCTTCTTCATTGGAGTAACTCTGCACACGAATGAGGGAAATGAACTAAACAAAAGCCCCATGCAGCATGTTGTTCACAAGACTCCTGAGAAAGATAAACATAGTAGTAAAGAATTTGATGGCAATACAGGTAGGAACGGCATGTGGGCAGTACAAATTTAGCAATATTACAATTAGTGAAAAATAACAGTGAGAAGTATGTTATGAGCACTGGTTACCTTCAATTTGCTCTCATTATTTCTAATGAAAAATAAGAAAGATAAGTGCTTTACTGTGCTGTACAAGGATGATAATCTATCTCAATCTTTAGTTGTCATCTACCATTACTAGATTGCGTAGAGAGAAACATTTCAAAAGAAGTAACATTTGAAGCTAGCACTATCTCTGTTTTTTTTTTGTTGTCACAGCTCATTTAGAGCTTTGCTAATTAATGTGGTAATATTCCTCAACATTTAGTCTGCCCTAATTACTATTTTTTTTACCTGCTCTCCAGCATGTCTTTTTATGTGCACCATAAATATTTATGGCCTGTTGAATTATCATTCAGCTATCACAGTAACCACAGATCATTGGATGATTATGATTCTATCACCTTTTACAAAAAGAAACTCAGATATTGGTACTTCGACGAGCAATTTGCCCTCCACTTACTTTTTGTTGGAGGAGCAGTTGTTTGCGCTGTTCTTGCATGAAAGTATAGCAGTAGCCAATTTTCAATAAAGACATCGATCATAAGATCAAGCTACAGACTGAGAACATTTCAGCAATAAGCATAAACTTTTCACCGAGCTCTTAGCACGTGCATTTCGCAAAGAAGTAATTGGTGTAATCACTGTTTCGATACACGGAATAACGGAGGAAACCAAAAGCCGAGCTTCATTGATGGCGGGAATCACCGTGCACTTGGAAACGCAGGTGTTGGCGGTAGTGTACGAGCGTTTCTCATCCCTGGAGAAGGACAAATTCCGCAAGCTGCTGCTTCATCGCAGGAAAGCCTGCCACCAGGCCTTTCGCCTGCTCGTCAATCGGTCCTCCCCGTCGTGCCTCTACTTCTGCCACTTTGAGGGACTCATGAAGTACTACAAGCCACGTGCGAGTGAGCTCACTGTCCAGCTGACTTCTTCCCCTATTTTATCAATTTACTGGTGTTAAAAGACTGACCACACGTGAAATTTTATAGAGAAGTATCGGATTCGCCAGAAAATTGTATCCGAGCACACTGAAAATGCAGTATGCAACTAAATTGAGGTGTTTACTTTCATCGTAGTTGCATGCAGACAGATTGCTACATACACTGAAACCTCATTTTAACATAGTTGCATCTTACACAAACAAGAGATTGTTATGTTCAAAAATTTGTTATAAAGGTATATTCCTAAAACTATATATATTTTACAAGACTATTCTTCATTTAGTTCGTTATAAATGATATTTCGTTATATCCAGGTTAGTTATATTGAGGTTTGAGTATAATATGTGCCTCAGTTAAATATTTTCCTCAATAATGGAATGAAAGAATAAAAAAATAATCGAATAACGGTAATTTTTCACAGCCACATACAGCCAGCAAATAAAGAGTGCAAAGAAACGAGATAAAGCAAACGGCCATGAATTACGACATGAAATTGCAAGTAAAAAAAGCGAACACAGTCTGAACTGGCTGGCAGCTTCTTATCTAATTTGTGGCTGTAGCATTGCACAGCTATATCTGAGAATGAGAGTCCAGTGCTTGTCTGCAGCAGTCCAATTTGAATTATCAAAAATGCTTGCTTGTATAGTTTTAAAGACTGCAGGTGGTTGAAAGTAATCGATAGTCCCCAACTACAGCATGCCCAGTAATGAGACCATGGTTTTCTCACAGAAATAATTTGTTTAATAATTTCAAAATAAACTATTGAAGAAGTTTTAGCTTCAAGTTTAATCTATGTTATTTACCTTGGTTGCCCTGTTAGCACCTCTGTGCATTGATCGTGCCTAGGGCTGAGTGTTTTACTCCGGATTTTAAGTGTTTTACTCTGTCTTTTCTGACACATGCTAATTAAGGTAGTACAAATGTGCAACACATTTCTCTACAGAGCGAAGAGATGTCTACCTGATGTTCAAGACCATGGACACAGCACAGAATGGATTTTTAAGCCAAGAAGAGTTCCTTCAGGTGTATGAAGCCAGCAAGCTCACGTGGGAGGTGTGTGAAGTTAGAATGTTTGCCTCATCTGGCTGATATAAGGGAACACAACTAATAGTGTTATTCCATTAAAGCAATGCAGATTGCTTCTTCAAGGTGTACGCTTCACAAATTGTGTAGGATCTCATGATCATTTGCTGATACCATGTGAGAACTTTAAAGCTGTCGTGCCTCCTCTGACGAAGCAGCCAAGAAAATCTCCAATGGAAATGCATTCTTGTTGTAAGAAAAAGGAAGTAGTACTTGAAAGAACATCACTTTTGCCAGGTGTGTTTTTTTAGCAAATGTGTTATTGCAGAATTTCTTTTGCTTCACGTAAAAAAATGATAACAGATATGTTTGGTGCCTCTGTATCGTTCCAAAGCCTCTGACTTGCTAATTAAAGTGGTAATAGTTACATACAGAGCATATTGCATGATATTTGTAAAAATTAATTGGTAAGTAATGTTATGTATGTCATCTGTAATGTTGGTATATAATATTTTGAAGAGGAAATGGTTACTGGAAAAGACTGCAGCACCTTTATTGATAATTTCTTATAAGCTATTAAGAAGGTATGTCTAATGTTAACTAATTAAACCCGAGGCATACTCTGCAACAAAGATTCCCTTATGCTGAGTATTATGTTTCTCTCTTTTAGCGGAAATGGTCGGACTACCCTTGGTTCAATGAGCTGAAGAGACCATTTGAGAGAAAACTTTTTGAAGGTACGGCAGCTGCGCCTTTGTTACGTGAAGCTCAATCCAATTCAGAAGTGTGCTTCAGTGAAACACTGGACGCAATTCATTTTGATGCCCTTGCTAACTGGTCAAGCATGGTCGTGTCACATTCCATTTCAGCTAGCGCTAATTTGATTGATTAAATATAGCCTTGCCAATCTTTTCAGTATTTGAGTGGTAACCTTCTGTTTTGTTTCTTTCATTATTCATATTGTTGAAGGTGCCTACAAAGTGATAACTTGGAAATGGAGCAATGTTATCATATGTAAGTATGATGTCCAAGATCTGGCCGGTTTCTTATGCGAGTGAAAAAACGTTTGCCAATTGCAATATTGTCATGTAACTGTCTGTGCTCTAATCTTCCTGCCTTTTCCTAAACAGGGACCTAAGCTTGTTCCTGTTGCTCTTATTTTCCTGCGCTTCCTTTGAATCTTTCCTGCTCAAGTCTTGCTTGTGAGTTTTGTCTTTCATTTCTCTATGCACTCTATACTCATATAGGCGTTGTACTTCGTTTCTCAGGCTTCAGCTCACTAAGCTTGTTGCCCATTTTGTTTCGGGGTATGCTGTTCTGAGCGATCCGTTTTTTCGGGGTTGTTATTGATCTAAGTCTGATCTAAGTCGACAGTAAATTTCCTCTAGCACAGATAACCCAAACCTCGATATAACGAATTTTGGATATACCAAAATATTAGCTATAACGAAGTAAATTAAGAATAGTATTGCAATAGGTACAGTGTTAGGAATATACCTTTATAACCAAATTCCAGATATAGTAAACTTATTTTCATGTCAGATGCAACTTCATTGTAATGAGGTTTCAGTGTATATGAACGCCAAATGTATTGAATACAACTTGCTATCTGTTTCGCTTTTCATTACTATTAATACTTCATAGATGTACAGATCTATTAATCTTGCTTTTCAGTAACCACAAAGATGTGATAGAAATGAGACATAACTTGCATTGTTTTGAGTGTGGAACTATTAAACACATCTAACTTTGGGAATCAGTTTATTTTAATTAAACTGCAACGTAATTTCCAGCAATCATTGGCACTCTGAAGTGGCCAGAACTTTGTCATTGTGACAAAAGACAACTTGATGAAAAAATAAACACATTTTGGAGTTGTGTGCCCCTATGCAGCATCTGCTTCTGAATTTTCCCAGTCAGCATGCACTGAACCCAGTATACCCGAGTGCATTTTATTAAGAACTTTGCCCCGATTGCAAGTACTCAATAGTTGACACAGCTCAAAAGAGTTACAACATACTGAGAATGCAAATTGGGATGGGCCACATATTCAGCAGTCTTAGCTGTGGTGGGTCGATTTTGGATGTAAAGGGCAGTTTGTAGAGTGGATGCGTGCAAGAGCTCTTTAACCCTTCGCGGTCCAAAACTTTTACCCACTTTCCGCCTCTTCCTGTTCGAAACTATTTCGCCAGTTTCTGGCATCACAAAGAGTAACACAAACTGTGAAAGAAAAATTGACCGGATATTCATTTTCGCTCCTGCATTCAGCACGCAACTCCTTTAGCGATATTTGAGCAGCGTATGATACCACTCAAAGCATTCTCTGGGTACAGGCTGGGGTTGTTACTTCAGGTTTTGCAAAAGAACAAAAATGTTTTCTCCACTGCCGTTGTCGTCACTCATTTCTGTCGAATCACTGTCATCACTGTCTGGTGGAGGCCCGTAATTCTCTTCCTCAATAAAGTCGTCCTCGCTCTTGCTAAAAGCACCACCGTAAATCGCACGCGCTAAGAGCGTGACTATGCTTTTGAGCAAACCACACCGAGTGGGTACTCTCTAGGCTCTGTGCTGAACATAGTGCAGCACCCTACTGTAAAGACAAGTAAACCTCAACAAAGTAAGCTCCCTTATTTTTCAAGAGATGGCACTTCATGCATTTTAAAAATACCTGCAATTTCCAGTGAAAAAACCGCGACATATAAACCACGAACATTCTTGTCGGGTGGTGCCCGACAGCGTTTTGCTGCGGCCGTGTTGCGTTGTTGGGCGCTAACCGACTACGGACCGCAAAAGGTTAAAGTATGTATGCTCTAGTAACTATTGTTTTGTTGAAGCTTCCTGCATAGAATATTTTACTTAAGACATGTGGGCGCTGCTATTTTGGGCAGTCAAGCCAATGTCTTCCCGTTCTTGTACATTGCAACGTGAATCAATGACATCATGAAACGTCGGATGCACCAGTCAAACTGTTTTCATGTGTATGCGCCTATGTAACACTGTGCGTTTAGTTCTTAACAATACAAAACACAAAGGTTAACAGCCAATACGGAGGCACTCAAATTAATCAGTAAATTAGTTGATTAGAAGAAAGATAGGTGGACCATCTGTGACTCAACACAATTATCTCTCTTTTTCATTTTCAGACCTTGTCATTGCAACAAGCTTTCTGTGGCACATAGTGGAAATCACGCAGTTCACAGGCAAGGCTAAAAGTGTTTTATTTTTATTGCAAACTCGCATTAACTGAACACTGCCACGAAATTGGATTTGTTGCGGCGAAAAGAAATTCTTTTGTGAAACCATAGCGTATTTCCTGTCTGCACAGGTGACTCCTCATCAATCATAGGGGATGGAAAGACTGGACTTTCAGCATGGATTCTAGTTGGGCTGCTCGTATGTGAGTGTGAACTTCTCTTTGTGCACATAGGCTTTAATTTTTTGCCTTAGCTGGGATAAAACGGCGTACCACTAGAAAAGTTTTGCAATATCTTTGCTTTCTTTTTGATTCTTCACAGTTTACCTTGCCGAGATGCTTTTGAAGATAGCAGCCTTTGGGGTGGCCGACTACTTCCACCAGGGCTGGAACAAGTGAGTGGTGTGGTTATTTGTGTAGGAATTGCATCTTTTCATCACGTCACAATAGTCTAAAAAGGTGAATTAGAGCAGTAAATTTGACACATTTGATAGGGTTCAAAGCAAAGTAGTTTTTCATACTGTTGCTTGCATATTATAGCTGTTTATACAAAATTCCTAAACTTCAGCTTGTCTCTCGTAATTATGCGATGTCTCTAATACAGTGTCAGTCTGTGTCGTCATATGTTCCTTGACCCTCTTCCTGTTTGCTTCTTTTCGAAGATGAACATTTTGCCTTTTGTATACTACATGAACTGCTTTCTGTTTCACCCCATTTTAACACAAATGTAGAAATGTTAGCGGTTACAGACTTTGGTGAATGTGCGACTGGAAGCAGACCTGCCACACAGTGCAGTGTCCTGCTGATGTGGTTTTTAAATGCATATTGAAAAGTGTGTAACTACAGCGGAAATATGTGGAAAGTGTAGTTAAATCTGGTGTTTGTGAATCGCGTGACTTATTAGCACTGCATGCAGCTATGGGGCGTTCTTGCAAAAAGTAGATCGTTTTTTTAAGCAAAGTTTTACTTGGATTAAGTTGTCCGATGCATGGGGGCACAACAGCCACAGGGCAACGAGCTGACGTGGAAGGCACGTGTTTATAGAACACAGTGCGCACATGAAACATGAGCACACATGCTACAATCATACTAGGTGACACCTTTGCATGAAACGCCGGCACCTCTCAAGTACATGGAATACAACACGCACATTGCACAAAATAACTAGGTCAAACACAATCAGCTCACGCCCACAGTGAGCGACATGTCCTTGCGGAAGTGTTTGCGGGCAGTTTTGTTGGAACACAAATCTGAGTGAGTGAATATGTTAAAGAAACTTGGGCAGATGTTTAAAGCAGAAAGCCAAAAGACAACATCAATCAACAATGTTTGTGCAAACACCTCAGAAACATCACATTCGCATGGCTTTGACATGTGTATCGCACCTACCAAATTTTATTTAAAAGATGGGCTCATATCGTCTATATCAACCAATCATTTCACATCATTTTAACATCCCTAACTAGCTATGCTGTACACTTTCGTTTTCTAACTGGCCTTTTGTGACATTTTTTTTTTTTTAAGGTTTGACTTTGTGGTCATTGTGGCTGCTGTTGTGTTTGGGTCTATAGGAGCCTTCCTGGACGCCAACCTGCTCAGAATACTCATCTTTCGATCACTGCGTCTTCTCAAGTGAGCTTCTAATGACTTTATGCCTACGATAATGCCACGTTTGACAGCGAGGACAGTGTTCATAACTTGATGCTTAATTTTGCTTTCTGAATTTTTCAAGTTATGAGCTACGCTGCGTGGTAGCTAATGACAATAACATGCTGACAATGCTGGGCAAAAATGTATTGCACTGCCAGAACTTCTGTCAAACAGGTGGTACAAGGATTTCATTAAAAGTACATAGTTTTCTATTTCATATTGTAAAATATACTACTATAATTAAAAGCTTATTACAATGACATTTGATGTCAGCGCATGTTAAATAACACGAGATGGTTTAAATTTACAGAGCCCTCCACTATGGCGTTTCTCGTAATCATCCTGGTTTTGGGACATAGAACCCCAGATATTATATATTACAATGGCATTTCTGTGACGCAGGTTTTTCTGAAGTTACGATTGATGCTTTGCAGGTTGTTTCAGTTGAAGAAGAGCTACCACGACGTCTTAGGCACAGTGTTCATCCTGATGCCTCGATTCGCCAGCGTTGGTGTCGTCCTCATTATCGTCTACTACTTCTTCGCCATCATTGGAATCGAAGTTTTCTCTCAGTACGTCATGGAGGACTGTTGCAAGTAAGCACGCCCATTGCACTGACACGTTTATTTACGTGTTCATTAGTGTGCAAATGTAGGTTAGCCCTCCCAAGTTTACAGCCACACAAGAATAAAAAAGAATATTCTGGTTCAAATATATTTTCTTTTCTATAGAAGTGTAGAAAAGTTTAGAAAATTTAAACACCATCGTACTCTATGCTCGTCTTCTTACAACCTGTTACAGATTCAATGAACAGAAAAAGGGCTGTAAACACTGTTACGGTGAGGACAGCTGGCTTTGCCTAGTTGTACACTTTGTAACAAGCACTTCAGGCAGCTTATATTTGATCATAATTGTTAGTCACCTTTTCTCAGTCGTTATTATGCATGAATTGCACAACCTTTGGACAAGATTTGCAGATATAGAATGATATCATATATAGTGGTAGTACTAGTAATATTTTTATATTAGTTCATAACACTACCTTGTTTTTGTTTTTTACTCTAGGAACACAACAGTTGAACTCTACTTTGCCACGAATACATCATCCGGGCCGGGCTATTTCTACTTGATGAACTTTCACAACATGGCCAACAGTTATGGTATGTAACACTTGATATTGTTTTACGTTTTGCTGCAAAACAACACAAAGTGGGGCATTTAACATTCAAACGCATGATAAGGTAACTGTGTTTGCGCTAGGTCAGACACCACGTTTAGCACTTGCAAGACGCCGCAGCTATTTGTATGAAATTCAGAATAAATAAAACATAGTCTTACACATCATTTTTAATTCCCTCTTTTTTTTTTTCCATACAAATTTGTTGTCTGCCTGAAATTGTACACACTATACATGTACAAAAAATTTAGTTTTAAAAAAATTATGTGGTGTTTCTCTTTATTAACTGGACCATAGGGCAGTTGCACACATTGTACCCACTCAAAGTACATCTAATTTGGCATAGGAGACGATCACGTGCTTATGCAAGTAGTGCTGGCCCAAGTGTAAAGGCTGAAGGCATTTCTGAATTACTTTTACCACACCAAAAGCATGGCGAAGTGAAATGTAATGCAAAATCAAAATTATCCTTTCTTTCTCGAACCCCCCCTCACCCAAAGTGACCCTGTTTGCCCTGATGGCTGTCAACAATTGGTTCATCATCATGGACGGATACGCTGCAGTCACATCCGAGTTCAGCCGCCTGTTCTTCATGTCCTTTTATCTTATCACCATGGTGAGTTGGCTATCAGTCGACTAGTAGAGTGCTTTAGCTCCTTTTCTGGTCTGTTCAGCTTGAGTGTTCACACTTCTAGAGACTCAAGAACACTGCATATATTAACCCTTTTGCTACTGTTGGCAAGCATAGCTATGAGATTTCGTAAGGAAATTACCGATGACAAAGATTCTTGTCAGTGGATGCAAGCATTGCATTCTACTCAGTTTGACAAAAAGACAGACATTATTTAATGCCCTATCTCATTGTTTCTGTCACGAGGGCTACAAGTGCGAATACTCCCTTTTTAGAAATTAGCTGATCACTACAAGAAACTTGTTGGGAAGCATGCATGAAGCAGAACGTAATTATTTTGTAAAGGCATACAGCTATGTGCAGTAATGCCATTTTCTGTCTTTATTTTTCTTTTCATACCCCGCTGCTCAGATCGTCCTTCAAATTGTTGTGGCCTTCGTGCTCGAGGCATTCATATTCAGGATACAGTACAAAATGAAGATAGGCAAAGAGAGCAAAGGTGAGTGGCGACCACCAACCAATCGCATGCAATAAATCAGGCTTGATGGCACCTGGGCTCGTTGAGTGAGCAATAGGCAGTGGTGAGGTTTTTTGAATAACAGAGGTGCGCAACATTTTTTTATTTGCTTGTGAAGAACTGTCAGCATAGACCATGTGGAATGCTTGCCTGCTGTGGCGTCTCGAAAATTTAGTCGAGTGACTGCACTGCAAAAATGAAGAGAATTTTGAGGGCTTGTTTCTTTGTTTAACACGGTGTTAGTGAAAATCAGCAGATAATGAAGCCCAGGAAAGTATAGGGGACGTTAATTGTATTGTTTTGTGAGTATATTAGTGATATAAACGTGAAAGAAGTAAAGAGGCCTAAAGGAAACATGCCACTGGAGGGGACTGGAACTGAATCTTCAGCCTATTACATACTTGATGCTCATACCGATTGAGATACACTGGGTGGTATTTATTGGTATTTATTGAGGTACACTGGGTCCCCTCATTTACTTTTTGGGGTATTTACATGCACGCAAACGCTGGCAGTCTCTATCGCAAAATATTTTACACGACAGTCGAGAGCACTGCGTAACTGTTGGCTTTAGGATTGTCCACCAGAGCAGAGTGCTTCATTTATTTTTGACTCCACTGTTACGGCATAGGCAAAAATATCTCTTACACCTTTTTTTTTTGTGTGTGTTCCTCACAGAGGACAACCTCGTGAGAGTCGAGACGACAATGTCGCGAATGGAGCTGCAGTACTGCAGCGTGCCTCCTGAGTTGTCCAGAAACCCACAGCCGCTGGTTTACGATGTGGAAAGTAGTTCGCAGAAACTTGTATTTCGAGGAGTGCGCTGGAAAACGAAGTTCTCCTTCTGCCTCAAGATGTATGCCGACGAAGCAAAGGTGGATTACAAATTAACAAATTGATTATATAGTTTACTTTGAAAAGGTGCCTCAATGCCATAATGGAGGGCTCCAAATTAATTTTTACTGCCCATGGCTTTTTAGTCCATGCACACCTAAAGCATGATAGATGAGCATTGCGATTTCAAGCAATCATTATAATGTGCAGCCGGGCATTGAAACCATGACTTTGTGTACATCAGCACAATGCCATAGCCACTGAGGCAGATGCATAAGCCATGAAAGATGTTTATGAAAACCCTGGATAGTTTACGACTTGTTAGCACTGTTAAACAAGTCCTAAAGTAAGAACGATTCCTGTTATCGACATTAGTACTGTTAAACAAGTCCTAGACAGAGGATGTTTTCTGTTATCGACATCCCAGACATGGACCGTTTGTCGCTCCTGTAATACCATACCAAACACTGCATAGCATTATGTTTAAGTGGCACAGTGACACTATTACCAGCTCCAAGCAGGTATCTTTTATTTTGAAGACTATTTATTGAAAAAAATACATAAAGGTAAATATTTAGTCAGATAATAGATTAATGTCCCAAGCATATCTGCCAACAACTTAAAAAAAAAGCCACCGACAAAATCACATCTTGGCCCTATAAACTTTAGTGAAGGTGCACCATTGATTTGTAATATATGGATGATAAGCCATCTTGGAAGTTGCCAGTTGCTAAAACCAAGACAGATGAGAGGGCCAGACGGAAAAGGTGCCACAATCACTTAAATAGCATTAACATAACACAAATTTCTTTTGTAGAAAACCTAAACTGGTTACACTTAATTTCAGCTTCATTTATGGTGGCTGATAATTAGTTTCCAATTATAAAAAGAATTGATACATAACAGAACTGATTCTGCATTTTCACATGATCAGTGGTAATCTTGTCCTCGAATTATGCAATGTCTCGCACAACATAACCTGTGAAGAAAGGATGCTTACCACTTGCCTTGTTTTGTTTTTATTAGATACTTGCAAATGGCCAAATGCCAAGCTTCAGATCGAGAGCTGGCTAGTTACTGAACCTTACTTCGAATACAATTGGTATACAAGTTACTGCTGTATCTGAGTGCTTCACTGCTTCAGGATAACGCACACAGAAACAACAAAGCTTGAGAAATAGTTGCAATGGCATTCTAATGAAAGCAAGCCCAGGATGCACACTTATGTGAGACCGTCTAACATTTGTAAAATGCAGAATGATGGAACAAATTAATTCTGTGGAGTCTGCGTAACATCTGCATTCTCTACAGCACAATTTCCTCTTTCACATTTTGCAGTTGTGCAGAGTGCAAAATGAGTGCATGCCCATCATATGCAGTTACAGTTGAATCTCGATATAATGAATTTGGATTTAATAAATTATCATTTATAACAAAGTGAAGAATAGCATTGTAATAGAGACAGTATTACGAGTAATTGTTTATCACCAGTTGCTGGGTATAATTAAGTATTTTTATGGCAGATGTGACTTTGTCACAATGAGGTGCAGGTGTATATAGCATAGCCAGAAATTGTTGGGGGAGATAGATGCAATACTTGTGCAAGTCGTATGTATGTGTGCCTGTATACGTATATATGTGGGTCTGTATATATACAAGTTTGCGGAAAAGAGGTGAGGGGATTGAGCCTTCTTCCTACCACCTGGCTACGCTAAAGTCTGCTGTAACCTAGCCAGCCAAAACGCATGCAAGGACTTCAGGCTGCACCACGGTACTCATTTCGTGGCTGTATTACCAATCTGAATGATTGCCTGCTCGTCTTACGCAACTTGTGGTATTGATCATGGCTCTGTTGAACACGGCATTTAGTATCCCGCAACACCTTCTCCCATCTATTTTTTTTTTTTCAAGCTCAATCACCGACTTCTGCAAGGTGTATCATATTTTTCTTAACAAGATTGCCCATGTGAAAAGAACGGGCATGCAAACGGGGACTCAAGAAAGAAGACACCACAAATGCCGTCCCGACTTCTTTCTCGAGTCCATGTTTGCACACCGTATCTTTAACATGAATACATACCTAGATCAACTCTCTTTTACTCTAAGACTGCCCACCTGGCATAAAGTGCCAAATGAAAGGAAAATATTTGCACAACGTGAAGTGCCAGAAATATATGCACAAAGATGCTTGACCTGTCCTTCTGTGCACTTAGGAGTGGCTGGACCATGCGGAACTGGAGGAAAGGCGCTCCAACGACTGGCTAGTGCTCAACATGCAAAGTTCCGAAGCCGACGGTGGAAACCGATGGAACGAAAACAATCCCAATCGTCGGACGTTTACCTTATGACTACAAACGGCTTCAGTGTAACGACGTGTACAGCTGTACAGTTCATCAGTGTGATTCATATTTTGGACATCATCCATGCCATCACTGCTGCTCGGTGAAATGAGAGTTACAGTGCGTCAGACAGCCCTGGTAATGCTGCAAAGTCGCAAACTTCAGTTACTGCGATTTTTTTTTTCACTTGGATTACAGTATAATCTTGATAAATGGCAACCTCTTAAATGGAACAACAGCCTCAGATTTTTTTTTGTACTGGGCAGTGCAAAAAAAAAATCTCTCTGTAAATTGAATTGCTTTTAACGTTACGACCATTCAAGGAGCACAATTCGAAACCCCAATTTAAACATATTTTTCAGAAAGAGCCACACTTTGAAATCTTTTCGGATCTGGTTTCCTGTGTAAAACGATAAATTTTAATGCTCCAGCTAAAAGAAAAGGGAGTATATTTTTATGTGCGATACGTGCTCAGACATCCACTATTATTTGGAAATTAACTCTGTCACTTTAAGAGTTCGGCAAACAACCGTATGAGCTTGTGTGATGTACAGTGTTCCATCCGTACACATACTCGTCGGCAAGCGAAGGTCCCGTTAAATGCAACAAGTTCTCTTGGTCTTGAGGTTCCATTTAACAAGATTATACTGTAATTTACAGAGAGTCGGTGGCATGCTCTGTTTTGCATTTGCAAGCTGCCTTAGAACGTGCTATGCAAAACAGCGAAGCATATCTGCATTGAACAAACGTTTCCTATGTGGAAGGCAAAGAACATAAGACAACACAGAAAATTTTTCAGGCAGCTGAATTGACTAGACCTTCGCTAGGTGGAAGGCAAAGAGTACAAGACGAGATAGAAAACATGCAGGTTGTTTTTACGGCAGTTATTACTGCTAATGCATTGTGAACTGTGCAAGGCTTGGAAAAGGTTTTATTCCCTTCCCCATAAACATTAATTTTGCACGACTATAATGATGCATGCACCTTGTCCCATCTTTAATGTAGTCAGCCAGAAGAGCACTTAAAGTTAAGCTCCGACACAACGAATCAAATTTTCTACAATCTTCAGACTGCTGCAACTAGCATGTATATCGCCATCACCTATGCATCGACAAATGTCTGTGACAACTCCTGTGGAATGTCAACTTGCACAGGCTTTATTATCCAAACTTGGGTTACCAGGGTGGTTGCTAACCAACTATTACTATATGTTAATTTTACGACTTTTAGCATGCAGTTTGAATGCACATTGCACGGCGAGCACGAATTCAATGCAACTTTTGTGCAAGTTCAGTCTTGTGATCCTGTACATTTACGAAGTTTTCTGTGTTTTAAAGGCATTAAATTTTAAAGTACGAAAAAGAAAGGTTAATTTAGTATTTACATTTCAGTTTGCACATTTTAAGCAATTGTTTTGTCTTGACAAGCCAAAGAGAACCAGGCTGAAACATTTTTTTTTCTATTGAGCTGCTCTAGTACAGCGTTGTTTTTAATCATTTATGCGCAGCTTACCTCATGCTTCATTCATTGTCGTAACTTTGTGAATGGAGGTCACATTTCGTTCTGCACTTTTTAGTGTCACAAGAATTTAAGCCAGGTGCTCCTTAATGGCCATGTTGACTAGTATTTGTTGCAAGTTTCGGCTATTTTATGGCAGGGTTTTTTACAAACAACCCTCAATGCACGGCTCCTTTAAAACTTGGCAGAGAAGCCCTTGACGTTATTTTTAACTTTGATCGCAGGTGCAGCTGCTTTACATCATAAATGCAAACACACCTTAGGTGCTTCAAGTAGCTTAATTGTAACACATGGGCAAAGAGCAATAGACAATATTTTACAATAAGCTACCCAGCATATACAAGGTGCTCCTAGCTGTGACGGCAGGAGAAACAAAAAGGTGGTAAAAGCATTCACGTTAACTCCTCGCAATAATACCTAAACATTGGAATAGTGCTACAGACTTGAGTTGATGATACAAGATCACGGTTAATACTGCTTCGAAAAAAGGCAACATTAATTTGAGCCTTGCAATTGGTCAGTATAGTGCCTGGGCTCTAACACAACTTGCTCCTTTACGCTGATAAAACGTGCTCACGCTTACATTCTTTTGCATAAGGTTTAAACACAGTTTATAAGCGGCTGATTGGGATCGTCTTGTATCGCCTCGCAGTATAACGTAACACACAATCACCAGTGGTGAGCTACACCAATTAAATTCAGAGTCGGAAGTTATACTGGTGCCGCACGGCTACATTAGATCGCGATCACATCTTATCCGAATCAAATTTTTTAGCTGTGGTTGGTTCCTATACACAAGCTGCAGAAGAAAGCTTGGCACCACATGACACCAACATCTGACAGCGATTTAGGCATGCCAGTGCACTGTCCTGCAAGATAGCGTACACAAGATGAATGTAAGTTTTGTACTGGAATCTACATTCGCAATGATGGAGTATTTGTAACAGAGACTTTTAAGTCAAGCATGACTGCGTATTGCCAGTGCCAGTAGTTAGGGATAACTTCGAGACAGCGTTTTCAAACTGCATATGAGAAGAGACTTTCCGGCATTACATTTGATGCAAGGAAACTCATTTGTTTCTGCCCCACCCTTACTGTAGAATAATCCCGAAACACCACGCATTTTTTGTCTGTTGTCTTAGTTATTTCTGGTGGAAAATGTCAAATGTTGGTGGACCCCAAAGCGACCACATTTTCTCTACTCTCATAATTTATGCACATGCCGAACGAGTGAATGTGCGAAACTCTGAAGCGCTTATGATTTGGGAGCAGGCTTTTTTTTTGTATTTTAACCAATAACTTGTTTTATGTGCCCAGCCAAACAGGGTTTGCATAGTTTTTCAAATGTGATAGTTCGTATGGCATGGCAGTAGAAATTTTAAATCGCATTCTCTTAACAAGATGCAGCTGACACTGCTGCGTTTCATTAGTAAGAAATTCTAGATGGGTGTGGCACACAAGTTTAACAATGCAAAACACAAAAGTTATGTCCGTGTTCAACTGCAGTTTGATAATAAATTGTAAATTGTGCATTTAAAATTAACAGCACAACACTAATAAGGAAGCAACACAGTAAACACTTTGGGGGAGTTGCAAGGTAGAGCTAGAATGGAAGCAACAGAGCTTGCGTGTTGTCGGCCGCATTCATACAAAGGCTAATATTCTTTTAGCAAATGACATTCGTCCTTGCTTAGAAACATTTTCAATGATCCGAAGCAAAAATATATATTAAAAAAATGGGGTTTAGGTTGAACTGGTTGATCAAAAAGCGCAGATGAACTGTCTCGTAACAGTCGGCATATTCCCATTTCTGCAAGTTTCGAACGCTAGTACAATTTTAGTATTTCACAGAAAAAAAAAAAAAAACTAACAGCTTTCCATCTGACACTAATGGTCTATACTGCACTGGCTTATGTAATTTTTTTTCCCTCTTGGAAGGCAGACACAACAACAAAAAAAAAAAACACACACACACACACAGTGAAACCTTTTAAGGAGGCACCACAACTTTTGCTAGGGAACAACCAACAACATTAACAGCAATGTCATATTAAGCCTTTGCATGCACTAGTCCACTTTTCTTTTAATGGCAAAAAAAAAAAAATGCAATGTTTTGATACCTGCACATTATCTGGGCAGCCTGTTTTACACATTTTAATTCTGCTTGAAGAGAATGCTTGAAGAGAATGTAAAATAAAATATTTTTTTCACTAATGTACCTGTTTATGTGCTTTTCCAAATGAACATTTACTTTTTACTAGTGAGATACTACTTTGTGCTGCTTCTTGTACTTCAGCAAAACAAGTGTCTCGGTAAGTGCACCGTGAAACGTTTCCAGAGGCCGGTAGACAAGGTTGAAAAGAGAAACGAAGCCGACTGCATAAAATGTTGCCAGAAGCACCGCTCTGCACTCACCTGTGTAACGACCCATCATAGCACTTAACAATCAGCCTCGAAAATGCATAGAGTGTACGGTGAACATTTATAAACTGCACCCAACTTCAAATGTAGGAGTGGTAATCGTGAAGATTATTCAGACTAAACAGAAGTCTTTTGGGCATGTCATTGCAAGAAATAATTTGCATTACAAACCTTCCTGCACCAGCTCAGTCATTTCGACATTCATACCAATGAAGCACATTTTAAACGAAAAAGTTTCAATAACAAAATAACACTCAAACCAACGTTCTCCGGATGATCAACAAACAAGTAACAGCAAGCTGTAACCAAAAGTTCTCCAAACACTCCATTTGAACTATGTAACTGAAGCAATTATACTTATTCGATAACACCCCTTTAATGCCATAATATAGTTCTAGCTTTCAGGAACATGCAGAAAACTGTACAGCATCAAGCCTACTTCAAAAGTGAGTGATCAATGCATATTTGTATAATAGAAAAAAAAAGAAAAATTCTCCACAACGATCGAATGGTGATAAACCTCATCAAAAGCAGATCTTGCATAATAGTAATTCGATCTCAAAGAAAACAGACTGCAATATCGGCAACAACCATTAAATTTGGGCTCCCACTGGCGTTAGTAGAGAGCCAGACTGGAGCACAAGCTGCACTGTGCTGAGCGGTCCTTAGAGGCACAGCTCGTCCAAGTCGCTTTCAGTCACAACATCCTTGCCCTCAAACAGCTTGTCGACTGCTTTTGCAGCGGCCCTCTTGCTCAGCGTCTGTTCAGCAACCAACTTGTGCGACAGCAGCTTGCATATCTTCTTGAACAGATCCTTTGAAAGCCTGTTGTCTTTGTACTTTGGGTAGAGGCACCTGTTGATGTTTCGTGCAGCTTGGTTCAGCTCTTCTTTGATGTTTTGCTTCTTCGGACTAGACTCTTTCGACTTTTCCAAGCTCGCTCCTTCGCCCCTTTCACCACGTTTTTTGCCATGATGTTTTGACGACTCCTTCGCAACGTCAGAGTTCCCAGATGTATCGTGCGATTCTGAATTCTCCTGCGCAGGGTCAGAATTGGCTTTTTGGCGACGAGGAGAATCCTCTGCCTTGCCAAAGTCTAATTTCCTCTTCTTTTTTATGGGAGAGCTTTCGAAAAAATATCGGATCTTCGAAGCCGACGCCCCCTCGTACTCTTGCTTTGGGCTAGAACTCATGTATGGAGGGGTTGGTGTGCGTGAAGCAGCACCGCTGGATCCTTTGCTGACCGGAGAACTTGTTTGGGCCTGCTTGGCCAGCTTTGAAGCATGGAAACCACTGCTTTCACTGTGCAATGAATCATCCGAACATTCCATGTCCACTGATTTCAAGTTGTCAGCAGCAGCCTTCTCAACATCCTGCACCAGGGCCCTGTTAGTACTGCTGTCTTGCTTGCTTGGCTCAGGTGGTGAGGGCTTCTCAAGCTCGGCCGTTGAAAGGAAATCCAATAAGGTGTGCAACCTCTCAGGTGGCTTTGCCTTCTCTTTGGCTGCATCCTTGGGTTCTTTACACTTCAAAAGAAGGTCGTGAAGCTTGACTGCACGAGTAGCTTCCCTTAGTGCTACAAACAAGTCCACCAGCTCCTTCCTGTACAGGTGCACATTTTTCTTTGTTTTGAATATGTGGAGTTCGTGCTCGGCGGCACAGTTTCTGATCTCTCGAGGGGTCAGCTGTGGCTCGTCGTTGAAGGTTTCGTAGGCAGCGAAATTCATTTCCATTTCCCCTTTCAACTTAGTTAAGTAATCTTGTCGCATCTCGACAGAAACTTCTTTAATGGCTGAGCATTTTGGCTCTAGAACAGAGCAGTTTTTGGGAATAGTTCTCTTCTTTGGCTGCTCAGACTTCGATCCACGACGCTTCTCAAATTCATCTTGAATTACTTGTGAAAGAGCAGCGGCTGCTTTGCTATTGCTTTCACCATCACTCCCGCTGTCAACATCATAATACTCGCTGTCCATTTTCTGACCATGCCTTCCACCGCCATAAAGTTCATTATCGAAACCATTGTTGCTTTCCTTCTTAATTGTTCCAGTGAGCAGAGTAGCCTGGAATGATGAAAGCCTACCTTCTAGCTGTTTTGGCTTCGTACAAGCATCACAGTTTTTTTCACAGCCTTTCAGATCATCTCCGAATTCACTGCAAAGCACTTTGTGGCGACAAGTCATGCCTTCGCAGTAGCTGGCCATCTTCTCAAATGCTTTGGTGGCCATCTCTGCGACAGTCTTGGCCCTTTTTGTTTTCGCCCCTTGTTCGTCTCTTTTCAGGAGGTAGGTTATAGATTTTCTGTCCTTCCTGGAGTAATAAATTCGGCAGTAAGACGGCCTTCCATCACGACCAGCCCTGCCAGATTCCTGGTAGTAAGCCGGAATAGACTGTGGAACTGACCAGTGCGCTACAAACCTAACCATGGCACGGTCAACACCCATTCCAAAGCTTACTGTGGCGGCAATTATGGGCACTTGCCCTTTGGTCCATTCGTCCTGGTTCTCTTTTCGTTCTGCGGCCTTCATACCTCCGTGATATGGTTTCGTGAGCAGGCCAAGGGACGTCAGCTTCATGCTGACTTCCTCACAGGCGTCCCGAGTTCTGCAGTACACTATGCCACTTCCCCTCTTTTTTGGGTCCTCTTCCTCCCAACCTTTTCCAAGAGCACGGATCGAGAAGTTCTTCAAGTTCTCAAAGGGCTCGTCAAGAGCCTCCTTGAACTCGACATCGTAGTAAAGGTTAGAACGGAAGCTAGAAGTCTTAAATATCGCCACAGGCTGCCTTAGCCTCAACTGTACCAGAATATCGTCGAATACCTTGGCAGAGGCGGTAGCAGTGAGGGCGACCATGGGAACGTCGGGAAACATGTCGCGCACTTTGCCGAGCTTGAGGTAATCCGGCCTGAAATCGTGACCCCACTCGGAGACGCAGTGCGCCTCATCGACCACAAAACGAGCCAGCTTATCGATCTTGTAAAGCGCGCTGAGGACAGCCTGAAACTTCTCGCTGGCCACTTGCTCTGGCGTCACGTACAGTAGCCGGGTCTCCGGGCTCATGCTCATCAGGTCTCGCCTAACACGCTGCCGTTCCAGAGAGCTCATGGTAGAGTTGATGGTCTCGGCACGGACGTGCAGGGACTTGAGTTTCTGCAGCTGGTCAGTCATGAGCGCGATAAGCGGTGACACCACCACGGTAACGCTGTCCTTCGGGGTCACTACGGCGGGTAGTTGGAAGCACAGCGACTTGCCGGCTCCGGTCGGCATGGACACGAAAACATCTTGGCCGCACTGCGCCACCGCTTCGATCGCCTTCTTCTGCAGGCCGCTGCGATAAGCCTTGTGTCCAAATATCCTCGTCAGAGCATCGGCCAGGGCGTGCGGCAGCTTGTCCTGGTTCACGCTCAACGCCGGCTCCATGGCTTTTCGCTCTTCCGAGTCCGACATTACTACCACGACAGAACAGCTACAGCCAGGACTGTGGCCACCTAAGCTTGCGTCCTGTGCGCAAGGAAACCTGGAACGTCATCTGTCGTCTCGAATGGCTCGTGGCACTAGAAACACGGCACGCGCTATGAAAGCGCCAGCTCGACCACTGCGCTGCAGACGCGGCGCAGTGCCCTCGGCCTACGGCCCTTGACGCAGCCGGCCGCGCCGTGTTTCAGACGAAGAAAAGCACATCCTTATATATGTGATTCTTGCATGAGGCGTCCACAGAGTTGAGCGCGTTGGATGACGCGAAGTAAGCACTTGGCAGCACAGCAGTGTCCACTTGGCAATGGTTTCTACTCTAGCAAGCGTAGAGCCTAGCGGCGGGCGAGGAGAAGCTTGCAGCGCATTGGGTCTCTCAAACATGCGAGTTCGAATGGTTCGAATACTATTATCCGGTCCGATGCACTACGGGCTTCTCGAGCACTGCCAACGTTGCGCGCGATGTGCCGAAGCATTGCCGAATTGCCGAAGGATTAGAGATTAGAAGGAGCAATAGAGTGGTGATGAGGGAGCAAGGCCGCAGAGTTCAAGAACCTAGCAGGGGGCGCTGATCGACTTCCCGCAACGGCAGGCAAAGGCGCGCAAGCGTGTGTGAAAACGCTTTCACAGCTTCTCTTCTGCATAAGTGAATGTGACAGCATACGCGTTGCTTTACGGAAAAGAACAAACAAAATGCCTGTTCATACGAAGGAACACATACAGGAGAAGCTGAAAAAGGAACTTGAAGCTACTTACGTGGTGAGTGATGGCTCGGGAGAGCGCCTGGTGACCAGCATGCTAACTTTTGCGCAACGTGATCGATGAATGAACCGCTGAGTGCAATAGATGCGGTCTATTTATGTCCTAGCTAGCCAGAATGGAATGGAAAACGTGGCTGGTGATTTCGCACACGCGCAAACTGCACTCGAGAAGCGCTTGAGCGCGTGGTATCCCTTCCGCTTGAGCGAATAAACTCAAGGCAGGAAGTAGCAACTGTCGCGAAATAACACTCTTGTAACAATGCTGAAGGATGTATGTATGCGCGGCTTTATTCAAAAAAGAATAAATTACGCGTGTATTGCTGCAGGACATGCAAGACATTTCTGACGGGTGCGGCGCCAAGTTCAACGCTATCATCGTTTCTCCCAAGTTCGAGGGAAAGGCGCTGTTGGAACGACACAGGTAAGTGCCTCAAAATTTAGCCGTATTTGAAGGTTGTTTTACCGTTTAAGAAAAATGGTGACGGAAACTCTGATATAAAAACGCGTGTTATGTAGTGCTGCTGACTACTACCGAAGATATCCACAGCACTGGTAAACAGCTATCAAAACTCGCTGATAGTACGTTGGAGAATATGCGTTTCGTTTAGTTTTTTTTTTTTCCCCTGTCACGAAGGAGCATTCTAGCTTCTATTCTGTCTCATGCTTTTTTTTTTTTTGTAGCATGCATACCCAAAAACACAGCCGATTCCATCATTAGTGGAACAACACGGCAGAAGACAATCACCTTTAATGAAAGTCTGTAAACAGACATGTTTGATGCTTCACGATGTTTCTGTAATCACACATTATAGCAGTGGAAGAACATTCAGTGCCTTAGAATGCTATTGGATGCATATTTATGGCAACGCCTACAATTATATGTTCGCACGCCACGCAAATGATACATTTGTGGTTCTTGCTCTGAAAAATGACATTAATACATACTAGTTTTGGGGATAGAGAATGTTTAGAATCAACAATGCACAAGTTTTCCTGCATTGATGCCCTTGAGCACTCGGAGGTACGACAGCCACATTGGTGCATTCCTGCAGGAAGTGGGTGCAGCCCAGAGCACCACAATTTGAACCTTTACTCTGGTTTGATCTTGAACACCTGCCATTCTTTAATGTCAATCTAAATCTAACAACATGGGGCATTTTGCATCCATCAAAATGCTGCCACTGTGGCAACATTGATGACCAGACCTTGTGCTCAACACTGCAGTACATTGGTCAGAGCTACCAAAAGGGGTTTCCTTGTCCTTAAGGTTCAGCGAGGTGGCATCAGCAGCCAAGGGGTTTATTCTGGATGCTTTTAAATTCCACTATGTTGTCAAATTAACCATTTTGTCAACTCTGGTTGGCCAAGAGGGCTGCTATGACCCCTCTGATTGGCTTAAAATTCCACTATTGCAAGATTTGATCATAGAGAGCATTATAATAGGGTTTGTAGCCATTGTGTTGCTTGGGTATGTGCGCTATTTTTCCTAGTAGAATGTGCGTGCCCATCATGTCAGCATATTGTCGCGGTACAACGCGAATAAAACGCAGATACACCTTGGGACGACGAAAGCAGCGTGTCCTCAACAGCTCGGTCACAAGATCGTCTTCTTCAGCCTCGAGAGAAGCTAGAGGCCCACTACCTCGTGCCAACTAAATGCCCCATCATCGTTATAATCCACATGTAGACACGCATCATTTGCCTCTCTCCCAAAGAGCATCGCCCCGATGCGCAGTCTGTAATGCAGTTTTTTTTCTAAATTAAAGTATCATGCAATCACTCGCTGACGTAGGGTTTCATGCGGACTACGTGAACGAGTTCAGGATGGTGCTGGCGACGCCTTGTAGTATACGAACAGTCGGGCACAACTTCGTAAGTGACATCGCTCAGTCGTCGCACAACTAGGTACGGTCCAAAGTATCTTCTTGAGAGTTTTTCGGAAAGTCCTCGTTTTCGTATGGGCGTCCAAACCCATACTTTGTCGCCCGTTTGGTAGACGACTGTTCTGCGGTGAGCATTGTAGCGGCCTGCATCGTAGTCTTGCTGCTGGCTGATCCGTAAACGTGCAAGTTGCCTAGCTTCTTCTGCGCGTTCCGTAAATGTGTCGGCGTCCGGGACGATGTCGTCGCCTTCGTGTGGTAACATTGCATCTAACATGGTTCGTACTTCCCGTCCATGAACGAGGCTGAAAGGTGTCATGCGGGTCGTTTCTTGCTTGGCCGTGTTGTATGCAAACGTTATGTAAGGCAAGATTGTATCCCAATTTTTCTGTTCGACGTCAACGTGCATCGAAAGCATGTCTTCAATGGTTTTGTTTAGACGCTCTGTCAGCCCGTTCGTTTGCGGGTGGTATGCGGTGGTCTTACGATGCGTTGTTCCACTCAGCATCAAAACATGGTCCAAAAGAGCTGCTGTAAAGGCGGTTCCTCTGTCTGTGATTACGACCATTGGTGCACCATGCCTCAGTACAATATTTTCGATAAAAAATCTTGCCACCTCCGCTGCTGTACCTCTCTGGATAGCCTTTGTCTCGGCATAACGGGTCAAATAATCCGTCGCGACGATAACCCATCGGTTGCCTGCAGTAGAAGTAGGGAGTGGGCCCAAAATGTCCATGCCGATCTGGTGGAATGGAGTCATTGGGACCTGTACGGGTTGCAGGAGGCCAGCTGGTTTAGTTGGCGGTGACTTGCGTCGCTGGCAGTCGAGACAGGTACGAACGTGGTGCTTCACGGCTGTGGTTAGTCTTGGCCAGTAATACCTTTGTTGTACCCTGGCCAACGTTCTTGTGTAACCCAAGTGGCCAGAGGTAACCTCGTTGTGGCATGCTTTCAGTACTTCGGTGCGAAGGGCTGCTGGGATGACGAGCAGATAGGCAGATCCCGTCGACGAAAAATTTCTTTTATAGAGTACTCCGCCACGTAAACAAAATGATGACAACGCTCTTGCGAAAACTCTTGGCGCCTTCCGAGATCTGCCATCCAAGTAGGTAATTAAGCCAAGCAACTCAGCGTCGTCTCGTTGTTGCTGCGCAATGGTGGTCGTGTCGAGGACACCGAGAAATGATGTTTCCTCCTCCTCGGGTAGGGTTGCCGACTCAATGGGTGAACGGGACAAACAGTCGGCGTCCATATGTCGCTTCCCTGACTTATGTACGACTGCCATGTCGAATTCCTGCAGCCTGAGACTCCAACGCGCTAATCGGCCGGTAGGGTCTTTAAGATTAGTTAACCAACACAGTGAGTGGTGGTCGCTAATTACTTTGAAGGGGCGACCATATAAATACGGACGAAATTTCGTAACCGCCCATACCACGGCGAGACATTCCTTCTCAGTCGTGGAGTAATTAGCCTCAGCACGTGTTAAAGTTCTGCTTGCGTAAGCGATTACCCTTTCTGCGCCATCTTGCTGCTGCACAAGCACAGCTCCCAGACCAACATTGCTAGCATCGGTGTGAAGCATCGTAGGGGCTCTCTCGTCGAAGTGGGCAAGGACTGGGGGTGTTTGTAGTCGCTGGCGAAGATCGTTAAAAGCAGCTTCCTCTTCGTTATTCCACTCAAAGGTGACGTCTTCTCTTGTAAGGCGAGTTAGTGGTGATGCTATGCGTGCGAAGTCCGCGATAAATCGTCGATAATACGCGCAGAGGCCGAGAAAGTGTCTGACAGCCTTTTTATCGGTCGGCATAGGGAACTGTTCAACGGCTGCGATTTTTTCAGGGTCGGGACGAATACCAGCATGACTGACGACATGACCAAGAAATCGCAGCTCTTCGTAGCAAAAGTGGCACTTCTCAGGCTTCAACGTCAGGCCCGCGGACTGTATGGCTCGTAAGACCACCTCAAGTCTTTCAAGGTGCTCGTCAAACGTCGCGGAAAACACTATGACGTCGTCCAGATATACTAAGCATGTTTTCCACTTCAACCCAGAAAGCACGGTATCCATGAGTCTTTGAAAGGTAGCAGGGGCTGAGCACAAACCGAATGGCAAGACCTTAAATTCATATAACCCATCTGGTGTCACAAAAGCGGTCTTCTCGCGGTCTCTCGGGTCCACCTCGATTTGCCAATATCCACTCCGCAAGTCCATTGAAGAGAAGTATCGAGCATGTCGAAGTCTGTCGAGAGAGTCGTCTATACGCGGTAGTGGATATACGTCTTTCTTGGTCAGCTGATTTAGCTTCCGGTAATCCACACAAAAGCGCAGGCTGCCGTCCTTTTTCTTAACGAGGACTACAGGTGACGCCCAGGGGCTCTGTGAAGGCTGAATGACGTCATCTTCAAGCATTCTGTCTACCTGCTGTTGTATTGCTTCACGTTCTTTTGGAGCAACGCGATAAGGGTTTTGGTGAATAGGTCTCGCCGTTTCCTCGGTAATTATTCGATGCCTGGTTATAGGCGTGCGGCCAACTCTTGATGTTGTCGAAAAGCATTCTTGAAATTTGGCCAGTAACTCAAGGAGTCTGCGTCGGTCGTCTTTTGGCAAAGTAATGCTAACGTCCAGAACAGGCGCTGAATCAAGATTTAGCGACTCGTCGACTACCGCCAAGCAGCCTTCGGCATCTATGACATCGTCGAAGTAAGCGACAGCCGTGCCTTTAGGAAGATGCCGGCGCTCAGCACTAAAATTGGTCAACAGCAAGTCCGTGCGTCCAGCAGCAACTCTGACAATACCTCGTGCGACAGAAATACCGTGGGTGAAGAGCAGCGAGCTTATTCGGTCCGCAACTCCTTCGGCGTCAAACTGAGCAGCGGCGGCCACAGAAACAAGCGTGCATGACCTCGGAGGGAGAACCACATCGTCATCAGTAAGACGCAGTTGGTTTGGTCGCGCCTCTGGGGAATTGGGTAAGCCCGAACAGTTGCAAAACGTAATCAAGCTCTCTGGTATGTTGATGACGGCACCATATTCCCGTAAAAAGTCCATGCCGAGAATTACGTCTCTGCAGCATGCGGCGATAACGACGAACGACGCAGTGAAAGGAGAACCTCCGATGTCAATTCTTGCGGTACATCTTCCCGAGGGCATCAATAACTGGCCTCCTGCTGTTCTTATATGAGGGCCCGTCCACGGCGTCTTCACTTTTCTGAGGCTGTCGGCGAGGTCCTGACTGATAATGGAGAAGTCGGCACCAGTGTCGACTAAAGCTGTGACTTTCTGGCCGTCGAGAAGAACACTAAGGTCAGCAGTCACAATTTCATCGTTTTCACGGCTTATCGGCTGTATGGCGTCGTGCTGTGGGGGCTTCTTGTCGTTATCTTTATGGCCTGCAACCTTGCCCCCGGAGGTCGCCGCTTTCAGTTTCCCCGGCGTGGGCTAGGTGACCTTCTTGTATTAAGGTTCGCATATGTGCGGTGGTGCGACAAAGGCGAACGCGCGGGGGACGGAGAGCGGGACTGACGTCTCGGACCAGGAGGGTGAGCAGGCATTGCCTTCTCTGTAGTGGTAGAGCCGTCCTCAAAGTGATAACGGGCTCCATAGAAAGAGTTGTCGTCACGGCGCGGAGTGTATTCGTCGTTGGCACGTCGGCCGTCAAACCAAGGTCGTTGGGGACGGAATGAATCACCTCGATGCCAGCAATGACGGGAAATATGTCCTGCACCTCCGCAGTGAAAGCATAGTGGACGCCTGTCCACGGTGCGCCATACATCTGTTTTCCGGGTCGGTGGACGCGTCGATGCCCATGGGGTGGCTGTGGATGGCTGGTTGTAGGGCTGTAGCGTAGGTGGTTGATGCAGTGTCTGCTCTTGCGGCGGATACGAAGGGGCCATCGGCACCTGGTGGTACAGCGTCGGCATAGCGGGTGGTGGACGTCGGAGAGCGGCAGCGTAGCTCATAGGACGCTGCTGAGCATCAGGACTAGCCGTAGACAACGCTTGGTGGATTTCATCACGTACGACTTCAGCGATCGATGCGATGGGATTTTCAGCAACAGGATTCCGCAACTTCTGAAGTTCCTCGCGAACTATCTATAATGCATGCACAGTGGCAACGAAACCTAGCGCAAAACTCTGCGTGCCCTATTCTACAAATAACACAGGGTAATTTGACAGTATTAAGAATAGCAGCCCTTGTACAGGACCTAACAGCCGAAACTGCACAGCTGCGTCCCTATAAATGCCCTATAAATTGCCACAAAGAAATGATGTGCCTTTGCTTCCCACTCCCCTTCTGCTTTGAGTTTGTTACTCTATGATGTATGCTAGTACAAACATAATATTGCCAATTTTTTTTCGTTTCAGGATGGTCAACACTGTCCTTGCTGTAGAGTTGAAAGACATTCATGCATTCTCAATGAAGACCATGACACCTACACAGTGGGAAGAGAAATCTAAGGCAGAGAAGTCTGAAGGATAATCATTAGTAATGGTATATATGGATTACATGAACTTTCTTTGCCCAAATGTTGCATGCACTTTTGTACTGCCTAACCTACAAATTCAAGCACAGTTAATAAAAGAACCAAACTCGTGACATCATGTCCAGGAATGATTCTTTCTTATGTGGAAGGGACGCAGCAAGGTGTTGCTTCATATTCCCAGTAACAAAGACCAACGAGTAGACATACCTGTGAGAAGTCAAGTTCTAATGGTGAAGCTGCATCGGTGAAGTTGCCAGGCGTTACTATGAAGAACTAAAGAAGGAGGGATACACGTTTATTGTGGAAACATAAAGTGTTCTTTGTCTGAGGTCGGTGGCCTTCTCAGCGTAAGAAACCTTCAAAAATAAGGTTACTAATGAAAAGAAAATTTCTGCTAAACTATAGGGTCTACAGGACTACAAGTGTCTATAAACTATAAAAAACATGCCAATTAAGGGTTAATTAAATAAACTATCTTAGATCCCATCACAACATGCATTGCAAAACAAACTACAAATTGGCTTGGCATATCTAATAAGAATGGATCTGAGCAAACCCCGAATCAGACTTACAGTAAGGTGCACAGTTGTTCTAGTTACACATGACAAGAGCGCTGTTGACATTCTTGCGGGCCAAAGTCTTAATGAAACTTTTTAAACAGTGTAGTCTATGTGTGTCTACAAGAGTTGATTTGATGATAATATGTCGGGTTTAACGTACCAAAACCACCATATGATTATGAGAGACGCCGTAGTGGAGGGCTCCGGAAATTTCAACCACCTGGGGTTCTTTAACGTGCGCCCAAATCTGAGCACACGGGCTTACAACATTTCCGCCTCCATCGGAAATGCAGCCGCCACAGCCGGGATTTGAACCCGCGACCTGCGGGTCAGCAGCCGAGTACCTTAGCCACTAGACCACCGCAGCGGGGCATGTCTACGAGAGTGGGTGGGGCTGTATGCGCTATCCAATTATCAGTGTATACTATATCAACCATCACACAGTGCCTGAAGTAGCATGTCAGGTAAATAGCCAGGCCAACATCTTCAGCTTTTCATTAAAACATTTTTCTCTAAACAAAACGCTAGCTTTCGCTTTGAAGTACAGAAGTAACTAGAACACCACATACTCCACAGCATATTTCAGGAACAAACATTTTAAAACTGGCATCACCATCTAAATTTGTATTAAGTTGATATGCCCAGATACAATATGGCAACTCATCAATAGGTCAAATCACACTGGTGGCTTAAGCTGCCAAGAATAGGTTTTCTGTCGGGGACTGCGCTCACCCAGTCTACAACCGTTCTCTGGCTACGACAGTACCACAACCCCCACGATGCATCATGTTAATTTTGACACCACAATCTGCAATGGGACATGTGACACATTTGCTTTAAACTTGAGCACAGACCGTGTTCACCACCTCAATGCAATAGACTTGCCCAACCACCCGGCTCTGATTGTTACATTCACGAACCTTTCATCGTTCTAAACATTTTGTACAAATCAAATTGATCTGTGTATCTTTTTTATTACCTAAGGGCAAGCTTTCGAACAAAAAATAACTTATTCACGTGACGTAAAACTTTTATTATTGCCTACCATACCTGGGACTAAACCAATTTTTATGTTACCAGTTTTCTTTAGCACAGAGGAAAGCTTGCGGGTCAAAGTGTTGAACCGCAGAATGGTAACATGGAAAACACGATGAACTATTCACAATCAAACTTTTCGAGTGGAGAAATATGAAGTAATATGCACGCAAAATATGTTGCAAACATTAAGAGGTGAAGGCAAGAGCTGTTCGTGCTTGTGCACGGCAATTTGCTGCACATGAATGCACTCCGCGGCTCGACATGTTCGGTCAACTGCTGCAAAAAGGTGCTGCTTTTCCATGTGCTACTTTTTTTTGTGCCTAATAAGGAGCACAGAATAGAGTGGGAACGGAAATATACATACTCTCATTTTTAGCACGAAAGATGGTGCAAATATAAACAGCATACTGTGAAGCATACTGAACTACTCCACAATCCAGCTTCAAGGCTATTCTGCTAGGTTTTGTGAAATCCTACTCTGGGGGATCACAAAAAGGGGTGCTTGAATGTCACTATAATGCATGGTCTTTTCAGTTACTTCAGGATCTAATTACACATTCTGGCTAATTGCTGGTCCCTTTATCAGCTCGCTTAAAATTTTTTTGCTCCAACTCTAAACGTCTACTTTTAAACATTTCAGATTAACAGCCCACAGAAATACGTAGTGCAACTAACACAAAGCAAAATGCAGCACTTCCCTTGACCCCCCACAGTAGAGACGCACATGCAAGTGCGTTACAAGTGCTAGCAACCCACGATAACACCAGTACAGTTAAACCTGCTTAGAACAAATTCCTTCATATAATAAAGTTTTTCTATTCCACACCGTTATTCCATAGAAGCACATGTATTTCCGACCTCTAGCTAACAAAGTAACAGCGCGAGACAAGCTCGATATTGTTACCACATGTGTATAATGAATTTTCACCAAGAAAAACCTAGGAATTTCGCCCCAGATTTAGTCATTTTGTCACGAGCATGCATATTCCACGGTTGCCCTGCCGCCGACGCAGCGACTCCCAGAGGAGAAAAGCGCGGGTGTGTGTGAGGCGGGCAGGCGGACCTGCGCCTCAAAAGCCGATGTTGCTGCCGTGGCGAATGTGCCCTCCCCTTCCCTCCAAACCAAACACACACACACACAAAAAACTACTTTTGCATTGGCAGTGCCACACTTTTAGTTATCGTCACATATGTGGTGATGGAAGTGACTTTTTACTTCCTTTTCGAGTGGCCATACATTTTTTGGAGTGAAAGAAATGTTATTTTAGAGCAGTTAATGGTGTTTTAGGAGCAGATAAATTTTTCATACACCCATTAGAATTCAAAGCATCTCGTAAATATTAATACTGATTATAAAATGTATTTCATAGACAACAACCAATGTAAATTTCAAAAAAGCAAACAAAAATGGCTTATTAGCAAAACTAAGCTGAGAAATGAGCTATATAATTAAATACTAGTATTTGTAGCAGAAATTAAACCACACTGGTAACGCTGAGAACCACAGTTTAGAAGTAACCACAGTCCCACATAGCAAGTGCTAAATAAGCAGTAGATAATCAATTTGAGATAAAAGCAATCCTGCTCATTTTCACATTTCACCTCGCTAGCCTGCAAGTCTAGCTGGAAAAAAAAAAACTGCCAAATGAGCTATATATTTAATATGCCGGTTCTTGTCACACAAATGAGGTCAGTGCTGATAATGCGACACACTAGTAGTATGCTGGGACGATAGAATATTCTTTTCAGTTTCTTCAAGTGGCCAGTAAATGTTCATCATTCTCATTCTCTCAGTGCCATTGCAGAGCAGGTTTGGAGCAATTACTAACAAAGATTGCTGTTCGGAGCAGCATGGAGTAGCATTTCTCTTTTGGAGCAACTGGAGCAGCACTTCTATCACTGCATATGTGATATGTGAGGCCGCACTGCATATGGAGGGCTCTTTACGGAATAATTTTTACCGGTATGCTTGTTGTTAGCTCCTCGTTATTGATGCCGTGCGTGCATGCATAGTATCACTGCACACGCATAGTATGGCCCTTGACAACATCCAGCTTCGATTCCCCCCCCCCCTTTTTTAATGCAGACAACCATGTCACTACGGAGGGAATGTCAGATTAGGCAGCGATGGAAACTCTCCGAGACCACCAAGGCCACGACGGATCTTCGGAGGTCGACTCGTCATGCGCTTCCGTCTTTCACCGCGAGTTCGCGATTAGCAAATTAGCTCTGGCAACAGCACAACCGCGTGTTGAATGGCAATGCAATGGATGTGATAGCAACAAATTGTAATGTTATATGGCATAAGGCTGGCAGCCAACTTTATTGGATCCAATATTGCAGAGCTCCTACAAAACGCTGGCATAAGCAAATACAGCTACTCCAGGGAGAAGTGCTCTTTTCACAGTCTTTTCGTGTTTAAAGAGCACTGATGCTTGCCGAGATAGCGCACGTCCCAGCGATTGCCAGTGCACCCTTAAAGTTATAGTTCACCATTGCTGCTCGAGCGACCCCCCTACTTGCGTATTTTCATGCTCGTTCAAGATTGGTAGTTTTCTTTCCGTTTGAGTATTCGACGGCAGTTTTAACAGCAGGAGTAACACGCAGGGTTATGTTATCTTGTGCGCACTCAAGGCGATAGAGATGAGCCGACTTATTTCATCTATGCTTCAGCAGTGCTCGTGCGCTTTTACCCGCTTGTAAAAGTTAGGATGCGCGTGAGTGTGTTATCAATTTGGACTTTTTACTGAAAATAAAATACTGGTGGTGGCAAAACCCGTCGAGAGTGTCCTACAATTTCTCTCACAATAATCACACAGTTCCTCACTGAAGTGTTTTTTGGGTTAGCTATGCTTTTCGTTCCTTTCTTTGTTTTATTTGTGCATTTATTTTTCAAATTTTCATACCGAACTTGCATATAACAAAATCCTCTTCACAACGAATTTTTCTGGGAATTCGTCAATTTATTTATATCCAGGATTACTTGTAGTATGAACATATATTATGCATCACAGCAATAAAAAAGGTCAAGTAAGTAAGAAAAGCTGGGACAGTGCTGTTTTGCAGTCTTTTATGTTCTGCCAAAAAATTGCATGCAGTGCAGATCCTTGACAGCTACCAGCATAGAATCAAGAAAATATGACAGGCTGAAATAACTTTAGTTACCAACATTATTTATGTACTGTACATTGTAGCATTTGGTCTTTGTCCCTCGTGCGGTCAATCATGTTTTTTCATCAGCTTGTGCTTGGTACTTCTTTGCACGCTTCGTTTTCTCCCTTTCAAGCCAGGTCCTGAATGACTCGAGTTCTTCCTTTTCGTCGTCTGAATAAAGGAAAAGAAGAAATGTTTAATCTTGCCAGCAAGAACTACACTTGCACACTCAGCCCACCCCTGGTTGCGCACCTTCAGCTGAACTACAGTATGGAACCTGTAGGAACCGGGAAAATACATTCTACTTAACAGGAGTTCCGTTTACTCACAAACGAATGGGGTTCAGAATACAAGTGTGAAACCAGTTAAATCAGAGGCAGTTTTAAGCAGCAGTTTTGTTTAACAGATTTTTGTTCACCGAGAGTCTACTGTAATTGGTCTCATGTAATCACCTTATAGCACTTCCTGCAACAAAGATATCAACCCCTTCGTGGTAATTTCAGCTTTTCAAGAAGCTCACTAAGCAAACGTTATTTTTGACAAGTATTTTGAGAAGGTTGTAGGAGTAACGATATGCTAACGCAGTACCTTCATCATCCATTGGGTGTTCCTCTTCAGAATCTTCCTCATCGCTCAATCCAGGTTGGACATCCACACTATCTTCACCTCCATGCACTTTGCCTGAAAGTGTTGAAGTGCAGACAACAACAACTGATCCATTTGTTCAAGATTAATTTTAAACAAGGCTTCTATGCACAGTAGTCCATGGATATATCCACAAAAGCAAACACACAAAGAATATACAGCACATCTACACAGAACATCTACAAAGCATTTGGAAGCAGTGCTTAGATAACACACACAAATAATAATACGAAAGAAATTGCGGAACTAGAGAATACAATGAATATAAAAAGAATTACATGCAGAGGCTTGCTAAATATGTGGAAATATATGGTATAGACGGTTTCGGTGTTTGTAAACAAACTGGCTCGCGCCGAACGGCCTACCCTAACAGACTTCGGTGCGGCACTTCCGGTAATGCTTTTTCAATGGTCACGGTGGTGTTTTCGTGGTGTGTTTGAATTTGCTGCTCTATTAATTCTGGCGCATTCCTTATGAAGTGTTTGGAGCAAGGTCTAGCAGCTACATGAAGGGGTTCGAAGCGCACGGGAGGTACAGGCGCGGCCACTGCTGCAGGTAACACGACTCGCGTGGCTGACGGGTGCCACGCAAAATATCTGTCGTGGCGTTCCGATGAATGCGGCTCCCTGCTCCGCGTTACTTCTGGCAGTGGCCGCGACTGTAGAAACAGAAAATGCATCAACTGCAGCAAAGTTTGTCAGCGAACTTAATTGGGCCAGTTAGTTCTGCATGTTGACGATGTGTATGCGCTTTGAAGACGCGGTCAGAGAATCGACAGCGCACACCCGTCTCCTCCCTGTCCGTGTCTGCAAAGCACACCAACATCGTCTACATGCGGAAGCAGAGTTGCCTGATCCACAGTGAAGTTGTTCAATTCAGCTTTTCGACTAGAACTGGAAACCTGACTTCTGTCGAACCACGAACTTATAGGTGTTTCTGTCTAACACACAACCACGGGTAAAACGCTTATTTCTGCGCCTGTGTCACACCGAACACTTATTATAGAGATCAGGGGCGATCAGAATCGCTCGCGATCCGAAGTGTTTGTGAGACCGAAAAAATATAAAATGTACTGATTATGTGATGACGTAAACTGCGGCTGCGTCACGCGGACTATTATGGTTTCCTCATGTGTAAACTATTCATTAATCAAACTTTCAAGTTGAACCACCTAAACCTACAGTCCATGTTCACACCAAAAGATAAATTAGCTTTAATGCGGAGTTTTTCACTAACGGCAGAAAGACAGGCGATAAGTAATTTGCTCGAACGTATGTGAGCCCACTCGCCGGCGTCGCTTGCAAAAAAATCAAATGAAACGACAACAAAACGTGAACACCATAACGCTCACTGTGCAGCGATTCATGTTGAGCGCGGCTACTTTGTGTCCATTGTTCCATCGGACAGTACACATCATTGATGTTGCTCAAACTGTAAAAGAAATACCTTTGCGACGGATTTTCAGTGTTATCTTCCACGTTTTGCCACCGATGTCAGGCGTCAGGACACTCATCTGCCACGGGTGGAATGCGACAGCGCCTGATGTGTTTCCGGTAACTGGGGGCCTACGACTAGTCTAACGTCTAAGTATCTATCGCCTCTGTGCCACAAGTCTGCGCTGAGCTTTACATTGCCTTTAATGAAGTGGGCAGAACAAACCTACGCGTTCTTGGTGGGAATACAGTTTTCTCGCGTGATCGCTGAATGCAGGCGCTCTTTGGAACGTCATCGGTCAAAAAACAGAACGGTTTAACTAGCATATAAAATTAGTTCAGGCTTGCAGACTGCCTCCTGTCTTGACACAGCTGTGCCCTAGTTGCGAGCGCTTCATCGGAATAATTTTGTCTGCATAAAACATCGGAACACACGCAGACGCGGCCAGCAAAAAGGGAAACACGCAGGCGCGGCCAGCAAAAAGAACTAAAACCATGCAGAAACAAGCTTAACCGGAAGTTTCCATGAGTAGTTTTCCGGTGATTGCACAAAGCTGTCGGAGACTGGTAGGCTCAGGCTAAACCGTCTATAGTGTAATAAACAGGTACCTGCCAACCTAGGGATCTCAAAAATACTAAAGGGGAGGGTGCTGACAAAAAGAAACAAAAACGGCACATATTTTTATTTTTTTGCTTCTCAGGGCCATAGTAGCATAGTATAGCATCATATTGTTATGTGCCGCTCACCTAGAGGACGAAGAAGAAAAGGACTGGGTGGTGCCTGCTCTCGCCATTTTTTTTACATTGCGCCAAAGTAATTTCACAGTCAAAACACAGTAATCATATTCCCCTAGTCTAGAAAACCTAAAGGTATTGACTTGCATTAACCACCGGCTTCTTGGCCAATCCCCCTTAGTGGGTGAGAGCCACAAAAGAAAGGAACAACCAAGCAAGCAAGCAAGCCATCTTGGTTGCTTTTGCCCGCACTACTGTGGACTACTAAACATTGCAAATGCGCCCTTTTCTGTCATCCCCCCATAACATCATTGGTGGAAGGTGCGGGGTACCCACTTCACGCAAGACGAAATTTCGCAGTGGGTGTCTTCTTGGACAGATCATCATGTCGACAGACAATGCGTCAATCCAGCCCCCGCTATGCCGAATTCACCAAGCCATGTTGTTGCGACCCACCCTCCGAGACTCTGGCCTCTTTTGCGAACTGATAACGTGCATGTGGAGAAGTGGCTGGCCGACTACGAGCACCCCAGCAAGACCAATCGCTGGGATCCACTTTGATGCTCGCAAATGTCAGCTACTACCTCAGGGGTACGGCCAGTGTGTGGTTCGACATGCACGAGGAGGAGCTGACCAGCTGGGACGTATGCAAACAAAAAATGAAAGACCTTTTCAGAAAGCCCATTACACTCCTACGAGCCGCTCACAAGGAACTCTTGTGCCGGGCCCAAACCTCGATGGAGCCGTGCACAGTGTACATACAAGATGTCTTAGCCTTGTGCTAACAAGTTCATAGCCAAATGCCCGAAGCCGACAAAGTCAGCCACATTCTCAAAGGCATCACTGACGACACCTTTCACTTGCTTGTGTATAAAGACTGCTCCACCACTGACGATATTATTACGGAGTGCCGGCAATTCGAAGAAGCAAAGAGCCGACTAGTCACGCAGCAATTTGTTCGGCTCCCTAACACTGCCGCCACATCGTCGTGCGAAGACGTCCAGGTTCAGCCGCCACCCAGTACTGAAAACTTTCTGCGTCTTGTGCGCCGAGAAATCGAGGCAGCAAGTCCATCTGCTCCCCAGGCTCATTTTCACGAGGATGCCTGCCTGACAGTGTCACTAATCCAGGCCGTCGTGCGCGAAGAACTGGCAAATGCAAGCATCCTGCCAGTATGTGCTCTAAGTCATCCCGCAGTCAGCCCTGCTTCATACTACCGGTCACAACAGATGTATTCCAGGTACTGTGATCCGAACCAGTGGCGTACGCGTGATGACAGGCCGGTATGTTTCAACTGCAATGGCGTCGGCTACATTTCCCGCAATTGTCGCTGCCATCGGCCATCGTCCCCTGGTTCATCGTCCATCCAGACGACACCAGATCCTCCCCTTTTCACAGCCATGAGGACCCACCGAACCCTAATGCCCGAACATCAACCTCACGTTACGACCGCTCGCCGTCCCCCCAGACCGAGCGTCACCTATGCCCCGTCGCTCCCCTTCGCTTTTCCCGCGCCATCCCTTTTCGGAAAACTGACCAGTACAGCTCCCAGAGGTGATGCTGCATTGACCTATCGACCCAGAAATCCTCTGTTAACTCTGGCAACTCGGCGAAACCTTTTGGATGTTGACGTAGATGGCGTGCCTGTTTCAACGCTCATCGACACAGGTGCCCCATTATCAGTCATGAGCGCTCACCTTTCTCGCAGTCTTTGTAAAATCGTTACAACCGCCTCATCACCTGTTGGTCGCGTAGCCGATGGCCGTACACCTACCGTCTTAGGAATGTGTTCTGAGCGTGTGAGCTTCGATGACCACAAGACTTCAGTCCTTTTTGCTGTTCTGGACGAGTGCCCTCATGACTTAATTCTCGGCCACGACTTTTTGGGCACGCATTCTGCCCTGATCGACTGTTCTTATGGTTTGTTACAGTTAGAGCTTCCTGCTATACCTGACCTCCCTATCCCGTTGCCACCACGTTTATGTGTCGTCCAGTTTGTTTGCTTGCGCCCAGGTACCGTAACTTAAGTCTTATTTAACGCAGACCCACCGGCACATGATGGTGACTACTTGATTACCCCCTCCTTGGACGTTGTTCTGACGTCACGAGTAGCTCTGCCTCACTCTCTTGCGACTGTTTCTAATGTAAAGAGGTTTATTGGGCGAACCAAACGAGCAGGTGGAAGATTCGAGATAGCGACAGGACGAGGAAGATGGAGGAGTTCGAGCGCCGATCTCGTGGAGCCTTACTCTGTAATGATGCTTGTTGTTCCCTGTTGTTGTCATCATTCCTTCATCATAATTGCCCCAGTCGAGAAAGATGAAGCCATCCTGGCGATCCAACAGGTGGGAACGAGCGGGTCGAAGTACGGCTTCAAGCGGTCCACATGAACAATATCGTGTTCACGCCGACGATGGTCACCGAGTGGCGTAAGCGGTTCAATGGCGTAATTGACGGGCGATGTGCACTCTACCACGCGGTATGGACCATGGTAATTTGAAAGTAGCTTGGTAGACAAATCAGGTGCACAGGGTCGTACATACAGCCATACAAGGGTTCCAGGGGCGAACTTTGCGGCAGGAGGGTGGTCGTCATCACGGGCCTTTTTCTGGCATTGCTGGTCAGCCGTAGTAAACTGCTTCGCTAGTTGGCGGCATTCTTCGGCGTGACAAGCGGCTTCAGACACGGTCGTGCACTCAGATACATCTGGTGCGTATGGCAGCAAAGTGTCATTTGTGTGTGATGGTTGACGTCCGTATAGAAGGTAGAATGGGGAAAAGCCGGTGGTGGCTTGGGTAGTGGTGTTGTATGCGTAGGTCGCAAACGGAAGAACCAGGTCCCAGTTCGTTTGGTCAGATGGCACATGCGTCGCGAGCATGTCACACAGGCTCCGATTAAACCGCTCAGTCAGGCCGTTCGTCTGAGGGTTGTAAGCAATACTCATCCGGTGTACAATATGGCACTGACGGAGAAGTGCTTGGATTACGTCGGATAGAACTACATGGCCTCGGTCACTGAGGAGCTCGCGAGGAGGGCCGTGACGCAACGTCCTGAGCGGTCGCCGTAGGAAGAGCAGCGGTTTCGGCGGACCGTGTCAGGTGATCTACAGCAATGATAGCCCGCCGGTTACCTGCTGTGGTCAATGGCAGTGGTCCATAAAGGTCGATTCCGACGCGATCGAATAGGCGGTCAGGGTACGCAAGCGGCTGTAGTGGAGCTGCTCCTGCATTCGGTGGCTGTTTTCGTCGCTGACACTTGTGGCAGCCGCGAATAAACTGTCGAACAAAAGTAAACATCCCACGCCAGTAGTACCGCTTCCTTAAACGTTCGTTGGTCTTGAAGACACCGGCGTGAGCGCATTGTGGGTCGGAGTGAAATGATGCACAGATTGTAGAGCGCAGCTTTCGGGGAATAACGAGCAGCCATTTCCTGCCGTCTGGTGAAAATTGCGCCGGTACAAGAGGCCACCTCGAATGGTGAAGTGCGAAGCCTGGCGTCGCATTGCTTGAGTGGTGGAAAGTGTCGGTACCCCAGATAAGATGTCCAGAAGCGAAGTTATCCATGGATCGTCGCGCTGTGCAGAGGTCATTGTGTCGATGTCAAGAGCAGACAGCGCGTGTTCTATAGAAGATATAGAGGCAACCTCAGCAGACAGTGGTGATTGTGAGAGCGCATCAGCATCGGTATGTTGGCGGCCGGAACGGTACACGACGCGGATGTCATACTCTTGAAGTCGCAGAGCCCAACGAGCAAAGCGACCTGATGGATTCTTCAGCGACGACAACCAACATAAGGCATGATGGTCTGTAACTACAGCAAAAGTGCGGCCATATAAGTATGGGCGAAATTTCACAATCGCCCAAAGTATGGCTAAGCACTCTTTTTCGGTAACACTGTAGTTTACTTCAGCCTTGTTGAGCGTTCTGCTGGCGTAGGCGACGACATACACAGGGGATCCAGGCTTGCATTGAGCGAGAACTGCACCAAGACCAACACCGCTGGCGTCTGTCTGTATGGATTTCAGTTGCAGCCGTGGGATCATAGTGGCGCAATATAGGCGGTGATGTCAGGAGACGGCGAAGAGTGGTAAATGCGTGATCACATTCGGAAGACCATGATGAGATGTCGTTGGCACTGCTTAAAAGTTCGGTCAGAGGGGCAATTATGGAGGCAAAGTTGCGCACAAACCGACGAAAGTAGGAGCACAATCCTAGGAAGTTGCGCAACTGTTTTACAGTCGTCGGTCGGTTTGGGGAATTCAGCGATAGCGCGTAGTTTAGCCGGGTCAGGGAGAACGCCATCCTTTGATACAACGTGACAGAGAATGGTGAGCGTCCGAGCAGCGAAGTGGCATTTCTTGAGATTTAGTTGGAGCTGCGCATTCTTCAGACACGTGAGGACATATTTCAGGCGTACAAGATGTATGGCGAAATCGGGTGCAAAAAAGACGATATCGTCGAGGTAGCAGAGGCATATGTTCCATTTCAAACCCCGCAGAACCGAGTCCATCATGCGCTCGAATGTGGCCGGCGCATTGCAGAGGCCGAAGGGCACGACATGGAACTCATATAGCCCGTCCGGTGTCACGAAGGCTGTTTTTGGACGATCACCATCTGCTAAGGGCACCTGCCAATACCCCGAACGCGAATCTAACGACGAAAAAAACTCGGCACCTTGTAATCAATCAAGGGCGTCATCAATCCTGGGCAAAGGGTATACGTCTTTGCGAGTGATCTTATTTAAGTGCCTGTAATCAACAGAGAAGCGAATTGTACCATCCTTCTTCTTAACAAGAACGACAGGTGATGCCATGGACTTCGGGAAGGTCGGATAACGTCGCGCTTGAGCATATCGTCAACCTGTTTGGTGATAACCTGACGTTCTGTGGCAGAAACACGGTATGTTTGCTGTCGTACTGGCGCGTTGGAACCTGTGCTGATGCAGTGAAAAAAACTGGGAGTTCGGACGTCAAAGGATTCACGAAACTGTTAGAGCAGCTGAAGGAGCTCAGAGCGTTCAGATGGCGATAGTCCGTCGGCAATCGATGAATCGAAAGGCTCGGAAGGTGGTATATTGGAAGGGTTGAGGGCACTGATGCCGTCGTAGTCACCGGAACAATCTGGTGGCATGGTAAAAATTTGTTCTTTATTAATGACATGCACGTGTCCAAGAGATTCACCTTGAAACAGTTCGACAGGGAAGGGGATCGATGAGGCAAAGAGCACTGTTTCCTTCAGAAATAGAGAGGGTTGAATGAGGCAGAAGAAGTGATCTCCGGCTAAGGAAAAGGCTTGATGGTTCAAAGAATGCAGCTTCGTTCCTAATGCCGTCACAGAACACGGGGAGCAACAAAGCTGTTGTCGGAAGAATTTCAGTGCCTTCTTTGACGACGAGTGTGTACGGCGGGCTGGATGCGGCTGGTTGGTTGGCCGTAAAACGGGAAAAGTTCGAGCTCCGATCTTGCACAATCAGTAACGGCATGGTTACGCGATAAAAAATCCCATTTAAGTATGATGTCGTGTGAGCATGACGAAAGGACAATAAACTCAACAGTGTAGTGGTCCTTCGCGATCATCAGTCGGACAGTACAGGCGGCTACAGGCTGAACCGGGTCCCCATTCGCTGTTTTCAAGGACATTATATTAAGAGGCGTCGTCACTTTTCGGAGCTTGCGGCAAAGTTTAGCGTCTATCACGGAAACGGCAGCACCGGTATCCACTAGAGCATATGCTCGAGTACTTTCTACAAAAACTTCGACAATATTCGACGGCAATGTCCGAGGACTTGAGCATTTTGACAGCGCAGTTCTTGCCTCCTGAACTGCGGCGGTTAGTTTCCCTTGTGTTCAGGAGCTGGCCGACGACGCATGGGTGACAGGGAGCGACGACGGGGTGAAGGTTAGCGACCAGACATAGTACGCGGACATTCCCGTGAAGACGAGCTTAACTGAGGGTCAGAATTTTCTAGACGAGATGGAGGAAGGTCCATGAAGCTGTTCTGTGTCCGGGCGTTTGTGTATCCCGGCACGCGACGACGGCAGTAACGGGCGATATGGCCAGGGCCGCCGCACGCAAAACAGATGGGCCGTTTATCGCGCATTCTCCAAGTATTGGCGACGAGGGGAGCAGCCCATGCGGCAGACGGGTGAGTTGAGGCTGTGGTGGCAATGGGAGGAACCCAGGCGGTGGACGGCTGAGTCGGGGCTGAGGTATACGGCAGTCCCTGGAACGGCAAGGGTGGTGTGGCTGCTGCCGCTTTAGTGCCTCAGCGTAAGTAAGAGGCGCGGTGACGGGGGGTTGCTGCAAGGGCATTGTTTACGCCAGCCGCCTCCTCTTTGCAGCTGAGTGGAACTATTCTATAACCGAGAAAGAGTGCCTTGCTCTTGTTTAAGCTGTGGAGAAATGTCGTCCCTATCTTTACAACAGCGTGGTAAGTGATCACCACGCCGTATGCTGGCTGTCTTCACCCAACGATCCGTCTGGTCGACTTGGTCGTTAGTCGCTACGATTTCAAGAGTACATGTTCACTGTTGTATACAAGTCTGACCGCTTGCATCAAGATGCCGACTGCCTGTCCCGTTATGCCGCCGACCTACCAGACTCTTCGGCGAACAATATCATTCCGTCTGTGCTTGCTATAACTGGCCTGTTCAACATTTCTGCTGAGCAACGCCGTGACCAGACTCTTCGCAACATTATCGACCGCCTCAACTCTACAGCTCTCCATTTATCCCTTCGTCTCTTCGTGCTACGCGACGGCACCTTGCTACGTCACAGTCTGATACCCGATGGTCCTGATCTCTTACTCGTGATTCCTGCACACCTTTGTTTGACTGTTCTGGCCCAGCTTCACGACGTGCCGACGGCGGGGCACCTCAGCGTTTCCCGCACCGGCAATCGTGCACGCCGTCGGTATTACTGGCCAGGAATGTATAGGTCAGTATGTCGTTACGCGACCTCGTGCGATTTTTGTCAGCGCCGGAAGAAGTCAACACTCCCGCCTGCCGGCTGTCTTCAATCACTCGACATCCCATATGAACCATTTCATCGTGTCGGCCTCGACTTGCTTGGTCCGTTCCCTAGGTCTGTTTCGGGAAATTGATGGATTGCCATTGCAATGGACTATGCTGCACGGTTCCCAATTACTCGCGCACTTCCCACCAGCTGCGCGACCGACTTAGCGGACTTCTTGCTCCACAACGTTGTCCTTCAGCACTGACCACCGCGGCAGCTTCTGATCTGACGGAGGGTGGAAGGCTGTTTCTATCTCGGGTAATCAATGATATTGTAATGCCTTGCTCGACCAAACATAAGCTAGCCACGGCCTACCATCCACAGACAAATAACTTGACGAAGCGGATGAACCGAACCATTACCGACATACTGGCAATGTACATATCTGCCGACGACCAAGATTGGGATGCAGCGTTGCCTTTTGTCACTACCACCTACAATACGTCGCGGCACGAGACGGCGAGCTATTCGCCTTTCTTTCTTTTATTTGGCCGAAATACAACTTTGCCTATGGACACAATGATGCCTCCTTCGACGTACTCACCCACTGAATACGCTCAAGAAGCTATAGCTCGCGCCGACCATGCACGTCAACTTGCGCGTGTTCGGCTAACTGACTCGCAAGCGAGCCAAAACACTCGTTACGACAGGCGTCACCAAAACACCCACTTTCCGACCCATCTCGTTTCACGAGCTATGTAGGTAAACATTTTGAGCATGTTGTTCTCCGCTGACTACAGCCACATTTAGAAGCTAGCAATTTCTTTCCCAACACCCAGTTTGGCTTTCGCCTCAACCTATCAGCACGGGATGTCGTCCTGAATGTTAAAGAGACTATTTCATCCCAAACGGCAGGCAGCCCGAACCAGAGCCATTCTCGCATTAGACATACAAAAGGCTTTCGACAATGTAGGTCTTGAACACATTCTCAGGACATTGGCCACAACTGGCTGTTGTCGTAGGACCTGGCATTATGTCAAAGTTTTTTGGAAAAGCGCACCGCCGAGGTTAGATTAGGTACACTCACATCCACCACTTTTTCCCTCCCAAACAGGGGCACACCCCAGGGAGCTGTCCTATCGCCACTCTTATTCAATGTATCCTTGGCCCCATTGGTCAAAAAGCACGCTGATATTCTTAAATTACAGCATGCATTTTACGCCGATGATTTGACTCTGTGGGTGTGCCATGGCTCTATTGGGGAGGCACAAGACGTTCTACAAACTGCCATCAATGTCATCGAGAGGCATATTAGTAGAACGGGCCTCCATTGTTCACCAGAAAAGTCAAAGTTACTTACAATTAAACCCCGCATGCATGACCCAGGCATTGACCTGCACGTGCATGGTCAACCTGTGCCAAGAGTACATAAAATCAGAGTACTGGGTCAACACATATGTGATGGTTAAGGACGTTCGTCACTATGTTTGCTTATAGCGGACGAGAAAGGATTAACATCAACAATTGATGCGAACAAAAGAAGCTTTATATTGCACACTAGAGAAGGAAGTGACACTTTCTTGTTGATGAGCTGCGCGAACCAGTGGCTCTGCGCCTCCTGCGCGGGGAACACGCCCCCAAGCAGCTGCAGTAGCCCGATGAAGGCCAGCGTCGGGTGCGGCAGGTGCGGCGGAAACACCTACTTGTACAGGCACACCTTGTTCTTCTCGGTCTTGTGCACTTCCTGGTCCAGGAATGGGAACGTCGCAGTTTGGGTCCCCGTCGTCCCGACATGATGCGGTCGTCGACGTGCGCGAGAGCAAAGGTGGAACGGCTGACCGCACACGGATGCACTACCGTGTGCAGCGCCGTTGAATCGGACGTCGCGACCAACCCAGCAGCCTGGGTCGCAACTCCCGAGGTCCAGGAACAGGCCACGGCTCACGAGGACCACACCCGGTAGGCCTCGTCCAGGAACCTGCTCGCGGCCACTGCACCCAGGCAGGAGCCGTTCAGCAGGCCCCGTCCTTGGACCTTGTACAGGCCGACGGACTCGACCTCGAACCGACACACCGGAGCTCGACCTGGCCGACACGTACGGGTCCCACGTCCGGCTCAGGAACGCTGCCAGGAACTCGTCCTCGCGAGCAGTGCACTGCTTCCTCTGCCTTCCTAGCCTCAACCCTCCAGCTGCGGTGGCGGAGATGCCTGGACCAGCGCGACCTCGGACCTCGTTTCCAAGCTCTTGATCACCGCCCGGGCGTAGCGGTTTCACGTGCGGGTTCTGGCCAGCACAGCACCGTCTGTGCCGTGCTGAAATGCTGCTCGCTACAGCTGCGGAGCGGCAGCTCACTCACCGGCGTTCCTCGCCTTGGCCAGGGCACAGCCAGGTACCTTCGGGTGCACAGCTCGTGAGCTCGCGGCCCACTTCCGAGGCTGGCGCGTCGCTCAGTACGGCTCGGCACCGCTCGGCGATCCTCGATTCAGCCAGCAACTCCCCTGGCATCTGAATCCTCGGCCACCCTGAATCCTCGGCCGGCTCCATGGTCCTCCGTACACACGCCCGCATCTCGCCCGGCAGAACATCTCGCTCGTCCCTTGCCGAAGTGCGACGCTCTGGTGACACCGGCGCTTGATGGCATGGGTGCGACTACTGAGCAGTCAACCCGCATCGGAGACGCGATGCTCCATGCGGGGAATGGCCAGCCCGTCTAGCGAAGAGCGTGCGCCGAGACGCGATGCTCGACGCAACCGTGACCATTAGCCAGGCCACGTTCATCGCTGTGTTGAACGGCTGCCCGTGGAGACGCCTCGCCGAGATCCGCGATGCCCTCGGCAAGGAAGAGAACAGCAGGCCAGGCCGCGCCCCGATATGCAGTACTCGTGCCGGCAATGCTGCCCCAGCTGGTAGTTGGACGACAGTAGCGTGGACAGCCGCGTTCCCTGGCCGGAACCTGGATCGCCTGCGCCCGACGCTTCGGCCCGCTGTCTCCCGTCTGCCGCTGCTCCGGCTCGTCTCCAGCCACACGGCCTACTGCCACGTAATGGTCGCACGTGGCCCAATCGTGGCACGCCACCTCTATGGGCCACCACTGGTCATCAGCTGATAGGCGCACAGTTGCCTCGTAATCGCACGTAACTTCTCCTCTTCTTCATTTCTTGTTGTCGCCTTCGCGCCACCTGCCGTTCGTCTTTTTCAGTTCTGGTTTGACGTTCCTCGGAGTCTTTAAGTCCTTTCCTTACAACATACAATCAAACTACACCAATGCAAACAACACCATCGCAAACTACACCTTGAACATTCTTGATAAGCAGATAAATCAAATTTCAGGACTGATCCACTGAATTGCGTCGCACGATCATGGTCTATCTGAAAAGGACACCATGCGAATTGTTGAAGCTTTGGTGGTAAGTTGCCTCGCCTATCATCTTCCCTATCACATCCTCCCTCAAAAGCAAATTGAACGGGCTAACAGTCTAATCAGGTGCGCGGTTACCATATTTACTCGCATAATCCTCGCACTTTTTTTGGCGGAAAACCGATGCAAAGTTGGGGGGTGCGAGAATTATGCGGCGAAAACTTTCCACGAAAACGTACAGAGCGAAAAATAAAACAAAGTGGCCGCAAATCGGTATTCTCACACCAGCAACTAACAGCAAACTTTGAGAAGTACTAATTAAAATTTACCTGAACAATAAAAGCAGAGGTTCTACACAAGGCAAGATTTACTTGAGACACAAAAAGTGCAAGCAAATTGTCGAGATTTAGAATACCATACGCAAAGCTTGTGGGCGTTGCGGTGGTGTTTGTCACTCAACAGGAGCCCTCAAAAAATAAGCGTAGGATGTCAGTATTGGGCTGATGGCTATTTAACAGAATCGTTTGCAGTTTCCTTCTGAAGAAATAAAGTTTACCATTAATTTCAGTCTTAAGCACACGGCAGGCCCAACGCGTCTTGGTGGCTTTTAGCTGCCGTCACCAGTAGCGAACACAAAACTCGTCGACTCTGAAGGGCCTACCGGCGGCCCTGTTGCCATTTTTTTGGTACATGATCAACCACTTTCAACTTGAAAGCAGCCGTGTAGCTTCAGTATTACCTCATAATGTCACAAGATTACCGACACAACATACAAAACACGCCTCAACGCGCACATGCCGCTTTGGCTTGGCTTGGATTAGATTAAATCTCTGTGCAATAATAGTATGCTTGATGCTTAAGAGATGGCGCCAGATAGCGCATGCTATCATAATTCTGTTAACCCTTTTCAGCAAGGATCAGAACCTTCAGAGAAAGTTAGAGGATGGGACGTGTAAGCTCCGAGAAGCCTCTGGGAGTATGCATGTGACCATATGCACAGTCCCAGAGGTCTGGGGGCAGCCTCGTGGAATTTAAAGGAGGGTAGTGGAGGCCAATTGTGTGATCAAGGGTTTGAGCCGGCAACTCAGATACAGCGTAATGGAAGTTAACCAAGACGTGTACGAGCTCGGCGCTCGCCCCTTTGCACAGGATGGCATTCACTACAGAGGTGCGATGGGCAGGAGGGTCGGTAACAGAAAGGGTCACCAAGCCATAGCTTTTTTAGGGGGACCCAGAGCCCTGAGGCCAACAGTGTAGCCAACGACAGACCTAAAGGGGCACAAATATTCAAGCCACACGAAGTTCGTGGGAGAAGAAATCGGCGTAAGCACAAGGGCCGAGCTAAGTCAGACGTAGGCTATATTAACATGTAGGGTGGCAGGAATAGGTTAAAGTGGGAAGAGATAGAAGAGCAGTTGAGGCAGGAGGAGCTGATGGTATATGAGGTTGTGGAGACACATCTTCGGGACATGGAGCAACCACCCTGCAATCCGGACTAGGTATGGGAATATTGCAATAGAACAGAAGGCATCGAAAAGGGGGGTGGAATTGGTGCATTTATACATAAAAGCATGGGTTGGCAAAGAGTCAAGCAGGGATGCATGGAACATTTATGGTTAAGAGGGAAAGTAGCTGGGCAGATGACACCCCTTGGTTTGGTGAACTTGTGGACGGGAGCAAAGGCCAGAGAGGAAAACCAGGCAATGGTGGAGTGTATATCGAAGGACATTGAGGAATTAGGGGAAGAGTGCGAGATAATTATACTAGGAGATATGAATGCGCACATAGAAGATATAGATGGGTATACTGACTCAACAGGCAAAATGATCATGGATATGTGTGAAAGGCACGATTTGATCATTTGCAACAGTACCGAGAAGTGTGAAGGGCAGAGGTAGGAAGGCTGCAGTCAACGATAGATTACGCTCTGATGTCACATAGGATGTATGATAAGCTCAGGGTAATGCACATAGATGAAGGTGGCTCCAGAAGTCTGGGTAGTGATCACAAACGTATCAAGCTAAGTTTTGGAAGTGCAGTGAAAGTGGGAAGGAGACAATATGAGCAACTACAGGAAAATTTTCATTCAGAAAGGCAAATAGAAATTGCTACTAAGCAAGTTGAGAAAGTAATCACTGAGGATAATAAAACTGTGTGGACATACACAAATCTAATTAGACTGTTTGGGCTAGAGCTTGCTAAGGCACGTGACAAGTTACCCCGGAAAAGAAGACACAAGCCCAAGAGTTGGTGGGAGGAAAAAGCTAAGAGAGCCATGGCAAAACGTCAGGAAGCCTCTTGGGAACACAGACATGCTAAACAGCGGGGTGAACCGACAGATGAGGTTGAAAGAAAATGGGACATCTTTCTAAGCTCTAGAAGGGAAGCATCCCTCCTGATCAATGAAAAGATTAGAAGAAAGGGCGCTCAGTGGCTGGCAGAAGTACATAAAAAGGACAGAAAGACAGCTGCGAAATTTCAGAACCATCTAAACTCCCTAAGAAATGAAACAAACCTAGAGCAGAGGTTTATAACTACAGCTCAAGGTGCTAGGCTAGAAGGGGACGAAGCTATTGAATATATAAGAACAAGGGTGACAGAAAAATTTCAACAAAGAAGTGCTTTATGCACCACAATAGACAAGGACCGAGTACCTAAGGGAACACGAAATATACGGGACGACTAAAGGTAACAGGAATGCAGCAGTGATGAAAAATAGGGCACTGTGGAATTACAATAGGTATGATGTTGTGAGAGGAATATGGAAAGGGGTCATGGTTCCTGGGCTGACGCTCGGCAATGCGGTCTTGTGCATGAGATCAGAAGTTCAAGCAAGATTAGAAATTAAGCAACGTGGAATAGGTAGGCTTGCTTTAGGAGCTCACGGGAATACACCAAATCAAGGAGTACAAGGTGATATGGGATGGACGTCATTTGAGGGCAGGGAAGCTTGCAGCATGATAAAATTTGAGAAGCGATTGAGAGAAATGGGGGAGGAGCGTTGGGCTAGGAAGGTTTTCAGCTACTTGTACATAAAGAATGTCGATACAAAATGGAGGAAGCGAACCAGGAAATTGACTGGTTAATACTTGGAAAACAGCAGGGGGACAGACTAAAAAGAGCTATCGGTTAAGAAGAAAGTAAAGGAAACGGAAACTGACATGTGGACAATTGGCATGATTTAGAAGTCCGCACAAGAGATCTATCGAACTTTTAAGCAGGAAATTGCCAAAGAAAGGATCTATGATAATACTCGGGGTGGTTCACTACTGTTTGAAGCCAGGACGGGAGTATTGCGAACCAATACATATTGGGCCAAATACGAAAGGGTAGACACAGTATGCAGTGCGTGTGGAGAAGAAAAAGAAACTGCCGAACACTTGATAATGTTCTGTAAAGGGCTTCACCCTTTAGTTCAGGATGATGGCGCAGAGTTTTTCAAAGCACTGGGGTTTAGGAACAGGGAGGGCAAAATGGACTTTAAGCGGGTAGAATTAACTAGAAGGAGGTTATCTGATTGGTGGCTAAAGTCAAGGCACGAGTGAAAATTAAACCCTTCACTGCAGAGTACGGATCCTCAACCTCACTATTTAAAGGAAAAAAAATATAAATCTAGTGGTTAGTTCACCAAGTATTACGGCTAGGTGGCGTTAGCCGCCTCCCGATCTAAAGGATACAGCCACATTTATCCATCCCTCCTTGAACAAGCTGACGACATTATTGCGGCAATTACTCAAGGAAAAAAAAATGTATTTTTGTTTGGCGATGTGGGGAGTGCGAGAATCATGCGAGTGCGAGGATTACGCGGAGTACCGATTCATCGATTACGAGGAGTAAATACGGTAAAACCGCATTGAGGTTGCCGATGCGCACCAAAACTTCTCTCCCCCTAGAGACTGGTCTGTATAGTACAGTGCAAGAAATAGTAGAGGCACAGAGAAGCAATCAGCTCCTGCGCTTTTCTCGGACACCTACAGGGCAGAACCTGCTCCAAACCCTGGGGCTCGAATCAAGCGACACAATGCGTAACGAAGAAGCATGGTCGCCTATTCCAATAAGAGTCGCGGCACACATGCAACTCAAACCATTGCCGCGCAACATGAATTCACAACACTATCCGGGCTGACGCAAGGTACGCGCCGATTATTACATATGGTGGTACAAAAATCGTGAAGACGTCCTCTATGTCGACGCTGCAGTAGGCCCACTTGAAGGAATGGCCATGGCTGCTGCCATGACAGAAGACGGGCGCATTAGCATTTCAGCGTCCATTAAAACGACACGCCCCGACGTGGCTGAGGGGGTTGCACTAGCAGTGGTGCATGCAGCCGCAGATTCTACCATTACAGATATTCGCACTGATTCCTAGAGCGATTATCGATACTTCCGTCAGGGCATAGCACCAAAGACAGTCTCACGCATACTGAGCAACATTCCTTCACTTCTCCATCCGGTGACTATCACGTGTGTGCCTGGCCATGGGTGTACCCCGGGAATGAGCGCGTTCATGGGCATGTCCGAGGTCTTTCCATCCGGACCCTGGGGGCTCACTCACCCGAACCCGTGAGAAAACCACTAGAGGGAATCTGCACCTACCATGAGATTATGAGGTATTACCGAAACGACAGATGAGATTTCCCTGCTCCACACTTCTCCCTCACCCCTAATCAGAGTTCAGTTTGGCACCAGCTGCAGACAAAAGCATTGATTTCTCCCTATTTTACTCCACTCTTCACCAACCACATTGCACCACCTGCGGGGCACCCCAGACTGATCTTTTCCACTGCTTCTGGAACTGCCCAAAGCCCGTGGCAGTAGACCCTATCCCTAACCCTTCCCTTTCCTAGTGGGAGGCCGGCCGCTCTTCGGGCCACTGGCTCGGACGACCAGTTGTGGCTGGTGCACCGGGGCTGCCTAGAGATGTCGGCCAGGGGGCTCCCGGACGTCTAGGGGCCCAACCATATTTATTTTGATTTTTTTTTTTTCAAATAAGGTTGTATCTTCCTCCTTCTCTAGAATCTCTTGTCCTCCTGTGGTCCCCAGCACACCATATTGGGCTTTTTGAGAAGCTACTGTTCCTGTACTCTGGACTATACCGTGTGCGCCACCAAGTGACCGACCTCACATATGAAATCGAACAATTGTCTTCATCCTCGACACCCCACACGGAAATCGTTGACATTGTCCGTCTGAAGCCTTATCTTACACCCGGCTCCCTCAACACACATGTATAGTGACCACTTTCACTCCTGTCTTTCTCCGGCTGCACCGAGTCGGTGCCTTCACCGCCGGAGGGTAATGTTATGTGCCGCTCACCTAAAGGACGAAGAAGAAAAGGACCAGGTGTTGCCTGCTCTCGCCATCTTGGTTGTTTTTGCCCCCACTAATGTGGACTGTAAATATTGTAAATACGCCCTTTTCTGTCATTCCCCCCCCCCCCCCCGTAACAGTATACAGCTTCAAATGGTTGTAGTAAGGTTCCTACACAGCTACAATTGTAGCAGTGCTGGTAATTGCAGCACGCATGTGTGATTACGCACCACAGAGCAAAATCTGCAACGACCCAGAAATACAGCAGTCTTTTCCCACACTTAGCACACTCAACCACATAACATTCTACGACAGCGAAGCTAACTTGGCAAACACTGGAGTGAAGCTATCGTGAGTTCATAATTGAAAGAAAGGTAACATGCCAAGCTGTATATAACTAGGACTATATAACCGGGAGGACTGGCCAGCAATCAGGATACTCCTGGTCAAATCGGAGTTCGCAGCATTGTAAACAACGTCAAGCAAACTGCCTTAAAAATAAGATATATCTGCATTGACAAACTTACAGTTGAATCTCACTATGAAGCAACATTGCTATGTGCACCCAGGTAGCTTAACACAACTGTTCTAAAGCATAAGATGTATTAAAAAAATTTTGGTATTGTAAGGTGTGTTGATGGTCATAACAAAGTACCATTTTACAACCCTACATGGGCTGTTGTGGCCGTTCAATTTGATGTAATCAAGCAAATTCCTGCCCCGTCTGATGTAGTCAAGTTGACTGTTGTGGCATTATGTTAAACCTCTTCGAACCCTTTCACACAATATCAGTTCAAGAACTCTTATAATATAGTAGAAGTATAAAAAATCAGACACACACAAACGCACATGCCATGGTTTTTGAAGTTCCGCTCACTATACATCAATATTCAGTTAATTTTAATCTTTTTTCAAGGTGTGAAGCACTAAAACAGTACTAAACATAGCAGCTGCAGAATATAGCTCACATTGTTTGCAGGACAGGTATTAGAAGTTATGCTTCATCATATTTAACGTAAACACTAACTATGGTCAGTTTTAGCAACCACCAAAATGCATTTGTGCCCTGCTGATAAGCTACTCTTTAATATAATGAAGTCGTTAGCTTCTTACTTTTATGTTCATGAGGTGCCAGATATTTTTATCTTCAACATAACGAAGCATTTATCCACGATTTTCATATGAAACTACCATTCTGCAAGAAGAGAAATGGTTGAATCGCATGCAGTTGTTCACGAAAACCCCTTTACAATTTCTTGCGAAGAGCAGAAGTAGGAGTAGTGAACCTGAAATGTACAACTCTTTTGCAATATTTGAATTGCAGTGTGCAATGCCGTGAAAAAAAAAAAAAAAAAGCCAGCCGATTTTTACCACTTCTGTAGCTTTGAGCTCACAATTTAAGAAATCCATTTTGCATGAATTAGAACCTACACAGCTCTGAAACTTCTCTATTATGTATACAGGCTCTTATACTTTTTCACTTCGACGTAAGACTACCTACAACATGAGAATCGACTGTGACGTGAGCAATTCAAAAGCACAGCAAGCTTCACACTTTATTGGTTGCGTAGAAAAACTCAAGTATTAGTTTGGAACAAACGTTTCTGGCTTCAGCAGCTCACCCATCAGAGGAACACTGTCCCCTTCGGCAACATCCAGTTTTAACCGCTCCAGCTGCTTCCTCTGGTCGGCCAATGACGCATCTTCCTAAAAGCACAGATGGGGAGCCTCAACCTCCGTACAATACGCACAGCCCGCAGTAGGCAAATGCTCGGCACTTCAATGCACTGCCGTAAAGTGCGGTTTACGACGCACAAAAGCATTTTTCAATACCACACGCGCTATTCCGCATATCCTCAATTTAAAGGTAAGTAGCAGCTTTGGAAGCATAAAAACAGTACTAACTACTTCAACATGCACACAGTTTTCAGCATTGTATACTGGCGATGACAGTCACATCCCTCTTTTTCAATATATGGAACAAGTAAAGCTGTTGATGGCAGATGGAAACAGCGCCTACAGCTGAAGTGATCCCACTGGTTGTATCCATGGATGGAACTGCTTCTTCTAAATGTGGTCTGAAACACTAGCTCAAATGTAGGCTGTGAGAAATTACAGACACGTAATAGATATGAAGAATTCAAGAGATGAAAAATAATAATAAACAGTATAAAATTCAATAAGATATAGAAAATTATGACATGACAGTATTTCTAAGATTTCGTAGAAAAAAAAAGAAAATTCAGAATCATTCACCTTTTTCTTCTTGAGCTGCTCATACTCCGGTCTATATACACTGTGAAAAGTAGTAAAAAGACTTGCGTAAGACACGGCCACTTATCCACTTGTTATTATAGATATGAAAAATATCTGAGTTATGAAAAATAAATTATTCTAAGCGATCAGAGAATTTAAGCTAGGCTGATAGAATTTTGAGTGTCGATGAAAGCAGATCTTTTACACCCCGGTCACATGGGCACCCGCAAACACTGTTTAACTCCCTCGTCCTTATAATAAGGGAGATGCAATTCGTGTCACATGGCCACCCTTGTGCAAACGAACGTAAACGAAGCATTTCGCAAAAAAAACTTCGGCGATCTCCCTTTGCCGCGAAACGAAACACCCACTTTGGTTCGCAAGACTGTGAGTAATGTTCCACTTGGAGTGAACACTTGCTCAGTATTCCTGTCTGGTGAGTCAGACGACTGTCAATTTCTTGGCATGTTTCACTGATGAACTACACTATTTGTACTTCAGTTGCCTGGCATTATGGGGACACAGGTTTTGCACACTGAAATTTATGAAGTGCATATTTCTGGTCACGTGAAAGATGCAAATAAATGTGTACAAAATAACATGCAAGAGAGAACAAGAAAGGAGTACAAAACAAGAGTTCAAGGAGAGTATGGGGCTCTGGGCACACAAGGATGCTTACTCACTTGTGTACTGACTGATACTTAAAATGTGTATGTGTTTATGTGTATGTGTCAGAGCTAGGCAAGCGTTATATGAATAAGTGCTGGTACCTACGAATGGAAGCAAGCAATAAACTCTAATGATTGTTGACAAGCAAGAATATAAGTACCACGTATGCATTTTCTATCAACCCTTATTTTGCTGTAGGCACATTGGTGTCTCTTACACCCGTTTGTCTTTCATGTTAGTGGCTCTTGTTAAGTGGTTTGACTGCACATACCGAATACAATAGCCTTTGAAGAGTAAGACAGCCATTTTAAAGAAAGGCGGAGTTATCTCAAACAAATATACAAAAACTAATAAGCAACACTGCCGTTAAGTTTAGCCAGCAAAACATGCCACAATTATGTAAACTGAGGTAAGCCCATATACAGTAAAAACTAGAATCTCAAAGGTATTTTTAACTATAGGCTGAATACAGCAGTTATTTTGTATTCGAGGTGGCACTTTGTCACCAGCTTGACACTAAGATCAAAAGGTTAAATAACATTTCATAACACTTTATGAATGAACATAACGAATCCCAGGATAATGACAGTGGGTTGAGGACACATTCACTTTAGCAACACTGGAGCTCAAAGCAAAAATTCCTTTGTCCAATGATGAGTATAGTTTTGATAGTCTCGTAAAAACTTTACCTGCATGCATCTTTGTATTTCACTGATTAAAACAAAAACGATCCTTCACTCTTTCAACATATGGTTCCTGTGGGGTTTCCACATCAATGCTGATTGTTCGAACATTATTACCAAAATATTCGGTAGTACAAATATGTGCTATTCGATTCGTTTTTCAGAATTGTTAATATTGTTACGAGTAACTTCTTTATTAATCTATTTACAACGCACAGCACTCGACGAGCAAGATGGCACCAGTCCAGCATCAAACGAAAACTCACTTCGTCCTCCTCTTTCACGCAGCCGTGTTTAGCGGCTGTTATGTATCAATATACATAACATCGCAAGTGCTTTGTTCACGCTGCCGCAAAGACCGTAGTCAATCCCACAATTGCAGCTACTCACGTGTCGTATTCATGACGAGCTTTCTGCAGGGCTTCGATGAACTCGAGCACACCCTTTCCTGTCACGGCAGACACGCCAACGGCATTCAGGTTGGCGTAGAACTCGTCCAGCACGTAGCTGAGCGAACGACTGAGGTTGGAGACATGCGACGTCTCGCCCTGCAGCGCATCCTGAAAGACCTCAAAGTCTTGCATCCACTGCACCGCAAACTGGTGGTCCACCACATCAACCTGCGCGAGACGCATGGGGCACTCATCAGACCCCGCTCAAGGACAAATTGATTTCAGGGAGAAAGAAAAAAAGAAGCTAACCTAACCTAACCAATTCTAATTGTCTCTGCTGTAACCAATTATGAACGAAAAAAATTGCCCGCAGCTTCCCTCGGGGGAACACTGAGGAGGATGCGGAGCATATAATTGGTTAACGGGGTGTTAAAGTGCGACTTACTTGGGTCGATGGCTAAATTGGTTAACGTGGTTGTGAAATGGGGTGTTAAATTGCGACTTACTTGGGTCGATGGCTAAATTGGTTAACGTGGTTGTAGGAGGGGGTGTTAAATGAGTGAACACGTACACACGTATGCGAAAGGACGGCGCTGGTTGAAGGGACGTCGATCATTGTGTTTGTGGATTCGTTGGAATTCATTTCACCGCGACCTTGGACGTCGACGCGCCGTACAAACCAACCGACGAGCGGCAACTGAGCGAGCGAGCGCCGACCTTGAGTATATATACAGCGCGACGGCGCATGCACTGTCAGCTGTTGAATGTTCTCGAAGGAAAAGCGCGCGCGCGGCACAGATGGCGACGGCGCGACGGCGCATGCGCTGTCAGCTGTCGAATGTTCTCGAAGAAGAAGCGCGCGCGGCACAGATGGTAGGCGACGGCGTGACGGCGCATGCGCGCGCGTCAGCTGTCGAATGTTCGAGAAGCGGTGCGGACGGCGCACTACAAGGCGCGAGTATAAGATGCTTCCGCATCTAAAAACCAAAATAAATTGATGGTACACTGCCCACTATTTCTTTATGTTCACCATTATATGCGGTTTGTTTACAACAGCGAATGGCCTGTATAAGGCAATAAAATAAAAGTAATGTTGTGATCCTTATATATTTAGCATGACACAACCAGGCATACCCTTAACATATTTTTCAGAAAAATAGCTCCTTTGCAAAGAGGCTGGTGAAAAATTCATCCCCGTCAACGACTCAAAACAAAGGCCAACACCTTTCCTAGATGATTGCTTTTCATCTGAGCTAACGACATAAGCAGACCAGTAGTGTCAGTTAATCTGTACCCACCTTCATTCTGCAAATGAGAGCTTGATTAGACAAATTGCACATGTTCTGATGCTAATGCCTTCGATTTTGATTTGACTTTCTTCGATCAATTTATTTGTGAGGTTTAACATCCCAAAACCACCATATGATTATGAGAGCCGCTGTAGTGGAGGACTACGGAAATTTCGACCATCCGGGGTTCTTTAACACGGGGCTACAGCGTTTCCGCCTCCATCGGAAATGCAGCCGCACTTGGTCATTGGTCACAGCGGCGTGCAGTGTCACCCTGACCAATGACCAAGCATAAGAAGAATGAAAAGGCATTAGCATTGAAAAAGGCATCACTACAAAAACCATTGCATTTATTTCTCATATTTAAGGTAATAAAATGTAGCTTCCAGCAGCACAAGAAAACAGTTACAGATAAATAAAGGCTCCCATGCCCTTTTATTATGTTTATAGGGAGGGGGGTGTCACCATTTCTGCATCTTGCGCGTTCTTTGCACACACCAAGATTCAATTATTCTCGCTAAATAAATTATTATCGACTTTTTATGTGAACAATTTTCAGTTTCGGCATCTGAGCGCCGAATTGGGTTGTGATATAGCAGTCTAGCTGGCTTGGTCATGGGGCCACACAAGGCACTTACGCACGTCGTGCTGATTATTGTGTGCTCTCGCTTGTTTTCTTGCACACACATGCCACGCAAGCACCAGCAAAACATACGTGTAGAAGCCGCGATGCTTTGCCGGTACGCACCGGAGGGGGGTAAGGGGGCGGCCACTCCCATAGTCACCTAAGAGGGGTGTATGTGCAAACACACCCCCCACACATCGACATAATAAAAAGTAGGTGCGAGTCAGCCTCATACACTGACATAATAGGAAGGGGGTGAGCTGCGATGAAGCTTCCTTCCCCCTGAAGGGGAAGCCTGCATGCGCCTACGCCCTCTACATATCTGGTGTGACGTCACTGCAACTTTCGTAGCCCAGCCTACAGAGCTCCGACAGTTCTAGACGCGCTTGCGATGGGCTTTGGTCGGAAGAATGAGCATTTAGGTACACTTTGGAGGTGAACTAAAACATGTTATAAACGTTTGTCCGACCATACGTGCGGAGTGTCCTAGTAATCAGAGGAAACCCACAAGAGGCTTTATTTAGACTCGAAATTTGAGGGCACCACCCTTTTAACCTATAACTGAATGGTTCAAGATGTGTGAAGCATGGCATAATGTGCACTGAAATAAGAGTACTGTCATGTTTGCACACTATGCACCAGATTTAAACTTATGCCAACAAGTATATGACATTCTATACCAACTATGATACACCCAAAAAGTAGAACCCGATTGTAAGTCTTTGCCCTTCAGAAACACAGTTGTCTGAAACGGTAGGTGATCATGAAGCAGCTTACCTTGTTCATGGCAATAATAAAAGGCAGCTTTGTCCTGTAGAGAATACTGCATGCGTAAAGCATGTTGGACATGAATGTGACTGGGTTTGTGCTGCGAACCATGTCCATCACGTACACTACCACGGTGGGAAATTCAGATGCCTGAAATGAAAGAGCACCAAGCAATGCTGCTACCTCGTGTTGGAGAACATTGGGCAAGTCACACAATGCTATGAAGGAAATGAGGATTGGGCTTGCCCAAGCTAGTCAATTGCACATCGCAAGTAGGGTTCCCCGCAAAACACACCCAAAGGAAAGACCTGTGGTGTGTTGCTTTTCTTCCTGCATCATTATCAGTGCATCTTATTCAAAACTTTGCTCCCAATATGAAGGAATAAGCTGCACACAAGATACTGCTTGAAAAAATTAATAATAATGAGACTCTGTCTAAAAGCTGTCTACTGGAGAATATTTTCATGTCAACCTTTGAAATACGACAAACTAAAAGGGGGTAGCCATTTGGCCAAGTCCATCACACACACTACAGCTTTGTTCCTTCATGGTGCCTCTTGTTGTGCGAGTACACTTGGCAACTAAAGTTTTGTCATTATGATTATGTGAAGTAGTGGATGAAAGTGAAACACAAACACAGAACTTGTTAACAAAAGACATTTTACTGGAGTCAATATTTCAGCAAGGGGAGTTACCTTCAAAGCAAGCACACTCATACCCTGATATAACGGAATATTGGTTATAAAGAAGTACACGAGATACACCCTTACAATAGATATAGTGTTAGGAACAAATTTTTTGATATAACAACCTCATTTTCGTGCAAGATGCAACTTTGTTATAACGAGGTTTGAGTGTAGCTATACCTAAATGTTAGCTTCAGCAGTACCCATTGATCGAACCCTCTTATCATTTCATGCCTTTATCACCCACTGAAATTTTGTTCTCAACACACAGACTAGGCATATTGTCCCTGTTTGCCCCCGCATTTGTGTCTGTGTATGCAATAGCTGCAAACAAGGACTATGCACAAACCAGAGTTTCTGTGATGATATTCCCAGATGCAGACCAGGTGAAGACTTCGATCTGTCCCGGCGTGTCAAAGATGACATACCTGCAAGAAATGAGGTGACATGAAAATTGAAAAATTTGCTTAAGCTGGGGCCGCCAGCCATCTGCTAAAACAGAAGGGGCTCATTACTTACTCAAGCTCAGACTTCCTTTTGTGTATCAACTGCACAACCTGCGAGATGGCAAAGCAGAACCACATTAAAAAGCTCGTAAACCACCCAGAGGTCAAAATTCAGTTGAGGAGGGGAAATTGTGCACGAGTATACAACGAGCACGGAGCCGTGAGAATTTTTCGAAACCGTGTCGTAATAGCAGAGTTAGACGCATTTGACTATAGAAACAGCAAAGATTTCACTCTCTCCTGCGCTACCCTCCATGGTATCCTTTCCCAAGCCACTTTTCCCTCTTGCCGAACGCCCCTACGAATTTCACATGGGCATACATGATCGCTGACGCGCTGCTTGAAACACCATCTACTTTTGGTCGCGGCAACTCCATCAGTTGCGTTGTAGCTGTGTGCTTGTTGGCGAACCGTGACTGCCGTGTCTATACGAACCATGCCAGCATGGACCCTGCAATGCGCGCACACCTTCAAAAGATCGCCAACACGATTGACCCATACGGAGACACGTCGTGCTAGACAACCTCTACAGCTGATTTTGTGAGCGGGCGCACGCACACAGGCAACACGACAAACAACAACAAGCAGCGCGGACAGCTAGCTGCTTGATGACTTACCAGCAGTCGTAGGCTCTCGCTCGACCAATCACAGCCTATTTAGATCGGTGCATTAGAGATATTGAAACGATGCGTCACGAGGAGGCACAAAAGGCCCGAAAACTAGGAGAGATTCTTTCTTGGAATTTGTGGTGCGCTGGTGGCTGGCTCGTAGCGCTGCCACGTGTAGAATTGTTGATCGCGATGGCATTCTTCACACGATGCACGTGTTTACTTGAAATGTTTGAAAGAATATCAGAGGTGGTTTACGGCCCCTTAAGAACCAACAGTGAATTTAGACAGCACCTAAACTCTGCTTACTGTGCAATTGCCCTTCTGGCACAATTTGCATTGCTTCAACAATAAATTTACACGGTAGTAGGCAAGAAGTTCCCCACAATGCACACATACATTTAAATTGTGACATGACAAAAAAAAAAAAAATGTTCCCAGCTAATGTCCAACTGGCAATCCACTACTGTAGTACTGTATGTACACTATGCCTACAACTAACAAAATACAGAACGATGTCCTTGTTCCTGAGCATGCCTACTGAGTAAAGAACTGCAACAATAGGTCCACTAGGTTCGTTGTTTTGCAGCCAAGCTGACTGCATCCTGCTCATCATCTCACAACATGCTGAAACGAGCTTACACATTTGAAAACCTAAGCACTTTAAAATGTGTAAATATACTCATGAAAGCGGCAGTGAAAGGGAGTCGATGGCATGCAGAAGACAGCCGCAAGCATTTTTGCTCATGCTGCCCTGAATGCAACTTCGGCGGGACACATACACATTGTAGTTACTTTCACAAATGGCTTTCAAGAAGCAGAAAGCTTGGAGAGTTTTTTCGTTCCTTTTAGCAACACTGCTTCCCTAACGATGTCCATTACAGGTAGATATGTAAACTAGCTTGGAGGAAGTTGCCCTATATTTAACTCTGTGCAATGCCAAAAAAAAAAAGGCCTATGCAAGTACCACTGTGAATTCTCTCATGCATTTTTTTTTATTTCTTCAGTCTTGGTCAACCCATCATTCAACACTTTTAAAACGTTTACCTTAATTTACAGATTAAATAGCTCATAACATCTTACAAGAGGACCAATTTCGGACAAATACGACAAATTTGGAATAGACTGCAGGCATGTGCCCATCACAAATGCAAAATCAATATCGTTCTCTGTAGTGCCTCAGCTTGTGAAATAAGAGTAGAATGAACAATCAGCATGAAGAAAAAGGAATGTCGGGAGCCTTACGCACCAATATTAAAGCCTAATAATGGAAAAAACAAGAAGGTAGAATCGACAGAGAAGTATTCAAACACTGGAAAATTTATTGTTTCTAGTCAGCCAACAAGGTTAGGTTGGATTTATCGTCTGCTTGGCTGCAGCGCTTCACACGTGAGAACTGCTCACTCATGACTTACACTCATGCAAAGACTGAACTAACACTCAATACGTTGGTTAACTCTAAAAACTCTTACCCACGCCTTCCAAAAAAGAGAGAGAAGCTATTGAACAACATATGCCGCTGGAAACAGAGAAGTAAAGCAGTAATTTTCTCTGTCAAGGCAAGCATCTTGTCTGAACAGTGGCTCAAGTGACAATTCTTGTTCAAACAACTCATTCTGTCAGTTCGAAGCTGCTAGCATACTGTGAGCTTGTGGCTTTTATGGCAAATAACTATAACAAAAGAAAGCGCCAGTTATCAAGAAGCTTGTCACAGAAAACTTACCTGGTAGAAGCGAGTGGAGAAAAGGTTGAGTGATGTGACGATGGCACCATTCGGACCTAAGCCATACCTGTAAACAGCTAAGGAAGCAAATAAATTGCGTGCTTCCTGACTAAAAGAAAAGCCTCGCAATCGCTGAAATACCTTCCAAACCCCCATATAATCTACGCAAGCAATAAAACTCAGTGTATCAGTATTGAGCAAAACTGAGTGCATTCATATATACCTACATGAATAAAGATTGCATTTCAGCTCGCTTTTATATCAACCTGGGAGTCAAAATACAAATGCACAAGTACATACAGATGGTTCATATGCAACATAAGTTGTCCACTGTAAGATTAAAAGAAGACAAGCTGCCAAATAAAGAAGCGTCAGAAATAATCAACAAGAGGTAGAAAGGTGACCATATTGCCACAGAGATTGCTCCTCCGTGGTTCTCAAACCATATTCTCGCTCCATCCTCCGCGTCTCGTTAGTTGTGAGGCACTGTAGACGCTCACATAGCCTCCCGTTGGTCCTCTTTGTAAAATAATTAGTAGGAGCAATCTCTGTGGCAATATGAGTGCTTTGTTTATCTTAAAACAGGAGATAAGGTAGGAAAACTAGAGAACTGTGTTAGGGAACAAGCTGGGAGGTTACTCACAATGGTCTTTCAGATAACCTGTTTCAGATAGCCTTATGCAGAACAAGTAAAGTTTTCGTTACACACATTACCCATGTTAGACACCTGCTTTTCGGACAAAAAGTTTCTATATGTTCACTGACATCTCGTCTTTATAAAGTTGACTAGCACCTTAGCATTACAATGCATGTCATGCATGTTTGGTTGCTCATCTTTCAGCGCATTAAAAAAATTGTTTGCAATAAATTCCCAAGTTACCAAGCAATATATCCTTCAAACAAATTTTAAAATACACACATGTACAATATTAACAAGACTGAAAGACTATTATGCCAAGGAAAGTATAGGGGATGTTATTAGAAATAATTGTAATATAATTATGAAGAGAGAAAAGTGCACTAAAAGATAACTTGCCGTAGACAGAAACCGAACCCACGACCTTCGAATAACGCGTCCCATAATCAGCCAACTGAGCTACCATGGTGGCTATCCATCCTTCCATTCTATGGGGCATGTATGTGCACTTAAACGTGAGAGCATCAGTCAGTGCGGCCTGTTGCCATTATCATTTCAAGTCAAAGGATACTGTTTCATGACTTCCTTGTACTTCACAGTGTCTCTGATATCTGCAAATGGAAATTAGTTTTATATGTGAGGAAAAAGATAAGGCATATATGTTGCACATCAACAAAAAAATAATAAAGAGACTTCAGTTTTTCATCTTCGTTGATACAGCGCACATCAGACGATGAAAAGAATAAGAAACACAGGACCCCAGGTGCTCTTATTCTTTGTCATTGTCCCTTGTGCACTGTAGTATCAACCAGGATGAACACATAACAACTCGCTCAATTTTCCATTCTGAGCTCAGTTTAAATTTTAGAGTAAAGCTGCATCTCAGCAAAGCCCAAAGGATCCAGAAGAAGCATTTACTTGGCACATTTACTTCTCGGTGTAGTTCTTGACCGGCATATGAAATTCAATCTTCATGCGCAGTCAGTCATTCGCAAGATAACCTTTGGAATACGCCATAATCAAAACTAATAAGCCACACATAATCCACTCTCTTTATCACGCACATAATCATAGCCATTTATCTTATTGCATATCAGCCTGGGGTAACACATATTTGACCCACCTCAACCAACTCCAATGCCTACAGAATCAAGCACGACTCATGACTTTCAGCCATTTCTTAACCAATACAACACCACTATATCAGAATTTAAATATACATCCTCTTTATCACCTCTTTCAGCTGAAGTCATCAGTTGTCATGTATAAGCTTTTTCGCGGTAATGTGCATATAGATGGCATTGTCGTGGAGAGCCTTGTAAAGAATAGTATTACTAGGCTTTCTGAGCTTGATAACCGCCTTCTGCCTAAAGTTCGCACAAACAACTACCACATTTACGGGAATCAAGCTGTGGGATTCCCTTCCTTACGTAATAAAATCATCAACCATAGAACATGCATTCAAAAACCAAGTAAAGAAATATTTTTTGCAACAGTTGTCTTCATCTTAGCAACTGATTTTAATGTAGCGATAACAAATGCAACACATTATATTGGCCTTACGTTTTGTAGTATAACTTGCCCTTGTTTGTTCTTCAAAGTTTTTTTTTTGCCTTGCTAAACATATGTGTATTTTCTATTTTTGTTTTTTTGCACTGTGCATTTTTTTCTTACTGATGATACCGTAACAACTGAATGTTGTATATTTTGTTTCTTCTCCCGTTAACATCATGTATGGGAGCCCCCCTGACAGTTTCTAACTTTGGGGCTCCTTGTGTGTATTACCAAGCCTGTATGCACATTTCTGTAAACTGACATCGTTGTTGAATAAACTTGAACACAGTGAGCACACTGCTTTGCTGAGATGCTCACTCACTGTTTCTAGTATTATTGTGCAGTAGCTCCTTCTATTTGGGGAGATAGCTACGTAGCGCAAAGCTAAACACACCATTATTTTGAGCACGATTCCTAATGTGACCTAAATCCACTTAGTACACATTAGTAGCTGTAGTAGCACGAAAAATGTTTTATTCACTTGTGGAGCAAAAACTGGGCACCACATGTACAGAAGCTGTCAAAAATCGAAGTGCTCAAAGAGATACAATTGAAAGCAGCCCTTAAACAGTGACATGACAAGAAACTTGGTTCCAAAGGGAACTGCCACTAGTTTACTGTCACTACAGCAGCCCCTCATGTACAGTTGTCAGCACAATTAACGCGAACGCTCCGCAACGTGGCTTGAAACGGTTGGACTTGCGCCTGCCACATAGCTTTGGGTTCTGTTGCCAAAATGTTACCATATATGCCAACATACTATCCAAGCACTTGGCAAGAGCGCCTAGCACTTCGTGGTTGGCATCAGTGAAACCAGTCAATGTCGTGCTGCGGAGTGTTCGTGTTAAGCGTGCTGACAACTGTACACTCGTGAGCAAAAGTATACAGACCACGGGAGCCCACAACCTAATTGCCGTCTGCGCTGCCTGCTGTCAGGAGCGTGCTGCCACAGCTGTGCTCTCGGCAGCAGATGATTTGTTACTAGATGATGCAGATGATGATTATAGCACATGCTGCAGTGCTACGCATACTTCTGCTCAACGGTGTATCTACACTGCGTGTTCGCTATGTAAACAAGGACTTCGAAACCAATGTACACACCCACATTGGCAGGGTACGGAACACGGCTGCAGGCTGGGTCCAGGTTCACAACGTACGGCGGTCTTTTGACAGTGTGCAGATGAGCTGTCAACCGCTGCAATAAGTTCAGCAACAATACTGCACAATTTGCACAACAACCGGCAAGTCAGCCTAGTAAACACACATTTACTTCCTATTCCAATACGAAATCGCCGGATAATTTGCGCTCTCTGCCCAAGGCTTTACAGCCCACACCACTTCTGGCTAGAGCATAAAAGCGGTGTGCTACGGAGGTGCAGAACAAAACAAAACATGACAGTAGTTGCGGGTTTTCCGAGTACATCGTTTATACCTTCGCGGTTTCATTCAAGTATAGCTAACCTAAAAACTAGGAATACCTCTGAAATCTTGCAGGTCATTCATGGCGCTTGTGCCCCGACAAAGGCGACATATCGTAATGAAAGCAGGTGATATTTATGCTGGATACTAAGAATGTGCGAGTGGTCTGAAATGATTCACAAGTGACTGTTTTCCAGCACGAGAACGAGAATTACAGGCAGAATAACTTATGCCAGTAGAACTGGGATAGAGTTTTTTTCGTTTAAAAAAACATTGAAAAGAACAGCGAAAAATCTGACGCAATAATCGTAATAACCACCAAAATGACACGAAGTATCGCGCACCTGTACCCACGTCGTTTTGCCAGACCCTGCCATTCCAAGCACAATGACACAGGTCGGCAATGGCCCGTCATTCTGGGGCTCTCCGCTGCCACTGGCCATGGCTAATCCAGGTAATTATATGTCCTGCGGAAACAGTGCAATGAACACTTTTGCCAAGTACACGCTTATTCAACGCAAGTCAGCTCAGACTCAACCAACTGGAAGAAAACAAGAAGTGTGTAATTGAGATTACGTGGCCGCTTCCGACACGAAGACAAAAAATAAGCACATACCAATCAAGATATCGCTCTGTTCTTTATTTTGACAAATTACCAAATAGGAAAGAAACGCGCAACTTGACGCACTGGCAAACGTTTGTGAAACGACCGCTGCGAAGCTCTGCATCGACGTAACTGAAATTTAGATAGGAAATCAGCATTGCAAGAGTGAATTAATTTGTTAACCGGTAAATATATGTAGGAAGACGCAAGGAAACTCACGAGAAACGACAGAGAAACGCACATCAAAACGCCAAGTCCCTGTACGCGAACACACGTGAGAGAGCACACGCATCAACAAATGCGCGGCTGCAGCGACTGTGGCTTGTCGCGGCTTGTTTTGGCTTGAGGATGTCTCAACAGGGTTGCGATCACGACCTTCTTGTGGCATTGTGGTGTTGTTCAATGCTTTCATTTATCCTAGTAAAGTAGAAGTTACTCAAGATCGACAAGTGTATTCAGAGGTGTCCTACGAGACCTAAACAGGGGACGTTCGAGCTGAAGGGATTTCAGTGAGATAGATCGCAAATCATAATCTATGAAGTAAAAACAGTAAAAACGGGTTGGCATTCTGTTGGTTCTGCAGACTGCAGTGTATGAGACAAAAAGAGACATTGCGCCCTTTACCGGTGCGGTAACTGCTGATTAATCGCGGTGCCAGCTGGGGAAGATACGCATTAGACATTCGCTCGCGCAAATTTTTATCGGAGAACACTCTTTTATCTAACAACCGCTTGAGACTGAAAGGCCACGCCTTCACAGAATTTGAGAACACATATGTGTATCGCTATCTTCATCTGACAGGCACGCTTTCTTGGCTGTGCGCACACGCGTCCTCTTTCTTGATTGGTGTGATTAAAAGCGGCCGGGTTTGAAAACATCTGCGCAACGCCAGAGACGCCCTAGGTGTCCGGATAGTCGTCGCATTCCGATAAGAGACACCCGTTCCGCACAAACGTACGGAGGGTCCAGAACGACATCCGACGGAAAATGATTATTGCCGCGCTTTCATTGCCGCTCCTTTTGGTGTGTGCGGCCATCGCACTTTTTGCTGTGTGGTTGAAACGCGCCGACGGCGACTTGACACTGCTATTCTGTGAAAAGTTTGGAGTTTCTCCAGGTAAGAATACTGATCCCACATTTTTATGACCACGGGCGAAAGCTAATGGCGGTTAGATCGAAGCGAATGTCACTTAAAAAAAAAAAAAAGGGTGCAATCGCAAGCAGTTTTGCAGTGGGATTGAATAAAACTGACATCGCCCCGTGCTCACCATGCACACAAACCACACACTTTACAGAACGTCCCAAAGATGTCCCAACTATTCTATAACTCCCAAGGTTCCAATGCTACGACCAATAATTTGGCACCCGTAGTGCCTGTCCCACATGGGCTGACAACTCTTCGGCGCGTAGTTCAAAGCACTACTGCGTTCTGACGTCACAAGAACTGGGATGTAATCACTAGACTAACGTTGTTGGTGGTTGTCTGATAGCATAATTAATTGGCTGTTCGTGCCGTTGCAATGCTCCACGCGCGCTGTTCACACATGCACGGTTGCAGGTGCGGCTGTGCACACCTCAAGACCAGTGGCATAAGCAGAAATGTTTTTATGGGGGAGGGGGGAAGGGCAACGTTTTAAAATGGTCATTTTTCTCACTGCATGCCGTGACAAAAAAAAAAAAAAAAACATTCGGGGGGAGTGGGCGCTGCTCCGGTATGCCTACCCCTGGCTATGCCACTGCCCAAGGGTCTACGCAAAAACGTGTATTCAGGGCAGCCCACGCATGAAAAGAAAGTTTTGCGAATATTCAAGATGGACTGAAGCACCTATAATCGTACACATTGTCAAATCTTGAATAGCAATTTACTGCTAACATATTCATAATCAACAAAAATATCCGTGTAGTCAGTCCAGATATCAAGAGATAAAAGATAAACTTTGGCACAAGTATATGGTCACACCACCACCTTGTTTTTCTTTCCTAAATTTATTTATGTGTTCGTAACCTGTGACTTGCATGACGTCTTCCTCTGAGCGGAGCCACGTCTCGGTAAAAAAAAAAAGAAATAAAATGTGAAGTTCATCTTGCTTGCTAGCTTGTAACCTATGTTGTGGCTCGTACCCACTACGGGTGATTGGCCATTAAACTGGCCATTAATGTATCTCAAGTTTTGATGAAAAATAATTATTCAGTTAGGGAATCTAAAATTGGCCAATCATAAGGCTACTTATGAATAAAGTAGGTAAAGAACTATTAATTGAAATGAATAAATAAATCAAAGTTCATCTGTTTCATTTCAGCCTCGGCGTCTTCTGCATTGTGTCTTAAGCTTTGCACATTTAAGTGATCAAAGGACAGGCTATTTTTAATACTGTATCCAGGTGTTTTTAGCTATTCTCGGAATGAATCAGCAGAAATAAAGGCCATATTTCACTAACTTAATTTCAAAAAGACAGTCTGTTTTATACAATCTTGTCTAAGTTGCTTTCCTTGTTGATGTAGATGGCCTGAGCAGTTGGCTCTTTTATGGAAAATATCTTGTCTTCCCTGGTCCAGACAAATCGGTAGCGCATTTACACAGCCATTGCCTTTGCGAGCCACAACAGCCTCTTATTTTGCACAGTTAAGCTGTCAAGAAACTTAACATCCCTGATGCATTGCTGCAGAGTATGGCAATCCACAGCGCTTTTGTGGACTGTTTACAAAACCTGATGAGCACAACTGAAGTTTTGTCTGACCTTGAGGGAATGTGATGCAGCCCATCTACATTACTCCTTGTAAGATCCCACAAATCAAGTTTTATAGCCAGCTGATTCACTTTTTTATCAGATCTTCGCGTTCGGTTTCAGCCAAACCACGAATTTTCATGTCTTGTGTTCTGTTGTATTGATTCAGAGCATTAAGCTCCCTGTGCAACTCTGCAGTTGTTTTCTTGTCACCTGCTGCCGCGTCGACTGCAACCCCTTTCTCTTGTAAGGCATTTTTTAATTTGTTTTTTCTCACTTCCTGCTTGTGTACCCTACAACAAAGGCTATTTAAGTGCATTGCTGTAAACTCTTCAAAGTGTGCCTTTGGGGAAGCACGAGCTAGTCAAGCTGCCTCTCAGCTTTTCCTCCCACCCTTTATTATTTTGATAAAAATAAAAGACTTATTATTAGTGTTAATCTCAATACTCCAAGATTTTAGATGAAATGATATCTGAATACAAAAACATGTGAACACACTAAGCGTATTTTATCTGAAGGTTTGAACATGCAAACACAGATATATGGACAAAACACCTATGTTTGTTTAAACTACAACATTAAAGCCTGGTGTAATAGATGCAAGCTTACTTTACAAGGTTGCTGCCGCTGATGAAGATGCGTTCCTTTTGATTGACGATTGGCAGCTCTGAAAATGCTCTTCGAACGTTGGAAACACTTTTTTCAAAATAGGAGCTTACTGGATAAATTCATATCGTCAAAGCTTTTACCGGCAAGTGTATATCGGATTTATCTGAAAACATGGAGTCCTAGCTATAAATACCCTTCTCATATTGCGACAAATAAAAGGTAATGCTAACTCAAAATTATGTCACAACTCACAATGGCAGAAATTAAAGTATGTATCTTAACCCTAAATTGTCACGTTTAAATCCGAGAGCCCCATACATCCCGTGATCAAGAAATATTGTCTCAAGGGTCGCAGCATTGCAGAACACAAGCTTGCTGACTAGTTCTTGGGCTCCCTTCAGTGGTGATGCCAAAATGCAAGGATATTCCTTTTTGTGCAGAAATGAAAGCCAAAACACCATTAAAATCAAGTACACATTACAGTATCTCACTGTGTGCAGGTTGCTTTAGATGATGATTTCGGTGGTTTCAGTGGATCATATAGTAGTTTTAGGACGTTAACACTCCCCCCCCCCCCCCCCAAATAGTGATGATTTTGGGTGTTGCAGGAGAAGGTTGGTGTTTTATTGAAAGTACAGAAAAAGCAACTTGCGACGAGAAGCGGTTGCATTTGCTGAAATTTTCCCGACATTGATTCTTCAGTTACTGATCTGACCTGTTTTCTGCATTTAAATTCTCTCTACTGCTCACCCAGCTTCCCTGCAAGGCAAGGTGGTATGGATTACAGGTGCATCCAGTGGCATTGGGGAGTGGCTTTCATACAAGTTGGCTAAAGTGGGTGCCAAACTCGTTATTTCTGGCACAAATCAGCAGAGACTGCAAGTGGTTCGTGACAGATGTTTGGGTGAGCATTGCATTATACACGATAACTATTCTACAGATGCAAACAGCACTCACTGGCTATAATTTAGCGTAATACAATTTGGGGTGAAGTCTTAGTTATTCACACGATGTGTAGCACTCAAATCTCGATATAGTGAACCCTGATATAACGAAATATTGGTTATAATAAAATAAATGAAAAATAGTCTTGCCATAATTATAGTGTTAGGAGTACACCTTTATAAGAAATCTGGATATAACAGATTTATTATTTGTGTTAGATGCAACTTTTTTATAATGAGGTTTGAGTGTACAGCAGAGGAAAATCTTGTGTATCCTTTCCTATCTTTCAAGCAGCACAGGAAGTTTAGTGCATGATAGATAAAATGATGACAAAGATGTATGTTCTGCATTTGACATTTTCTTGTTCATGATTTAAGATAAAATGTTTAATGGCTTTGTGCCATCGGGCTTTATGATCCCTGCCTTAATGCGGGACATTGCACATGCCTATTTATGTAATACAAGGCATGACAGGTCGAGTTTTCGAGCCTTGTGAAAGCATGTGCTTTTAAAGTTATGCTGCTTTACATAGAATAAGCCATTGTGTGGCCTGCAATCATTTTTATATAAAATTTGCTGGCCAAATTTTGTGGCATAGCAAAAATGTAGGCTTGGGCAATTAGTGAATTTTAGGTTCGAAGTGAATTTGAAGCGAATAGTGATTTTGGTCAAATAACTTGGAATCTAATTTGAATAATGTATATATCATGGTTTATGAAGAAAGGGGTGCATATTTGTCATGAGAAAATTAACACGCACAATAGTTTTTTTTTTAATTCAAACAAGACCTGTGAGAATGCCTTTTTTTTTCATTAAAGGAAGAGGAAACAACTTCATTTCAGTAGTAGCAGGATTTTACTTTCCATAGAATTAAATGATAGTCTATAAAATATATTACATTTTAAAAATTCCTATACTTAGAGCATAAAAGTCGGTATAACAAGCTTTTCGACTGAAAAAAAAAAATTGATGTGAGGGTGATATTTTCATATAACCTTGCAATGGGGCTTTGTGGCAGTGCGAATTTCTCCTGATTATGTGTTTTCACGGTTCAGCATTACTTCACAGCAGTGAAGCCACTTTTACAAAAAGTTACGTGTGAATTAATGTGCTTGGGTAAGTGTTTTCACAGTTTATTATCTCTATACTGCAGTGAAACCACCTTTACAGGGTGTCAAATTAAAATGCATTTATTAGTTTGTCTCGAGTATTTCAAAATTTTCAATCATTTAAATTCGATTCGAAGCGAATTCGCATACTGCATTATTCACTCAAATATTCAAAGCATTCCAATATTCGCCCATGCCTACAAAAATGTCATCATTGTGCTGTGTGTGTTTGAAATGCAATTTAGTTCCGCCTATTAAATGTGCATTGCAAGGCCCTCCAGTAATCTAGAAACATGTAATTTGGTTCCTCCCATCAAATGTATGTTATAGGGCTCTACAATGATAATGAATATTGTGGGCCGGCGCAAAATTTTCTTGCAGTGCTGTGGTGGTCATGTGTGCTGCTCCTAAGATTTGAATGCTCTTGCTGACAAAAGGCATCAATAGCCTAGAACTAGTGTCGAATAGACCCTTTTCACTATTGTAAAGCTAGCTTTCCTGCTGTGCAGTATGAACAACTAATGGTGACTAGCCCCTTACTGCAAACAGCCTGTTCGAACACGGAGCACTTATGCTATGATGTGAATGTAGAGTTGGCTTTCTTGATATAAACATGCACAGTAGACAAGCCGCAGCATGTTCAACAAGGACCGCATCTCCACTTGAAGCACGACTGGTGCCGCCATTACTAGGGCAAATATTCAGTGCAGAGAAGCGCACTTGTGAATTATGAAAAGGGTCTATAGAACACAAGTGTAAAGGAGTTCTAAAAAATTGTATGATTGGCAACCGCTGTTAAAGTTTTCATGGGTCATTGTGTGACACATGACAGACAGCACTTGGTTTACATGTGCATGATGTGGTGCTAACGTCTTATTCTTTACTTATGATTGGTTTTCAGAACTTAACAGTCACTGCGAAGTACTGGTCTTGCCATTCAATTTGGCTGACATTTCGTGTCATGCTGATCAATTCAAGAAGGTCTTGGACTGTTATGGAGCTGTAAGCTTTCGAAAATCTTTCTCTCTTTCGTATAGGGTGCAGTATGGGTAATTGAAATTAGTGAATTGTTTGAAGGATGTTAAAAGGTCAAAAGTAGCATAGAGTTTTCAAGTAAGGCATTTTTTATCTGTACACCATAGAGGAAAAATTGCTGTGCTCTGCAGTTTATCATTTTTTTTTTATAGAACACTTAGAGCATGTGCGTTGTCTCGCAATGTTCGACACGCAGAGTGCTTGGAGTAACTGCATTACTGTGCTACTTCATGGCATAGCACTGAACTTGCTTCCCTGAAATTTTATTAGTATTAAATGCGCTGAGGTGTGTGTTTCTTAGATAGCTTTGACCTGTAATGATGATGTACCAATAGGTCATCTTAAAATAGAAAATAATGCCACTGATATCTATTTGATGCTCTAATGTGCCAATAAAATCTGATAATATATGTTCTGATTCTACGCTTGGGCTATCAAGGTACTGAAATACACAGCTGAGACAATTGTCTCCCTCTATTTTTTTTTCTTTTTGTCTTTGTGTTCTTGCATTGCCAGTATTATGTATAACTGCAGGTAGATGTATTGGTCAACAATGCCGGAATATGCACTCTAAAACACTTCGAAGAGTGCACAATCGAAGAGGACAAGGCTATGTTTGAGGTCAACGTGTTTGGCCATGTGTCGCTCACCCGACTCGTTCTTGCAAACGCAACGGAGGCGGGAAGAAAGGTGCACATTGTGGCCACAAGCAGCATCAGTGGAACACAAGGTATGGCTATTCTACAGGAGTTGTACACTATAACCTGGTCTGAAAACATAAGCTAGTTGTGAGCCAGATACGCTCAAACCACATTACAACAAAGTTGCATTTTATTCATAAATAGGTTGATTAAACCAAAAATTTGTTATAAAGGTCGATTACCACATATCTATTGAAATACTACTTTTCAATTACTTCATTATAACCTATATTTCGTTATATCCGGGTTCATCATATCGAGCTTCGAGTGCATTATTGCACTGCATGCAGCCAAGAGTTTACAATTTCGAGTAAAAAACGAACAAGTAGTGTTTGCTCTCTTGTTTGCAAAACTATGCAAAAGATAGTTTAATACAATTACTCCTAGAGGGGAATCTGGCCGAGCCGCCGTGGTCTAGTGGCTAAGGTACTCGGCTGCTGACTCGCAGGTCGCGGGATTGAATCCCGGCTGCGGCAGTTGCATTTTCGGTGGAGGCGAAAATGTTGTAGACCCTTGTGCTCAGATTTGGGTGCACGTTAAGGAACCCCAGGTAGTCGAAATTTCTGGAGCCCTCCACAATGGCATCTCTCATAATCATATGGTGATTTTGGGACATTAGACCCCACATATCTATTAATTAGAGGGGAACCTGGCGCTAGTGTCTACGCGTGCTCTTTCAGCAGAACTTTTACTCCCATGGGAATTATGGGGAAGTACAGGCTTCGAATCTGCTTTGAACGGATCACGTTCTTGAAACTCGCAACGCTTGTTTGCCGAGTGTGAAACAAAGCAATAAAAAGTTATATCTAATTTAAGTTTCCTTCATTCTTTTGTACGTAAATCTTATTGCAGAAGGTTCTCGTGACTATGAGGTAGAAGTAGAACTCGGAGAAATTTAACAACCAGGGTATGCATTACCCTGCCATTGTGTTCCAAATGTGGCATCAAAATATAATAATAAATTATTTTTTATAACACTTGGTAACACGTTATTGTTTTTCCCCAAAAAGTGCGCATTATCTATTTATGAGAATAACAGTACAGTATTAAGTGAGAAACACTTTACGTTTCGTATGTACGATGCTGGGTGCATAGGTCCGCAAATTGTGCTACCAATGCACCTCTTGTTTTATTGTGAAGTCAAGTCAGAGGAGCGTGGCGGTGCATCTACTTAGTTTCGCTGTCATTTTGCTGTCCATGTAAATGAGTTTTGGCAAAAAACGATTATAAAAACATGTGAACTAGATGCAATATTCTGCACTGGCATAAGACGCTACATCTATGCGCAGTGGTTAGTGGACGACGCATCACTTAAACTCTCAAATACAACTTGTAAAGCTTCAATGCTGCCGCGAATAAAGAGACCTAGCGGTCTTCAGCCTCATTTAACAACACAGGTGCTGCTTCAGTGCTTTACACCGCACCCCACTACTCGCGCTGCGCGAAGAACGAAACTGAAACTGTAGACAAAGTTCCTTAGACAGTTCGATAGCTAATGCAATCCAATTCAAAGTTTGCACTTCCCATAATTCCTACAGGGGCACACGATCGCAGTGCCAGATTCTTCTCCAAGTATTATTGTATGAAACGCTATGATGCAAAAAGACCGAGTGCTGGCGGACAATCTTGGATCGCGGAGGCGACGCCTTGTGTTGTGTAGGTACCATGGCTTCTCACTTGCCGCATCCATGTGTGTTTGAATTAAAAGTAGTGGCCAACATGGTCAAGGAAGAAAAGTAAAAAAATTCTTATGACATACGACGAGAAAGTGCAGCATAGCAACTAAAAGGACAGAAAGTGTAGCACAGCTTGTTTTATAGCTCCAGTTATACTTGATGCATTCTTTCTTTTCTGTGGCATGAGATTTACAAGGCAAGAATACAATATTAAAGCCCATTCTCCAATGACTTTGAGGGAGGTTGAATAGCACCTAAAGAATGAATCGTTTTTCTACGTTGCTACGCCCTTACACGTGATCACGCAGTGCAGTTCATTTAGTATATTAAAGTGATGTTTTGGCTCAACAGATCTTCACAAGTAGACAAAGGCTTGAAGTGATCAACGGTGCTTGGATAAGACCGAAAGTTGCAACAGCCAACTTTTTGACAATGGAAATTTTACAAACAAGTGCACTGATGGCAAGTCTTCTTATAAAAGTATTGCCTTCAGTGACATTTATAGCTAAATAAGCTAATAATGCAGCAATATTTTAGCCAACTTTGATTTCATTATTGTAACAATAATACAAGTTTTATAATATAACAACTGCAACCATTCACCATGTTCAAAATACTTGAAGCAGTGGTCTTATTTAACTATAGTGAAGTATAACAGAGCACACAACAAAACTTGAAACTATTTGCCATGAGCAAATGCATAAAACCTTAAATTTATCCCCACTTTTTTTTTTTTTTTTTCAGGCAGTTGTGTGGCTCCAGTGTATGCTGCAACCAAGCATGCGATTCAGGTGAATTCATAATTGCTTTACATTATGTAATTGTATACACAGTGTATCATTGTCCACCTAACTCCCTTTTTTACATGTCTTGGTTTAATTCAGCACAATAGTTATTGTGCATGACCAACTATAGTGGTTGTGGTACATTGCTGGCAACTTTGGTGTAGCTCCAAAAAGTTATAACATGTGGAAGAGTAATTATTTTGACTTGTGTTAAGCTTTTCTAGGTAGTTTAAATGTGCTCGTGTACTTGAAAATGATATGGCCACTAAATCACAGCGTAATGAAATGTGTGCGTATCTTTCCAGGGTTACTTCGAGAGTGTCATGGTGCAAGGGCAGGTGACCGGTATGATCGATGTGACAATTGTGTGCCCAGGACCAGTGCTGACACCACTAATGGATAACGCCCACGGCTCGATATCGGTAAAGTGTTGGGTGCATTGAGAGAGTTGATAAATGAGTGCGTTATCTAAGGGCCTAAACAAGTTTGAGCAAAGATGACTGCTTGTAAGTGTTACAATTTAAGGTAAGGAACATGCGTACAATGCACGATTGGCCAGAAACATACTTTGTTGCATGGCCTCCAGTTTTACAGTCGCACATCCTTTTAGCGTGCTGAGTGCACAACACCCTAAAGCAGTATATTTACATAAGAGGATGACATCATGAGCTGTTGCACTACTGCCCCTACTCACAAGAACTTTGCCTGTGGTACAGTAACGGAAGAATGTCCATAAATGTCGGCAGATGGCTTTAACACTAAGGCCTATGCCATCAAAAGCCATTAGTCATGGGCATGCTGTGGCGAGTGAGATGATTCTCTTCATTACTGAGCTTCAACGTGTCGGCAACAGTTGATGCCACTAAAGAAAACAATCGCCTATGATGTCAATAATTTATCACCAAGCTATTGTGAAGGCTGCAGTGAATTTAATGCTGCTAGCAGGCATGGTGTGATCCTTTTGTTAGACATCTATTTATTTAAGTATGATAAAAAAATCTAGTCGTCAAATATTCTTGTCACCTTTGTGTTCGAAAGTGGATCTTTTGTAGCACCTGCGCAGCAAAACATCAACATTATCCTAGATCACTTGCAATATGTTACATCCCCTGCTGGTGCTTATATCAACCCTTCAATGCCATAAAGGCATGAACAGCTTCGTGTGATGTGCACTCCACTCTGCAAAACAAGGAAAAAGTTAAAGGTCATTGGAATAGAAGTGGAAGTAAAGAAGCTTCTTAATCTATGTGGATATTAAAATGTTCCCGATTCCTAATGTGAAGCCAAGCCGTTCCTCTATTCGATCCTAACTTTTGGGGCCTTTGAATCAAGTCATAAAATAGCCATAATTTCCTTGATGCAAGCACAAGGTGGTACCGAGTCAAGTCGCACTAAATCGACACATGTGTCCACTAATATCGATGAAATTTCTTCGCAGGATGAACCAGCACAGAAGGTAGCTGGCGTGTTACTTCCAGACCGCTGTGCCGAGCTGATGTCTGTGGCAATCGCAAACAAACTTAACACTGTCTGGATCTGTGAAAACCCTGTCTTGGTGCTCTTCTACTGGAACCAGTATGTACCCGGCATCTATCAAAGGTAAAGCTTTTTTCTTATGATTATTCGGAAGGATTTTATTATTTTAATATAAGATTTGGGTGATAGCCAGCACAAGAAGGGGTTCCATAATCTTCAGTTGTAATAGGAATTACTAAGCAACAGCAGGAAGTAGCAAATGAAGTGTGTACTCTATAAGGGTTCACTAAGCAGATGTTTTTTCTTAAGGCACACCGATGTTATAATATTGCACAGCTAGTGGTGATGATTGGACTGGTCTAACATTTTCTGGCTTTGCACAATGGACATGCTCTGAAATGGACAGTGTACTTAGAGAACTATTGCATAATGCATCATTCTCTGGGCAAAGGACAGTGGAACAAGATAAAATCCACAGGACGAGCACTGATCGTTAATTGAAAGCTTTGGTCAGCAGTCCAAAATACGAGCCCGAAATACAAGAAAACAATCGTACAGCGTGCACAAAAAATAATCGGCAAGAACAAAAGATCGTTCTGTTCAAGTACACAAGCGTGCGAGGCAATCAAGGGCTGCATGACACATGCTACTGTCACTTCATCAATATGATCTGTTCCTTGTTGTGTGCTTTATTTATTTGTTTTATTTATTTATTTACAATACCTCAAAGGCCCCTATGAAGGGATTTTACATGTAGGCTATGGAAACGTACCAACATGTTACACTTTTTGCTCTACCACACTCCATACGATGGTTGGAATACTGAGAGCCAGCCATCCAGCATAAAGGCGAATGGACAAATTAAGAACATTGAGGGACATGTTAAGTAAATGAATGACCTTATTGAGTTCAACACTGAGGTGAGAAGATGTTAACCTTGCTGCATAAGTATGTCAATGTTCCCATGTACAGTGGACTCTCAGTAAAAGGACATCTGTTAAATGGAACTGCTGTTTAAATAGAACAACTGCCTCTGAGTTTCGTCCCTGCATACTGCACCCTACTTCACCTCTCACTAAATGGAACTTTTTTCAAACGCAACAAATTTTCCCGGTCCCTTCAGGTTTCATTTATTGAGAGTCCACTGTGACTATAACAGTCTACTCACTTTCCAGTTGTGGCAGTTGAATTTCAATGTTTAAAGGTGTCCTGTTTGTGTTATTTACTGCTTTTTTGTGCTTTGAAACGAGTGTTGTCAACAATATGCTTGTGTATATATTAAGGAAATCACATATGTGATAACCAAAACATAAGAGCTTTTTTGGAGTGGCTGGCAGTCTCAACTTCTGTTTCAGTACAGGTAGAGTATTTTAATTAACGGTGCATGTAAATGTTGCTGGAAAAAGGCTGGCCAAATTGGAAAGATGCAAACGCATCTTTGTCATGTGTCTCCATTTTGTTGTGACCATGGTATTCTTAGCAACCTAACATGAACCTCGTGCAGATATATTGACCTCACATGATTTACATGCAGTGTACAACTTCACAGTAATCCCAGCAAAGGTACTACAGATATAGAAAATATTCAGCCCAATATTTGTTCAATAATAACCTACAAATTGTCAATTTGGTCCACTGTCTATGCTTAGCTCGCTCGTTGCTAGTAAGTGGTGCAATATGGCACAAATTGATGTAACCTTAAGCATTATCCAGACTTCTGTCAGTCTCAGCACTGTACATTCCCTGAGACGGTTCAGTTACGTAATGTCTCGTAAGGTGTAGTGTGTCTAGCGCTGGCTTTGCTCCGTGCCAGTTATCTAATATTAAACACAATGTACTGAAATTACATAAGGTGAAAGCCGATCGAATATACAGTGTTTGTCTGTCCATGTTTTTTCATGCCGCTTCTTACTTTTTCCAAGTAATAACTTTTTTCCCCAAAACAATTTCTGAATGGAATCGTCTGCCTGCTGACACGGTCAGCATACTGGATAATGAAGCTTTTGCGGCCGCTCTTTGACATCTTGTTCTATCTTCGGCTACATTTTAATTTTATGCAATGTTTAGTTCTTATCACATAGTGTTTGTATGTTTATACAGTAAAGTTTTGTTTTTCTCTCTTTGTCAACGTTAGTTGATCTTTTCGTCGCTGATGTACATTGACAATATATTGATACAGGGCTTTCATTGAAGTGGGGTAGAAGAAAAAGAAGTGACTGTGTTCTGTGCCAGGCCTGCCGTCTGCAACCATCCACCATCCCACGTGTACAATAAACATTTCTCACCGTAACATAATTGGTGGAGGTGCTGGGTAACACCTTGGAGCACTGGACAAGTACAGTGGAAGACACATCCCTGGAGCTTCGCCAGAGCTGCAGACTTGTAGTACTTCTGCCGCTACCAGTCATCATGAACCCTGACAGAGAAATCCAACTAGCTACGTCTAACACCTATGGACACCATTACAGGGAACCACGCCTGTTCTCTGGGAAACCTGGAGAGGACGTCAACGAATGGCTCAAGCGCTATCAGCGGGTGAGTCTGTATAACCACTGGGACACTACCGGCAAGCGCAATTACGTACCACTTTTTCTTGAGGAAACCACGTTGATGTGGTACGAGAACCATGAGGAGAATTTGAACATGGGCGAACTTCGTGGACGAAATCAAAGTGTTTTGAAGATCTGACCACGATAAAGAAGCGGGTTGAGCAGACCTTGAGCCAACGTGCTCAAGTCCCTGGGAAGACGTGTACAATGTATATTGAAGAAGTTCTCAAGCTTTGCTAGAGTGTGGATCCACTAATGACTGACGAGGATAAGGTCGGGCATCTCCTTAAGGGCATTGCGGAGGATTTATATCACTACTTTATAGGACAGGATGACTTGCAGTCGGCCAATGACATCATCCGACATTGCCGAACATTTGAGGCCCTTAAAGCTCGGTGCATTTTGGCAAAGTTTGGTAGACTCCCCAACGTCACAACGGTCGGAAGCATCTACGTGGTCCCTCCACCCAGCGATCTGGCGTCAACAATATGACTAATAGTGCGCAAAGAACTTGATCGGCGGGGCGCTGCTGCGCCGTCGATAGCCTATGGCCACGGATCTTATACGCCATGCAGCCCCCCCCGCACCTGCGTCCATCAATGCTGTGGGCTTCATCAACTCAAGGACAGCGGTACAGTAGCGTTGTTATGCCTATATATCTGATCCGCCTATATGTCTGCACAATAAACATCTCTCACCGTAACAAAATGCTATTTCTCCTTAGTAATAATGGTTGTACTTTTGTTTTTTGTTTTTGTTCTCTTCTTGAAATGTATGGTGCATAAATTCTCTGTACACCTTCCCCCCACTATAATGCCTGAATGGCACTGTAAGTATGAGAGTAAATTAATCTAAGGTCGTACGCATTTGCTACCACGAAGGCGAATTCACACTGTACTGGTGAAAATATGCTGATATACTGCCAAAATTCATGCATGCCTGTGCATAGGAATTTCAACCACCAGTAACAAAGCATTCCTCTCGTTTTGCAGATACATTGTTTCACGGCTACCTTGGAACAAGGCTGGTGTGCACAAGAAAGAAAAGTAAACGGCATTGTTAATGTTTAATGGATCTCAATGCTTTGCTTGGTACAGCATCTCTCATTGCCCAAGCTAATTAAACAAGCTGTTCCTCAGGAACAAGTTTTGGCCACACTTTTTGATGTTTGTCGATGACCTATCTACTACTGCTCTTAAAGGGGCTCTGCAGCAACGGTTTTACAAGGACAGTGGACTGTCAGTACATTGAAATACGTGAATATATGAAATTTGTTGTGATTGGTTTCGTACTTGCATTCTGCGCCCCCGTCCATCTTTTTATAAGTGGAACTCTTGTTATATTGGAACACATATTCCTGGTCTTCTGAAGTTCTATTTGAACAAGTCTACTGTAATCATCAGATGACATCGCTATTCGAGTTCAATGCCTCTCAAATCGATTTATCCAAAACAAATACAAAGCCGTCAAGTGCAAGCATAGTGGCACAGATTTCTTGTGCACTTTAAGCAATTTTTTCCTTCTTTAGTTATGACGAGCACACTCATACCTACACATGGTCAGATAAAGTGGTGACAAGCTATGTTGGATCACGTGGTGACTTTGACCACTTATTTTTTTCTTTGAACACATTGGTGCGGTCATAAGTACACTAGCATAACTACTGTAGCAGTGATGAAAGCGACTCGTTACTTTTTGGAGCATACTTTGAAGCAGCCATTCGAGTTTTCGGAGCAGAAAAAAATTGCAAATTTACAGCAGCTACCAGTGAGCAGATATTAATTTTGCCGTGCATTAATTGAAGTTCAGAGCATTGTCGAAGCATCTCGTAAATATTTTTATTATGAAATGTATTTACCAGACAACAATCAAAGTATATTTCATGATGCAAACAAGGGAAGGGTGTCAAAAATGTGCTGTGAAATGAGCTACAATTTGAAATATTAGTATTTGGGGCAGAACTCAGATTAAACTGGAAAAGCAAAGTGCCACATTTTGGAAGTAACCACAGTCCCATATAAATGTTGCCAAACGAGCAGTAGATAATAGGTATGAGATAAAAGCAATCCAGCATTTCACCACACTAGCCTGCATGTTCAGCTGAGAGAAAAAAAAAGAGAAAAACCAGCCATATGGCCTATATGGTTAATATGACAGTTCTGTTGCAGAAATGGGATCAGAGCTAATAATACTGCACACTAGTAGCGCATTTAAAGAGTAAAAGTTCGTCACTCTCATTCCCTCAGTGTCATTTTGGAGCCCCTTTGGAGCAATTACTAAGAAAAATTGCTGTTTAAAGCAGCATGGAGCAACATTTCTCTTTTGGAGCAATTGGAGCAGCACTTCCATCACTGCTGAAGGCACACTGGAATAGTCCGCACTAGTCGTGGTAACTATGCAAAACGCTCAATTGAGCCCATGGCCATCCTTTACTCCTTCAACATAGTTGGTCCCTCCAATAATGCAATTTGTTGAGAGAAGAGCGAGCAAGTTCTGGCTGTTCCTGAAACATAATTGTAAGTTCTTTGCCGTGTGCTATGCTATGATATTTGGCTCGGATGTTTCCAGGAGCCTTGACCATTTTCATTACCATTTTATAACCATTTTCAAGTGCTGCACGGCTCTTTTAGGACCAAGCGTGTGCGGTGACAACATGAGCATCTTTACACGCTGTAAATCACTTTCAACGCTCTGCTTTAATCTCAATGCCAACTGAAACAATACCTGCGGTATTCCATACCAAACGAATAGGCGTTCTCCATCAACTGACGCTCGTATAGAGGATTACATTATACGCGACTTCAGATTAAGATCGGTTTCTCAGTATCATCTTAGATCAGGGGTCTCAAATGTGCCTAAGCCAGATGGTCAGTCACGATATATACTCCCCCAAGAACAAAAACAGAGAAGACCGTTAAAGCAGAGTTGGAAGGTGGGCGGTTGAGCATATTTTCACTAAAGTTGCCATTTCAAAGAATGCCTTTTCTATATATTGTATATGAGCCATTTATGAAGAGGATTTCACGTCACCTTCTAAGCAATTAGCATATCAATAATGATCTCCACAACTACTAAAATTGAAATGCCCATTCTGAACTGTAGAGCTTTCTTGACTTTTCATCTCATATCGACTGCATAGGGTGCCTCACTAAAAAAAAAAAAAGAAACTCTCGACTAGTCCCGTCTCTGAAGCTTACCCAAACAAAGCATTATTAATCACAATTGATGTGAGAAAAATAACAATACCATTTAGCAAAGCCACAAAACTTAATTCCGTGTGAAGCTGTAGGCTATTAGTGAAAGGTATGTGCTTCATATGTTTGAGACTCCCGTCTTTGAAACATCATTATTGAAACATCAAAGTAAATAGGTGGTAACATGGAACGTTAATTATGCATCAGGCAATAAGGTGTGCAAAAACGAACCAGGAACGTCGATCAGGGATCAGGGATCTTGCTTCCGCTGCAACAATGGGAACAGCCATTCACAAGAGCCGTGTTTTGGCAGGGTTTGCGAAGGCATTTTCGGCGAAGTGGTTCGTGTAGAGGCGGTAGATGTATATTTGCTCCCGTGAAAGTCCCTCGAGGTCTGCCCTTTTGCTGTAATTCCGCCATACATCACACGTAGAAAATGAAATAAATAACAGTATGGATATCGATAAACAACATGTAAAAGTTATACGAATATAGAGAGTGCTAAAAAGGGCGAAAACAATGTTCGGCAGGTTCAAAAGTGAAGTGCAGCTGGGCCTTAGTGCAGGTAACTAACTTCTCGTAACACTGAATGCAAGCAGTCACTGCTACATAAATAAATTTGGGGGTTCTTCCTTCAACAGTGAAATGTGGCTATGTCACTACAGCCAATTGGTCGTCGGAATGCTCTAAAACCGACCAGTTCACCGAAGAAGCATATTCGGCAAACATGCTTGCAAGAATTCGTCTTGAAAAAAATAAGATATTACGAGCTACCGCTAACAAAACCGATAATAAAGTGAAATTTTTGTCTGCCTGTCAGCTGGTATCAATCGGCTCACGAGAAACTGTCCACAAGTACCTTTATATGCCTAAAACATTACTGACAACTGTGCAGCCCCCCCCCCCCCCTCCTCCAAGGAAGGAGGTTCACTGTAAAGCAATGACAGAAGAGAAAGAGATAGAGAAAAGCTTCGTGATGGGCTGGGAGGTTAACCAGAAAATAATTTCTGGTTAGTTACCCTGCACTAGGGAAGTGGATAGAATGATAGGGAAAGAAAAAGAAAGGAAAAATGGTAAAAGAAAAAAAATCACACACACACTCAAGCCAATCTATTATGGTGGGTATGCGCCATGGTCACAATGTAAAAATAAATTAGGTGATGACATTGCACCCGGCGGCACGTCCAGACTGTGTTTGCCGCCTGGACTGTTTTGGTTTTATGAGACAGATGGTGCTTGTGGAGGGTGGGTCAAGGCGCTCGCTGGGGAGCAACTCGATCCGCGTGTAGAAGGTTACTGCTGCGGAGCTTGCAGGTTTATAACGCTCAATATAAACCAGCGCGACTGTTTTTATTGAGCGAGGCTGCTTATCAACATCCATTGACATGGATGTCAATAAATTAATACACTGCGACTCTGCTTTAACAAAATTGATTTCCTCATTTTATATGCAGCTTATTTGCTAACAGTGTTCTTTTATATTAATTCACCAACAGCAGCAAACATTGGCTTGCGGAGAGCAGTTGCATTTTGATGCGACAGCACTAAAGAGCTTGTTTCATTGAAATTGTGGTGTCGGCGTGCTTGGTTTAGAACAAAAAGGCAGCGTCGTGCGTGAAAGAAAATTTGAGGTGTTCGCAATAAGGATAGCAGCCCCAAGGCAAAGGCGCGCTAGCTATTAGGTAGGTGATAGTCTGTGTGCGTGTGTGTGTACTGTGCACATACATACATCACTGTCCTGTTATGGTTGCTCAGAAAAATGAACGATTAACTTCACCAGAAAACTTTCAACTAATGTATCACAAAACTTGCACGCATTCTATAAAGAGCTTAAATTCACACGCTGCCCTTGGCAGTCTTGCTGTTAGCGTCATGCAGATTTCGGCCTCTGGCAGTGTAAGCAGCATTGTATAAGTGAGAAAACTTGATTGGGTCTCAAAAGCGGACCCTGGGTTGACCCGTACTGCACCCATGTTGAGACTGTCAGGCCAGTGCCATCAGTCATACTTTGCGCTATTTTATTAGGCCGCATATACTTCAACTTGACAAAGCGCTTGTGAGACAGTGAGAGTGAGTGCACTATCTAAGGTATATTTTATGCAGCTCGATCCTCAAGCCACCGACGCGGGATGCCGAAAATCATATTTAGCGTTTGACGAGACATCTAAGCTAGGATATCTAAGGCCTTTGCCTTAATAATTAAACCGTGTTGAGTCGTAAGTACCGTGGTCGGAAGTGCGCCTGCAATGTTGCACGATGCTGACAATGAAGTGCTATAGACATAAAAAAAAGGAAAAATCTAGCTTGATGACATTAAACATGGCAAACTATAATCACGATGGCTTCATAAAAGATATAGTATGTACAGTGATTTCTGTTCACTGGTCTACAACATAATTTTTTTTCTTGGTCCAAAATAGATGAGGCAGCTGAAAAATGCGGCATGCGAATGTAATAAAACAAGAAATTACTTTTCTGGCGCGATGAAGAACTGAGTCGGTAACGCATAGGCCCACACTATAGTGTCGTGTTGAGAAGCATCCTCGTCATTACGTGGAGGAGGCCCGTCTCTGTTGAAATCAAAGTGCTACCATTTGCATGCGTGCCTGCTGATTGATCATCACCACGCTGTGGAAAAACTGTCTCTATGCACAATAAACTTCGCGTTCTTTCAGCGGTCATGTCAGGCACTTCAGATGCAGCTGAACCTCGCGGTCCGCGTCGCTTCCGGATGTCGGCAGTAGAGCCAGCCGTTCTTGTTGAGCATTACTGTTTTTTTTTTTTTTTGCACGGTCAGGTATTTTGGACAGCCCCGGTAAAATGGCAGGCTCAGCATCCGAAGTGAGCGTAGGTTTCTTTAGTGCGTGCAACAGGTCGTTTCCCTTGTATTCTGCATTACATGTGCCAAAGATCGCTTGTCCAGGAAATGCCTCGCGCACAAATAGTCTGTAGGTTGCAAGGCTTCATCAGCTTTCGGAATTGCACATATTCAAGCACTCGGTTTCACGCGGAGCCTTGAAAAGCGACACACGCTCCGAACAAATCCGATACCCCGACTTGCAATTTGGGACAAAACACTACTTGCCCATTTCGAGGCGCGTTGAGCGACAAGGCCCCTTTTAAGGGCCAAACCTCATAAGCGCGAAAATGCACGCGACAGCGACGAGCGACGCTATGAGCGACGAAACAGGGCGTTCGCGCGACGTGTCGCGTGCTCGTTTTCGAGCGATCGCACGGTTCTCCAGATTTGGAAACCGTCGCTCATCGCCCGGAAGTGCTGGGCTCAAGCAGCCAATAGCGAAATACCGGAAAAGACAAAGACTACATAGGTGCACGTGACCCTGCCCGAGTTACGTATGCGCAACAAGAAATAACGCGATGTGTATTACGCATGTGCATATAAAAAAGTGCTGCAAGGCAATAATAAACACTTTCGTTTCATTACGCAACAATTTATCTTATTTTTAAATTGCATACCGCTCGCTACGCGGTTTTCTTTGTGCGAGTAGACGGCCTCATGCCAGCAACAGCCGATCTACGTCGCGTCGCTTGTCGCTGTCGCGTGCATTTTTGCGCTTATGAGGTTTGGCCTTAACTGTTAAGGCCAAACCTCATAAGCGCGAAAATGCACGCGACAGCGACGAGCGACGAAACAGGGCGTTCGCGCGACGTGTCGCGTGCTCATTTTCGCGCTTATGAGGTTTGGCCTATGGCGCCCCATACAGTAGCGCAAGTCATCGGCGAACACAATAGGACAATAGTTACTCAACGCGCCACAGACCACCCGGGCCCTCTCCTTGCGCGGAGCACCTAACTTATTCTTAAACCGCCGCCACAGTTAAAAGGTGAACAAGAACATTCAAGCACCGGAGTATGCTTACCTGTCGACGTCCCGTGAGAAGCGGAAAAATCTTGCTGCGCTGCTTCTTCCCGAGTTGTTGCACCACAAAGCATCGCAGCACGCCTTGTGTTTTTTTCCTACCACCATCAACATTATGCGAGCGTTCGAACTCGCAAAAACCTAAAATTTTACCTTGAAGGCATTCTCAAAAATTTCACACGTCTTTAAACTTTTTAAAAACTTGCGCAGAAACGCAATGATGGCGATGACGATAAACAAAAAAAAACGGCAACAAAGTCAGAGGCAAAAGAACAACTAAAAACCATTCTGACATTATTAATGACTTTAGTCGCTTTAGTTAAACCAGTTTATTTTTTCAGTAACTGTGCGTCAAGGGATTACCACCCACTTACCACTACTGCCACCACTACGGAAACCACCACTTCCTCCGTGACGGAAACATTGCGTAAAACTTTCCCCAACTCATTCCCTACATATTTATTAGCCGGACAAACTAGGGATCGAGAACCGAAGCGGGCCGAGGAAGTGGCCTGTGATCTCTGGCGAATGTGATCCAAGTTTGGCTAAGGAATCTACGCGGTCCACTTTGCTCGTTCGATGCGCTGAAAAGATACGCTGAAAAGTTCGACCTGCGGCGTCCGATACCCTAGCGATGATGTCTTCACTCGTGGCCGACTACGGTTCTTCGGCCTCCGAGTCTGAAGAAAATGCTGAAAGTAGCGAAAGGTATCGTGCTCAGCGCTGATCTCTGGGTTCTTTGCCGTTGTACAATGGGGTGCTGTTTTGTGCCTTGCGAAGAGCTCGCACAGCCTCGGTGTATGTACGTACAGTTCAGCGTTTCGCGTTCTTTGGGCCGCTTTTTGCAGTTCTGACGAGAATGGTGATGCGAACCAGGTTAAGAAGCAGCCCGACAAGAACGACCGGCCGAAGCTACCAGGGCCGTCCTTCCAGTCCACCAATCTGGGTTCATCATCGGTCTTCAGTAATCCTTTCCGTGAAGAGGAGGACGCGCAGTCGTCGATCCTGGAAAGGCACGTCAAAATGACGACACCTGTGAGCCAGCAGACTACTGTCAATGGAAAGCAGATTTGCTGGAACTACAGGTTTGTTGCTTATGTGGTGCACTCTTTCGGACTCGAGGACAGTAGTTGAGCTGTGTACATCATAAACTACTTTTTCAGCGCCTTAATGATGTCGCCCAAAAGCTGCATGGCTTTAGATGATAATGTGCTTCAAGTAGAGTCGAAAATTTAAACAGTATAATTTGCGTAAGATGACCAAGAGGTCTGTTTTATAATTTTTGTATAACAGTATTGACCTATGGTGATAGATATATATTTTGTGGTTGACAATTTACCCAGAGCTTTTTCTTTAAGATGTGAGTGTGCAGGCTTTGAACTAAAATTTGTAGCTGTTCGTAAACACTAAATATAAAAAGTATTAATTCATGAAACAAAAAAAAAGTGGGAAACTGGTATTAATGTTGTCTTGGAAGTTTTCACTCCAGTTTGCTTGCTGCGATGTTTGATTATTAAGTGTACACAGTGGATTTGAATATCTGATCAGGTTTGATTATTTATTAAGAAAGTCAGTTACTGAGGGCACGTTGTGATAACCTTTAAAATTGTCCAGAACAACTTTGCTAGAACACAATATGAAATCAACGAGGCCATGTCGATGTACCATCACGTAACCGCTGTCATAGTGCAGAATTAAAGAACGAAAATTTTTGCCTTTATTTTCACTGCTAGTAACACTTTTTGTTTTCTGTCAATTGATAAGACCAACTTTGAAAGAAAATAGATGTCTCCTGTACGTATTGGTTACAGTTCTCAAGCAGTAAGGAAGGATGGACGGAATCACACCTGTCTACAATGGCGGGGCGTGTGGCTGTGGACGCTGTTGTTGTCTGCAGCTGCTACCTCATGTTAGCTGCAAGCTTTAATTATAGACGTCTAACTGGAGTATTGCTGGCAGGCAGCGCCACCTGTCAACACAGTTTTGAGTAGTGCAAAGCCCGAGTACCTTGCACAGTTTGCAGCGCAACCAGGTGCAACTACAACGTAAAAAACACCGATTGTGCTAAATATTAGGTGTATATGAGTATTGAACTTTTCGAAAAAGAGCTACGAGCTTTTATCCACTAGTCAGGTGCGTCACCAAACCGCCGTGAAGGGCTTGCTGGTTCACTCGCCAGAAAGATGGCGAAAACAGGAGCAGACGCAACAGCTCTGCGCTCTACGAAAAAAGAGCCCAGCCGACGCTACAGTTGTGTTGTGAATTGCTACGGACGTTAAGGACTTCGTTTTACTGTTTTCCGCAGCTTCCGCGAAGCAGAACGGCGACAGCATTAGACATGGGCGGTTGTGTTGGATAAGCAAACACTCGCGTTGTCTACAGCCGTTCGCGTGAGAAAGTGTGATAACGTAGGACTCCTGTTATTGTTTTGAGTAGCTTTGATATCAAGGGGAACCGTAGTAACTTTGATTATGAAGCTTAACAGAGCCTCGGAGCGCGCTGCGCACCATGCAGCAGTAGACAGGTGACGATAAACATCGCACACGCCGCGACTGCCGGTAACCTGAAGCTCCACAGCATTATGCCTGAAGGTTTTCAAAGCTCTAAGTTCCGGCTTTATCTATGAAATGCGAACAAGCACATCATACAGGTAAATCGCAAAATGATCAAGACCACAATTGTTTTTTTTTTTTTTTTTGTCGTTGGTTTTTGTGATTGCTGGAGCTATCTCGGAGGCCTCGGTTTTACATTTTGTTGTACACCGAGAAAGTGAACACGCAAACATCCCCGTTTGCAGTACATACAAATGAATGACAGTTAGCCGTCAACAGAACATTCCAGCATGCATGATAAAACAGTTCAACGCACAAAAAGCCGAGAGATCGAAGGAGAATGCAACTGCAACAACGAAAATCGCCAGGGCTATTTGTGCCGAATAAAGCGAACTTCATACCACTGATCGCAAGATAGATTGCTCGTCTATGCACTTCATCGCTTTGGCATCATGTGTATGCCCAAGTTTAACGCATTTAGGCATTTGAGAACGAACGTCGAAGTGCTTGCCTGTAACTCGATGTCATGCGATGCTAGCTTGCTCTTATGTGCCAGTTGCAGTACGCCGAATCAACTGAAACATCTTTCACATCGTACCCACAGTTTGTTTTGATGAGCTTCCTGCTTTTCTGAAGCAAGTTTGGATTGAAGTAAGAAGCTTGCCAGGTCCTTGATTTTCAGGTTTATGGCTGGTGCGTCGATGGGGGCGCTGATGGCGGCGTTTTTCACAGCGCCGCCTGGGCAGAGTCTGACGTCTGTACTACAAGGACCTAGCATGCGGTAGGACTACGTTGGATGTCAATACGGTGTCAGTTTTTGAATATTTGTGCAGAAAGCAACAGCTGAAGCGGCCTGCTGGGTGCTCTAGACAAGTCTGATTCCGTCCATACCTGCCATCTTCAGTGGCATCATTACTTTTCCCGAAACGCCAGATTGACTTCTTGTATGCTGGATGTGGGCATGAGCTTTTGTTATTATTTTTGCAAAAATCAGTGACACTAGTCCACACTGTATGCCTGCTTTATTCAGTTTCTATGAGTTTAGGCCAATTTCGTAATGTATTAGTGCTGAAGTAATTAGATCAAAGCTGATTGTTATATAAGCTTATGAGTAGCCAGAACGACACATGCATCTTACATTCAGCAGCATGTTGCCTCAAAGGTTTTTCTGTGTGGTTACAGAGGGCACATAATCAACACAAGTTTGTGAGTCACCTGTCTTGTGTTACAACCAAAACACATCAATAGTGGAATTATTTGTTCATCTGTCTCGGTAACAACAACATTGACTTTAGTAAGCCTTTCGTGATGCATTTACTCTCGTAACAAACAAGCTCTCTCTACATTTTGTGCCGAGGTTGTCCTACATCTATGCTATCTGAAACTAGCTTCTTAGTGTATTCTTGCTGCCGAATGTAACTAGTGATGTTTCATTTCAGAAAGGGGCGATGCCGCTTTGGCCACAACTGCAAGTACGTCCATGATAGCGATGTTGTGGGCCTATCGGGCTCCACGCAAGACCCCGAGCCTGCCGAACCAGAAGTCGTGGCGACATCAGCCGCTGCACCCTGCCAGGTTGGAAGTGAAGCAACTTCTCAGAAGCACACGAAAAAGAGACCGGGCTTGTCAGACAGTGTGACTCCTTCAAAAAAGGCCATGAAATTTTACCACAAAACTCAAGGCAAGTCATAGTCAGCTGCACACGACCCCTTCTCGAAAGCAAAGGGAAACCAAAAGATGTGTTTTAATCATGCAAAGTTAGCTTTCGCAAAACAGTTATGCAAGAGGCATATTTTTGTATATAATGTCATACACATGTGCATATTTGCTTGCAGAGCTGCAAGTGCACATTTTTTTTCTACTGCCAGGTAACTATAGTGAGAATTTTAGCTTAGTGTTATTGTTTTTTGTGTTGCACATCCTGTAAAATAAAGATCATTTTGCCACACTAGTGATGAGGTGACTGAGTTCATCGCATCAGGAGTGTTGAAGGCACTTGTAACATGATTCCTTGGGTCAGGTGAAAATCGAGTTGCTTTCATCTTGTCAGCGTTGTCGTAACACTTGTAACGTGTCCTGTACGGCAAGGTGCAATTGTAGAGAGCAGCTTGAAAGAGATACTAACTGAAGCAAGACTATTTTTGTGATGTAATAAAGATAGGTGCACTGAAAAAACAGTCTGAAAAAAAAAAAAAAAAACTTTAATGCCAAGCAGTGAGCCTTCACGCAGAACTGCATCTGCAATATGTTCTGCTCTAATCTTGATGCCTTCCGGCTTTCAATGCCTGCATTATTGGAAACTGCCTTCAGTGCTGGTCTGTTCCTTTAAAGCAGTGTTGCAGCAAGCATATAAACTAAACATACATATCTGGTTGCTCGAACCACCGAGCCACATCTATGCGGATACCGCTCCCATTGTTGTAGTGGCATTTTCCTGGCAGAGAAAGTTGTTAACTGCTATTTATGAGCAAAATTAGTACAAGATGCTGACGGGCTTGCTCACGCACCCAGTATATAATGTAAGCACAATCCTGTTAGCATTATAGTAATTACACTTGTAATACACCTCTGTTACAGCCGCATCATTCGTCAACCTTTCACTAACTTATATGCATAAAATATGTGCCCACCCTCTGTGTGATATCTATTTCATTTGTATTACTATAAAGTAATAAAATTCCCTATAATTAACTTGGCAGCCAACTGCATGCACTGCAAGAGTTCTTATGCTTGATCTGTGTGCATCATCAGTCTTGACCAAGGATGTTTAAAAAAAATTCTCAAGTGGACGCATTCACTATGACTTGGCAGCAGATGTGAAGCCAGCATTTGCCTGGAGTCTACCTCAAAACATGGTTTTCTCGCTTGATACCGAATCCGAGATAAAGTGCTTTTGTTTAAATATTTAATGCTAGCCTAAATATAGGATAAGAGATAGCTGCTCCTGATAAAAGAGATAAATATAGATTAGCACAGGTAACTTTCTCTCTATTAATATTTGCCAGGATTTCGATGCTTCTTAAGGAAACCAGTAACACTAGAACACATGTTAAGCAGTATCTATCCGAGGTAATGCAAGCTGGGTGCTGTCGTGCTCTTTGCAAACGTCTTGGCGTGCCTGGAGTGAGATGGCGTTTGTCTGGCTTCACTTTTCAAACATAATTACCACTCCAGCAGTTTTAAATGCAACGCATTTCTTAGCGAACTTTGGCGACTTTGAGCGTATCTATCTATCTAGTCGCCTACGACTTTTAGCTCTCCTGGCCGTTACGATAATGGCATCGATAACAAACTTGGTATGGCATTACATGACTGTATGAAGAACATTTTTGACTAGTCATAACATGAAAATCATGACATGTCATGAATGTCATGATTTACATTTCATGGTCCTGCAGCTCTTGCGGTGGTTTCGTTCACATGGCATGTTGCAAAACTGGTATGGTATGGCATGATTGCATGGCAAACACAAGCGACAGACCCTCACATGAAAATTGTGACATGCATGTCATGTAACAACATGACTACATTCCACACTCATGATGCGCTCCCTACGGTTTCGCTAGCTTCACTTATACTAAATTTGGTATTACGGGACGTGAATGGAGGACGAAGGTATGATACTGGTGCAAACATGATAAACATGAGATGCGTGTCATGTAACAACATGACTACATGCTATGCTCATGATGCGCTTGCGGCCGTTTCGCTAACTTCACATGTACCAAACTCGGTATTACGCGATGCGAACGGACATAGGTAAATGACGCATCCAAACATGATAATCACGACACGCGTGTCATGTAACAACATGACTACATGCCACGCTCATGATGCGCTCGCGGTCGTTTCGCTAGCTTCACATATGCCAAATTTGGTATTACATGACGCCAATGAATGACGAAGGTATGTGACTGGTGCAAACAAGATAATCATGAGATGCATGTCATATGAGAACATGACTACATGCCACAGTCAAGGCGCCAATACATTTCGACGTGACGCGGTGCGTGTGCTCGCCGGCATTCATTTCGTTGCATCACGCTGGCGTTGTCACACCAGGCGCCGGTGCTGGTATACACTCGCAGGCGCGCGCCGCACTGTGTTGCTTTGATGCATGTGCGTTTCAGCGCGCCCGGCGTCCTTTCGTAACGAAAAGAGGGAGATGCAGTGTTGTTTGGGTAAGGCATCGGCACGAAATGCACCCTGTCGCATTTCGCGCCGGTTGCCGTCGGGCTGCGCTGATGGACGCCGGTCGCGCCTGGCGTCATGCTCGCATTTCGATAACGTAGCGTCGCTGTGCCCAGCGTGCGCGCGCGTCATCACTACATTGGAGTATATTTCACCCTTCATGATGCGCTCATGGCCATTTTGCTAGGTCCACATATACCTAATTTGGTGTTACGTGATGTCGTTGGATGACGATATTTATGACTGATGCAAGCATGATAATCGGTACACGCGTGTCATGTAGAACTTGATGACATACAATGCTCATAGCCTGCTCACGGGTGTTTCGCTAGCTCCAAATATACTAAACTTGGTATCACGTGACGTGAATAGATGAAGAAGGTAAACGACACATCCAAACATGATAATCATGACACGGAAGTTATGTACGGCATCATTTACCTCCACTTCTCAACATTGTGCTGATTTTAAAGTGACATATCAATATTTCTCATTTGTGCTTCGCATATCATCGATTCCCACTGTACGTGGGATCTGCCAATTTTTATTTAAACCTCCTTGATTCTGACACTAATGTTCCAAGCAGGCCAAATTCATAGAAGCGTGCAGAAGAATCAGCTGTGGAGAATATGCTAGGTCTACAGAGCTTCAGAACTTGCCAGCTTAAGCCAAAAATTGGTTGCAGTGACTGTGCTAAAGATGCAGATGTTTGCCCATACTTGCATAGAAGTGACAGCTATGATGGCAGCAATGATATTGCTTGTGTGTTTTAATGAGGGGAGGGCAAGGTTAGTGGGATTCCACGTAACTCACTTGGTGCTAGTGCATGGTAGTGCCTCATCCTCGGGTGCTTGCCTCCTACCGGAAACCCAGTATGTTACTCTGAACGCTTTGTCACTGTACACTCACAATTGTGTACACCATTTCTTTTTAATATTTGTATCAAGTACAGGCTAAGAAAAAGCAAGATATATTGAACTCTGAATGAATCAAACCTCCTGCATAATAAATTTGTCTTCAATTTGCAACAGTACATGTGTTGTGTACTGTTGCATGTGATCACTTTGCTGAAGGTACGCCATGCTCGACGTGCCGCTTCCTGTGAGCAGTGTAACAGGTATCTTTATCTTTGCTCAAAATGAACATTACCAAAAATAAACTTGCACTATGTTTTTAGCCCGAGATTTCATTGTAATAATGCTAGACAGGTATTTCATTCAGATATTTCATAGATGTCAGGATAGATAGATATTGATTTACAATTTAATTAAGATTAGTTACAATATAAATTAACATACTATAGCACTGTTTTAAAGAGTGTCTCGCAGCACCTCGATTGGTTCCAGACAGTTCTTAATTGTGGCGTCTGAAGTCAGTATATGGCATCATGATGTTGTAGAACGCCAAATTTGTGAAGTAACATGACATCATCACATGACATCGTTGTTTACTCAAAAGGGGAGCCGGTCACAGCGATTACCTAGCCTTCGTGCTACGTGCCCCGCCCATGCCCATTATTCTTGATTCTTGACGTTGTGCTCTCTTGCCCCTCAAGGTTAAACCTACAGGGCAGAAACATGGAGGCTTAAAACGTGTTAAACAGTTAAATTAAGGATGACTCAACGAGCCTGAATTTCACATCTTTATTACAAACTTAATAAGTCAAGTTGAAAACACTAGTTTATCTGTACACTGTATACATTAGCTATGTACACAAGGCAGCAAGTTGAGCATGACTTGGCATGCAGCCTCTTTCTTCACTGTTCGATCTGTGGGAAAAGCTCTGCTGCCTGGTTTCCCTGCATGGTGCCGGCACACCACGTGCACAGCCACGCTTCGAAGGCTTCGACAAGCCGACCCTCCTGGTTGCTGCAGAGGGCACGAAAGTCCTGCATCACGCCTCGCATGAACTGCTCGTCAATGGTGGCGGTGTTCTTCCAACGCTTGGTGATCATGTAGTTGTAGGACCAGAGGAAGCCCACCTAAGTCGGTAAATGACATTTAATGCATTTGCAATTACTATAATAGTGCCTCATCGTGCTAAATACAGAGAGTAGTAGGACGACAACAGCCTATGCGAGGCAAATGATCTTTGACTTGATTAGGTGAGGTGCGATGGTCTGCTACAGTACGAATTTCGGAGAGCTATTATGATTTGACAGTTTGCAAGTGACACAGTTTTCCTATTCAGTACTTCCAGCTAAAATATACACAGTCGGGTTATGTGTCTCACTTCACCTATGTTGTCCTAATTGCTCTATATCAAACCAAAAAACATTTATGTTCAATATGACATTATAAATCTATAAGAGCCTTGGTTGCCTCATCCAATGCGAAAATTGACCATCGGTGTCCTATGGTGTCAACATGACTGAAGCAAAAATCACATGTGATGAAGTCACCGTATGATATGATGATGTCATAGCCAAATTTGTGAATTAACATGGTGACATCATCACATGACATTGTCGCTTAGTCAAAGGCAGGCTAATCACAGAGGATACTTTTCATAAATATTCTTTGTGGATACCTTTTATAATTATTATTACCTAAGATTGTAAATGAAACGTTTTCAAGCAAGCACTGCTCTGACCTTTGCAGTCAGTGCATTTTTATATGAAAGTGATATCCTTGCGGTTACATGTGGCCCGTGTTTGCAGTAATATGCAGCAAGCGTATTGAAAATAATCTTGCAACGAACGAATTTATTGGTGCCCCCTACCCCAAATATTTGCTTACTGCTCTTTTGCATGAGCTGTTTGCCTTGCATTCCAGAGACATGATACCGCTTTGTGGTACCAGCTTACCTGCATGGTAAATCTATATTGGATCATTAACATTCTTTCTTATAGACGTTCGTGTCCATACACACTCACACGAGTTGAGTTATACCATTTTGAAACAGTCTCACTTTGAAACAATCTGTGACTCACTTTTCTATTTGTATAAGGTGCGGGCGGTTCTTCACAGTGTTTTAAACAGTGCTCCATCACATCAGCTTCACAGCAGATCTGAAAAAAAAAAAAATCACGTGCTTTTATAACAGCAATCTAACGAATGAAGCAACAGTGCAACAGCCGTAAGAAGGCAACACTGATTATTATTCTTGCAGTTTGGTTACATTAGCAGCGAATACTAGTCATTTGTGCCATTCACGTCATTCTGTTAACTGAATCATTCAATAAATGCACAGTAAGTTGCAATACAGTGCACGGTTAGTGCAATACAGTGCACGGTTTTATGAGACTGCCATGCACGGTTAGTCCAGGGCATCATTTTAAAAAGTTTGCTAATCAGTTCTAATTTAATGGCTACAACAAAAAATACTAAACTTGTGTCTGATGCTTGAATCAGCAACTTGACACTGGGTGGCCGGAAAAGCTCGGTTTCTGAACAGAAGCAGTGGTCGGGTGATGTAGCAGTGCCAGAGAATTTGTCCTACGTAATAGGATTAACTGCAGAGCCACACATTTGGTAGGACCTACCAGGCGTGAGTATAGTGTTGATTTGTGCTATAAAGGTGCATTTTTAGCAGTGCAGAAAGAAAGTGATGAAGGCACCAGCAAACAAAGCGGACAGGTAACAACGTTACTAATTCGAAATGCTCAGTAGTTTTGGCTCAGTGTAGTGGGTGCACTATGTCACAAATATAAAAGCTGTCAAAAATGAAAAACGATTCCACCTGTCTGCTACATTGCAGTGGACTAAAGACCTATTGCAGACCAGCTTTCTAAAACACAATTGTGGTGGTGGTAGGATTGCAGGTAAACAGCATCATTTGATGGAACACGTGCGTCTTGCACTGCGCTAGAACTGTTAAAGAAGTTGCGAAATGACAAGTGCAGCTCGCACACTGCTTTTATGTGAAATAAAAAACAAGATTCATGATTGATCTAGTAGTAAAAATTGGTTCATTGTTTTCTTGACGCCCTCAATCAATTAATTCAGATACATTTTTCCAGTCCTATGAGGTTTGAATAAAAGAGATTTCGCTGTACATGCGTAAGCCGTAAGAAGCTTCTCGTTTCATGAAAAAGGTTGGGCATATTTTGCTTCTAAGGAAAATCAGGCTCAAAAGTACCATAAGAATGTTTACTGTATCCAAGTGTGAAACTCCAAAAGGTAAGCAGCCATGACTCACATAGTCTAGCGTTTTGTCAGCTTCCTCTGGTGGACTAGGTTTGCGGCTGTGGCTGCTCGTCCGAGGTATCATGAGGAACATGCCACCCGTTGTGTGCACGTAAGTGCGGTGCTCTACGGTGGACTGCAAGTCCCTCAACGTGATGAAGCCAAACCGATGCGCCACATATTCTTGAAACTGCTCCAGGCCCCCACCTGTGAAGGTTGTGCACCACATTCACACGATTGGTAGAGATTGGTACAACAGCAACACTCGTAGTGGTTAAGCAGCTCACAATTGAACATTTTGTGCTCTGTACAGAAGTGATTACTCTTGTGGATTCCTCGGTGTCATTTGATCATACCCCTATTTGATTAACATGCTCCTATTTCACCAGTCTGGTAGACAGCATCCACTTGACCTACTGAGTTTGGGTGGTCTCGAAATATGGGGCACACTCAGTGACTGCTTTGCCAGACGCTCACCTCGTAGCAGCTGGGAGGCGGGGTTGTCAAGTACGCCAATCTGTAGGGGAACAAAGATGGCACCTCGCAAGGGATCAGACTTGGGCGATTCCGGCAATACGAATGGGTCGCTTGGAATGGGCACCAACTGCAGACCCTGGCTGTTGGCCTTGCGTGCCCAACCCAGCACCTGGACACATGAAAACCAATTTGCGAAAATCACTGAATGTGCCACAGAAAGTGGGAACCAGGACATTAGCATGGGATGGATACCTGAACAAGACATCTAGTATAAATGAAAATCTGTTCATGTTGCCTATGTCATAACCAGGATGGACCCAATGATAGAGAGGGCTGGTGATTACTAGCGTATGGTAAAGGTAATGAGGATTACAGGTTTAAGTAGGTCTACCAGAATGTCATTGTTTGATTACATCATCAAATAGTATGAGACTCTGGGAATTAACCACAGTTATGAAAGATATAAGGGTGACGGGCATGGGGTTGTGACCAAGTGACATTGGCAACTCTTAGGACAGGACACCAAAAGTTCTGCAGGCAAAGTCCAGCATGCTGCGATGCACCCAAGCATGTGTGGATAGCCAGCTGTAGCGTAAATTTTTGTGCACTACAATGGAAGAGAATTAAAGAAAGAAATGGGACAACACAAGGGCGCTTCTGCTGTCCCATTTCTTTTTGATTTTCTTTCGTTGTAGCGCACAAAAGTGTACAATATGTACAACCAATATCTCCTAGACTAGACATCTGCCGCATGAGAAAGAAACCAGCTGCCACACACTTCCCCTTCTTTTTCGTTTCGTGTTAAGGTCCCTATATGAAACAAGTTTCCAAGGTAGCGTCACTCATTGTTCTCGAGCCATCCTCCTCACTCTCTCACTTACCCCTCCTTTTCTCTGCCATTTGCGTCTGTAATTGGTGCATTCCTTGCACGTGATCTTGCAAATGGCTGGTGGTGTTATTTATTATTATGCAATCGGTTCAAAACGAGTATGTACGCATGCGCGCATAGCTCCAGCCGGATCCTGGCCGCGACAAAAGACGAAATCGTAGCCAGGACATTAACTGAAGAGGAGGAGCGTTTCAGTTGGCGCCCAGTCGGCAAAGATTGTTTCGCAGTGCTTGTTCAATGCAATATCCGAGTTTTTCAACAATGCTGGGTTGCCGTAAAACAACAAAAAATGGTTTCGCTCTCTTCAACTTACCTTGTGCTACCCGAAATGAAGCACGCCGTGAAGTCTAGCTATGAAACATTTCATGCGAACGTTTTCGTGCAACTCCGTCGATGTACGTCGACGCAGTTCTGCGAAGCGAGTTTATTTGTCGGTTTTTATTGAAACGTTAGGAGAGCGTCTAATGCGTGTCTAGCGAATGCCAGTCATTACAAATACTTGTGCATATGCACGTATACAGAGCAGCTGGAGCGTGTAATCAACGCACCTTCAGAAACATTTCACGCTTGACCAGTTGACCAGAACGCGGCATAAAGGGGCCGAAACGTGCTTCGGGACACCTCACCGTTAGAACGCTTACTTTTCAGCAAGATCCACGCGCCGCACCAGAATCCACTGGCATCACGATTGTCAAAATTGGCTCATTAAAAAAAAAAACGCCATCGCAGTGCTGCTAGTCTAGTAATCGATCGTACCAGTCTGGCCATGGTTTTTCCTTGCGTGTGCACAAGCCGGCTGTAATCAGTCGTCACAACGTCATGCGTTGTGGTCACTGACAAGATCCAGAAAGAAGTGCGTTCGCTGTGTCACAGCACGAATGAAACGCATTCGGAGAACTTGACTAGTTATAACTGGACGAACTACGATGTACGAGTCCAACGCGAGCCGCCATGGCTAGTAGTGTAGAATATAGAACTGCACATTGTTGCCAATCAAGTAACGCACATCCCGCTTGCTTTTGTGTTGTACAGTTTACGTTCATAAAGGTAACCGCTTATTTTACGACTCATTTCGTTCTATTTTGTTTCATTTACATCTATTCACCGCAGCAACTGAACCTAAACACTTGCTTTTTGACGAAAATCTTGAACTTTCTAGGGCTGCTTCAGGAACATAGGCGAGGAAAAAAGGGAAAGGTGTCACTACCTTGGAAACTTGTTTGATCTAGGGAGCTTAATCAGTGTCAGTCGCTAGCGCCACTTGTGGCGGACGGTGCCACAATTCGACATTTTGCATAACCTCCGAAATGGTTGTGTATAGTTGCAGATCTTGAATAACTCTTAATTCACATGCCCCTATGGGACACAAGTAAAAAAAAACCATGATAGTGTTGGTCGCAAGCGCCACCGCGTGGTGCTTGCTGAAAACTGAAGGCAGGCCGACTCTGCTGGAAGCACGGGCCATTTGTCAGGCATCTTAATAAAAGAGACAATGGTACAACCAACTGGTTCCTACCCTGGCTCTTCTAGCATTGCTCCTGGGGCTGGGGTAACAGGTGTTTAAACTTCTTGCACTAAACATGGTCACTTTCTTGCGTAGCAGTTATGCAGTGATCTCCATTGCAAGTCATAAATGAAATGTTTTGTGGCAAGTCAGTGGATCACTAGTAAAAAAAATTACGCTATTTTCAATTCATAATTGTCCTGTAGACATCACAAACAGAAGCACCCTGCGATAGCAGATAGTTCAAATTAGAGGTAAAGAGAGAATTCTTCAATTAAATTCAGAGCTAAAATTGAATCTTGTGCGTTAGCTTCATCAACAGAGTCTCTACACTGTGATGCCCAGTTAACGAATGTACAATAGAAAGAATAAATGAACGGCAACAAGACTGAGGAATGCAATTACCACATTTTTGCAAATGCAGCATGACCATCTTGTTAGCAGTACCAAGAAGCTCAAAAGTAAAACCTGGTACAGTCAAACACTTGTACTTAATGTCTAGTTCACAAACGTAGTGCTAAGCTAATCCCTCACAGCTGGTACTGTAATTATCGGCATTCTATCTTTTTTCCTTGTTATGAAATCACACCCTATGAAAGCTTCAGCCACACGGAAAAGGTATTTAGTGTAGCGTACTTAACCGGAATAAAGAGGTAGCTAAGTGTCCACCTAGTACAGACTTTTATAATTGCCTGCATTTGTGGCATATGCATTCTTTTTTCATGTGCCTCTACTGTGCTGGTGCTACACTCAAATGTCATTATACCAAAGTTGCATATTACACAAAAATGGGTTTGTTATATTGTCACACCGGTCCCGTTTATTAGGGAGGCGATCGTCGGGCTAATTCCAAGGGCCGAAATATCGGCCCCCCGAACCGCACCACGAAAGCGTGGACAATTTAGAAGTGGTCCTTTTTAGCGCGCCAGCAGACGCCGGTGTGGCCCAAAGAACAAGTCAGAGCCGAGAGTTGATAAACAAACAAAATTATATTCTCAATAATAGCAGATCGACAACAATACACAAGTTTGCACACTCCACAAAAGATGAGGACAATATGTCACCAATCAAACAACGTACTACACAGTACAATCAGCCACACTCGAAACAACGGACACAGACAACAATACACACTACAATGCAGTCGCATGCATTGAACAACCAAGACACTTAAAAGAAGACTAAAGAGATGGAAAACCTATTCAGTCCAAAGTCCTTGGAACAAAAGTCTGAATGATACTCTTCCGAGAATCACTCACTCAAAGTCCAGCGTTGTTGTCGTTCCGCTGCCCCCTGAAGTTTCTCTTCCAGGAAACCTCGCGTCTTCAAATGGCCACTCTCCAAGCTTCAAACTTCTTCGCCGGAAACACGTCGGCTTCACACACGCAGCTGTTGCCACGCGTCTTCGCTCAATAGCGGTAAACACACGCTCTTGCCTGTAGCTCGAGCCTTCACCCCTCAGGTGGAAATCCTCTTCATCTCCGGCTTGGTCCCAACGGACAAAACCTCCGCCGACTACACGGCGGAATCCCTACGCGCGCTCTGGCGCTCACTTCCGTCTCCTCCTGATCTCTCGTCTCGGCCGCTCGATTAAATACCTTCCGTGCGAGATTCCAGAAGGTTCTCGTCATTTCGTCGGCGCGATACGCAGCGAAGGCTGGGGAGAGGCGAGACGGTTGGAATGCCCTCCGCGGCGGATGACTCCACTCGGTATGACCACGCCCCTTTCCATCTAGAAAAATCGCGGGCTTGCTGGGCCGCCGATGTGGGGTGAGGAGGTTCGTCGGCGAAGCCACGCTTCCGAGGGGAGAGCGCGCGCCCGGGGAGCCTTGGACGTTTGCTTTCTTTTTTTTTTCTTTTGACCTCGCGGCGTTTCTCCCGCCCGTTATCGCAAGGATTTGGCGGCACGCCCATTTTTAGTGCTCGTTCTGTGACACTGCCCCCCACTTTAAGAATATTATCTCATAATATTCAAAACCACACAAACGAGCGCGAACAGTCACCACACACTCTGAAAGACTGTAACACAAACCGTCGCTCATGACACTTCACGTTCGCAATAGATCGCTCAATACAATCTTACATTGTAGTTCAATTCCACAACACATGAAATATAGCCACAGGTACATGACTACAACACTTCATCACTCATTCCAAACAATACAAACGTAAAAAGTTCTCTCATTACAACAATTATACAACACTATACATCACACCACAGCACAGACACTTCGACACTTGAGACACAGGATAACACAACATTAACACAACATATGGCACTCAGCACTGCCAAACACATTCTGATTCGACTTCAGCACTTATCCTGTGTACTTTGAGCGGCGCTTGCGCCCTTTCTTGCGGTGCTCGCTCGATTTCTTCTTGTTTTTCCTTGTTCTTTTTCGGCGAGCCTTTTCCAACGACGATATCTGAGGCGGCGTCTCAGCCATCGTTGTCACTTCCGACACCGTTAACGGGTCATAACATTCGACGGGTCCTGTCTGTTTATTTACCAGCTTGATCATGTCTCTACATTTTGCCCGGCTGGCCAACTCCGTCTCCTTTACACTGTCGGTCGGTTGAGGTCGTGCCGACGTAAGTCCAGTTGCTCGGCCCGTGAACTCATTCAACACGATCATCTTCTCATTCACTGTCTCTTGCGCCACGGCTTCGCCTTGAGCTCTAGTGAGATCCGTCACGGGCTGCTCCTCCACTGTATCTCGCGGTCGCTGGGTTGGCGAGGGCTCTATCTTAGGGTCTTCTCCCAAACATTCCGGATCATTCGGTCCTCGCGCCCCGTCGATGTTTCCGATGACAAGGTCGTAAAGGGGGGTCGTCATACATAGAGCCGTAACCTTCCCGCTGAAGTATGGGGTTTCAACCTCAATCTTTGCTTCGGGAAGCATCCGAACTGTACGGTCAATTAAGCAAACCGGTTTCGTTTTGACGGTTAACTCACTTTCCCGTACCAAGTTTCTCCGCACGATAACAGTGGAGCTGCCGGTATCTCTTAACACAGTAATCTTTTTGCCCGCAACTTTTCCAGGCAGCGTTGGCATTCCTTTCGTAACACCGGTTGGCTGTTTTGACATTACAGCACCCACAATAGGGATTTTCTCCCCATTTTTCAACTCTACGAATCCATCGGTGACAGCATTATTATCAGATTTCGGTGCCGCTTGCACACAGGATACCTGGTGAGTTTGACTCACTCCGTTTCGACATGCGTCTGCTTTGTGCCCAGTCTGACCACACTTAAAACATTTTACTGCCGTAGGGCTCGTAAAGATCGTTCGACAGTTTTTCGCGCGATGACCCACTCGGTTGCACAAAAAACATCACGGAATGCTCTCTGGTGCACGCTTCTTTTCTTCGGGAGCCAATTTCTTCGAATCATCAGGACACTCCTTCTTGACCCTGGCCAAATTAGTTCCACCTTGCGCTTCCAAGAATTGATCAGCCAATTCAAGCATTCCTTCAAGTGACTCAGCCTTCCTCTCTTTCAAGTACAGCGACAGGCTTGGGTGGCAACTAGTAAGAAATTGTTCTCTAATTAGGAGCTCTCTAAGTTCATTGTACTCCTGCGCTGTCCCTGAAAGTTCAATCCATCTGTCGAAATAATGGCAAAGTCGGGCGGCATACTGCGTAGCCGTCTCCCCATCAGCTGGCTTTCCTGTCCGAAATCTGTCCCGGAATCCTTCCACGGTAAATCTAAATCGCTTCAGCAAAGCAGCTTTCACCTTTGCGTAGTTGGCTGCATCGGTCAGCGTCAGCCTACCGTACACACTGAGCGCTTCACCACTCAAGCAAGTACTCAAAGCAGTTGCCCATTGATGTTCCGGCCAATTCTGGCTCCTCGCAATCGTCTCAAATCGGTGAAGGTACGCGTCAAGGTCGTCCTTCCTTTCATCAAACGCTACGAGCAGCTTGCTTGGGTTCAAGCGGAAGCCGTGGTCTTCCCGTTTGCTGCTTTCAACTCTAGCTTGGACGGGGGTTTCACTTCGCTGTTGCAAACGGAGCCGCTCGAGTTCCATCTCGTGCTGCCGCTGCCGCTCCCTTTCAGCCATCTCCGCTTCTCTTTCTTCCTTCAGCTGTCGCTCCCTCGCTTCTCTTTCTTCTCTCGCCCTTTCGGCTGCCAACTTCTCTCTCTCCAACTCAGCTGCTTTTTCTTCCTTGGCCCTCTCTGCTGCCAACCTCTCTCTCTCCAACTCAGCTTCTTTTTCCGCTTTGGCTCTTTCGACCGCCAACCTCTCTCGTTCCAACTCAGCTGCTTTTTCTTCCTTGGCTCTCTCAGCTGCCTCTTTCTCCTTCTGGCTTACCCATTTCCGTAGTTCGGCGCCGGAAAGACCCATCTTCTCACCAAGCGCAACTAACTTTTCGAGATCCATTGTGTCTCGCAACTCGCAAATAAAACCTTGCCGCGTGCAGAAAGTATCTGCCTAAATCAGTCTATCGGAACACTCCCCTGCACTCGTTAACGAGAACACTGAACAACACACAAAATCGTTCCGATAGCACTATCAACAACTCGAGGCTCTTTCTCACTCACTACTTTGGACACACTGTGCACCAAAAGGTCCTGTCGCGGATGCCAGATTACTTGTCACACCGGTCCCGTTTATTAGGGAGGCGATCGCCGGGCTAATTCCAAGGGCCGAAATATCGGCCCCCCGAACCGCACCACGAAAGCGTGGACAATTTAGAAGTGGTCCTTTATGGCGCGCCAGCAGACGCCGGCTGTGGCCCAAAGAACAAGTCAGAGCCGAGAGTTGATAAACAAACAAAATTATATTCTCAATAATGGCAGATCGACAACAATACACAAGTTTGCACACTCCACAAAAGATGAGGACAATATGTCACCAATCAAACAACGTACTACACAGTACAATCAGCCACACTCGAAACAACGGACACAGACAACAATACACACTACAATGCAGTCGCATGCATTGAACAACCAAGACACTTAAAAGAAGACTAAAGAGATGGAAAACCTATTCAGTCCAAAGTCCTTGGAACAAAAGTCTGAATGATACTCTTCCGAGAATCACTCACTCAAAGTCCAGCGTTGTTGTCGTTCCGCTGCCCCCTGAAGTTTCTCTTCCAGGAAACCTCGCGTCTTCAAATGGCCACTCTCCAAGCTTCAAACTTCTTCGCCGGAAACACGTCGGCTTCACACACGCAGCTGTTGCCACGCGTCTTCGCTCAATAGCGGTAAACACACGCTCTTGCCTGTAGCTCGAGCCTTCACCCCTCAGGTGGAAATCCTCTTCATCTCCGGCTTGGTCCCAACGGACAAAACCTCCGCCGACTACACGGCGGAATCCCTACGCGCGCTCTGGCGCTCACTTCCGTCTCCTCCTGATCTCTCGTCTCGGCCGCTCGATTAAATACCTTCCGTGCGAGATTCCAGAAGGTTCTCGTCATTTCGTCGGCGCGATACGCAGCGAAGGCTGGGGAGAGGCGAGACGGTTGGAATGCCCTCCGCGGCGGATGACTCCACTCGGTATGACCACGCCCCTTTCCATCTAGAAAAATCGCGGGCTTGCTGGGCCGCCGATGTGGGGTGAGGAGGTTCGTCGGCGAAGCCACGCTTCCGAGGGGAGAGCGCGCGCCCGGGGAGCCTTGGACGTTTGCTTTCTTTTTTTTTTCTTTTGACCTCGCGGCGTTTCTCCCGCCCGTTATCGCAAGGATTTGGCGGCACGCCCATTTTTAGTGCTCGTTCTGTGACACTGCCCCCCACTTTAAGAATATTATCTCATAATATTCAAAACCACACAAACGAGCGCGAACAGTCACCACACACTCTGAAAGACTGTAACACAAACCGTCGCTCATGACACTTCACGTTCGCAATAGATCGCTCAATACAATCTTACATTGTAGTTCAATTCCACAACACATGAAATATAGCCACAGGTACATGACTACAACACTTCATCACTCATTCCAAACAATACAAACGTAAAAAGTTCTCTCATTACAACAATTATACAACACTATACATCACACCACAGCACAGACACTTCGACACTTGAGACACAGGATAACACAACATTAACACAACATATGGCACTCAGCACTGCCAAACACATTCTGATTCGACTTCAGCACTTATCCTGTGTACTTTGAGCGGCGCTTGCGCCCTTTCTTGCGGTGCTCGCTCGATTTCTTCTTGTTTTTCCTTGTTCTTTTTCGGCGAGCCTTTTCCAACGACGATATCTGAGGCGGCGTCTCAGCCATCGTTGTCACTTCCGACACCGTTAACGGGTCATAACATTCGACGGGTCCTGTCTGTTTATTTACCAGCTTGATCATGTCTCTACATTTTGCCCGGCTGGCCAACTCCGTCTCCTTTACACTGTCGGTCGGTTGAGGTCGTGCCGACGTAAGTCCAGTTGCTCGGCCCGTGAACTCATTCAACACGATCATCTTCTCATTCACTGTCTCTTGCGCCACGGCTTCGCCTTGAGCTCTAGTGAGATCCGTCACGGGCTGCTCCTCCACTGTATCTCGCGGTCGCTGGGTTGGCGAGGGCTCTATCTTAGGGTCTTCTCCCAAACATTCCGGATCATTCGGTCCTCGCGCCCCGTCGATGTTTCCGATGACAAGGTCATAAAGGGGGGTCGTCATACATAGAGCCGTAACCTTCCCGCTGAAGTATGGGGTTTCAACCTCAATCTCTGCTTCGGGAAGCATCCGAACTGTACGGTCAATTAAGCAAACCGGTTTCGTTTTGACGGTTAACTCACTTTCCCGTACCAAGTTTCTCCGCACGATAACAGTGGAGCTGCCGGTATCTCTTAACACAGTAATCTTTTTGCCCGCAACTTTTCCAGGCAGCGTTGGCATTCCTTTCGTAACACCGGTTGGCTGTTTTGACATTACAGCACCCACAATAGGGATTTTCTCCCCATTTTTCAACTCTACGAATCCATCGGTGACAGCATTATTATCAGATTTCGGTGCCGCTTGCACACAGGATACCTGGTGAGTTTGACTCACTCCGTTTCGACATGCGTCTGCTTTGTGCCCAGTCTGACCACACTTAAAACATTTTACTGCCGTAGGGCTCGTAAAGATCGTTCGACAGTTTTTCGCGCGATGACCCACTCGGTTGCACAAAAAACATCACGGAATGCTCTCTGGTGCACGCTTCTTTTCTTCGGGAGCCAATTTCTTCGAATCATCAGGACACTCCTTCTTGACCCTGGCCAAATTAGTTCCACCTTGCGCTTCCAAGAATTGATCAGCCAATTCAAGCATTCCTTCAAGTGACTCAGCCTTCCTCTCTTTCAAGTACAGCGACAGGCTTGGGTGGCAACTAGTAAGAAATTGTTCTCTAATTAGGAGCTCTCTAAGTTCATTGTACTCCTGCGCTGTCCCTGAAAGTTCAATCCATCTGTCGAAATAATGGCAAAGTCGGGCGGCATACTGCGTAGCCGTCTCCCCATCAGCTGGCTTTCCTGTCCGAAATCTGTCCCGGAATCCTTCCACGGTAAATCTAAATCGCTTCAGCAAAGCAGCTTTCACCTTTGCGTAGTTGGCTGCATCGGTCAGCGTCAGCCTACCGTACACACTGAGCGCTTCACCACTCAAGCAAGTACTCAAAGCAGTTGCCCATTGATGTTCCGGCCAATTCTGGCTCCTCGCAATCGTCTCAAATCGGTGAAGGTACGCGTCAAGGTCGTCCTTCCTTTCATCAAACGCTACGAGCAGCTTGCTTGGGTTCAAGCGGAAGCCGTGGTCTTCCCGTTTGCTGCTTTCAACTCTAGCTTGGACGGGGGTTTCACTTCGCTGTTGCAAACGGAGCCGCTCGAGTTCCATCTCGTGCTGCCGCTGCCGCTCCCTTTCAGCCATCTCCGCTTCTCTTTCTTCCTTCAGCTGTCGCTCCCTCGCTTCTCTTTCTTCTCTCGCCCTTTCGGCTGCCAACTTCTCTCTCTCCAACTCAGCTGCTTTTTCTTCCTTGGCCCTCTCTGCTGCCAACCTCTCTCTCTCCAACTCAGCTTCTTTTTCCGCTTTGGCTCTTTCGACCGCCAACCTCTCTCGTTCCAACTCAGCTGCTTTTTCTTCCTTGGCTCTCTCAGCTGCCTCTTTCTCCTTCTGGCTTACCCATTTCCGTAGTTCGGCGCCGGAAAGACCCATCTTCTCACCAAGCGCAACTAACTTTTCGAGATCCATTGTGTCTCGCAACTCGCAAATAAAACCTTGCCGCGTGCAGAAAGTATCTGCCTAAATCAGTCTATCGGAACACTCCCCTGCACTCGTTAACGAGAACACTGAACAACACACAAAATCGTTCCGATAGCACTATCAACAACTCGAGGCTCTTTCTCACTCACTACTTTGGACACACTGTGCACCAAAAGGTCCTGTCGCGGATGCCAGATTACTTGTCACACCGGTCCCGTTTATTAGGGAGGCGATCGCCGGGCTAATTCCAAGGGCCGAAATATCGGCCCCCCGAACCGCACCACGAAAGCGTGGACAATTTAGAAGTGGTCCTTTATGGCGCGCCAGCAGACGCCGGCTGTGGCCCAAAGAACAAGTCAGAGCCGAGAGTTGATAAACAAACAAAATTATATTCTCAATAATGGCAGATCGACAACAATACACAAGTTTGCACACTCCACAAAAGATGAGGACAATATGTCACCAATCAAACAACGTACTACACAGTACAATCAGCCACACTCGAAACAACGGACACAGACAACAATACACACTACAATGCAGTCGCATGCATTGAACAACCAAGACACTTAAAAGAAGACTAAAGAGATGGAAAACCTATTCAGTCCAAAGTCCTTGGAACAAAAGTCTGAATGATACTCTTCCGAGAATCACTCACTCAAAGTCCAGCGTTGTTGTCGTTCCGCTGCCCCCTGAAGTTTCTCTTCCAGGAAACCTCGCGTCTTCAAATGGCCACTCTCCAAGCTTCAAACTTCTTCGCCGGAAACACGTCGGCTTCACACACGCAGCTGTTGCCACGCGTCTTCGCTCAATAGCGGTAAACACACGCTCTTGCCTGTAGCTCGAGCCTTCACCCCTCAGGTGGAAATCCTCTTCATCTCCGGCTTGGTCCCAACGGACAAAACCTCCGCCGACTACACGGCGGAATCCCTACGCGCGCTCTGGCGCTCACTTCCGTCTCCTCCTGATCTCTCATCTCGGCCGCTCGATTACATACCTTCCGTGCGAGATTCCAGAAGGTTCTCGTCATTTCGTCGGCGCGATACGCAGCGAAGGCTGGGGAGAGGCGAGACGGTTGGAATGCCCTCCGCGGCGGATGACTCAACTCGGTATGACCACGCCCCTTTACATCTAGAAAAATCGCGGGCTTGCTGGGCCGCCGATGTGGGGTGAGGAGGTTCGTCGGCGAAGCCACGCTTCCGAGGGGAGAGCGCGCGCCCGGGGAGCCTTGGACGTTTGCTTTCTTTTTTTTTTCTTTTGACCTCGCGGCGTTTCTCCCGCCCGTTATCACAAGAATTTGGCGGCGCGCCCATTTTTAGCGCTCGTTCTGTGACATATATACAAACATTTGTTATAAAGGTATGTTCCTAGCACTGTACCTATTAGCAAGACTATTTCATCATGTCCTTCGTTCTAACCAGTATTTCTTTATATCCAGGTTTATTATATCGAGGTTTGAGTGTAATAACAGGAGAGAAAAGAAGAAGAGTTTCAACTCACCAGATCAGCAATTATGTAACCAGTTGCAACCATCCACTCAACAATGATCTCAAATGCTTCTCCTGGCTGGAATATGGTGTGGTACTGCGCCTGACCCCATTCAGGACGGTCGCTGCGACCGCCAACATCGATGTCAACATTGACGTTCCGGAACTGAAGTCCTGCATTGAACAGGCAAATAGCAGGTGAGATAATGGGAAATTAAGCAAAAGCTGACAAGTTAAGCAGGCTCCTTCATGGCAGCATTTAGCATACACCACAGCTTCCAAGTCATCAAGCTAAGGTTCCTGCTCAAAAATACACACACTGTTTGAACAGCTAATCGTGCGTGCCCAGATGGCACTGCCTCAGAAGAGCAATTTCAGAATTCTGCAGCTAACTAGCAATAAATTTCACAGTTCCAACAAACTGATGACATAGTGACTAACATGGAACAGGACTTGCAATATTGATAGCATGACCTGGTTTATAGCAAAATGTGAAACATAAAAGCTTGTCTTGAGTTGTATGTCACTGGTTTCACATATCAGCGATCTAGATTTCGAGAAATCGAAGCAAGGCACTTACACCAGCTCACATTAGACATAAATAAATGGAGCTTAATGAAAATGAGCACCGCTTTGCATCATCATCGGTGCGACTATGCATCAATGACAGGGAAAAGGCCTCTACCATGTGTCGGGCCGATGGGCCCTTATCTGTAGCACGCACAGTGGAAGCAGGGAGAGAGCACAGGCGCATTGCACATGCGCGGGACGAGCGTCAGCATCGAAAAAGCCACAGGGGGCAGAAAGGGGAGGGAGATAAAAAGGGGTGCGAGACAAGCCCAGTGGTTTCTCGGTGGCAGGCGAGCGATGGGATGCAGCGTCGGTTGCACTGGGCGAGAGGGGTTTTCTCCATGCATGCTACAACGGCAAGGCCTTGCCCGTTTTGGGAGCGTATAGTCAATGGCCTGTATTCTACGGCGAGTTGGGTGTGAGTTTTATTTCTTGCTGTTAGGTTTTGTGCTGGCTTTCCTGCCGTTCTTTCGTTGCGTACTTTCGATTCACTGCCAGTGTGCAGCGATTGTTCCCTCCGGGTTTTTGGTCCTCCTGTGTGCGTTAGTGCCGTGTTGAACCGGTGAGGAAGGCTGTTCATGATTATTTTGAGTCACGCATTAAAGGCGGTTCTTGTTCTCAGTGTTGCTGGCTCGACCCTGCGAATTTTGGCTCACTGACCCCCCTGAGCCTTCGAAGGCGGGGGCTTCACATGCTTCGCTAATCCACCTGGTCCTTTGGTTGCTCTGACCATGTTATCCCTGCAAACACCTTAATCTCATCTGTCTAACTCCTTTCTGTCTCTCCCGTGCAGTTGTCATCTCTTGGAATCCAGTCTGTTACACTCTTAATGACCAGCCGTTATCTTGCTTTGCCCATGCTCGTTTGTTTTTGCTGATTTCGACTAAGATGTCACTAACAACTGTTCATTCCCTGACCCACTCTGCTCTCCGCTTGTCTCTTAAGATTACGCCTATAATTTTCCTTCCCAACGCTCACTGTTTTTCATCCATACATATGTTATACACTGCAATAAATACATGCAACACCAAATGAAAGTTTTCTGGAAATAATAAAGTTGCCTTGCGCAGACGGTAACACACTATACAATATGTCATGTTCCTACTTGACATTTCTTTTCGACCATACCCAGATGCACCGATCTGTAACATTTCAAGAGAAAAAGATACTAGTTCCTGCAATGCTGTTTTATTACTTGGAAATTTCACAGTTCAAAAAAGCATTTGTTTTATGTGACAGCTGTATAAACCAAATTCGTGGAAAATAGTGCATTCAAGCGACAATCACTGCTGACTGAACTTCTAACATAAAAAAAACAACAACAACAAGAAAAATCTATGACAGCAGTGGGGTGACGTGCATGCGATTTTTTTTAGAAAATTATGATAGCATGCATGCATTCCAGTGCAAAAAAAATTCAAGATAAAATTCCTAGAATGCATAAATGTTTCGCCCACGATAAAATTCCTAGAATGCACGATTGTTTCGCCCACCATCAAGTCATCTCATCGCAGCTAGCCCACACTTTATAGAGAGAGCGAAAGGTTAAAACTTGAAACTCAAGTCTTTAGTAGCATGAATTACATTGCTGTGGGTACGTGCACAAAGTGTATGGAAATCTCAGACTAATTAATAGATAACCCTTTATAAAAAGAAGTGACATACTATGTGAACATGTTTCAGCATTGTGTGCATTGTTCAGTGCTGTAAATGCTAAGAAGCACAATGGTATGACTTACTCTTGCCGATATCAATTTCGGCGCTTTCCAACTCGCCCGTACTTCCAGCGTGTTCATTCTGAGGCAGCAGCTCTACTTCCATCCACTCGTGTTGGTAGGCTTCTAGATCTACTTCATAATTTTCTGAAATCAGCGAAGATTAGTGTCAAATTTTCTTCATCACAATCCATTGTTTGTCATTGTTTTTATGGAGTTTTAATAAAAATGGCAGGCGGACTTTTCCTTTGTCAAAAATGAAACACATAGGAAGTGGCAAGGGGCTATAAAGATTAGACAGAAAAAACAGTCTACTTCGGCTGTAACAAGTGACCAAATACCAGTTTAGTTATGGTGACTGTTTCTTTGTCACAGTTCTTTAAATTACAGAAGTATTTTTTCTATCTTGCATTTCAACTGCCATGAACCAGACTTAAGACAAGCTTTTATAGAACATGTGTATGACCTTCCTCTTGCACTGCCTTAGTTAAAACTGAAACGTAGGGCCGGAGTCACGCACATATAAACAAAAATAGCAAGCTAAGCAGGAAAAATTGACGAAGAAGGCAGCTGTAGAAGTTTGAATGATGGTAGATACATAATTGAGACACTATTAAGCAGCATTCTCACCTTTGGCATTTTTCTCTGGGAAATAGTAAATGTAGAAGCCGTTAACAAATGGGTGCCTCACATCTCCAGATGCATGGCAGATGTAAGTCTCTTCTACAAGTTTCTGTGGAGACAATGAGCAAGATTTGAACTGATAGGCATTACCTTAATTACACCAATTGAAGTTATGCACCATCTTGAACAGAGGTCAACTGCCCTTTATGAAGTAACTGGAATGGGCTGAAAAACTCCTTTAAAAAACGAAAAAACTCTTTCTGTACTTAGCTTCCCTTATCTATAATGAGTCCATAATAATGAGTAGGTCAAATGCACTCAGTACCAAGTAAGAGAACCCATGATCATGCTCACATTACTGGCTGTTACGGTGCAAAGTAAATTTTCAATATGACTGCCACTTGAAGTCATTGTATGGGAAAGTGTGGTACGCTAAGCTTCTTGCCCACAGCTTACACTGTTCTAAATGACTACAGATGCTGATACTACGCAGGGGCTCCGGAAGTATATCTGAAATGTGGGGGTGACGTTTGTGGGCAGGATATATATATATATATATATACATGCACACACACACACGGTGTTAATACATATCTTAGTTTTTGCTACGGCGAGAAAAAGGGGGTTGTAGCAGCTGTTAGTGGGGGGAAGGGGGGCACGCCCTCCCAGATTTGGAGCCCCTGCTGAAACTCACTTCTATCAGAAATGCGTAATGTTACCTGAAGCAGCTGAATGGCGTCGTGGTCGGAGTGCACGCCTTCCACGTGGTCTCGAACCCATGTCGTAGCTTCGACACTAATGAAAGAGTTTTGAGGAATGCCGCCTTGCTTGGGCAGGATGCAGATGCCATCACTGCACATGCCAGGACAGAACTTTGCATCAAGTCAAGGGGGTACAGTTTCACATAATTTGTATTAAATGATCCTTCTGAACATTGCACACTCAGGTTTTATCAATCTACCCAATGGTGAGACTTGTGTACGGAAAGCCCTAAAAGGGTTTCAAGAAATGGTAAACTGACTTCTTGAAGCGGCTTCTCAGTCATGAGCTCTACTAGTTTTATACCGCTGCCTCATATCCTTCGTGGCAAGACAGCTATGTGAAACCAATGACACTAACCAATGCATGCTTTCTTACTAGGGCCCATATGAAAAATACACGAAAAATACAGTAAGTAGAAGAGCTGTGCAAATAGCGAAAAAATTTGGGTTCAAGTCAAATTGGAATATTGAAGTTTGAATACTTCTAGAATGTTTTTCTAATAGTTCGAAACAAAATTCTGGAAAAAAAGTTGAAGAGGTTTCCTAAGCGTATTCTTGTGAGATGTAGCAACATGAAAGAATTTCTTCTTCCTATGTTGATGAAGTGCTGGCAGAGTTGGTGTTTCATAGTTGTCTTATCAAGAAGGAGGCAATGCAAAATCTGAATAGTTTTAATGTACATGATTTGGTGCATCCAATGTGTTGCTGACAACACTTTACATGTGATGGGCAAAGATACTATATCCTCATCCTTCCTTCTACTTTCATTTTCTATGGAAGCCCAACTGATGTGGCAGACAAAGGCGCACTCCTTAATAGTACGAAGTTTGAAACTACTCCTAGACGTGAATATATAAAAACATCTGAAATTTTAGATGCGAAAAATTTTTCGCATTCAATTTTTCGGCCTTCCTGCCCAAATTTTAGATCCAAAACAGAATTAACTGAACCCGCAGCTCTGCCACATCTATCATCTCCCCGCTGGAAGCAGCGTTTTCTTGGGCCAATACAATTGTGACCGTAGCAAAGCCTGAAGGGCAGCCTTGCCGCAATACGAGTGTAATGGGGTGAAGCATATTAAAACTCTGAAGAGGGCCATCGCCAATTTGACGTCGACTGTATTTGTCTTCGGGAAGTTCGAATAATAAAATTTCAATGCAAATCGAATCGAATAGCAAACACTATTTTAAAGATAGTCAAAATTTCTAATATTAGCACACTTCTAGTATTTAGGTGAGCTGCAAGCAACAAAACTTTTCTGTGTGCTCTCCGCTAGATGAAGCCTTTCATCAATGATCACCTAGGCTATGAAGTGAGTGCCTTTCAACCACCACCATGGTCGTCGGCAAGATATTTCCTTGGGGGGATGCAAACAAGTGTTGCATCACGGCTTGTAGAGGAGGAGAGCACAGGTGTAGCTTGGGTGACCGCAAGTGCTGGTGAGGTTTGAGGGGGCATGCACCCCTTTTGCAACCACTGCTGACGCCCATGACCACCACAGGCATTCAGTGAAATGAAAATCGATCTTATCGTTCTACGCAGCAAAGGTGCTCATTTTTTTGTTCTTGTTTTGCCGTGTGTCAGCCTACTATGATTCCGCAAGTGTAACCTGCTTGACTGACTAAACTAGATCCCGTAAAGCTTTTATTTTATCTTTTAACTGTCATAGCAGAGCGTTTCTCCCGTGAACACCAACATCACCAATATCAATCAGCCATTCATTGGCACTGCTACTAAAGAACTTGATGAACATGATTAACTGCTCTGAAATTAGTCTCAGAAATCAGATAATGCACAACTTATACTTTACAATGATAGATTTTGATAAGTCAGATTTTAAAAATAAGGCTGAAAAGTCAACATGAAGCAGCCTGGACATTACACAGCATGCTTAAAACTGTATAAAGAAAAAAACCTTGGTGATAATTACCTGGGATTTTTCATTGCTTCCACAATTTCCCCAGGCGGCGTCACCACAGTCAAGCATTTCACTTCAGCATTGAGCCTGTGAAAGGTATGCATAAGTTCTGTGGTGTGTCATCAACCTATATAATGCAATACATATGCCATACACTGAATAAGACCAAATGCCTTCCAGACCCTCACCCTAAAGAAAAAGAAAACAGCCAGCAGTGAAGTAATCCACAATTATTTAAGAGATGCACATGTTCCTCATTGAGCTGAGTACAGTGAAGATTTTAATATGGGATTTCTGTTAGGCTCATGCTTAATGGAGCAGCAACTGTGCACACAGTGACCTTTTTCATTACAACTCTGCTCCTCAAGCACTGCAAGCAAATCAAGCAAGGGCGCTACTGTTTTAGGCCAATCCCTGGCACACAAGTGCATACTAGAGTTTTTGGAACACAGAAACTTCAGCACAGAGGCATGGCTGAATAAGCATGGAACTTGATGCTACAAGAAGTACCGTATTGGTTGCACAAAGACCTGCCAAGTAAGTCTCTGAATTCCTTGCTAAACGCCAAGACTGTAAGTACGTGCAGCCCCTACGTGCAGTCCCTATGTAAGTATGTGCAGCCCCTGTTTCTGTGCATCGAAACATCTCCAAAAGGCTCTAAATATCGGTCACGCCGTGGCCTGTAGATCTGGCAACAGCTTGCAAGTAATACCTGCCTATTTGGATGTTACTATTCGGACAGTTTTCACTTGGAACAAACGGAATTGGTACTAACGTAATGATTCAATATCAAGCAGCCCAACGTCCTGACTTAGATCCACAGTACCACGACTGACAAAAGTAGGACTGAAGAGTGAAAGGAAAAAACGCTATCTTGTCACTTCTCAGTTATCTTTTTTTTTTTGTCACAATATTAACCTTGGGTGCATTACAACCACAACACGCCCTTTCAACTACGCTTGCCTGTATACCGAGCACATGTTGTATTTATACAATTCCACTAGTTAAAAAAAATAGAGAGAAAGAGAAAAAAAACAGAATGATTACAGAGTCTAAAACATGCTTAAATTTTCAATTCTGTTGGCAAGCACCACTCATTATCATAGAAGTGCGGCTTGTCGGTACTTGCTCAGAGGTTAAAACAGCGTCAACCATATGAAATGCTTACAAAGACAGACAGAAGGTGAGGACTGTAGATAACATGAATTGCAGTCGAGGACAGCAGTTGAAGACCGCAGTTGAGGACTGCAGTTGAGGACTGCAGTTGAGGACTACAGTTAACAGTGCTTTAGCACATATAATACAAAACCTGGCGAAATGAGCAAAAACCGAAAACACATGCGTGGGATGACACCTACAGAAAAAAAGGCTTACTTCTCATCTGAAGATTCTCCAGCAACAGACTCTGGTGTGGCTTCTAGAGAGGAGTTGGACCCGTCCTTCTGAAAAAGCACTTATAACTTCTTCAAGGGGCAATTCAAAGGATTAAAAAAGAGAGACTAAGAACATTACCAGAAACACCAACTTGCAACTTTAAGTCCTTCTAGGAAAGAAAACTGTGCTGTGTTATAAAAAAAATTCCATAAATCTCACCCAAAAAAAATTAGAAGCACTTCCCCAATCAGAAAAATGAAGGCAAGCAAAACTTAGCATGTGTGTGCCTGACCACCTATATTTCTTTCTTCTATCACGTTGTGCAATGCTTACTTTTTTCTTCCTCCATGCCTGGAAAAAAACCCTCATGCACATGCTTAGCAACGTGATACTTCAGCTCCTACAGGCAATGACGATGTTCATGTGTTCCTATCTTGGAAACAACGAAGTGTGGCAACGTGAAATAACAAGTCACCTTGATAAACTCTAGAAGATCAGAAATGTGACCACTGCACATTTGAAGGCCTTATTTGTATACGCCTGCATTTCTGTACTCTGGCGGGTGAAAAACCTAAAACTTGAACGCAAATTTGTGAGACATAGAAGCCCCACTTAAATGATGATAAAACCGGGGAATGGAGTATAGCGACAGAACAACAAAGAAACATCGGTAGAGTAGAAACTAACTGTGTGTTCGAACAAACAGCTTTCTTTCCTAGCGACTGCTTCCACCAATGAAACATGGTGACAACCACTGTGGCGACGACAGCGTGAGGTGGCAAGCTGTCAACTCAGACGGCACGCTTACCATATGCTTGGTAAAAAGCGAGCCTCACCTTACTGTCAGAATCCGTTGCAGGAGTCATCCTGCCGGCGGGCATTACGTCGGCACGTAGATGCTCGGTGTGGAGACTGCGTGGTCGGTCGTGGATGCGGTTGCTCGACACCCTGTCCCGAAACGCACCAGCTGCAATCGCGGACACGGGACCGGACTGCGGAGACGTGGTCAGCGGCGACCCCTGGTGGCTGATGCTCAACCGCATAGGGTTACTCGAGGACCGCACCCAGGCTCCAACAGACTGCAGTTCGAATTAAATGAGAGATATTATTGGTGGCAGTCACAATTCAATTGTTTAACAGCAAATTTATCTGGCTGGTATTACAAACATACAATGCAAACTTGTGAAATTTTCTCAGAAACAAGCATTTTCCCCCCCTTTTTTTTCTAAATTAAGAAATGGTCTCGATTTACAGTATGAAACAATGATCTGGGGCAGCCACTCTATCGACTTAGCTAACTACGAAAATGGCATGTTGCACAGCGAGCCTGCATTGATAAGCAGCATGAAATGCGTGCATGAGAGGATTCAAAAAGTAATTTCAATTGAATTACAATGCTCTGGGTTTTGTGCATTGTGTGCCCTGTGGGAATTGAGGCTAGCCCGCTGCCTTTGCGCTGGCTTTGCCGCCTTTTCTGCCATTCTCATGTCCCGACATGACTCCCCTCCTTCGCTGTCTGCCGAGCTGGGAGAGCAAGGAGTGACGTTTAACCACCTCTCACCCGGTAGCGGATGTCGACTGTGGCGCCGCACGCAGTCTCCCGAGAGGTTTGGCGCCCGTGCGTCGGGAGCGGGTCAGAGATTCTCCGGGACAGCTTACAATGAGCCACGCATTCTCTTTTCCGTCCGTTGACTCCCTTTGCTCGGGGCTTGTCGAACTTCACTGACGGCGCCTCGCACCCGAGGCGAACGCTCACCTTGTTGCCCCTTTGCGTACGCTCGGCCAAAGGGTGGTACAATGTCCTAGTGCGTGGCCAAGCTACGCCGACTCGTTTTTTTCCGAAGCCAACGTGAGTGCTTTTGCCCTCGCTCGAGCAATTGGGCCTTGGTCCCGGTGTGTCTGTGAATCACCTTTACCACGGAGACGTGCTCGTGGCACCCCGTGTAGTACTTTTACGCCAGTGGCGTGGATAAGCCCATTTGCTTTCCCGTCGTGCCTTTGCAGCCGACTGTACTGAGTTTTCGTGTTGCCACAGACAATAATGTGTTGCGACCTTGAGCAGTATCGTGTTCTTGCCACGGCGACGGTTAACGCGTGCCCTGCGACTTGTTCAGACCGGGCCCACGCTAGTGGCCGTATTCTTTCGGGATACGTGTCACTACAGCCCTATGACAAGTTTGCACAGAAATATGGACGTCACTATTTCATTCTCTTTAATAATTTTTTCTCTGCATGTGTACATTAATTGCACTGATAAAATGCAGTCTCGTTCTTCATAACTAAAAGCTTTAGTGAGTACACAAGCTACATAATCACAACCATATTCTAAATATAATGTGAAACTATCATTGTTTTCCCCACTTTAACATACCTCTACCACAAGTCAACAAAAACACTTTTCTTTCAGTGAGCCAGTGAAAATATACGGAATAAACAAATCCCATGTGAAGAAATAATCCTTGAGGCATAGGAAGCTTCATGAAAATTTTTTCATTGATTTGAGAAAAACAAGGCAGTAAAGGTAACCAGAAAAAAAAACATGCAGATTTGTGTAGGAGACATGATTTTACACTTATTAGCACACTTGAGATTGTTCACAACCATCATAAGGTGTATTTTAGCACAGAGTGACATCTGACACGTGAAGGCTTCAGCCCATTCGTTGGCAGTAATGCGAAGGTACTCAATGATTGATTGATTTGTGGGGTTTAATGTCCCAAAACCACCATATGATTATGAGAGACGCAGTAGCAGAGCCCTCCGGAAATTTCGACCAGCTGGGGTTCTTTACTGTGCACCCAATACTGAGGGCCTACAACATTTCCGCCTCCATCAGAAATGCAGCTGCCACAGCCGGGATTTGATCCCGCGACCTGCGGGTCAGCAGCCGAGTACCTCAGCCACTAGACCACTGCGAAGGTACTCAACCTAGCAGAAAACTTATGTTATACATTCTAGAAGAACTCAAAAACAACTTTGTTCCAGACTCACAGAAATACAACTCAACAGGTGCTACAAGCTGGAAATCTGTACCGTAGCGCAGCACACATCTAAATCTTACAACAATGCAACTGGGCTGTCCTCGTAACACAGTACCTTACTTTCAGAGAAAGAATACGTTGCTCCCGACACTCAAACGGTGCCTATTGCCCCAGCTTCACAGAGCTATGCAAGTATAACATCGCAGAATTTCCAGGCAAGGTTAGCAGTGGCATGCCAGGTTCTTAACAGCGAAAACCAAAGGTTGTTATTATGCCGTGACCCTTGACCTATAACGGCAGCAGTTGAAACAATACTATAGATGTCACCTTTGAACGCCTTGTATTGGCAGGCCAGCGGATCCGATTCATGATTTCGAGGAATTTTACAAAAGCCTCTCGCTGAATCGCCTCATCAGTTGCAGTGAAGTCCGGGTAGATGTCGCAGCGGCACTTGGCGTCTCTGCTGTCGATGATCTTGCGCGTTGCTGCTTGAGAGCCGGGCAGCAACAGCATGCGCAGTCGCCAGTACTTGAGAGCCTGGAAGAAGGCAAGGGAGCGAGTCCATAAGTGAAAGTAGCAGCGATTGATAATCGCACAAGCCATTCCCGTCGCCAGTGGCAACCTGCTTGGTTCCATCATTAGCACACAAACATGTGAATGATTTGCGTAAGCATAACTAACTGAGAATAGAGAGAAAGTGATGCAACATGTTGACAGGGGATAGCCAGTGGCATTATCAGAACATACTTGTCAGTGATCTGTTTGTCACTATTCTTCCGAGGATTCATAACATGGCTAGGTTAAGCAGGAACAACAGTGCTAAACATGGGCAAGGATAATGAAAAAAAATGACACAGGGCACTGTGTCGCGCCTTTTAGCACCTGTGTCGTGCCTTTCTTTGTACTTTGACGTTTTCAGTGCTGTTGTTCCTGCATAATGAATTACCACCAACTAGCCCAAGTTTCTCTTTTAATGACTAGGTTTGCGAGCTGGTATATAGTTGCAATTAAGCCTTGTTGGTGTAATGAGGTTGTACATAATTTGGCAAACATCTTCATTTTCAGCCATATAGTATTTCATAAACATTGATGTTATTGACAAAACTTATAGCTTTACTTTTGAACATCTTTCTTTGAAGTGACAAGGTTAGAAAATGTAAGCATTTCAATCTCTGGCCACGGCAGCAACTTCCCATGCAGGTAAAACAGAAGAATGCTCATGTACTGAGATTTCAGTAAATATATTGCGGGCATTTCTTGTAGACATCCTCATCTGTACATTATCATCATCATAATAATGCATTTAGTCATGCATCCTCGTCTTCATTGTGTATCATCATCATTACTGTGGCTTCCCAATGCCTGTTTGCTTCCAGGTCATACAGCCAAAAAAACATTGGCCCAACCATGGTTTCATAATATTAATCAAAATTATTGCAGTTTTTTAAGTATGGCGCCTGTCACAGTCAAACCACGGCAAAGTGTGTTTTAACGACTTATTTTTCTATCATTTTTTTTACCATTTTTATGTTGTGAACAGACTCATCTCTCTTACATGAGCATTCACATACCACGTGACATAAGCACTTAGTTTCGGAGATCCACATTTTCTTTCACAATATGTAACATGACTTTTCACAATATACAAAAACAAACAGGGGTCAGAGAGTTACACACAGTGATTTAACCAACAAATACAGCATGTGCAAACAAGTCGCTGCAGGGACCATAAGCTGCCGCTACTTTTTCAACATCGAAAAACATGTAAAGCAAGAAGTCATGTATTCACCGTTCTTCACTTCGCAATCAATCGCAGCGGCAAACCCCTCAAGAATTGCACTCACCTCCTTGAGACCGTACTCCCGTTCACCACGAATGCAGATGTAATGATCGAGGTAGCTCCAGTTGAATGTCTCGAGTTTCTCGCTCGAGAAGATCACTCGCGAGATGTCGTACAAGGTGCTTCCCGGTGGCTGGAAGTTGTACACATACTGAATGGGCTGAACTTCTCGCGAAGCATGCCTAAAAAGAATGGTTGGGCCAGGAAAAAAACAAAAACAAAAACAAGTCACACATTTGCGAAGCTTACTCATTCACAAAAAAATAAAACACCTCTCAGAGTTTATTGTTCTGTGCAAGAAAGAGAAAAATGTGTGTATAAAACAACTAGTACTACTCTATGAAGAAAAATGATGACTTCATTGCAATGGAAATTTTATCCACTAAGAAAGGACAAATGATTATGGATAGGTGAAGAGTAAAGTTGAGTTTCGATACGAATTCAAAGCGAATAGTGATTTAGCTAAATCATTTCAAACTGAATAGTGCAAATAGCATTGACCACATATTTTATACAAAAAGTGAAGAAGTGAAAATTTCAGGGCTTGTTTTTTTTATTTTTTAGACACAAGCAGTCATGAGAACTAGCCGGCAATGGTGCCAAGGCATCATTGTCTGTATGTTATAATTAATATAAATGTCAGCATTTTTGTCATGGCCCAACTAACTGTGAAAATATTTTTAAGAACTGGAAGTAGGCATGTGCAAATGTCATTTTTTCTATTCAAATTGAAGTGGGAGCAATTTTGAATAGAAGTAGGGTGCAAGTTATAAAAAAAATTTAAATATGTTATAATATTTTAAAATTTGCTATATGTAGAGCACAAAATCCTGCATATTAAACCTTTAAAGTGTCAAAAAAAAAAGTGATGAAGGTGAAAAATAATATGTACATTTAACCCCGAAGTGTGGCTTCGTGACAATGCAGATTTCTCTTGAACAGGTGGTTTCATGGCATAGTAGCCCCACACAGCAGTGAAACCACCTTTAAGACGCAAAGTGGGTTATGTGTGGTTAAGTGTACATCTATCATTAAATTTGAATACTTAAATTTGTATGGCAGCTAGTTTGATTACTGTAATACTAGTTCTAATATTTAATTATGCATACAACTGACGAATGATAAAGCATTATTGGTAACATTATGGCTTTCAGACACACTGCAGCCGTAACTCGAAATCATTGACGAGCTATGCTAGAAACTTGCCACAAATTAAAAAAAAACTATATCCTCATATATTTGCTAACATTTAAAAAAAAAAAAGAAAAGAAGAACTAAGCTTCCATACCGAGGTCTGTACTGGGTGACTGTTATCACCGGCCCGTTTAAGGCTATCGTGTGGAAGATGCGGCCAATGCTCATTCGGCACTCCTCCTGCGAAAAGGGAGTCCCCGGGTCAGCTTTTAGCACTTAAGAATGAAAATGACGACACAAAGGTTGTAAACAGCGGTCCGTGCACCACAAATTTCTAACGAACCTTTTCCTCGTTGACAGGTGCGTGCCCTCTGAGAACACTGTGGCCGGACGAGTGCTGCGTACCATTGGCAGTGTTCTGGCTCTTAGGAAGAGTAATAATTTGGAAGCCCTGCGCAATGATAGAAAAATTTTTCACATCAAAATATTACACATTTAGAAAAGACAATAAATGAGAGAGAAAGAAAAGAAGGAAAGGCAGGAAGGTTAATTTAGGTTGTGCCCAGTTGGCTCTCCCGTACGCGGGGAGGAGGAAAGCGGGATTAATAGATAGAATGAATAAGAGAAAAAAGTAAGAAATATAGCACACGAGCAGTACGTGCGAACGATCACAAAGAGACACCTTACTAGAAAAACAGATTTTTGCCAGCGTCTGTATATCACTGGCATGCTACTTTCTGTAAGATTGGGAAAGGGGACTAAAAGATTCCAGAAGAAAGGGTAGAAAAGAATGATATAAAGAATGATAAACAAATGTGAAAGTGTCGAGTTGCACACGCATTGATCAATTACCCATCCGAAATTGGCCTAGTCAGAAGACTCTAATGATAGAACAGTTCACATGAAAAATCTTGACTTACCTGTCACCCTAACTTTAAATACTTTTATAAGGTTCACTAACGATCAGAACTCTTGCCAACTCGTTACAAGTGTTTTAAGGTCCATTCGTCTTCAACAAGCACATTTGCCTTGAATAGGTGAACTTGATGGTTACATCATGGAAAGAGACGATGCGGCACTTGTGTTGCCTTGAACTTTCCTTTTGCGTCTTTGTTTACGCACTTCACCATCTTTGACGATGCAGTGATGCAACAGCTGTCGAGTCTTGCTTCACTACTTGGCGATTATTCAACTGAGTGTTTCTGCAAATTTATTTATCATTAATTGGAAATGGTAGCTATATTATCAAAGTATGTTTAGTTTGAATTAAACCAGCAAAGAAACATTTGCAACTTTATATTTGCTCTAAGCTCACATGAACAAAGAACACGATAAGTTCAACCCTGCCAATGATCCGGCTAATATACCTGCTGCAAGCGTTGACAGATGAGCTCCTGGTAAACCTGAAGTGTAGTTAGTGGCTTGTGGTGCTTGTAATCCTCCTCTCCTCGATAACACCTGCAAAAATTGGAGGACCCTCAAGCTATGCATTCAAGAGTTGAACGTGACAGCGATATACTGCTTCCGGTGCATACTTCAACCACTTAGTGCATACCTTTTACTTCACGATGTTACTCGAGGTGCTTAAATTGTAGTTTACTACAATGTACTGCATAAAGTTGAAAGTGGCTTGTGTCAGTGAAGCTACGTGGTCTTAAGGGAATACATGCAGTGACGTGCGTACCTTTTATAACGGGTGGCCGGCTTTAAACCACAAAGTCGTTACAATAATCACGTGTTCTGACGCCTGATGGCAATGTACCCAAGTGCCATGTGATATCATTTTGTGTTGTATTGTGAAGCCTCTTTACAGCACACGTACGTTTGTAAAGCATGAAAGTTATTTTCACTGCACTTCCAAGCAGAGGAAGTTCTTTTCACTGTATTTCCAAACAGATGCGTGGCTGTGTGGTAAAACACCAGCTTGCCATGTAAACAACCAGGGTTCGATCCTCGCTCCGACCAGGAAATTTTATTAATATACATTTTATTTGCATCTTTCTCAATTTTTTGGTCACGCACAAGATGATGATATTAACTTACAATCAATAAGGCCGACACTGACACTGGAATCTCTGCAAAACGAGCTCTTTGATACTGTTGCGTTAAATCATGGTGACATCTAATCTTTTCCCATCACTTCACTGTTAGAAGACACACTGTGCGTGGCATTGAACAGTACGCATAAACCGAACAGGGTATGGGGGCAAACATTACATAAAGGAAGATACACGTGTTAGTATTTAAGTGTAAAAATATTCAATGTTTCAAATACTGAACAAATTGCCTTTGTTATTCTATTGATAACAGACCTGCAGGTTTACTGAAGTCGCGAAATACTAAAACCAAATATAACATTTCTTTGTGTTTGTAGCATTAAAGTCATCTGCAAGCAGTGTATCAAACTATGATTCAATGCCAAAGTTTGTCCTTTTCGTCACACCTGTAGCAACGCTCTTTATGAAGCCATCATTATTTTTGCGCTATCACGTTGTCACATCGGCCTTTTACAAGAAGGTGAAAAAAAAAAACAGTCTGTCTGTCATAGCTACATTATCTCTCACAGTAACGTGCCATTCAGAGGCTAAAAGCTGTGCTATCCCAGAACTTCAACAGTTGGTAACCGAGAAAGGGTGTCCTGCAGTGTCTGTGCGCACATCTACAGTACTAGGACAACACAGCCTTCACTGTAGTGAAACGGTTCTTCAAGAAGGCCATCGAGAACAGTATTAAAGCTTCGAGAACAGTAGTGAAGAGCTCGTTTTGCAGTATGAGAGTATGCTACCACTGCAGTCAAAGAACACGGGGCGCCGTATTCTGCCCACATTTCACACCTCTTACTATATAGCTATGTACAAGAAAAATGCAAGCAGCACCAAATTGTAGGGTGCACATGCCTTATCTGGTTAATCTCGGAGTTGTGCTCTTCCGGTAGGAGGCTGTAGTCAGAAACAACATAGTCGTACTGCAGGCTGTGCTTGTCCGGGAAGAAATCCGTAGTGATGGGTAGACAGGCGGGTATCACCAAGCTTTTCCAGTCGACACCTGAAGCACCGCCACACTGTTTCATCATCATCATCATCATCGTCGTCGTCGTCATTATTATTATTATTATTATTATTATTAAATGAACAAATATGGTGACAAAAGTGTTTAGGTATGATGCATATTCTTATGAAATGTGAGCTAGCATTGGAAAGACAGCTTTTTCAGTAGTTAGAACCTGTTTCAATCAACTTGTTGAACATGGCTGCTCGTTTACGAACCGAAATCACACTTTTGCATAGGCAATCACCATTGCTATTAAGACAGCAACACAGCTTAGCCATGGCATGAGTTTCAATTAAAATGTATACCTGTAGTTAGAGCTGGGGTCCACTCCTGTTCACCAGTTGTGCCCCATAACCAGCTATGCCCTGTCTTGGCAATGGGTGTCTCGTTGCCCAGAGATGACGGGAACACGACTCGTGGTCTCATATGAACTGCAATGAAGAGTGGCAAAGAAGGAATATTATTTGAGAAAAAGCAGAGGCATAAATTCAAGAAACTCGTTTTTCTTTATTAAAACCAAATTAAAGACGGCTGGCTTACACTTTTATTTCGTTACTACTTTCAAACAAGATACTTTGCTTGGCAAAGAAAAACCATGGTAGGATAGTTTATTCATATCAAAAGGTTACTTTTGTTATTTGAATCATAGCGAAGGAAGTTTCCCATGTCGACGAAGATAACACAGAAAATTGAGGTCCCAAATTTGCTAACTATGTACAGTAGACACTTAGTAACTGGAAACTCCTTAAACGGAACTGCTGCATAAACAGAACTGCCACTTACTATATATAATTGGTTTTGGTCTTGTATTCTGCACCCATATTCATCCCTCTGTAAGCATAACTCCTGTTAAATGAAACAAATTTTCCCGGTCTCTTCAGGAGACATTTAACGAGAGTCTACTGTATGTCTCTCTCTTTTCTTTAAGGACTCCACATGTTGGAAGCTGCTTGCCACTTGGCTTAAGCGACAGGTAACCAAGTCCAAAGCATACCAGGCATGATAACGATGATGGACATGAACCATCACCCCAACGCTTGCTTCTTAACGTCCCTACAGCTTCTGTTGAATTAACATGAAGTCAAGCTGATACCAGAGCTTGCACAGCACCCAAGGCACGATATGTGCGCTACTTCACAACACTTTTCAAGTAGCAGTCATCACACGCTTGAAAAAAAAAAAAGAAAACTATTTCTACAGCTTTCATAGCAACATTCACAATTCACTATACGTATTAATGAAATTTTTATTCGTGACACTCAGTTAGACTTGTGTGAATATTCGAATGCTCCAGATATTCGAACAATTAGTAGAGTATTTGAATTCACTTCGATTTGATTTTGAATTATTAAAAATTCTGAAGTATTTGCAATGAACGAATAGATGTACGTAACCACCGCACGTAACCACTTGTAAAAATGGCTTCACTGCAGTGTACAGGTGCTAAGCCATGAAAGCACCTGCCCAGAAAAAATCTGTTCTGCCGAAGAGCCCTACTTTAAATTTAAAGGGGCTTTGCAACACTTTTTGAGTATGATCAGAAAACGCTGCCGATCGGTGGTCGTGGCTACCGAGAACACGCGAGCCAAATATTATGGCGCAGAACATGGCCTGCAATTCAGAATAAATTGCTCTCTTCTCTGGGCAAATGACACCACAAGCTCAAAAATAACTTATCACAGCTGTTGTATCAGCCAATGGCTGATTTAGGCATAGCACACTCGGTCCTTACTCGGGCCACCACGAGAGGTCGCCACTTGTACACAGGTACATGCACGAAAAAAAGAAAAAGAAAGAAAGTGCTGAAGGGTCACGAGACGTGCATGACGCATTTTATTTTCCCATATCATCCTCCCTGCTTAGCTTACAATGCTTTAGCCAGGACGCGAGAAGAGAGAATGCAATTGCAGCGTGTGATAAATCTTTGCAACTCTACTTGTACTGAATGGATTCTAAAAATTTTTGTGGCGGTGCAATTCGTGAGGCGATAAGCTTCTTTAGGGAACCCATTTCTTGGCTACTTGAAATAATGTTGCACGGCTTCTTGAAATAAACATATTACCCTGAAATCGATTCACCAGTTTTTATGCTTAAAAGCTTGTTATGAAGGCTTATATGCTCTAAGTATAATAAATTTTAGAACGTTATGTACTACAGGTTATCACTCGCATCATACTGAAAGTCTGTTACTCAAAGTTCTTTTGAATGAAAAAAAAAAGTAATTTGTATAGAGGCCTTACTTGAATTAAAGAAAATATTGCGCAGGTTGCTTAGGTCAAGATAAATATGCCCATTTTTCTTTATATGTCATATACACTATTTGAATTCGATTCGAAATTATTTGACCAAAATTACTATTTGCTTGGAACCTAAAATTCACAATTCACACAAGTCTACACTCAATGTATGTTATGCTGATATCATTGGTTGTATTGCAGCATTGCAGAAGAATAAATAGCTTGACCTTTTGATTTTTTTGATAAAGTGAGCAGTTATCCGTACTTGACACAGGTTCCATCACACTCAATACAGAGAAACTGTTGGCCTCACTGTGAAATTTAAACACTGGGACTTATGTACTGTAATATATAAAATGTAGCGTGGAATGGTCAGTGTGCCTACAAACCATGACACTTAAACTAGAGGAGACCTCTAGTTAACCTTCTCTTGTGTGGGCAGACCGCACCTTACACTTGTGAAATTTTCTCTTTTTGTATGTTGTATAAGTATTAGCTGTCCCCCACTGAATCTTCCATCCTTTGGCAATCGTTCAGCAACTGTAACAAACCACTTATCTATCTATGCGTTAAATGTCCCAACAGATTCCATTTCTTCCCAATGTTGACTTGCTGTAGTACTTGTACCATGCAAACAATGGAGTTCAAGGGGTGTTTTGAAAACTGCGCATAATTTTTAAAACGCCAGAATATCTCAAGTGTAAGACAGGACAAACCGTCTTTCGCAGCTTTCTTGTTCGGGACATCCATTGCAGGTTTTTCCAGGTGTGTAGAGAGCTCTTGGTTCTGAATCATCATTCGACTCGAACTGTGTGGTATGGCCTGGTAGTGATGCTGTTGCATGAAAATCCCAGTTGGTCCTAAATAGAGAACAATGTTATTCTGGAGCAATACACACAAAAAAAACACGAAAAGAGTAATTAAGAGCTGTACCCAATGGGAACACGTGCGTCCACCGACGGCGGTTTGACGTCAGCTTGATTGTCACCTGCAAGCAAAACCTTAAGCAAACGTTCTTCACTGTTGAAGCAACTTAGATAGCCCTAGCATAATGTTGAATTTTAATATCACGCTATCTACAGTAGTCTAGCTATCTAGCCACTAAGCAAAGCATAAACTGCCACAACAGAAGATTGAGACTTGTGAGCTTCTATCTGTGCTTCAATACTGTGAGGTACAAACGAGGAATTGAGACAATTTTTAATTTCTAGAGTGATATGTTAACAGTAGAAGCAGCAAGTTAAAACAAAGGCAGCCCTGTTAACAGTGGCATTTATTTGACTAGATCAAGTTCAGATAAAGGAACATTTAACATCAACATGTTCAAAATAGTAATTGCGCTTCCTTCGGCAAGTTCACAAGAGGTGTTACAGTGATGTCACCACTTTAAGTTGTGTTTCTCGATATGGGGGAAGGTTCACAAATGGTGATTAGAATGTCTGCTGGCCAGAACTGGCCACAGGGGCGTAATCAGACTTTGGGGGGGGAGGGGAGGGGGGGGGGGACGGGCTACATCATGGAATGGTCATTTTTCACTCCGTTTGCCACAGCAAAAAAAAAAACAAAAACAAAATCAGGATGGGGGGGGAGCACAGGCCTAGTGTGCTACCCCATGGCTATGCCACTGACTAGCTATTCACCTGCGAGGGGTCAAAGGGATTAATGAGGGCTCTTGGCTGTTGGGGCATCTTCTGCCTTTCCTGCAGTGCCTCGGGAACCTGACCAGCACTGCCGACCACTGTTCGATGAGGCGGCGACACCACAAACTCCAAGTTCTCTTTAGATGCCAGCACTCGCGGCTTCTCCACGTCACACACAGCTACAGTTGTCCCTACAAAGCAACATGTTGCCGTGTTTTTATTCGTATTCAGCCAAGCTGCAGCAAAAGTACACGTTCAGGCTCAGCATATTCGGCACCGGCTATTTAAAAACATTTAAAGTCGTGTTTTAATTGAGTAGAATGATAGAGTGACCTTCTGTTTCTGTAAAGCCAAAAAGACTGAACGGTACGGTGCAGCACACCTCATGCTCAAAGTATTGAAGAAGCACTCATTATAACAAGGCTTCAAAAGCATGCTGTTCAGAATCGAATTTTTGCGGAAATCCACACAAGAAAGAAGTTCAGAAAATATGATTCGATATGATAAGACATCACTGATGAAATGCTAGCACCACCGACATTATTCATTAGGCAACTTTTCGTCCTTTGTTGTTGCACAGTAATGTAAAGTTTTTCGTAAAGACTGCACATGTTATACAGCGCAAAAAGAGTCAAACAAATATCCAAGAAAACATTTGCAAGCTAGACATATTGTAGACATCAAGTAATAAGCACAATAATAGATTGTACTTTTAAAGAGATATACAGTAAAACCTCATTAATTCGTACTTTGTTATTTCGAAATCCCGCTTAATTTGAAGGATTTCTGCGGTCCCGTATCTTGCAATGTAAGTTTGAGTGGATAATTTGAAGCGGCAGCCTGCGCTAGTTCGGTTAATTCGAAAACTTTGGGTGCCATGTGCCAGTTCCCGATTTCACCGCAAATCCGCAGAAACGACGGCCCTTAATAGCCACAAGGCAATGGAATGCAGCGATAATAATGAGTGGCAGCTGAAGCACTCCAGCCTTTTGACTTCCAGCGCAAAAAAAAAAAAAACGGTATCGTGGTCAATCGAAACGTGCACCTGCGGAAAACGAGACATGCTTCACTGCAGCATAGTGATGGTGCGCGGGCAGCATATCGCATGTTTCTCACCAGGTCAGCGGGTCATGGTTTACCCATTCTTTCTGGGATTACAAAAAAAATCAATAAAGTACAGTTTGGCAGAATTTGCGATGTATGCGAACCTCCGATAGCCGGTCGCTCCAGCAATTCGTGCCTTTGCACTGCTGGCGGAGTGCTTGCCAGCAACACCTACTTCGAAAGCTAAGGTCAACAGTTTAAAAAATCACTTTTTCCAGCCAAAACACATTGCGAGCTTCGTAATAGTAGCCGTCACTAAATTCCTAATTATGCCAGAAAAAATGTGCAAATGTTCGCAACATGACGTGCTGACGCCGCGAGGAGCAGGCGACATGCTGCCTGCGTGTCACTACTGTGTTGCAGTGAAGATGTCTTGTTTTCTGCAGGCGCACATTTCAGTTGATCACGACAGCGTTTTTTTGTTTTTTTTTTTTCTTGGTGGCAGCAGTGAGGCCAACTGTTTCTTCATATTTGCGGCAAAATTAAGAAGAGGTATTGCTGGAAAACCCAACCCTTAGTGGCGCAAGCTAGCCGGCACAGCAAACGACGAGCACTGACTACTTTGAATAGTTTCCAAGTTGCTTGCATCCCACTTTTTGTATGTTCTGTTAATCCGAAAACTCGCATAATTCGAAGATTTCTTGCAGCCCCAGTGACTTGAAATTAACGAGGCTTTACTGTATAATTAAACTGCGAAAATATTTCAGGTCAACTAACTTATAGAATCCCAGCAACATTTTTTTCAGTGTGGTCAGAAAACACAGCCGATTGGTAATCGAAACTCCCGAGAGCACGCAAGCCAAATGTTACAGCGCAGCGTACAGCCTGGAATTTACAATTCTCACAGTCAGCTGAAAATCGCTCCCTCTTTTCTTGACAAATGACGCTATATACTATTTATAAACACTGCATCATACACTCAAGTTCCATGTCATTGGCTGATTTGAGCGTGCCAGGCTCTGCAGTTACTGTGGCCACCGCAGGAAGCTACCACGTACCTGCACCCATGTGATCACAGTAAAAGTAAGTTGTGCGTTCAAAAAAAAAACAACAAAAAAGTGCTCAAGGTCACGAGGTTTATACAGCATACTTTCTTTTCCCATGTCATCACTCCCTGCCTAGCTTCCAGCGCTTTTGTTGGGACAAGAGAAAGCGATTACAGCGTGTGACAGATCTCTGCAACTCCGCTCGTACGTGACAGATTTCTAAAATGTTTGTGGTGGCTGATTTGTGAGGCGATAAGCTCCTTTAGTGAAGCCATTCCATGACTAATTGTAAAAGTGTTGTAGGGCCCCTTTATTCAGAGCTGTCCTTACCAAAGTGAACTAACACGTTGTACTTCGAACTTACAAACATGGTTTGTATGAAGGATTTGGTACACATCGAATATGAGTAAGAGAAGGGGCAACCAACATATCCCCAGGAAAAAGTTAGTATAGAAAACACTGCAGAAAGCATTTTTTTTTGTCATGCACATATAAAACTGAGCAATTCATTCTGAATGCTTCAATATATAAAACTGAAAAATTCATTTTGAATGCTTCAAGAACATATCACAATGCTTCCCCGAGTTTTGTGACAATTCAAAGCTTTCTAAAATCTTGTATGTTCAGTCGGACACTTCATTAAAAGGTTTTCACATGTAACTTTGTATATCTTTGAAGCACTCATTCAAGCTTCAAACAGGCAACAGCAGCAGGAAATCTCAAAAGGACAGTAAGTGTATTTATGTTAGCCACACCATAGTGCATGGACATAGGTGCAGTTTCATGCCTTCTTGTGCTCTCTGTGTTTATATCATGTTATCAGGCTAGAAAAATGCTTAGACACACACCATCACTCCCAAGAGTTGATGACGCTTGAGATCTGGCGTAACACGAAGCCCCTCGCCGAGGGATCGATATGGCACCCGAACGGGAATGGGACGATCCACTGGAGTAGGTTGGAGACGACGAGGTGTCGTCCTCCTGGTTCAGGGGTCGCGGAGGTGTTGGCAAATGAGAACGTCGCCTCATATTGGCCCTTTGCAGTGTGCTCATCCTACAGGGTGAAATAAAAGAATAGAAAAAGAATAGAATTTTTGGAAATTAACATGCCAATACCATGAGGCGATTACGATATCCGCGAAAATAGGGAACTCTGATCACCAGTGGTTTTTTGACCACATGTATCTAAATCTATACACGTAAGTGTTTTCACATTTTACTGCCATCGAAATGCAGTTTCCATGGGTGGCTATCGAGCTAAGACGCGCAAAGCCTAAGCCACCAAGTTATCAACGTAGGTATAGAAAAGCATAAAGCATAATTTACAGGCAAAGTATGATAAAACAACCCTGCATATACAGCAACAAGGTTGGGTGTTCAGTTAGTTCATATTTGATGTTTCCTGCATACAGGACAAGCATAGCACTGTTTATTACATACACTGTTATAATTCAGTGGTGAATGGCAAACTGGATTATAATATGCCCTATGAACCATTGGTTAAATAACCAAAAAATGAGACGCTACTGTGTATGTTGTTACATCAACGGGAATAATGTGCACGCAATTTCAGCTGTGTTATGTTCTATAGTTGTTTCAAGCTTTCCTCCAGAGACCTGTAGCTATGTTTGATAACAGATGTGGAAGTGCTCGTACGGATGGTAAAATAAATTCTGTAAGACATGACGTGCAGAGCAACTGTGGTTACATTTGCAAAATTGTCAAGGAACAAAAAGATTGTGCAGTACTCTGACAATGCATACCAATTTCATACACTCAAGTAGTATTTCCACCCCCAGTATCACTAAGCTAGGCTAGTGGAAATATTCGAATGCTTCCAATATTCGAACGAATAATACAGGACTCGAACTCACTTCGGATCAAATTTAAATTATTTAAAATTTTAAAGTATTCGAAACACGAACGAATAAATGCATGTAACCTTCTGTACAGGTGGTTTCACTGCAGTAAAAAAATAATAAACCTTGAAAACATGAACCCAGGGGAAGTCCATACTGCCGCGAAACCCCACTAAGTTAAATGAAGATAGTACCCTCACACAGATTCATTTTTTTTTAAAAGCTCGTTATACCGACTTATATGCTCTAAGTACAGCAAATTTTAAGTATTAACAGATTTTACAGTTCATCACTTGCATTCTACAGAAATTCAAATCCTGCTACTATTCAAGGCTGTTTACACTACTTTTGAAGCAAAAATTGGCATTTGCACAGGTCTTGTTTCAGTTAAAAAAATATTTTGCAGGTTAGTTAGGTCATGACAAGTACACACATTTTAATTTATAAGAAATATATACAATTTAAATTCAATTTGAAATTATTTGACCAAAATCACTATTCGCTTCGAACCTAAAATTCACTATTCAGACAGGCCTACACCAAGCACTTTAGACAATCATCAACTCTGATGTTTTTTTCTTTTTTTAGAACGTGGGCTAAATATTAAAGAGCAAGCAAAGTGAAGTGAAAATGTTAATAAAAAAATCTGTACAATGGTTCCTCGGCCGTCTTAATCTTTATAATTTCAGCAACGACATGTCAACATAGCTCACACGTAGCACACACAGCAAGTAACGATGCAAAGCGGCGGCTTTGTAGTACCTAGGGGTTCCCTGATACCATTTACCGAATGACTTCAATGCCTTGAAAGCAAGGTCATCAACCACTGCATATCTAGCCGTTTGCATAGCTAAAGCACTATCGCTGAAGTAATTATTAGTTCATCAACTATGTAGCATATCTATGTAGCATGCAAACATCTAGTTCATGTAACTTTGCTCACTTTGGCCCCGACTGGCTCGGGGAGCACCCCTTGAAGATGTTGGCGTCATACTCATCATAGTCGTACACCACGGAGATGCTGTCAGAGGCCCGTATAGGAGGCTGACTACGGCATGCATACATTCCTGGTAGTGCAATGAAGAGGATGAGAAGAGATGGCAGTCAGTATCAAATTAATTTTTTCCCTGCATCACAAACGAAACACTGATGCACTGAAGTCGAGATATGCTATGCATGTTATTTTTTTAATGTAACACTTAGCTTTATTACTTTTTCTAACAATCAATTTATTGACTCAAAATTAGCTACTACAGGGTTTCACAAATGTACTTTACCAGTCTAAACCAATTCACTCTTTTGGCCAAAGTTAGAATGATGTAAAGTAGAAAAAGAGAGGCAGCTAAAATACATACCAGTTCCGAGTGCTTTCACGTGGCTAGGCTTTGGCTAGAGAACCATGTGGAGAAAAAAAAACACTGCACACTACTGTAGCGTTGCCCCAGTACACACCCTACTGACCTGAGGAGTGGGAAGTTTGATTCGAGGCACGAACTTCGAGTAAAACTGTGCAGGTGTCGTTGAATAAAAACTGCAACCAAGGAAAACAGGGGGCTTCAGCTGGTACATGCGCACTTTAGCAATTGAGGATGCGTTGAAATAATTCATACATGCCTGTTCGAGTATGCTACACGCTTATCCTGAAAAGAGAATGCAAGCAGACAAAACGACAAGCACTGGAAGGTAAACAAGATTCAAAAAATGAACAGGCAGCTTTGTCGTTCTTACAGACACAATATTTTTTTCTTCTTGCCTGGACTTCAAAGCAGCTAAGCTCTTACTGCACTCTTCTAAATGTGTAAATTTAACATATTTAGTGTTATAATTGACACCGATCAAATTTCAAAAAAAAAATGTTTTAATGTTTTTTTTATTTTAAGTGCATAAAGTAGCCTTATCATGTAATCGAACAGGTGCAGATATTGCTTTACATAAAAATATAGCAGGTGACTGCTTCCCGATTAGAAGTAAGCAAGCATGCATCGAAATATCATCCTTACAACCCTTGCATGGCCAGCAATTTAGGACTGCCTAAGTGAAATAGTCACTCGCAGTTCAAGAAAGGCAGGCCAACAACAGTCTTGCATGCACTGCCTATGTGCCTTCTGCGTCGACCAATGGCGAGAGAGACAGAAAATGTTAAGAAGTAGCAGACAGGCTGGCCTAAGTGAGGTTGACATTTCTAATCTGGTATTCTTAGCTGGTACAGAAAGGAGGGGTTGCCAATGGTCAGAATCAGCCAGCAGGCTCACATTCAAGAGGTGTAAGTAAACGAAGAAAACAAAAAGCAGTAGCAGTACCTCAGATTTATCCAGTGAGGCATGTTGTAGTCATCCTTCATATCCAAGCCTGTTGGATGTTTCGATTGGAACTGATATAGGAAGTGAAACAAAAAGAATGATCATTCAATAAAAAAAAAAGAGTACCGTTTAACTGAGAGTGTTGCAGTGTTCAATACATTCAGGAAATGATTTTGTGTCCGTTACCTTCAATCCGAGCTGACTATACACAAGTAAAGTATCTACATTCTTTACTTGTGTAAGGTATCTACATCCTTTACTTTAAGGTAGCTAACATTCACAGTTACAAAGAGTACATATCAAGCATAACTGTCTTTCAGAACTAGTTCATTATTTTTTCACAGATGTTATAACATGTAACAGTATAAGGAAGAACTTTGAAAATACAAGGCAGCCTTCTGTATAGAAATGTTCTAAAACACAAGCTGTTGAAATAAAATTAACTTAATTAAGCCATTCTGTTATGAGTAAATATACTACGAGTAACAAAGAGTGCTCCAATAGCTTTACCTGCCAACTGAACTGAGTAAGCATATTCGCTAAAATGATATCGCAAAAGTGAGCAGAATATAACATGCTTGAAAATTTCTATAAAAAAAATGTAACATAGCATGCTATACAAGCTACAAGCATGAAAGCCGCATGTGTGCAAGCTACATAAATACAAAAACTTTGCTATATACACAGCTGGTTATTTGGTGAATATGAAAGAGAGGCAACGCGCATTCACCTTGAATAGTGGCACCGCATGCAAGGGTTGTTCACCAAGGCACACAAGATCACTTCCAATTCCTGCAGAAATAACGGCCCAACAAGGTCATTTCATTGTCATGAAATCAGTCCACCATTCGCGTGATGACCACCGCGTCAAAACACAAGTAACCGTGCTCTCACCGTTATCGATGATACGCTGCTTAGTGATGTTGGTGAGGTCTCGGTCAACCTCGAAGACACCTACACCGGGTGTGATGACAACGCTAAGCTGACCAGTACGGTCAAAGCTCCGGTCCATGAAATGCTTTTCAAAAACTACAGAGAGAAAGAAAGAGAGAGAAATACACAACCCCTACAGTGATTTTGAAAAAAAATTATCGGTATTAAATAAGCACAGAAGGAAAACAAAAATTTCATGGTTTCATTGATTCTACATTATTACTTGGACTGGGTTTGACCAAATTAATTAGAACTTCACTATTTAATCAATTATTTGAAGTTGTTTGATATTTTACATCAGTAAAAGATATAAAAACAAATTCGTAATGGTTGTGACCTGAGCTAGTTGGTATGGATGCATAATAGTAATTAACGGTGAAAAACCGGGACAAAAAGAGGATAACCACACAGTACAAGCTATACAACTTACACACGACAAACTATGCAGCGCTTGTCCTGTGTAGTTATTCTCTTTCTGTCTCTCGTTGTTTTCGTGCTGTTATGAAAACAAGCATGACAGAAAATTAAGCTAGGCTATAATGAACTGTTACACTTATTACATGAGCGTTACTTAGTATGTGTGGATATCACATCAAGCTCGCTATCACTCACTCAACAACTCTTGAAACCAGAACAATGCTTTAGACATAGCATATAAATGTATAGATTAATTAGATTCAGTTACAAGGGCAAAACTTGATGACACCAATTTGCAGTCCCACAATAGAACGCATGAGCAAGGAACTTTTTTGATGTCCCAAGCACTTATGTTTAATGCTAGCAGCTGCTAAAGACCAGACTTGACCTCAACTGGCTTCAGTTTTCGAAAAGACGGGCGACTCCTGTCCTAGGAAACATTGCCAATCAATCTTCAGTTCTCTGTAACCACTTGTCGCTTCTTCTTGACTTGAAGATTTTAGGTGACAAAGAGACAAAATTCCACGAATCATCAATCGCAATTAAACATGTAAAATGTCAATTCATCGATCTCAAGCTCATTTACAATGATACATTAGCATCCAAGGTGCTGCACTACTCCACATGTTTCAATTTAGGCTAAACGCAGATCCGTGGTGGCTGCCTTCTAATGGGAAAAAGAAGCGAAAAAAAAAAAAAAAACTGGTGTACTGATGTTTAATGAAGAGCATATAGTTGAAGTTGAAGTTGAAATTTATTTCACCACAACGATACACCGTGATTTACACAAACAAGAAACAATTGTGGCATGGAAAGTAGGAAAAAAGCTGCGCTATAGCAGCTTGACTAGCCCCACCTCCCATTTGTACAAGGCAACAGAAACAATGGCACACCAAACTCCATACGGTGCTCACGTATGATTGAAAGAAAAAAGAAAAGAAAATAACATTCTAGTGGTTGTTTATGAAGTACAGAATAGATGCACACTTGGGTGTTTACAAACAAACAATTATTGGGAAAAAGGCAACCAAAATAAGACGCTATAACAGAAAGGGGTACACTTAAAATTTCATGCATTTACAAGTACTGGGTGCAATTTTTCTGGGTTTATAGCTCCTTATACAAACAGGTTTAATATATCACTACTTGAAAGGAGACGCAATTGCTGTTCTGCGAGCTTGAACTTATTTAGTATATGGGGAACAGAGTGCCTTAGCATTTGGAGTCCGTAATTTGTTCGCGGTCTGGGGATGTGCCAGTGTTCAGAACTCCGCATCGGATACAACAAAATTTTCGGCTGTAAATGTGCTAAGCCTCTCAGGTTTGTACAATTCTTTCGAATTTCAGACCTCAAAGACAACAACAAGTTATGTTCATATGCAACACAAAATTTTAAAACTTTAAACTTGACAAATAAATGGGATGTGTGTTCTCTGTAACCTATATTTGCAACAGCCCGTAAAGCGCTTTTTTGAAGTGTATACAACTTTTGTTTTGATGTTTCAGTTCCAGAAGCCCATACCAACTGACAATAGCGTAGATGAGAACAAAAAAGCGTATTGAAGATAAGAAGTTTCTGGGGGAGCGGTAGAAACGACTGACACCTTCTCAGCACGCCAAGGGCTTTTCTTAGCTTAATACACAATTGTGTATATACCATATTTACTCGCGCAATTCTTGCTCTTGCATAATTTTCACACACCCCACATCGCCCAACAAAAATACAATTTCTTTTTTTCCTCGAGTAATTATCGCACCCCCAAAAACTGCCGCGATAATGTCGTCTGCTCGTTCCAGCCACTGATGATGATAGCAGGTGCCATCTGGCGCCATCTCTCAAGCATCAAGTGTACTATTATTGCACGGAAATTCAATCTAATTCAAGCCAAGCCGAAGAGGCAAGTGAGTGTTGGGACGTGTTTAGTATGTTGTGTCGGTAATCTTGTCACGTTATGGGGCGATACCGAAATTACACGGCTGCTTTCAAGCTGAAACTGATAGATCATGCACTAAACAACGGCAACAGGGCCGCCGGTAGGCCCTTCGGAGCATACGAGTTTTGTGTTCGCCACTGGTGACGGCAACTGAAAGCCACCAAGACGCGTTGGGTCTGCCGTCTGCCTAAAACTGGGATTGATGATAAACTTTATTTCTTCAGAAGGAAACTGCGGACGATTCTGTTAAATAGTTATCAGCCCAATACTGATGTCCTACGCGTACATTTTGAGGGCTCCTGTTGAGCAACGAACGCTACAGCCACGCCCACAACGCCCACAAGTATGGTATTCTAATTTCCGACTATTTGCTTGCACTTTTTGTGTCTCAAATAAATCTTGCTTTGTGTTGAACCTGTACTTTTATTGTTGAGGTAAGTTTTAATTAGTACTTCTCAAAGCTTGCTGTTGGTTGCTGGTACGAGAATCCCGATTTGCGGCCACTTCGTTTTCTTTTTCACTCTGTACGTTTTCGTAGAAAGTTTTCCCCGCGTAACTCTCGCACCCCCCAACTTTGCATCGCTTTTCCACCAAAAAAAGTGCGAGGATTATGCGAGTAAATACGGTATAAAGGTTAAAGAACCTCAACTGGTAAAAAGTAATCCAAAGTCACTCAATACTGCCTTCTTCATAATCATATCACAGTTCTGACATTTGAAGCACCAGCATTTACTTTAGTTTTGATCTGAACATCATTGAGCACTAGTATTCATGCTCTAACGTCTATGCATTATATAATAAATTTCTGGAGATGACAGGCTACCAACCATTTAGAGACATGTTGAGCACTTGGAGAAAGTTCCCCTGAGATGCAGTCGAGTTCACAGCTGTGGGCACCCTGACATTTGGCCTGTGATGATGCTCAAGAATTTGCTTTGGGTATTCGTTAAAATACGTTTTGAGCAGCCTTAATGTCTGCGTCCAGTCATCAATGCGCTCGTTTTGGACAGCAACTCTACAAAAGTTCAAAAGGGAAGCATTCATAATTAGAATTACTGTTGATTACCGGTCACAGCAGTTCAAAATGGGACCAACAAATGCAAAAATTTTTCTCATTCCATGCAAGTGCACTTTCAACACTAAAGCTTTTTCCCACATTCAATTTAAAAAAGTATTAAAATTTATATTCCCTCTCATTACTTATTTTATTACCTATTCATGGCTTTCTAAATAAACCTGCCACAGAAGTCAGTCTTTCATTTAACTAACCAAGTAGACAAGTGTGTGTGGTGGTAGTTGTGCCACTGAATTGAAAATAGCTCATTCATGCGAAGCTTCAAAATTAATGCACAAAAAAAATGTGCTCTGCATTACAAGCACAACTAGCAATCACTACAATAGCATTCAATGACAGAAGGGAAGCGATGCAGAATACATAAGCCAGTAGTAATATGCTCCAAGTAACGAATCGAGATGCCTCTGACAGTGTGGCGAGTGCAAAAATTTGAAAATACTAGAGTAAAAAACTAATGAGTATGTCTTAACAACCTAAATCAATGATACATCATTGATCTTAACATATATAATCAAGGTGCATACAGTCATATACATCAGGCATCCATAAAGAATGTTGGACATCAACTGACACTCTCACGACTAACAAGTCATTAAAGCGCTTGCAGACGCTACCCATTTCATTAGGACATCTGTTTTACATCAAATGAATGTAAGGTAGAGGATCCATTCGGTAGATGGTCCCAACTCAGTATTCTATAATAACCTCATTTATAATAATAAATTGTGATTCTGATTTTGAGTGAGCATGCTAAATGTTCATTTTCAACTGAGGGAAAGCCATGAAAAGCCTGGAGAAGAGAGTGCTGACAAGTTTTCATCAGGCTTATGTGAATAGTGAATTTTAGGTTCGAAGCCAATCTAAAGCTATTAGTGATTTTGGTCTAATAATTTTGAATTAAATTCAGATAGTATATTTCAAATATTATAAAGACAAATGGGCATATTTGTCATCACCTAACTAACCTGCACAATATTTTTTTTAATTGAAACAAGGCTTGTGCAACTCTCCCCCTCCCATATTTTTTTTTTGTTAGAAGGAAGTGGAAACAACTTGGAATAGTAGCATGATTTGACTTTTGGTAGAATGCAATGACAACTTGTAAAATATGTTACGTTTTGAAATTTACTGTACTAAGAACATATAGGGAAAGCATAACAGGTTTTTAAACGAGCACTGACATCAAATTTACTTATGTCAAGATTTTTGCGACAGCAAGTAGCTATAGACCCCATAGCAACATTTGGGACCTAAAAAGCAACTGAGGGATGAATAACTATCACTTTTATTGATTTATATCACTGGTATCTAGCACTATTCAAAACGGTCGGCGATCCCGCCATTTTTAGCGCTGAGAGCACCAGCAGTGCCGCTACCTCGCAGTCACCTCCAGTTCACGCCCCAGCTGACCACTTCTCCACAGAATAGAGTGACGTCAGGCTCAGCTGCTCCGCAAACATTTCCTCTGCTAGGCGGACCCATTCAGTCATGCTTTGTCACCTGCATTGCTGTCATCGCCGTACAAAGTGTCGACTAGGGTTCAATACGATAGTCTGGAACTTGGAATCTCCGCGATTCGCGACGTCGCAAATTATTTTTGTTTGGATCGACCTTTTGCAGAACGGTGATTCCGAAATGAACACTTTTCCAAGCAGCCCTCCAGAGGTGCCGAAGGATGCACGCTTCAGCCATGTTTGCTCGTGTGTCTCAGTTAGCTATATTGGTGTGTCTTGGCGTGCAAAGCATTCAGGTATACGCAGAGGGGTCAATGTAATATAGCTATCGCGAATGAGCATCAGCGGAGAAATAGAATGAGTTTTCTGCTTGCTGGATTCTTTTTTGTGCCTCCAGATGGCCCCACCTATCCTGCCTTTCGCGGTTAACACGGTATTACCACTTTTACGTGGATGCAAAGCGTACAGATGAACTAAAATTCAACGATACCTGTGGGTTACTTGTTAGCTATGATATCTGACTATACGCTGTTCCACTTTTCATAGCTTGTGGTCGTGTTGATGTGTATCACATACGTAATATGAAAAGACACCTTCATGTGCTTTTTCCGTGCTTCAAACTAGACGACTGCAACTCACCTGCGACTCACAACGATTGCTCGACAAGCTGACTGACAAGCACACGTTTAATCGTGCTCTTTTCTTTCGCCGTTCTTTTAAAGGTGGTTTTCATCTTGATAATTTCACGAAATCATTCAAACCGGTGCGACAAAGATCAGACGCGACAAGCGAGTGCATTTTTGCGCTTCGGCGCTAGTCGGCGCCACGATAAGAACACTCGAATCGTACATATCATCACCACTAGGGCATCATCACTCGGGATGGTATTTGTGGAATGTATCACACCGAACACGTAGCACTAGTGTCGATGTCGCAGGGCAGTCTATTTTCAGTTTTTTCTCTTTAGCTTTTCTACGCTGTTTGACATCGAATTAAAATAACTTCCACGCGTTGGATGCCGTTCAAATTTGGCCAAGAAGACCTATGCATACCAAGCGACTGAATGATGGGCACATCTCAATCATGAAATTTGATGCCAGTGCTCCTTTAAACTTAAAAAAAATAGATATATATGAATCAATGTTAGGGTAATATGTACAGTAACCTTGAATAGAGCCTTCATGACAATGCAGATTTCTCCTGAGTAGTAGGTGTTTTTATGACTTCACATCCCTTTAGAGCAGTAAAACCGCCTTTACAAGAAGTTACATAAAGATTATATTAAAGTGCTTTCACGGCTTAGCATTACACACTGCAGTGAAACCACCTTTGCAGAAGACTACATTCGGACCAATTACAATTATTCGCCAATTTCGAATGCTTCCGAATTTTCGACAATTTAAATGCAATTCAAAGCGAATTTGAATACTGTGATATTTGTTCAAATAGTCAAAGCATTAGAATATTTGCACAAGCCTGGTTTTCATTAATGCATGCAAATTATGTTGACACGCTCTGATGTGTAAGTAGACTTCACAGTTAGACAGATTAGAATACCACCCATGAATTTATTTTTACATTTAATCCTGAAATATATTGCATTAAGTTAGCAATTGTGTGATGTGTGTGATCAGTGACGTTTAAGAAATACAAACATGACAAACATATGTTTCATAAATGCCTGCTTCATCCTGACAAATACGTAATTGTGGCACATGGTGACATTACAATGGTCACGAATCCTAACACATGAGAAATAACTTCTTCACAGTCTCAACATCACCCCGCAACAGTAGTCCAGTGGTTAAAGTACTTGGCTGCTGACCCGCGAGTCACAGGATCGAATCCCAGCTGCGGCAGCTGCATTTTCGATGGAGGCGAAAATACTGTAGGCCTGTGCGCTCAGATTTGGGTGCATGCTGAAGAACCCCGGGTGGTGAAAATTTTCAGAGCCCTCCACTACGGTGTCTCTCATAATCATATGGTGGTTTTAGGACGTTAAACCTCACATATAATCAATCAACAGTCTCAACATCTATAAGGTATAGGTCCATACATAGAGTAATCAAGGACAGTAGTGAAAAAGGCAGTGTTACCTATAGAAGTCTTCGTAGAAACGCCCCTTGTAATCCACTTGCACACAATGGGCCATATGTTCTGGAAACTGTTCCTTGCTTTTAGCTTCATAGAAGACCCGGGAGAAGAGCACAATGTTGATGTCATGATTGCACTTCATATCCTGAGCAACAGATGAAGAGATGAAGAGAGCAACAGATGAGAAACATTTTTTTGCACATGGTTACTATCGTACAAGAAGTGGGTGAAGACAAAAGGTTTGATGCTGCTGCCTATGACGTATGCACAAATTTATACATAGAGTCCTCATCACTTCCGCACCAAGATGTATCGTGATTTCATAATTCACAAACAACAGGTGGCAATGCATCACCTTGACTTAGTTCTATCACCACACTCACCAAAGAGATTGTGCAGTTTCCTAACTTGCACCCTCTTTGAAGAATGTGTTGCAGGGAAATGTGAAACTTAGCTCTACATTCCATACTTAATGAACAGTGAGGTGCTTAACTTAATTCCAAACATTACGGTGTTCTGATAAAAGAAAATAGTGCAACACTGGCAATCATAAAGGTGGTGCTGATTAATATATAGAATAAATGTATTTATCAGGAACCAGTCAAGCTAACATAACATTCAACTAGATAGGCCACATTTTGTTAATTCTATCAACACACTGTACGCTTCACAAACTTGCAGTCATCGATTTTCACTACTCACATGCGTGAAAGTAGTAAATGACCTGTCTACATAAGCTAGACATCCCAACTCAACATTCAACCGCAGGTGAGCAAAATTTGAAGTAGTAACGTACACACACAGGCGTAATTTTTTTTTCCAGCAAATACGTTTAGATATTGCTGCGAACCAATATAAAAAATACAAAGCAACTTGCCTTCCATTTCGCTATGAGATCACACAGGAAGCCATTAACAGCCTTCTCAAAGTAGAGGTCGCCATTGGTGTCAAAGTCCCACATTTCAGAACTCATCTGAATGAAGAGATACACCATGCTGCTTGCTGAGCGATAGACAATCTTGGTGTCAGCAGTGATAACACCCGAGGCTACCTGCTCTCCGTGAGCCCACATTTCGTACACCTGGAGCCTGTAGAGAATAGCCATGCAGTCAGGCAAAAGAAGTACAAGAACAACAAGCACAATATTTATAAAATTAGGCAAGTCAATTACTCAACACAATTGTAGATACTGAAAGAAAAAAAAACTTGGACACATCAATTTTGAATACAATATTTATATGAATTATGGAAGAACCTCATTTATACATTCTAAAAAAAGCACAAGATGAAGAAAAAGAGTATCATACATATTAACCATTATAAACACCAACAGTACAGTTCAACAACTAAAATATCAGTGAACTGAAAAGTTGATATACTCAAACCTCGATAAAACAAACACGAATATTACAAAATATAGGTTATATTAAAGCAAATGAAAAATAGTCTTGCAATAAATATATTGTGTTAAAAATACATCTTTGTAGCAAATTTGTGGATACAATGAACTTATGTTCATGTAAGGTGCAACTTTGTCACAATTAGGTTTAAGTGTACAACTATTGCCACCTGCTTATTAAGCACTACGAAACTTTTTTACGTTTCCCACATCAAGCTAGTCTCAACAAATGCCAATGTAGAGAAAAAGAGTAAAGCGATTTAAAAAAATTACATGAGCGTGGAGGATTCATGTTCTCCTCTCTGCCTTTGCATTTACATACACTACTTTCGCATTCAAAGGCAACAAACAACACACCCACATTTTTACAACAGCATACTTTATATCGTCTGTGCTGTACTCTGAGTGCGTTAAGTGCCGTATGTCATTCGTGTACTAAACCTCGTTCATCGTGTCATGCCATCTAAAGCCGCGTCAATGTTTTGAGTGCTGCCAATGACTAGTTCTGCCACTACGGGAAGGAGGTTTCTACACCACTTACTTTCAGTTTGTGGGAATTGAGGCTAGCCCGCTGCCTTTACGTGGGCTTTGCCACCTTTTCTGCCGTTCTCGTGTCTCGACATGACTCCCCTTCTCCGCTGTCTGCCGCGCTGGGAGAGCGAGGAATGACGTTTAACCCTTCTCACCCGGTAGCGGATGTCGACTGTGGCGCCGCGCCCGGAGTCTCCCGAGAGGCTTTGCGCGCGTGCATAGAGAGCAAGTCAGAGATTCTCCAGGACAGCTTACGCTAAGCCACGCATTCCCTTTTCTGTCCGTCGACTCCCGTTGCTCGGAGCTCACCGGACTTCACTGACGGCGCCTCGCGCCCGAGGCGAACACTCACCTTTTGTTGCCCCTTTGCATACGCTCGGCCGAAGGGTGGTACGGTTAGGGCGTGGCCAAGCTACGCCGATCCGTCTCTCTCCGAAGACAACGCGAGCGCCTTTGTCGTCGCTCGAGCAACCGGGCCTTGGTCCCGGTGTCCCCGTGAATCACCTTTACCACAGAGACGCGCTCGTGGCACCCTGTGTAGTACTTTTTTCGCCCGTGGTGTGGATAAGCTCATTTGCTTTCCCGCCGCGCTTTTGCAACGGGCTGTACTGCGTTTTGGTGTTGCCACAGACAATAAAGTGTTGCGACCTTGAGCACTATCGTGTTCTCGCCATGGTGACGGTTGACGCGTGCCCTGTGGTTTGCCAAGACCGGACCCACACTAGTGGCCGTACTCCTTCGGAATACGTCTCACTACAAGTTTAGTCTTTCATGTTTCAGCACTCATTGAGAACACACGCGGGTAACCAATGACATCGCTCATCAGCACTTCCGAAGCCTTCCCAAGTATATTTAGCAAAGACCACAACCAAGTCCCAAAGCAGTAAGTAAGTTTTTTACTTGATGCTTGAAGAAGTGGCATGACAAAATTGCCAGAAAAAACGTCATTGCGAAGCTTTCCATATCGTGGGTCGGGGAAGAGAAAGAAAAGAAGAATAGGAGAGCAGGTTCATAGTACTCAGCTTGGGCAGCAAATTGTCTTTACCTAGCGTGGCATGCTAAGGAGTGATCTCAGGCAAACCACTTCAGCTTTCATTAAAGATGTTTTCGCTCCGGCTTTCACCTAGCGTGGCATGCTAAGGAGTGACCTCAGGCAAACCACTTCAGCTTTCATTAAAGATGTTTTCGCTCCGGCTTTGTCAAACCATGGAAGTACCATGGATAGTTAAACAGATGTTACTCTTAGCCTAGTACACATAAGACTCTTTTAAAGGAGCCCTGCAACACTTTTCTGAGTTGTAGTAGAATAGTCTTACCATTAGCACATGATGCTTCACGAATCGCATGCTGCAAAACTGTCTAGAATCCATCATGCACGAGCACAGTTACAGGGCTTGTCACAAGTTTCAAGTGCCTTCCTTTGCGTACCAGCCAGTGCGCTGAAAGCTACGCAAGGGGGTATGACAAGGGGTCAAGATACATCCCCTTGTCAGTGTGCATCATGACTTTGAGCGATTTCTCGGATTGCGCGGCTACTTCCAGTGTGGTTGTGAGCATGTGCGGGCATGCAGCTGCGTCCCGCGGCAGCCACGATAACTACACAGCTCATGATGCTCAAAACAGCCAACAGCCATGGACCTTATTATACGGCACAGTAATTCGAGTATGTAGCATCATGTGAAGACAGAAGACGGTGAGCTTTCTAGCTGACTTCGAGAATTATTTGTAAGTTCCAGGTCACGTGCTGCTCCATTTGGTTTGGCTCACATGTTCTTGGGAGCTTCGACTACTGATCCGCAGGGTTTTCTGACCCTGCTCAAAAAGTGTTGCAGGGTCCCCTTCAACAAATTTATTTTTTCTTCATTTACTGCATTTGTTGAAAGCTAATTGGAACTACTCAGGGCTATATGTAGCCTGAGCTGACTGTTTTCCCCCCTTCATTTGACAATTAAGTTGCATAAGCGCAAGTGAAGCGTGACACGCTAAGTAGCCATGATGGATAGGGTAGCTTGCCTTCCACAAGCACCAAGTCAGACAACTAAGCGAAAGCACAGCTGCATTTATACATTAGACGACAGCGTATAAATTTGATTAGGGAGGCAGATATGTAAATGATTATTCCGAGAAGGTCACACTGTGCTTTTCGTGAAAGGTTGTATAGGTCACAACATTGGGGTGTTTGCTGTGAAGACATTAAACTGTGCTTTCAATACTTTTTGACCGTGACCATAAGAACCTAAAACCATACGAGCCAGCAGCATATCAAGGAGGTTTCACTGTACTGTATGTGTTCAAGATAAGTGACAATATCTGAACTTTGGTGTATGTAGGCAGCAAAAAAAGGCTAAGATGCAGGTGCACTAACAGCCACTAACAGACAAAGAGCACGCTCTGATTACGGTGAGAGGATAAAAAGTTAGAAAAGAAAAAAATGTGCGAAATAATAAACATTGCAGGCAACCAAGCTATGCACATCACACATATAAGCATATACACTTGAACCCAGGTATATCAAATCTGAAGGGGATCACAAGACAGTTGTATACTATAGGTAATTCGATATATAAAATAATTTATATACCGAAAGTAGATTCAAGGGGATGTTACAAATGTTCGATATACACAATGATTTGTTATATATGGGTTCAAAATATGAAGGTTTGACTGTATATGTAGAATGAAACAAGAAAGCATGCAGAGATATGAACACAAAGTACACACATAATCGTAAACGTCAAAAGGAATAAACAATTAGAGAAATGCAGCACAGGCACACAAGTTGGATATAAATGCCTGACACAACAAGGCAAGCAGTGCAAACCAATGCATTTACTATCACATGAAGCAATATCAACGAGTGATGATACTGAGAGGACTGCGAGAGAGATCTACCAAAAGAAAGAAGCTTTAGACACAACACAAAAGAGTTTGGAATAAAACAGTGATAGCAGGAGTGGCGTCAAGATATGAAAACGAAGAAAAGAGCGACCACCCATTCTAGAGCTAAAAAAATGTAAGGAGAATGATACACTTCTTACCACATCAATAATGTACAGTTAGCCTGTAGATAAGTGATCCCTATTTAGTCATCATCATCAGGACGATTACACTCCCTACAGGTCAAAGGCTTCCTATAAGCTTCTCCAATCTACCTGGTCCTGAGCTGTCAGCAGCAACATTGTCCCGACAAACTTCTCACTCTCATCTGCTCGTCGAACTTTCTGCCACCCTGTGCCAAACTTGCATTCTCTAGGCATTTACTAGGGGTGTGCAAATAAACGACATTTCCTAGTGTTAGCTATTCTATTCGATTCGCAGTGAAATTTTTACTATTCAAACTTCTCGAAGACAAATGCAGTCAACGTCCAATTGAAAATTACCTCTTATGTTTTTAAATATGCCTCACCTCATAACACTCTCGCACTGTAGCAAAGCTACCTTTCAGGCTCTGCTACGGTCGCAAATGTTTTTTGATTCTGAAAACGCTGCTTCCAACACAAAGATGATAGATGTGGCAGAGGTGGGGGGACACAATTAATGATCCTTTGGACCTGAAATTAGGGCAGAAAATTCAGAAAATTGGACGCCGAGAATTTTCGTCATCCAAAACTTGAAATAATCATGCAGACATCTGTGAGGCAGATTTGGAACTCCTAACTCGAAAGGAGCACAACCTTGTCTGCCAGATCAGTTGGGCTTCCACAGAAGTTGAAATAGGGGGAGATGCTGAGGAAATAGCATCTTTGCCTTTCGGATGTAAAGTGTTGTCGGCAACACTTTGGTTGCACCGATTCATGTACCAATACGATTCGGCCTCTGCATTGCCTCATTCTTGATAAGGCTATGAATTACCATCTCGCCAGCGCTTGATGAATCTAGAGAAACACAAACGCTTTCATGTTACTATATCTTGTAAGAATATGCTCAGGAATCCTTTCCAACATTTTTCCATACAATTTCACTTCCAAATATTAGAAAACTATTTTAGAAATATTTTAAACATATTTGAAAAATACTAGCTTCAATTCGAACTCTCATTTTAATGTTACAATTTGCTTTGCACTCAAAATTTAGCTATTTGCACTGCTCTAGTATTTAGTTCTTCATGATCCCTAGACCTTATCATTACATCTCCTCCTCATGCCTATATCTTTTTGGTTTTGACTAAGATGACCTTCAAAGACATAACATAACAACTTTCAAACCGGTCTTACTAACTTGCCCCAAAGTACACTGAATACTCTACAGCCTATCTGAATACATGGTTGCTCTGATGAGCCCATGGCGCAGTCATCCAAGTATTGTTTTTAGAACCCAGAGGCACAGGCTCCGATACCCAGTTTCAAACAATGCCAGAGTATGCAGTCCTATTACCATAGGACAGGTGACTGTACGTGTCTAGCATGACTTTGCACAATTTTGGAGCAGTCACGATAGAAAATTGTTCATGCCATCATTAGAAGTTCATGCTTGACACTACCCAAAAAGTTTCCTCAGAAGCGATACAAGTTTTCGCTGCAGAATGTGGGGATCATGAAACATTTTTTTCCCGACAAAACTAACATTCAAATAAAAAGCATTGTACGAGCAACCTTGCCAAAAAGAATCCGTACAAAACGAAGAGCTCTGCATAATCACGTGACAGCTCATGAACCAACAGGAAAAGGACATACATAATGCGTTCAGTGACTTTCATTCTGCAGCATGCCTTTACATCTTGATGTGGAATTGCATGCCACCAATACATATTGAACAGAGAAAGATGCATGCCCAACTTTAAACACAAGATGGGGCACCAAGCTTTCTGGAAATTGTGAATAGCTGCCTGGTCAGCACAACCACAAAACTTCTTATGCTGTCAAAAAAAAAAAAATAACAGAACTATAACCGATTACTTCAACTATAGGTGGATGTGAAGTGTAGCAGGAGTGAAAAATATTCTTTCCTTCATAGAACATGTCACTGACTTCCAATCAGAGTGAAACTGTGTACTGAAAACCATACAGCAAACAAGTCAGACTACAGTAAAAAACAGTCTTGCATGCAGTTATCAGAAAACTGAAGGATGAACAGGGGAGTACCGCACAACAGTCAAAATATCATCAACAATAACTCAAGTGAAGAAAATACCAAGCAATGGAAACTGCGTGAGTGAGCAATGGCCTCATAAAATAGCCACCAGGAAATGAATATCCTTAAAGGAAAGCTTCATGAGGATCAGGGCTACAGCTGGAGAGGTAGCACATCACAGAGCATAATCTTCTTTAAGAGTAAAAGTGGCTAACCACATCAAAGGCTTTCCTGAGACTGCAGTACACTTGCCCCCCTCAAAGGGCTGGCACGGAGACCTGCATCATGTAAGATTAGCATGTGTAGATCGACCACAAAGTGACGTTGATTGGGAGTTGAGACATTTTTTTACATGTAACACTGCACTGTGGGGAGGTTGCTCAAAACGCTTAAAGGCTCGGGAATAAGCAAGTGAAATGGGAAAAAGGTCCCTGCATACCGAGCAGCAGCGCCATAGTTTTGCACCTTTGTTGGCCTGTTCATGCTGTTTCCGCTTTCACACGAAAACTGGTCCGAGGTACTATCTCATAACATTGACTATATGAGTTCAGATTATTTTTGGTGATGCTAAACTATGGCAAACAGCAAAGGGGACTGAAAGAAGGAAAAAGCAAAAAAGGCAAGAAATGGTGCTGCCTTCAGGCATGTTGGGATCTTAATCTCAGATTAGTAACCAGTGGCACCTGTTTTAGTGCTTTATCTAAATACTGGAAAAATTCAAGCAGTTTTTACCATGCGAGAAAAACCAGGATGTCAAAACTAGTAACACTACATTACTACCATGTGCTTTAGGTAACGGCAGCAGGCATGCCATGCCACCTATGCCAGGGTTATTTCAAACCTATGCTAGAGTTTTTAATAACAGTCAAATACGAGTCAGTACCGGTCTCTACTAGTCAATATGGTATAGCACCTGTGCCAGATCATTTCAAGCACCAGTTCGTTTTTCTAATGAGTGCTTATAGTAACCAAGAATACAAAGTGTTTGAGCGCTCTGAAACACAGCTGCAGCGTATTCACAAGAAAAAACATTTATTGTGAAGCAGTAAACAGATTCCTAGGATGTTCGTGCTGCTGCATTCACGCAAGCAAATGTACTGTCTGCACTTAAACGGAGCGTACCTTTCGCTGAATGCATGTCAAAAAGTGTGACGACAGGTTCAAGCATTACAAAAGCTGTATAGCTCTGCCCACATAAATTTTTGCATGCAGAATGAAAGTAGTGAAATCATCATTCTTTGTCAATGGCCCAGCAGTTTTGCTCCTGAGCAACATGAGGCTGATTCACCTTAAAGGGCCCCTGCAACACTTTTTTAAGTAGCCATGGAATGGATTCACTATAGGAGCTAATTGCTTCGCAAATTCCTCACTGCAAACATTCTTAGAATCCCCAGAGTATAAGTGAAGTTACAAAGATTTGTCGTACGCTGCAATTGCATTCTCTCGTCCCGACTAAAGTGCTGGAAGCTCAGCAGGGAGGGATCGCACGGGGAAAGAAAATACATCCCGCCTGCCTCATGACCTTGAACACTTTTCCTCTTTTTTTTTTCTTCCTTCGACTACACGGCTTTTTGATGCAATCACAAGCACACACGTAAACAAATCGCCACCTCCTATGGTGGTCCCAGTGAGAACTTGAGCGTGCCATGCTCAAATCAGCCAATGGCTGATACGATGGCTGTGATGAGTGATTTTTCGAGATTGTAGCATCATTTGTCAAGAGAAGAGAAAGCAACTTTTAGTAGTCTTTGAGAAGTTATTGTGAATTCCAGGCCCTTTAAAGTGGCAGTAGCTGCATTCAAGAGATTGAGGAATGTAAAGAAACGTACTGCATACTGAGACTTCACTAAACGTTGAGAGACTGACAAGTAATTCTTGCACATCACACCACATTTTTCGTAAACTACATTTAGGATGTCACTGACTCAATTATATAACGAATAACAAGGATAAAAATAAAGAAGAAACCCGTGAAGGCCTATTAATACAAACACGCTCATGCTGCGTACTACTCACATGCTTGAATGAATCTTGATGAGTTTCTTGGTGTAAACACATGTATTGACCTAAATAATGAAAAAGCATAACAGAACGATCATAAGTGACAATGTTCTCTTTGATGTCTCCGATGAGACTTGCGACAACTCACGGACACACACTTACGACAACCGAAACGAGTAATTTCACTAATAATATTTGGCACAACAGAAAGAAAAGCAATGAATCACGTACAGTGGGTAAACTCACCATAGCTTGCTTCCAACGCCACATGTCACTGCGAGCCAGATAGTGGTCTTTAAACACAAGCTCAACTGAATCAAGAGCCACGTCCTGAAACCCAAAATACGGCCGATAAGCCACAAACTGAGGAAGCTGAAAGGAGCAACAGTGTCATTCAACAAACCCTTGGGTCCACCTTGTTAACGATGACATCAGCATACACCCTGAGCTGGAAGGCATTAGCAAGGCTTTGCTCCACGCTGATTGCATCTGATAATTAGAAGAAAGAAGAAGCTTTAATTTAGTGTGGGTGATAGACCTGATTAAGAATTTGGCATGCTCGTGAAAATCTAGAAACTTAGGTGGCATGCACAGACAGTAAAAGCGTGAGCAGCAAATACAGCAGTATCAACTCTGATATACATAATTACCATAACTGAAAACAAGTAGTGCAATGTTGTGCGAATGGTTTTGGTTTTGCTAGGCACGACTCTAAGCAAGACACCACATTTCAGAAATAACATTCATTTACTGCCCCGTAGAAAGTCATTTATGAAATAGACATTCACTACACTTACTAACTTGAACTACAATAATTTCATTATGATAAAAAATCTGTAAACAGGGGCTTTGTCGAGCCAACGTTTCGAGATACTCAGAAGCCTTGAGGAAGACAAGTCCGCTTGTTGAAGCGTTGGCTCGATACAGACCCTGTTTACGGATTTTTTATTGCAAGCTTCCATTTTCCCCTTCCTACCGTTTTTTGAATAATTTGACAGCATGACAGTCTCATAAAGAGCAAGGTGTCTGGATAGTCGCAGACCACACATTGGCCTAACTCCCAGTTTTACCTTTCAAGTGATACATCATGGACTAGCAATTTATCTTCAATTATTAATGTGATGTGGGAATGGTAACTGAGACATGCCAAGGAGTTGCCATAAGTGTCACTTATGACACCGTCACGGATGAAAAACTGCTAAGTTAGTGTGAGTTAAGAAACAAGATAGAAACAAACCTTTCTGAAAGTCTTCTTTCAGTATTGTCACTTGTAGCAGTAGGCGGCTGTAAGATGTAACAACACGATTCATCATTCTCACATTATTTTATGGAGCTTGCTTTCCGTGCAACATGTGGTATGCACATATATACCAACAGCGATACCGGCACTTGTTCCAGCAAAGCTACGAATGCGACAGAATGGACCAAACTGTTCTTACGCAGGCTTACCTAAAAGTGTCATCGGGAAGGTATATTTCGACGATGTCTCCAATCTGCAGACCCGGAAAGTCTTTGGCGCCGATTATCAGGCTGTCATCTGCTCAAAATCGAGAAAGCACAACCGCGTGTAGTATTGCGTCGCCAATCGAGCGCGCAGTAGAGCTAAAACGGCAATCGAGCGTATATCGCACTTACCAGAAAAGCTTTTCTGATGACAAATGAGTTTCATTTGCTTCATTGGTTGCGTTTATCTTCGAAAGCACACTTGTCACCTGTGGTAGCCTATTAATACACGCACGCGTCTAGCCTTAACAGGAAATACTTTGCTTTACAATTGACAACTAAAAGTTATGAGAATATAAAGTACTTTCGATGAACAGCTGCACTGCTCTGTGCTTCCCAATGACCAGAGGACCACACACACAGAGGAGCTCGCCTTCCTGAGCGCTTCCAGAGCATTTGACCGCTATATTAAATAAACGTTCAATGCACACATGAAGCACACGTTTTAATTACAGCGCTACAATAATGTGTCGTTTTAAATAAAAATCCGGACATGTTTAATGCTGCGCCTAAACAACACCGCCCTCAGAAAAACAACTGATATCGGCGGCGATGTTGGGTTCTATAGGGAAATCCCCAAACGAGCCTAGAGCCCCCTAGAACTTCTCTGTTTACGTTTACGATATTCCCCAGTGACGATCCACTTCAAACGCACGCAATCTTGTGCGCAAAATGACAATTTCAGGGTTCTTTGTACTTTTCTCACAGCGCTGACGGTGCGTTTTGCTCACCTACTTATATTACTTTCTTTTGTGCTCACAATCAGGCCGCAGTAAGTGATGTTACACTACGTACCGGCGAACGAGCAGTTGCCGCCAACTGTGAACCCACCCGCATGCCTAGCATGGGAACATGTGGTTATGATCTACTCCGATTGCCTTTTAAGAAACTGGCGTTAACGAAGCGTGTGTATCGTAGGTGGTGCCTGTGTCATGTCTAGCTTGCGCCGTAATGTCTTAAGGCATTATACAAATAAACTGAGCGAGCAGAGCGTTGTGTACCTTAGTGTCTCAAGAGCGACTAACGCCAAATGTTAACCGTCACACATATTCACGTGACGTGTTCTTTAGAAGCTTTTCTAAATGTCTGTTTGTGGATTATAACTCTTGCATATTGTTTTGCGACAAAGATATGCATGTATCATGGAAGTTCTAATACATGGCGCGCGTGGCTTGTGAACGCTTTTCGGAATCGTTACAGTGGGTACTGTGAGCATATATGTGTTACTGCAGTACTAACTGAATGTATTTTTTCATTTGTTTTACTATACAGCGGGACATATCATGACCATGTCATCAAAAAGAGTACAGTTTGACGAGATGGAAGAGGAGCTCCTTGGAAAGGAAGGAGTGGATGAAAGCGTAAAGAAAAAGTTTAAAAACTCCTTAGACAGTGATGAGGAGGATGATGAAGTTGAAGACAAAAAGTACAACTTGCTTAACCCAGATGATGTGGAAGGTAAGCTTCCCTGATGCAATGTCCTGCGAAGCGAAATCCTTGCCTCTAAACCCATCAAAAATGTCAACACGGTGGCTTGTACAGATGGTATCAATCGACCCGACTATCTGAAGCATGCTAAACTTTTCAAGGTAGTGTGATACTCTTTTTGCTAATGATCTTTTTCCTGCGCAATTGCAGATAACCAACACCACCTACCTCATATCGTTCTGCTTCTAGGATAGAAATTACACACTTTGCAAGTGACCTGTGCACATTTTCAGGCTGTGGCTATGCTGTTTTATCAAGAAGTCATCATTTTTTTTAAAGACCTCATTTCCTGTGCATCATTAGGCCAGCATATTCTGTGTCTGTCAATATGAAGTAAAATTTGAACCATACAGTTCAACCTAATCCAACACTACATTAAAACAATAACTTTTGTCATAGTTTGACATCTGTTATTTTATACTCAGGTACTATGCGCAACTAAGGATTATAGAGGAAGATGAACCAAGTAATCTTTATTTTCTGTCACTTAATTTTTTTTAATTCTATATAATTTTTTTTAATTCTATATAATTTTTTCTATTCCGTTAAAGATATCAGCAGCTTTCATTGACATTCACTTCAATGTTGCTGTGTGCATAGAGTTTCCTATATATACACTAGAGGGAACTCTGGTGCTAGTTTCTATAGGGGCTGCAACGCATGGCACTTCTGCGAGCACGGGAATCATGCGTAGTACTTGAATTTGCCTAGTCTTCATACTTTACGTTCCTTTTGGTTTCACATGGCTTGAAGCTGCTTTGTCATGAAACTACAATCAGCAAATGCTTAGCAGTTGCGCTTCACCACATTAATCTTTTAGGCTTACCATTTCAAATTTGGTCATGAAGTTCAAAAGGGTTCGTTCTTTCCTGCGAAACAAAACCAAAACACAGCAATAAACGAAGCCACAAGGGCAGTTCGCGACTCGCAAGTAACAAGACCAGGCAAATCCCTGTGCTACCCATCATTCCCATGCTCGCAGAACGATTGCAGTGCCAGAGTCCCCTCTAGTTAATTTTAGGAAACTCTGTAGATGTGTGCACAAGTATCGACATGCTGTACATACTTTCTGTGTACCCAAGAATTTTGTGTTGAAATGAAAGTTCATCCATAACTCCTCAATGTTTGTAATGTTCCATATCTCATTAAAGCAACTCAGTAAATGCTTTAAGGGACTGTCTACCGTCTTTCACTGCCTTTATGTTTTGTGTTGAAATAAAAAACGTACCATTCTGAAGTGTCTAACCTTGCTGTGGTTTCTCTGGAAAATGTGTAGAAATGTTTAAAACAGAACTTTTCGATCTGCATTTGGTCTCTCTAAATCGGTCAGATGATTGTCCACAACACTGGTTGGTGGAGGCAATGACACTTATATTGCCGGAGAAAGTTGAAAAGTGAAACCGCGTGCAGTTTTTGCAGGCTTCATAATGCTTTGTTTATTAAATATATAAGTGGTCATTTGAGGCACGCACATACTATTTTGTCATTCTTATAAGCAGCGGCGGACGCCGTGCTCGCGTTTCTCCACCATTTGCAGGCAAGCTTAACACACTGCCAGCAGTGCCACTGGGTGCTTATTTAAGTGCGTGAGGGGAAAAAATCACTTTTTGTCTAAATCTAAAGCTGTCTCGAGCATGTAAAATACTGTCGCAAGTTATACATGTTTGTTTTCTAGCAAAATAAGTCTACCTGCAAGGATTTATTGTCCTACCAGTAGATTAACCATATCGTGGTTGGCTGAGGCTAGCGGTCAATTTTTGTCGACTTTCAACATCAAGTTAAAGTTATTAGTTTTTTATGGGTAAAAACCATGCTTATTGTTGTCGATGTGATGAACAATCTTCTCAATTGTGCCACACTCAGAAAAATTTTTCCGAGCGTTAGATAGTCCCTTCAAAATTTTAAGGTATCTGAGATTCAAAGAATTTTTCACAGGGCAGGTCTGGAGCGTTTGCATTTGTAACTTTTTTTAGAATGCCTACTAGTATAGAAGTGCACTTTATAACAAGAGGTTATATATTCTTGTCTTATAGAGTCTTTTTTTTTCATTGTCTACCATTGATAACAACAAAAGCTAAGCCACCTAAAATAATGTGACAGCTTTGTAAAATTTCATGAATAACAAAAATTATTTCCTGAGAATTATTTTTTAAATGTCTTGTGTGCTTTACAGATGTTAAGTAATTATGCAGTGGTTTCTTGTTGCAACTACTGTTGTTAGAAGGTAAAGCTTATGCTACATCAGTCATTTTATTTTAGTATGTGGCCGAAGCATATCCCAAAGTTGTGCACAACATGTTATTACCTTATTCATCCCTGGTATAGGGCAAGAAGACAAAACAATCGAGTATGATGGGAACATCAAAATCACTCCGTTCAACATGGAAGATGAAATGGAGGACGGTCATTTTGACAAAGATGGAATGTTCATCTTCAATAGAGACAAACCAGAGATACGTGATAATTGGCTCGACAACATTGACTGGGTCAAGGTGAGCTTGGTTTCCAGCAAAGATTTTCGTGTTGCTTTTTCGCATCATGTCTTGTGTGTGTGACACGGTTCAGTGAAACGGTGGTTGCTCATCAGTGGAGCGCACTGGTGAAAAAATAGTACCTGGGTCTGCTGCACATGCACTGTATCCCTAGCATACTTGCTTCACTCCCCGGAGCATCTAAAGCAGTATTGCCTTGCTCGAAAAGACTAGAGTTGGATGCATTTTGGCATTTTGTAGGTGGACTTTGCAGATGTGCTGTTTATTAGGCTCAGTGTGCACATAGTGGAACATACCTTATATGCTTGAACATGCACATTAGTCGTCATTGGCGGCTTTTAGAGGAGAAGGACCATGTGGCTCTGTTGAAAAATGTGAGCATCTGGTCACTCGTTATTGACACCAGTTGCGGTAGCAGAATCAAAAAGTGGCATAATAAACCTCCTACGTAACTAGCCGAGACATTGTAGTGCAAGGAATAAAAGGGTAAATTCATGAAATAAGGCATTTTATTTTTGATGTTAATATGTTTGAGCCAGTTGTGTACGATGAACTAGAGCAACAATTATTTATTTTTGGAATACGCTCGAACCTCGATATAATGAAATATTGGTTATAACAAAGTAAATTAGAAGTAGTCTTGCAACAGATATAGTGTTAGGAATAAGCCTTTATAATGAATTTTTGTATATACTGAACTTATTATCGTGTAAGATGAAACTTTGTTATTATAGGGTTTAAGTGTATACACCTATACCGTTTAAATAAGCATGTGATAGTGAATTAAGCACCAAATAACGAAGAGTAATTCAAAAGTCAGAAAACCAATTAAAAGTAATTACGTACACGGACATCACATAACAAATTTATTAGAGCATGCTGTAATGTATTAATAAGCTTGTAATTACTGTTAACTAAAAGTGAGTGTTGCATATACTATAAGGACTACTGCACATCAATTTGAGACTCCGGGATAAGAATAGGCATGCCAAATTAAGACTGATTGACAATACAGTTTATTTCAATATTAATAAAGTTTGTTAATTGAGTATTAATAATGGAGAGCTGATGTTGTGGCACAAGCATTATTGCCGCATTTAGATGTTATGCTGTATTGAGCATGAGTATGCTGTAAGCAATGTCCCGTTACTCCCATATGTGTTGTGGCAGAGGGACCAAGCCCACATTCTTTAATGCAAGGCAACACCTATCTAAATACACTAAAGAGCAAGGCTTGCTTGCCAGTTATTCTACACACACGCAGACCATCTGCGGGTGTACTCCTCTGACAGACGGCCACCGGTTTGGGGCTCCGAATCATATTGGGGGCACCTCTGCATATATCACAACAGTGTGGCTACTGGCAAGATGTTCAGACACATAAGAAAAATGAAGTGTTGGTAACCCTGGGTAACATTTCAAATTGTTGATTGCACGCAACTGAAATAAGCACAGAATTTGCGTAAAAGTAGGATAGATTTTGTTCCTGCAAGCATGGTATAGTCGTAAAATGTGAAACCTTATGTAGTACAGCAGACCACTTTGCTTGGGATGCCACACTTTGCCAGCCTTACAGTAATCATTGTCACTCTCGTTTTGTATGTGTGAAAAATTTGCTTGTTTGTTTCTGACGCTCTATTCATGCTTTCGGTACAAAAATTGTGAATACTAGAATGTTACGTCACTACAATCCATGTACAATTCGTTCTCAAAAATCGCCATTCGCATGTGCCTACAATGACCATCTTGCCAAAGGTGCATGTAAGTGATGCACAAGTGTTTCTATGCTCCTGCTCTCTTTCAGGTGCAACCGACAAAGCAAGTTGTTGAGGACAGCAGAGGCACGGAAGATTCCGAAGACGAGGAGCGTGTGGACGCATTGGCACTTTACGGAGACATGCTGGAGATCATGCAGCCTGGCGAGACCGTGCTGTCGTGCATCAAACGCCTGGGTGGTGGCAAGCGGGACTCAACAATAAACCGCTGGAAGAAAAAGAAGCAGGAGGCTACTGAGCCAGGTTAGTTGCGCTTTCACCTTGGTGGCAGGGTTGATGCGCTGACATCATTTTAATGCCATTGTCAGCTTGCTTGCAGTAGCTGTTTTTGGCAAAGTCAACACATTATACATTACTGAATACCAGTCTGTCAATTTAGCTTGCTTTCACGTCCATCTGGAAGGCCAACTGTAAAAAAGTTTTTGAACGGGTACAGTACCTAGTTTCAGGTGGTGTGGGTGCAAGGTTGGCTCCGTACAAAGTTTGACCCTTGAAATTACAATTGTTGTGTCATGAAAAACTTGCAGAATGTAGGTACATTTCTAATCCAAAAAACTTAAGATTCTGTAATCATGCTGACGTAACAATTTATTAGGAGTGATGCAGGAGACATTTCGCAATAGAGCTAGCAGTGGACTGGAAGAACTTCTGAAATCGGACGAGGCCTACAGCAGATTCAAAATTTGAGAGGTTGTTTGATGAAATTAAGGTCGTGTCTACTAACCAACTAATTTGTCTGCATTGCTATATAAAAACTGTTAAAAGGAAAATTATACATTTAGAAGCCAGAAAGCTTTACAAATATTGGTTGGGTAAAATGTACTATAAATTTATAACTAACCAAGTCCAAGTAACAACTTGGCCTTTTAAAGTAAACTTGGTCAACAGGGTCTGCAGAGGAGTCTCTGCTGGCCTTGTAAATTTTGGTTATATGCACACTAAGTTGTAACATGCCATATAGATGGGTATCTACTGAATAATATTTATTTGTTCATTGTTAAAGATCGCAAGGAATTTAACTGCTCCTTAACCATACATCTAAGAGGCAAGGTTCACTGCCAAAACTGATATACTCTCTCTTTGCCTTAGGCTAGCATGGGCTAGCACTGTACTTATTCTGCATAGCACCTGTTACATAGGTATGCATGCGTATGATTCTTTCCCTAAGCACGATTTCCCCGCACGACACGCAGGCATTTCACACTTTTCAGGTACTATTGACATCAAGCGATGTATGCTTCACACAACTTTCTTTCCTATTCCCAAACCAGGAGTAGTTACGATTGCTATCAAGTGATGTATGCTTGACACAAGTTTCTCTGCAATTCCCTAACCCAGAGTGGTGTCCTTCAAGTGCCCTTTAGTGTTTAACTTGACTCTTTCGTTACCGCGCAAAAATGGTTGTTTTTCATATGTCCCGAAAAGATCGATTTTGCCAGTTGGAAAAGTACTCCAGCACCCATTGCAGCATTCCAAACTTTGCACAACGGAATGCTCTTTTCTAAAAATGTATGTTGTAGAGCAATAAAAATATTTGAGAATGAATGAAAAGTGTAGAATTTTCAGCCACAAGCTGGTAAACAGTGCAATAAAAAACTCTATATAGGCTGAAATATTCAAAACAGAAAAATTCAGAATATACATTTTGTACATAAATTACCCAGGAATAGTATAAAAAATTATGAACGTTGTACAAAAATGTTTCTATTTACATAGACAAAGAACATCACAACCGAGGTGCTGCTTTGTTGCTCGTGCCATGCGGTGGAGAATTGCTTTTTTTTTTGTTTTTTTAGACGAGTGTACTCGTACACTTTTTCTCGGTAATTTTTTTTTTTTTGCATTACGATAAGAGTCTCCGTGGTGTTCCAATAGAGGTAGATGTATGCCCGTGATGTGAATGATCTCTCTATAAATGAGATGCCCAATGAACTTCGCTATTTCATGTAGCGTCACCTCTTTCCATGAGCCACCTTACACTACATAGGTTGGCGTTCCAATATATGCATCCAAGCATATTTTTTTGGATTTTTGTGCATATCGTATTAAAAAGAGGACAATATCGCCACAGTTTTAAAACAATTTGCACTGCTTCGTAGTCGGGGCCAAGATGTGCTCAGGGAGCCTTCTAGTTGTTAGGAGAAGCTCTGCAGCCAGTGCCAGCACACTTCGCCCCAGCGAAGTGTAGATCATGCACGTAACCAGAGTAGCTATAACATTGTGCGGAAAGGTCAGAAACTATACGCACTTGCCGCGGAGGAAACTACTTGAGGATGTAAACAAAAAAAAAACCCATGAACAGCTGCGGATGTATAAGGCTGCCGCAAAACATTGTCACCATAAAACTTGAAGCACAGGTGCTGCCATCCTCGAACGCTAAGCTCGTCGTCAGCCGATTCAGGTGAGCAGCGCATGTGTTTTTCAGCGCTGATGCGCACCCATGCGCACCTGACGACATCATAGGAGTGACTAGTGACACTAGATGCGACCCTGTGTCTGATACAACAATGCAAGCAAAACCAAAGCTGCTGGAAATTGTCATAGAAGGCCACCTTAACACTTTAAACACATGGCGGACCTTCGCAAATATATTTTGTAGAACAAATTTTTCTAACTCCTAGGGACAGCTTTTTGTTGAATATATGGCATAAATTTCTGGCTATCATTACTGGTCAACATAGTCAAATTGCGGAGCTGACACTTTAATTCGATATTTGGCTTGCAAAAGTTCTTTTAATTACAGAACTTCGATGTTACCGTACCATAATCACAAGGTGCACACACTTTAGTCAAGTTCATCAGCCTAGTGCATTTTTCCAACAATACATGCACATTGGTTCACGCAAAGGTCTGTCAAAAGTCACTATGTTGCCGAAACGGGCAAATTCAAATTGATCTTGAAAGTTCAGTGCCCTGACTAACTACTAGAAAGTGCTGTGTGCACGAGAAACAAATTTAACATGCCAAAATAGATGATTCAAAAGCGTCGATCACTGGTGATCGATTTGGATAGGCGTGGTAACAAAAGAGTTAAGTAACCACCTACATCCATGTTGAGGTCTTATCTGCCAGTTTCTCATCCCCTGAAGTGCTGGATAGACTCCAGAATCAATTACATTGTAAGTGCAGAAGGGAGAGCGGCAACTGTCATTGCAACGTGTTCTGAAGCAAGTTGTAGTTACATAGCACATACGTGCATCTGAACTTAAAACATGCTGCAGCTTTCAATACTAAGCAAAGCATACTTGCATTTTTCTTTCTCTGGACTCTTCAGACAGCACTAAGGATGTGGCTCCTAAGGAGACCCTTCTGCGGATGACAGAGTTAGCAGACCGGCTGGTGTCAACTGGTGACATGGACATCTACCAGCAGACATACGAGCGGCTCAAGTTCTTGCGAGAACACAAACAACAGGCCAAAGAGGCCAAGGCAGCCACTACAGCTGTAGAGGGGTCTTCCTTTGACATGTTTGCAGATGATGCCGACAGCACTAAAGCTACTGAGCCATCACCCGCCAAAGATGAGAAAGCAGCAGCTGAGAGCAAGAGTGAAGGTATATGGTCATAGTTACCTTCTTTGACTCATGTTTTAGCTCCTAGAGGGACAATGTCATTTTAAAAATGCATGCCAGGCCCGTAGCCAGGCATTTTGGGGGGTGGGGGGGGGGAGGCACTTGTTGAAGGCATTGAAAAACACCTATTTTCACTATTAATTCTTGGTAAAATACCTCCTCTTCACACATTTTCTTTATTCTTTTTCTTTGTTTTTTTTGGGGGGGGAAGGTGCCCTTTAGGACACCCCCTGGCTATTGGCCTGATGGATGTAGTTACACAAAATCTTGTGCTGTCATCAGACTAACTAGATCAATGAAGGCACTGGCATTAGAGTATGTGTGTCTAAATTCGCTGACATAAATTAACTTGTCCTTTGTGTGTCTAAATTCGCTGACATAAATTAACTTGTCCTTTAATCAAGGAATAAACATTCTAGCTTCAAAAGCACACCATTGCAGTTAAAAGGGAAAGTCACCGGTTTCGTGCCTACACAATTTATCACCTTCAAAGAATGGCGTTAGTGTGTCCTAAAGCAGGCTGTTTAGTTGCCTTCCTTAGCCTATAGAGTTGAACCGTTTTATGAAAGGCACTGATTGAACAGACCATTGAGCATTAGAGACACCAGTGTGCCTACATAAAAAGAAGGGTTAAAGAGAAAATAGGAAGCTGGTATGCTGCTTATGAGACACCTCACATAAAGGCCAAGAACTGCTTCCTCGTATGTCTCTTATGAAGGGGTATTATTTGTTCTAAAAATCTTCTTGTTTCACATCACTGTCACTTTTCTGGTTTCAGACGCAGAACCAGTGAGCTCATCAGTAGCAGAGGACGAAGTGATGTGGGAGTTCAAGTGGGAGGAATCTGATGACGCACCAGTGTATGGGCTGCACACGTCGGCACAGATGCTGCAGTGGGTGCAGGAGGGATACTTTCAAGACGGTGTCTGGGTCAGGAAAGCGCACGAAACAGATCGTCCATTTTACAGCTCAAGGCGGATAGACTTTGAGCTCTATGTTTGAAGGGCTGTTTTGTGGAGCAGTGCATTGATGGACACTGAATGCAGTGCATGTCCTCTGCTGTTGGTTTTAAATGTTGCAGTTGAACAAATACAGTCAACGTATCTAGTTTGCAGGTTGAAAATATGGCCTGTATTATAAGAGGCTTGCTATGTTCATTATAGAATCACAACACTGCAACATCCTGGAAATGTGTGCTTCTGCAGACATCTACGTGTTGAAGAATCCAAAGTTCCGTGCAGCAATTTTTTTTTTTACTTCTCTTTAGCACTGTTGTTTGTTAATGTAGCCAAGTACTATCTTGGCATGAAGCGATTGTTGGAGCACAATGGAGAGACGTATTTCGCTCATTCTCACTGTTTGGTGTATGCTGCACATTTTTCACTATCCTCCCAAAGTTTGCAATATACTATCCCCGTTGCGCTTGCTTTGACAGTGACAGTTCTGTGAGAAAAAGCTGGAATGAAAGCAAGGAAGCGTAGGCCCTGTAGTTACTCCATCATTTCAATAGTACGTCTATTTTAACACATAACCAACAGATGAACACATATAAGACATACCATATTTACACAATTGCAAGTAAACTCAAATATAAATCAACCTCCTTGAAATTGCAGGGTGGCTTCATGGCAGTGTTTGAAAGCTGTGCAGAAAAGCGAGCTTTGCAAAAATGGCGCATAGATTGTTTTTAGAATGACTTAACAATCGAAACTAGTTTTTGATTCCAGGTCGACTTCCCAACTTCGGATTTCAAATTAAGGCAAGATGTGCCGACCTACAATCGTGTAAATACAGTACATTGCTGCTATGACTCACCTTAAGTATTCATCTGTCGTTTATGTGCCGTTTTAGATGAAAGTGAATAACCGTCTAGCCAAAATTATGGCCCTTGTGAAGTTCTTGCATATTCTAAAGAAAAGTTGTCTGCATATGCAATAATCTATTAATATCTTTTTGCACGCATTTCTGACCGTGCGAATTGCTATCTTATGCACTAGCACATGAATTGGCGTTGAAGTTGGCACATACATATATGGAGCATTACTGATCCCAGGTTCTCTTTTGGTTTTGCAACTACTGATGTTGTTTGTCTTTAATATCATGTTTCAGCAACATTTAGGGCTGCCATTCGATTGAGTTGACGGTAAATGTCCGAAGTTCGTAGTTTGTGTTTGGTGTACTCTGTGGCACTTCAATGATTATAGCAAAATATCTTCTAGAGTGCATTTGTTTGCGACTTTTATATAAGCTGTTGCCAGTTGGGTGTTATCGAAGCTAATGCCCTTACAATGTCCTATAATTTTATGTGGTATTGTGCTAGTCGATAAAAAAAATGGCTGGTGTGATCTTTTTTTCCTCTGCTTTCAAATTTTGTTTATTGTCAGTGTGTCATAACATTTTGTAATGCACCGTGAAAGGACACACTTTATCAAGAGCATTCTCTCAGACTAAAAAAGGAGAGAAGCACCTCGGAGGTAGCAGTACATGCGTCTGTGGGCTTTTAAAATAGATTTGCTTAAGTGCTTAAGTTTTTCGTAAAAATTTGTGCTAATCAATGTGTCATGTCCCAGTGGCGCTGGTGGATGCAAATAAAAGCAGTGCACATCCTGGAGGACTTGTATCGTGGTGCACTTTGCACAGCACAGGTGATGGCATTGCAAACCTCATAAGCTTGATAATAATATGTCGCATTTGCAAAGTGGTACAGTGGGCCACAACTAATTCTACTTTTTAAGTTCCTCCGCAGGAAAAGATAACGCCAAGCTTGATGTGTTATTATATACAGCTAAAGTACTATTGCACACTGTATTTGTGTTGCTGGCAGCAGCATACTTGGTACTATTTTGTGCCAAAGACGTCTGTCATGGCACCGATGTTCAGTGTACAGATGGATCAGCCTAGATTTTTTTGCTAGGAGTGGCCTGCATTCCTTCTACCGCATTATTAGCCACTGGCTGTTGGGGAAGTATGTGGATGCTTGCCACCAATAAGCATGCCAGTATAAGGTTCACTTTCAGTTTAAACAGTTAAAGCAGTAATTATAATGCTGACCAGTTGAAATTCACTATTGCAAATGCCTTGTCAGGCATTTTCCTTGCTCTTTGCAAAGATGGTACTCAACGACACAGAAAATGCATGCATTAAGCTGCCGTGAGAAGGATTATAGCAGCCTGTCATTATACCTTTATGCGTGCTGTGCTCTCACCGTGCGTTGGAGCAATAGACAACACAAAGACCGCTTTGCTCGCTGCGGAGTCTGTGTTCCCTCGCCCCAGGTTGGATGCTGAAGGAGTTAGCTGTTCGCCTTACTTAGTATAACATTCCAACTTGTTGCCGTCACATTCATTGCTTCGCTCTTGCGGCAAAACTTTAGCTTTTTTTTTACAGTCGGAAACATCTGCAAGCTCTTGCTGTGTTCGCTGCTGCCAACAGTACTGCCCGTATTTGAGTAGCTAGGAGTTGGACATTCTATTCATGTTCGACATGAATAGTTGAGTTTTTGTAGGCTTGTCAAGCTTAATATTACCATTTTTAACATTCAGTGCATTATAATTAAAAAAGAAAGCTCACACACTCTATTCATAACATTATACTATGGACAAACAAAAAACTGAGAGCCTTTCATAACTTCAAATGTTTTTCCTTAATTATTAAACTACTTCCAGGTGCTTTCAACATTTCTATTTCGTTTTTTATTGCATTTGCTTATCTTTGTTCTTTTTCCTTCTATTGTACCATTTTCGTTTCTTCAGTAAAGTAGTTTCTTCTAATGCTTTATTTATTATGATTCTGTCACCCCCCCTTCCCCTACTCAATGCTCCTCTGAGGCCTGTAGGGCAACCTGAAAAAATAAATAAACATAACTCTGCTAAACTCTGATAAAATTTATTTGGGAAATTTTGGATTGCTCACAAATTCGGTATGCACGAGGTTTGCATGGTATGCATGGTAGGCATTTGTAGATGAATATGGTATGCATGAAAATGAAGATGGTTTGCATTCGTTGGCATTCGTGTTTTCGGTGACGTACATATATGTAATGTAAATACAAGGTCAAAAACGGTAGCAGCGTTGGTACAGAAGCAGCAAGAGCAGGCCGAGTATACGGGCAGCGTCGCAGCAGCAACCATGCAGGCAGCCTTAGCTCGCGCCTCGCGCCAACGTGTCGATTTCGCTGCAGTAGTGGGCATTCCTCTTCACTACAATACATACTTTGAGCGCGCCAAAACAAGCAGCCCATCTCTCTTCCTGATCACGTTTTGAAAGCATGTATAAACGCCCTTGAGGGAGATCCGCTCGGGCAACACTTTTGAAACAGTATATAATGTGCTGCGACAGGTCATAGTCAGCAGAGGGCGCTGCGCTGCAATGAGGTACCGTGCGTTACAAAATTATAAGCTTGAAACTATTAAAAGCATGTTATTTGAGAATTCCCAATTCGAAACTGTGCGCGTAATGAGTGCTTTTGGCGGGGCCTTCATTGACTGTGTGGAGCGCCTCGACAACAGCGCACATGTGGCCGATGCCTGTGTTTCTGCAACCTCCGAAGTATCTGACGCCAAGCCCGTACCACTCGACCACCTGCGACTGCAGCTTCTCGCGGTCTTTGGGCGGCTGGCCGAATACTCCAACTTCGTGGAACTCGGCGTCTGGCCGAGCGACCAGTGGTGGCCTTCCGCTCTTCCACACACCAGACAGCAGTGGCGCCACCATGTGCGCCTGGACGATACGTTATTGAGACACGTGTGAGAAACCATATACACGGAACTATGTCTTGTATTGCAGTAGGTGAAGCGCGCATTCTTGGAGAAGCGAATAGTGTGTAAACCGGGAAAGAAAGTGATCACGTTGTAGACAGGCGGCAGCTACGTTAATTTGAAAATCAAGGTTAGCATGCGAAACCACATCGATGTTGTTCGGCTTGTGTGCGTTACATGGTACAACACACATATGGGTAACCCGCGAACTTTGATTGCTGCCACCGCCGATGTACAAGAGCGCCTTGCAAGAAAGGAGAACCCGTCATCTGGACATGTTGAATATATATATGTATATCACTAGTTGTAGGTAGATATATAAAGTCGACATGGTTACACAATATCGTGAGAAAATCGGGGACAATATTAACTATTTAAAATTTGCACGCAAAGCGCGGTAGTACGACGCCCCGTATTTCGACATACTTTTCACGCGTTTGCATTTTTGTTCAGAAAGGTTGGACTGCATGCATGGCTGGTGCACTTTGTTTTTCTTGCTACTCGCACAAGGCACAAATGAAAAAGAGCGCGCGCTAAGTGCTTGAGACAAGTCAATAAAGATTTCTTCTAAATGCGTGATCAAAACTTCGTTACTGACTGACTACATGTCTGCAATAGAAAGAAAAAAAAACATATAGGTAAAAATGAGTGACTGAGTGATTTCGCACGCTGAACATGGCAATACCTCGCACTCTAGTAATAAATGACACTTCATGTAACTGAAATCCAAGGAATCGAAACACAAACAGTGATCCCTCATGAAAGGAGCCCAGCAGATCAAGAAGTAATGAAGTTCTCAGTTTATTTACATATTTATTTACAGATACTGTCAACCCTCATCAGGACCAAAACAGGAACAGTAACAATACATCAACATAAACATCCACGCCACTTAATTTTGTTTCAACCAGGCCGCCGCGTCTAGATGTCCGGCTACTGAATTCTACATTTATATATCGACGAGTCTTTGTGAGAGCAAGCAGGTAATCTACGTATTATTATTGCACAATCACTGTGCATGTTTACCTTTGTTACAGTACCTTGTATAAGAGTCGCATCGACTGTGTTAAGCTGGCTTCTCTGCACAATGACTCTCTCTGCGGTGAAGACAGCTTTGCCGACTATGTTGTGGAAACTAGATAGCTCACTTGCCCCACCAACTACGGTGCTTCTCTGTACAGCGCGTGTGCACCGAGAAGAGGAGGTGGCCGTTCCCTAGTCAAAGGGTGGTGACAATTTTGCCCTATAACGGACCTTTTTTTTTAATACGCAGAGTCGCGCTATAGTTTTTTTTTTATAGCCGCGCTAAAGGACTTTTGATGTGGTGTGACATTCAAATAACTTTTCATTTATGGGAAGAGGACCCCTCAAAGGTCCAAGGAGGCTTGGTCCCCTGACCAAGAGTGGACTTTCGCACGCTCAACGTATTTATTTATTTATTTATTTATTTATTCATTCATTTATTTATTTATTCATTTAATTATATGGTGCTAAACAAATGTTTCTCCTCCTCCTGCCTTTACACCAGGAATGCCGGGAACCAATGTCAGGTCTTTGTAAAAATTCCATCATCGCTTCATTTTAATTTTTGAAACCATTGTTTTTTTTTTCTCTCAGATTCAACCAAGGGGCGGGAGAACAGTGCAGTGAAACGCTGCTCTCCCTAATGGATATATTCAGCACTCGCATATATGTGCGCACGTGTATATAATTATGATAGCAAGTGCTTTGTAACACTCGTGGTTCTAAAAATAGCGCTGTCTGTCTCAACGTGCCTGGCAGCAGTTGACGCCAAGGCCGCAAGCTGTCTTGCCGAGTCCTCGGCGAGGCATGCGCGCATGGCATCCACGATGTTCTCGCTCTTGGCCGTGAGACGCTCGTTCTGGCAGCTGAAGCTGAGCCACGCCCTGGTGCCGGGAAACTCGCGCAGCAGCTTCACCAGGGCCAACGCCAGTCTCGAAGGTGAGCAGGTCAGAGCCGCGCTCCATGATCCGCACGCGGGGCCGGTGCCAGTCGAGCAGCTCGTTCACCGACATCCGAACCGTGTAGCTCCTGTTGTACTCGGAACTGTCGTACAAGTACGCGTCGTACGGACCCACCGAGCCGACGACGCGCACTGCTTTGGCATCGGAGTTGCGAGGCACTGTTCACACAAATTAAGAGAAAAACAAAAATCAGAATGCCGAGATGCTATATGTACGTACCGGTTAATTATCAAGCTGCGACAGCTGTGTAATGAGGAAGGCGTTACTTAACGGCCAATAATAGAAATTCATACGTGCCGGTGATTAGATCGACAGTACATGAAGGCGCACGTACTTATACGCATAAGCTTCATTCTTAGATCGCAACAAAGATTTATTTTTCTATATCTTGCATTGTACACACTTCTGCAAACGCGCCCTCATATTCAGAAAGTAGGAAAATATATGCCGTATTTTGCATTATATCTTTAGCTTAAACCGACGCTTGTTGACCGCGAACGAGATTGTTGCCTGGAAATTATGTAGAGCTGAAGAAAAAAAAAATGCGGGTCAAAAATTTTTTCGACGGTCGAATCATATGAACTCTTTTTTGGCATGGTTGGAAGACGCTGCCGATCAATAGTCGATAGTTGAGGCTTAGGAAACCACGCGAGCCAAACACTATTGCGCAGCACGCGGACTGAACTTTACAATTAATTCTGTCAGCTAAAAAAAAAAAACTTCCATCTTCTTTCTACGAATGATGTCATGTGCACGAATGAACACGCCATATACCGAAATCCACGGCCATCGACAGATTTGAGCGCAGTCGGCTGCGGAGTTTCCGCGGTCGTCGCGGGATGCCGCCACGTGCGTACGCTCGCGATTATACTGAAGTAATGCAACTGCGTGCTCGTCAAGAAGAGCGAAGAAAGAAATTTGCAGCGTGCGACAAATCTCCACTAGTAGACGTATTCTAAAAGTTTTCGTGGCAGTTGATTCGCAATGCAATAAACTTCTTTAATAAATCTTTTCGATGATTACTTGAAAAAGTGTTGATTCGATTGATTTGTGGCGTTTAACGTCCCAAAACCACTATTTGATTATGAGAGACGCCGTAGTGGAGGGCCCCGGAAATTTCGACCAGCTGGGGTTCTTTAACGTGCACCCAATCTGAGTACACGGGCCTACAACATTTCCGCCTCCATCGGAAATGCAGCCGCCACAGCCGGGATTTGATTCCGCGACCTGCGGGTCAGCAGCCGAGTACCTTAGCCACTAGACCACCATGGTGGGACATCAAAAAAAGTGTTGTAGGGACTCTTAAAAATCGACGACACTACGGAATAGTAGACGCGCACACCACGCCAGAGCTCGCTCTTATCAAATATATGTAGATCTGTACATACTTCTCCAGATTTTTTTTCTGTTTATCCGGCTTAATATTTGATGAGTAGTAAATAATACAGAATGTATGCATGCACACGTGACACGTTGTCACTACATTTAAATTTAATCAGTCGTAAATGACTACAGGATGGAAGAAACATCAAGGGGAAGCAGTGTTTCATTACAAGTAATTTTATGTGGAAGTATTGGTTAATTACTACCATAAAAAATAATGAGGACCAAAATAAAGAGAACTTTTCAATGCAATGTAAAATTTACTCATTGATTCGTTCGCAAAGCAAAAATAATTCTTTCGCATTGTAAAGATTATAGTCGCTAGTCAGAATTTATGACGGCAAGGAGCTCCCATCGGATTTACCGATTTCAAACTTCGTGCGGGAACTTGGAGGCGGTGAGTCACTACGTCACTTCAGTTCGCATAAACGTTATATCTTTCTGATAACACTCACAAATGACACACCTGTACACGCACTTCCCGCACAGCCACCCCGCACGTGGCGGGACCCCTGCCGCGCGCAAGCGGGGACAAATAAGCCAATTGGCGATGCTCTTTCACCCTCCACTTGGGTGGGGCAAGTGTGCCAGCACCAAAGAATATTGAAGAAAAAACTGCTGGAGTAGAAGCTCCCGCAATGCTTTGCCAGCAGAAGTGAAGCCAGCTTTTTCCACTGCCAAGATGGCGGAAACATGCTCTTTTTCTGGTGTCACCCATTTAAAGATCAAGTGGCTTGATATGTTAATATTGTTAGGGAAGAGGGACGCCGTATCGACGAGGCTGTGGATGAAATATATTTCAAACCAGCAGCAGTAGCGGCGTGACCGGTAGACCAGACACCGAGCAGAGACCAACCTTCGTCTTCCTCGTCAGGCACACACGCGTGTCGCCCGCTAGAATCTCAATTTGCATTCATGTAGCATAATCGCCGGCGGCAGAAGCGCCGTCTCGGCGCATCTAAATGTCAACTTCACTAGGAGAGTGGTAGGGCTTCAAGCACGCAACATGTACAATATCGGTAGCCTGTTGGGCACATGAAGGTGGCCTTAGCTGAGCGCTCTCGTCCAGAATGAGCTCAAGGAGCCAACCTTATGTTCTATTCTGTTTCGTTACGTTGTTGTACATGTAAAAAATTGAGTTCTCATTTTAAGAGTTTTGTGTCCCACATGTGCCTCTTGATGTAGAGGGAACGAAATTCTGATAGACACGTAGCTAGGTATATGTTGTAATATACTTTGTCTGGTGTTCTGTCGGGTGACCGAGTGCACTTGCCTGTGTCGTGTGTTGTCCGTTGTCGAACCGTTCTTGACAAGTTGCAGAACCATCGACAAGTGCTGAGACCAAAGATCGTCAGAAGAGACGAGCGAAGTTAGTCGACAAGTTGTGGCGACAAGCCAGTCGAGGTGGGATCCGTCCTCAAGAAAGGGATGTGTTCCCGGAACAGAGTCCGGAGCTGCATTCTCCCCATGGCCCTGGAGGCCAACCTAGAGGGACCTGGCGAACGAGCGCGCCTGACATCCGAGCCACGTGGAAGCACCTCGTCTTTCCGGCGCATTGTCTGGCGGCGGGGGTGCTGTTATGCCTGCGAGTCCACACCGACAACCATGCCTCTGAAAAAGGCAATCTGTGTCAAGGCCAGCACGCGAGCCCGCCTGACGCGAACAACTCAACGGCGTCATTACGCGGCGGTGCCTTCCTGTCGCGCACGCACAGCGAGCCCGTCGAAGCAATCAGCGCCTTCCTGTCTGGCAAGTCTGACGCAATGCGTGGCGACGTCACTCGTCCTTGGGTGCAGCGCAGCGGATTCGGATTCGATGAGAATGACGCGGCCCAGAGGCGACCCCATTGGAGGATTCTGACCTCACGGCCAGCGGCGCTTCTGGTTGGACATTTGATTACTCAAAGAATCCTCCCGGTGCATATAAAGAAAGCCCTGCGGCGCGTCGCGAGTAGTAGATCTATGTGTCCGAGAAGAGAGCTCGGCTCTTCGAGTCTCTAAGCTGTCGGCCCCAGTGCCGAATTTGTAACGCCTCTGTATATATGTTGTACATAAACCTTGTTAACTCACCGTCGTCTCGTCCGCTCGTCTATCAGCTCTGCGCAGAAGCAGTCGCGAGCTGAGAAACCTATGCTACCAAACGGCTGGTGACCTTCCCGGCGGAGTTCGAAGCAGTGCCGCCTTCAGGACCGTGTTGGCGTCGCCGTCCTTCGTAACAATATAGAAAATCGAATATACAAAATATTAATGCCCTTGTGGCGAAATGACTGTCCTTTTTTTCCCTTTCCAGTCGTATCCTTGGTGTCGTGCAGTTTCCATCGCAAACGGAGTTATAGGTGAAACGACGTACGCAAGCCAATTATTCACTTAGGCGACCGCCATATCTACAATCAGTCAAAGGTTTGAATGCTCAGCTTGCGCAAATGTCAACATGCGCAGCTTACATTTCGTTTATTTCTGCAGCAGCGGCAGCTGACCACCCCTCGATTAATTCCCGATTTCCAGAGGCGCAGAGAGGGGGAGAAAGCTGTTCTTTTTTACTGCCCGCTAACTTTCCGTGCGGAATCGGTGCAAAAAGAAAAACTCCGGACCTCCTGTCAGCTGGTCTGTCGCAGGGACGTGGCCAGTGGCGGCTGTTTAATAGTACGTACGCACTCGATAACAGGAATATGTGCAGGATGTCGAGGCTTTTACGCTGGTTCTCTGCTCGCGTTGATGATCAGAGATGCTGCTTTGGCATATAAGTGTTCAGGTGAGAGCTGGAAGTGTTATGAATTAATATACATCTGCCGCCTAAAACTGTTCTTCGAGTTATGTACGCGTGAACGTGGTAAACATATTTTGTATGACTTTTTTTCCTGTCAGTAATGCAGTTTTCCTCACGTTAAACGTCAGTGAAAAAGCCATCTGGCCCGCCGAGTCAACAGCGCGTTTATGAGTTGTAGTGAATTGTTTCAGCTGTCCACCAGCATAGTTCAACAAGCCGTTTACTAATTATTTATTTATGCTAAGTACACTGAAGCGCAGACATTATTTCTTCCGTAACCGTAAGAAACGGTGAGCAAATTCCGTTTCAGTTTTCCTGTATTTGCGTTTATTCGTTGTAAGGAAGGTGTTCAGAAGATGGATGCTTGACGAGGTGAATTTTTCATCGCCGTGAGCGACGTGTTGTAGTGGCTTATCATCGGCGTCCATTACCATGCAAGGTTGAGTTGCTAACTGTAATTATGCTCGCCTGATAATCGTGTCGTTGTTCTAGCATGTAAAAATATATACATATTTTTTTTTTGAGGGCCCCAAACTACCCAGAGGTCGAAATTTAGATGTGACTCGCTACAGTGCTCGACTGCTTGACCCATAGTACGCAAACTCGCAGGTCACAGTATAGAGCCCAGTGGCGGACGTAGAGGTGGGGGGGGGGCGGTATGGGCGATCGTTCCCCCTCCCCCCCGAGGGATGGAAGCTTAGCAGGATGAGCATGATCTATAAAGGCAAGGGGGACAAAGCTGACAGACAACTACCGTCCTATGACCCTGAAATCAGTGGTCTACAGGCTGGCGATGCAGATTTTAAAGGAAAGACTGCAGGAATGGATAGGAGATGAGGGGGTGCTAGGGGAACTCCAGAATGGGCTTCGGGAAACACAGGAGGTTGGAAGACAACCCGTTTTTACTGACGCAGTGCATCAAAATAGCAGAAACGAACACAGGCCCCTATGGCTAGCATTTTTTGGATATCAAGAGAGCGTACGATAGCGTGGTTCAAGAGGACTTATGAGGAATACTGGACAAATTAGGTGTGGAAGATGGAGTCACTATTCTTTAAAGGATATCTAAACAAGGTAGTTATAAAATGAAAAAAAAAAACAGGTATCCAAGCCCACAGAGATATAACGGAGGGCTTAGGCAGGGGGTGTCCTCTGTCACCCCTTGCTATTCATGATGTACCTACAAGGATTAGAGGCCAAATTAGAGTGAAGTGGACTTGGCTTCAACCTCTCTCGTCAAACAGGAAAACTCATTGAACGGGCACTACCAGCATTGATGTACGCAGATGATATAGTGCTAATGGCAGACAACAAAGAAGATTTGCAGATTGATGGACATCTGCGGGTAATGAGAGAGATATGTTAGATCTCAGATTCAGTAAGGAAAATCAGCAGTCATGATTTTTAATGACAATGGAGGGTAGTGAGTTTAGAATACAGGTCACGCTAGAGATAACAGATAAATACAAATATCTGGGTGTATGAATAAGCAATGGGACCGAGTACTTAAGGGAACACGAAATATACGTAACGTCTAAAGTTAACAGGAATGCAGCAGTGACGAAAAATAGGGCACTGTGGAATTACAATAGGTATGATGTTGCGAGAGGAATATAGAAACGGTCATGGTTCCTGGTCTGACTTTTGGCAATGCGTTCTTGTGCATGAGATCAGGGGTTCAAGCAAGATTAGAAATCAACTAACGTGAAATAGGCAGGCCTTGCTTTAGGGGCCCCCGAGAACACACCAAATTAGGGAGTACACGGTGATATTGGGACAGACATCATTCGAGGGCAGGGAAGCTAGCAGCAAGATAAAATTTGAGAAGCAATTGAGAGAAATAGGGGAGGAGTGTTGGGCTAGGAAAGTTTTCACCCTACTTGTACATGAGTAATGTCGATACAAAACGGAGGAAGCAAACAAGAAAATTCATGGGCAAGTACTTAAAAAGGAGCAGGAGGCCAAATAGGTTAAGAAGGTGAAGGAAACCGAGACTGATACGTGTAGAATTGGCATGATTAAGAAGTCTGGCACTAGAGATCTATTGAACTTTCAAGCAGGAAATTGCCAAGCATCTATGATAATACTCGGGGTAGTTCTCTACTGTTTGAGGCCAGGACGGGAGCATTGCGAACCAAGATTTATCGGGCCAAATACGAAGGGGTAGACACAGTATTGCAGTGCGCGTGGAGAGGAGGAGGAAACTGCCGAACACTTGATAATGTTCCGTAAAGGGCTTGACCCTATAGTTCAGGATGAAGGCGCAGAGTTTTTCGAAGCACTAGGGTGTAGAAAGAGAGAGGGCAAAATAGACTTTAAGCGGGTAGAAATAACTAGAAGAAGGTTATCCGATTGGTGGCTATAATCAAGGCACGAGTGAAAATTAAATCCTTCACTGCAAAGTACCAGTTTTCAACTTCACTATTTAAAAGAAAAAAAAAAAGATAAATCAACTTGCTGGTTCACTAAGTATTACGGCTAGGTGGCATTAGCCGCCACTCGATCTAAAGGGTACAGCCATATCAATCCAGCCCCCCCTTCCCCCAAAGCCTCTCAGCACCCTTCCTCTCTCTTAAATGCTTGCCATCCACCTGCTATTACCAGTTAGGACAAATTAGTGGGACTACAGTGAGCACACATTAACAACATTCATTGCCATTACAGGGTTTTTGTGCTAGTAAACACAAAAAAAGTAATGACCACACCCACCTTTCAGGTGTTAATTCTTCTTAACCTTCTTACAATAGAGTGGCACTGGCGGAAATAGATTTCGGCTACACAGTTAATGCTCGTGAAACAACCCTGAGCGAACAGACTAGAATAGTACCCTGGCTGAGAGTTCGAACCCAGACTGTATGTAACTACCAATCTTGATGAAATGTTCCCTTTGTGACATTGAACTGAGTAAGGCACACTGAAAATATGGGTCCCTTTCCCTGTCAGGGGGAACTCTTGTCAATTGCAATTTCGCTATCAATTTCAGAAGTTACTGACCCAGTGTTCTACAGGGCTTCGGAATGCGTCTTGAAGATAATGTACCCAACTGTAAGTGTATTTTTAAGTTTCTCTCGTAACGGGATTGCATTGAAATGACCCTACTCCATGCGTACTACATACAATCGCTTCCATATGTATCTTCTTCCATTGCCTACACTTTTTTCACAGATGCTAGAGGCTTTCGCGAAGAGCCAACCCTCTGCAATCACTGCCTCTGGGATGCCAGATCTTCAGCGAGTCAAGCAAACATGGGACGAAGATTGCACCCCTCACGCCAACAGCATTGTATGAGCTTGACAGCATCGTTCTGGCAGTTGTGCCACTTTTTGATGGAGATACGATATAGGAAACTATAAGTGACATGACCTTCCTTCCAAAGCACTTTTCATGAGGCAGCGTCAAAATCCTATTCCCATAGCAATTGTAGCAACACTCCAGGCCCAAGTTTGCCATCACTGTCACCATTACATTCCTAGAAAGCATGTGATTAGCAGAGTTACGGCCGTTGTCGGGAGGGCATGGCCCCCTCATCCCCTAATCTTCACTTGGGACTCTTCACGAGTACAAATCTGCTACAAGGAAGCAGGAGAGTTTTGCCGGGGTTAAGTGACCCCATCTTCAGTAGCCCATAAGGGAATGACTGCACCACATGAACATGGGCGACACTTGTGAGTGATTACTGCAGATTTCAATCTAGGACTGCACAAAGACATCCATCATTAGCTTTGGACATATGAATACTTGATCCAGTATCGATGCTAGGCAGAAAACTTGACATGTACAGCGGCAACCCTTAATTCAGCTTCCACTTGACAAAACAGTCATGATGTGCAACATGTCGCACCATGGCACATTTTATGCAAAAACCAGAATCCACTGCCAACTACAGCTCAACAGTTCCAGCCTAAGCTCAAAAGCATTATCAAATTCAACCTTCATGATTTGATTTACTGTAAGTATTGTAACTCTGCTAGTTAAAGGCACTGTTTACACCATTATAACCTTTACATTGCCAAAAAATCTTTCAGGCAAAACTACTGGTGCCAAGCCAATCCGTAAGTATCCTACAAGCTAATGACATCTACCTGTGAATATACCTGATGCAGCCACTATAAGTAGACTGCAGTTGGGCAATGCTCTACAAGGCAAATGGCATCTCTTCTTACCACCTTCCATTTCTGAAGAATGAAGACAAAGCCAGGCTAATGTTTATGGTCGAGACATGCCTCAACAGCAGCATTTTCACTCTTCAGTTCGAGGCAAGTTAATATTCATTGCACAACAGATGCAGAAAATGTTCAGTAAAATGAATTTCATTACAGGCATCGAGAGCAATAAAGTGACAACGGGCTTATGTCCTACAAATGAGTCATGGGCAGAGATTCATCGTTTCTCGGGAATAAAGACTAAATTTGTGGCGAATTATGTTGCTTATAAAAATGAAGCAGTACCACTTCAACGAACAAAAGAGCTTTATTTATGTGCACACAACTGTTATACTATACACAAATTATGTAAGGTGCTAAGCAAATGCATTTTCAAAAAGATGACCAACCAACCAGCATGGAATGGTGCACATCATGAGAGAGTCAATGGAGAATATGTATTGGCATGAAAGATGGTATAACTAAAACAGTTTTTTTCATGAGAGCATGCAATGATGTCAATGGACAGGATGCAAGAATTTGATACAGATCAACAAACACAATAGAGCAACAAATGCGGCCAATAAAGGGTCAAACGAACTCCACAGGCCACTTCTAGTATGGTCGCGCTCTTCTGTCACCTCTGTCTCCGCTGAAAAGAAAAAAAAAAGTTCACGTTAGCATGCTGAAAGCGTGCAACTGCCACCCCTGCTCATGAAGCACACATCCAGTGAGCTGCTGGTGGCAAAAAAATCTTCTACTTGCTGTTCTGCAAGCCCCTCCAGTGTACTAAGAAATATATTGCAGACCTGATGTAAAATGAAGTCTGGGGTGCTAAATAAAGATATCTTGAGTCAACTGCTATTTCTATTGTTTATAGCCTCCTTCAAACAGCTTTAAACACTGAGTGAACCATGGGCCGCAATCTTAGACAATTTTGCATAATGTATGCATATTATGAGTGCTGCAACTGAATGAATGAAAGTCTGGGGTGCTAAATAAAGATATCTTGAGTCAACTGCTATTTCTATTGTTTATAGCCTCCTTCAAACATCTTTAAACACCGAGTGAACCATGGTCCGCAATCTTAGACAATTTTGCATAATGTATGCATATTAGGAGTGCTGCAACTGAATGAATGGAATGTAGTAATCACATTGCAATGCAAAGGCTAACAGATGTCATTGAAACAGCTTGCACAAGCCAGTGTCAAATGCCTAAAATAATAGTGGCTACAGCAGCTGTAAATGCAACATATTGCCACGTTCATTTTCTCAAGTTTTGTCATCGCCCTGTTACACTATGTTAAGCGCAAACCGCACCTACGGTGTTTGAGAAGCTTCGAGGCTGTAGTAGATCGTTTTGTCAACATTACGCTCACTTCGTGAACATTGGAGATTATTCTAGAACCTACGACGCTGCTAGCAATAACGCTAGAATGTTCGATGGCAAGAGTATGAATGCCAGCACGCTTCGCTGCTTGTCAGTTGATCGACGACCGACGCTCTGCCCGCCGCTATCAGTGCCAGTGTCTTCCTATAATCCGATTTTTTTTTTTTGACCCAAAATAAACAGTTCAACCCAAAATAAACAGTTTAATATACGACCCGCAGAATGGTCCCTTCGTCCACGTCACGATCCTTGTGACAATATACACAACACTCACCCAGGTCCACCTCGCATGGGTCCGCCACGTCCTGGGCCTCCACGACCTGGCCCGAAGCCGCCACCACGGCCTCCCATTGGTGGGCCACCTCCGCCCATGGGCGGTCCACCCCCTCGTCCACCCATGGGTGGTCCGCCTCCACGGCCACCTCGGTCACCACCCCTACCCCCACGAGGTCCACCTCTCATGCCACCTCGCATGCCTGGCGGCCCATTGTCGGGACCTCCCGGCCCACCCGGACCATCACGTGGTGCTGAACACCTGTTGCACTGAACACGCCAGGAAAAGTTGTTGTTGCCACATGCCCTGCGAAGAGATGGAGACAAACCTGATAAATGCAGGAAACAACTACCATCACTTAAAACTTCCGAAAAAAAAAAAAAAGTTAACCTCCACCTACAGAACTGTGACCTGCTTGTCGTTCGCATGTGAAAGGCTGCTGTGGTAGTTTCTGCTGGAACCACAAGCACTTTTTTTAGCTAATGTAAATACTACTCATAGGAGCCAAGCCACAATATTGGTATCGGAAGATTTATTAGTATTACGTAAAACATTACTTTGAGCTGCGTAGTTATGTTAGAATCCCTGATGAAGTTTACCAGGACATATCTATGCAAATGCTCTATGGGTGGAGCTGGCATTATTTTTCCAACTGTAGCTGATCAACCGAAAAAAAAAAAAAAAAACGTATCAGCATGTTACGCCACAAATGTCGTCGAAAGACGATAGTCTTGCGTCTGGAGAGTGAACAAAACATTTGATGTTCTGCTCAATGCCCAAACACGCCCTGCCGCCAGTCTCTGAGGTGATAAGGTGAACGTAAGGCAACAGGTAGGTGCCACCACCGTGTCGTTTTAGCAAAGCGTTGGAAACACTTGCCGTTTCAAGCAAGCGTTGCATGGCCAGCACAGCGTTATAAAGGCTACGATCCTTAAGGGGAGACGCTCCTCGAAAGCACTTTTTTTTTGTTATTCAACTTAGAGCTTCAGAAATTGGACCACTGATGCAGTTTTTCCTCCCGATTCCAAATCTGTAATCAGTTTTTACATAAGTGCAATAGTTTGGGAGTTGTGTTTCAAGTAATGGTGAAACTTGATAAGTTTTCCGGGAACTTTCGCGCATACTAAATGTTCATGCAGAGAGTTGTTCAATGGCTCCTTTTGCTCCCTATTAGCCATAGAGTGCCGATATCTAGCTAGAAATTGTGCTCCAACTTTGAAACTATGAAAAAAACATCTGTGTAGCAAAGTACCCTTTTTTTTTCCACTCGACCACCATTAAATTTATTAATAGATATTTACAGCTGATAGGTTGTGCTGATTCAAGTAGATATCGGCACCCTACGCACTCTCCTCAATGTGTGTGCCAAATTTCGTCGTCGTATGACCATTCTAAGTGCCCGAAACACTTCCCGCAAAAAATGCAAATTGGCCAAAATTGCGAAATGAGAAAAACGCGTTTGAAAGTTTGAAAGTCTGTATTTACAAAAATGAAAAACGCAGTAGCACGAAACTTGTGCTGAACACATACACACATGTCCAGAGGGAATATCAGTTGTCTAAAACTCTCCAGCACCGTAGGTTTTCCCTTCCCGGCTGGTGCGGCAGGACTCTTCCACCCGGGCCCTCTTGGCTGCACTGCGACGGTGTGCCCTCGCCTCAGCGGTCTGACGCACATTCATCTTGTGCATGCGCATGCTGTCTCGGCGGTCGCTGAGGGTAACCAGGGCCTCCGAAGGAAGCACCCCAAGCTCTTCCAGCACCTTTTCAAAGCTCGCGTGGCCCCGGTTGAACCACAGGACTGCAATGGCTGTGGCTGTTTCCACAGCAGTCCGGGAAGCAAACCGGGTCTTTGGACACAACAGCCATATTTTGCTGTTCAGGGACTCGGCCGCGTTCTGTGTCTTGCCGTGGAGGCACCGGGCAAGCAGCTTCGCATCTGTGAGACGCTTGTAGATTGGGAGGACTGCCAAACCCTGGGCCTTGGTCAGGAGGGGGGTGTGGCACGGTGCAGGCTGGCCCTGCGCCTCAGCACGTCGGTGCTTGCACCACGAGTCTGGGCCTGCAGGACAGAACTTGTGACTTCCAGCACCGTCTGTTGAGCACGAGTGCAAACATGAGGCCCATATGGCAGTGTACATCTTGTGGACATTTCCCCGATTGTTCACAATGGCCACCTGAAAGTAAGTTTGAAGCTTCTGGATGGTGGTCTCCTTCAGCTTCTCCCCTCGTGGAAGTGGCGTTGGCAGCTTCCGCAGGCCGGTGCCCAGACGTTTCGCCACGTGGTTGGTGCACTCCTCTTTTTCAATTGGAGTGTCAGGGTACACGTTGGCATCACAGACCCCGTTGTAGGCCTTGCTGTCTCCATCGCTTAGGAAGATGGTGAACCGCAGGGGTGTCTCATAGTCCACAGTCCTCTGCCAAATGCGCACTGCAGCTTCGGCCTCCATGGCATGCGAAGAACAGTCGCAATTCTTCTCACAAACGGGATGATGAAACGCCTGCCATGTTTCTTCATCGCCTCCCATGTCGTTATGCAAACTGCACGCCAGGCAGAAGTTGGAAAGCACTTCATAGTCCAGGCACAAACCAGTGTCCAAGGACACTACAGTTCCCACACCATTGTGGCTTTTGTGGCCTCTTTTTTGCCATGTGCCGTCAAACATGACTGGCACGTCACTGTTACCAGCCACCTCTTTGGTGACGCTGCGTGCCCTTTGCATGTTTTCACAGACAGCCTTCACTGCCGCACTGTGAATCTTTTTGCCGATAGCATGGAAGGTCTTATGGTGCATAGGGTTTGGCAATCCAACTACTGCACAAAATCGTGAAAGTTGCTCATGCCCGATACCGACGGCACGCGCTGCAAGCACCACTTTCAGGTTCACGGCAAAGGCGTCACGCGAACTCCCGCTGTCGTAGCTTCTGCTTGCACCGCGGCCGCCATCTGACGCGACCCGCTTCGACGAGTACGCGGACGAAAGGATGCTCTCCGAGCACTCCGCATTCTCGCAGTGTAGCTCCAGAAACGCCGAAAGGCCTTTCCGCTTTTTATTCGGTGCCCGAACTGCGAGTTTACTCTCGTGACAAACGGGGCATGCCGCGCCTGCGACGACGGCCGTCAATGCACCCAACTCGCACAGCACTACGCTTTCGGCACGATCGGCATTCGGCCTGACGTCGTTTTCGAATAACGCGATCTTTTTCTGCGATGCACTCACAAAATTCACTGCAGCGTTGATCTCGTCGTCGCAGTTGCCATGGTCGACGTTGCCGTGGTCGATGTTAGGCCTACCGGCCGCTGGCCCGTCGCGGACATTTTCGTTGGCGGTGGCTTTCTTGTACGTCCTCCGCCGCTTCCCTCTGAACTTGTTCTTACTTCTGTATTTCCGATGGTCGGCAACGGCCTTTTTCGGGCTTGCCATGGCACGAAAACAGCGAAAAATAACTCCGGAAAACAGTGAAGCGAACTACGGCAAGAAAACACGGGTGCTGTCAGCCAATGGCGGCCCTGCGTTAGTGGCGCGCGGTTTGAAACGGCGGGAAAAGACTGTTTTTGTTGCTTTTTTTTTAGATTTTTCGTGAACGTACGAGACTTCAAGAACCGGGATCGTGGAGAGTAAGGACAACTCTACACGAGCCAGCGGCCGCAATATGGCGGACAGCTCTCTTCGCGGCCCCGCGAGCACGCGAACAGCAGCCCGTTTTGTGTAAATTTCGTGATGCCGCGCGTCACTGCCGCTCACTCAGACGCGTTTTTCACTGACTTCTGATGCTTATTTCGCTGTGATATTTTCAGATGTCAAAATATAATGTATAAAGATGATAAAGCAACAAAAAACAGAAAAGGTGAAATTTGGAAAAAAAACGCGACTTTTCGACCCGCGTCTCCCCTTAAGATTACTTGTGTGTGCCTTTTCTAGTGAAAAATACACATAAATAATATTGACGTGTTGTTATGGTGCCTCAGATATGCGCAATAATTGCTTTTTAAGGGGAGATGCTGGTCGAAAAGTCGCGTTTTTTGCGAAAATTTCCACTTTTGAGATGTTTCTAAAATCACTTTTGATCATTCAACTATCATTTCTCCAAAGGTCACAGCTGAATTCAAACAAGAAAGTGGTAAAAAGTCGATCTGCGCTAGTGAAGGTAGCTCCCGAAGTCGCGAATTCATGCATCCAACGGCTATTTTTGAAAATCCGCCACTCGGCAACACGATGACGTCCGCCATCGGGGTTTGTTCGGTGATGTAGATCAAGGCTTCTAGTGTACAGGCGTCCCCCTAGTTTCGTATTTTAGTGAGGAATTTCACAAAGCAGTCGTTTCCAAGTCGGTTTACAGCCAAGCTGCAGCCGCTTCGCGCATCTCTACCGGTCACATGGTACGCTACCGAGACTGCCATTGGCTACATCTGATCGGCCTCGCTCGCTGAGCGCTTGCGACGATCGGCACTTGCCGTGCGTTTCTACGTTTTTCCGAGTTCACCACGGATAACTCGAAGAAGCGAGACTTTCAAGCACGAAAGTTTGCAAGCAAGAACAAGTACCGAGGGCGTCGACGTAAACCAAAGCGCAAAGCAGCGGGGATACGGCGGCTTGCGGGAACTTTGACGAAATCGACGCCGCGATCAAGTTCATCAGCGCATCAGAAAAAAAAAAGATTGAACAGTTCGAAAGCGAGAGAACGAAGAGTGTTTGTGGCTCTGTGAGCGGAGTATTTTGTGACATCGGCGCACTGACATCGATGGTAAGCCGTGCTGTTTGTCCAACATGCCACACTGCTGGACTCTTCGTTCGCGACACCGCAAGTAAACGCAAGGGCCTCTCTTCATTCCTCGAGCTGCACTGTGATAACAGTGAGTGTCCCGAGTCAGTGGTTTCTGCCGCGCATAGTTCGCGGCGTGTTCTGCCGGAAAGACAGCCCACCGATGCCGGTGATGACTGGAGCTACCGAAGCGGCAGCTCGCGCGACAGCTTCGCTGTCAATGTGAAGGTAGTTGTGGCTGCGCGTGCAATAGGCATCGGGCATGAACAGCTGTCGCAATTTTGCGCTATTCTTGGACTGCCAATACCTATGCATCATAAGACTTTTATTGCAATCGGCAAAAAAGTTTATGCTGCAGTTACCAAAGCTGTGCAAGAAAACCTGGCGAAAGCGCAAATGATAACTAAAGAGAAAGTGGATGGGGCTGATGTTGCTGTCATGTATGATGGCACATGGCAAAAAAGAGGACAAGAGCCACAATGGCATCGGCACTGCTGTGTCTGTGGACACTGGTTTGTGCCTAGATTTTGAAGTGCTATCGAATTAATGCCTTGCCTGTAGCCGGCACCAGGACTTGGGTGATGAGGAAGAAATATGGAAAGCATTCCACACGCCTGTCTGCGAAAAAAATACAGAGTGCTCCTCTCATGCCACGGAGACTTAGGCAGCTTTGCACATATGGGGCAGGACATCCTCATACACAACACCATTGCGCTTCACCAAGTTCCTGAGTGATGGAGACAGCAAAGCTTATACCGCTGTCGCTGAGGCCAAGGTATATGGTGAAGTTGTTGTGGACAAGGAGGAGTGCACAAACTATGTGGCCAAGCATCTAGGCACTGCACTTCGGAAACTGCCAACACGACTTTCATGAGGGGAAAAGCTGACAGATGGCACAATTCAGAAGCTGCAGAACTATTACCGTATTGCAATCACAAACAACAGAGGTGATCTGAAAATGCATCGTGCCATCTGGGCCTCATATTTCCATTCATCATCGAGCAACACAGCAGGCAGCCACCGATGCTGTCCAGAAGGGGCGACTTCCTGGTGCAAGCATAGGCGAGCCGAAGCGCTTGGGGAGGCCCCACCCGACCACACACCAATCTTGACCAAGGCTCAAGGATTGGCTGTGCTTCCCATTTACAAGCGGCTCACAGATGAAAAGTTGCTGGTGCGTTGTATCCAAGGGAAGACCCAAAACGCTGCAGAATCTTTGAACAGCAAAATCTGGTTGTTGTGTCCGAAGACTAAGTTTGCCTCCCGGACAACAGTGGAAACTGCAGCTGCTATGGCCGTGCTGTGGTTCAATAAAGGACATTCAAGCTTTGAACACGTGCTAGAGGAGCTTGGTGTAGTCCAACCAGATCAACTGATCACCCTGGGCCAATCCCGCGACCAGAGGAGTATAGAAAGAATGTCTGCATGTGAAACAGCCGAGGCAAGGGCTCATCAGCAGAACGTGGCATAGAAAGCGCGCCTTGACTCCCTTCTCAAGCGGCGAGAAGGATCCACATATGAAGCAGGACAATTTTAGGTGCTCTAGCTGTGTCCCTTCTATGATATCACCAAGTTTTGTGCAAATCGCACTGTGTAATCATGAGTAAACATATTTACAACTTTCAAATGCATTTTTCTCAATTTCCATTTTCAGGTAATTCTCTCATCTTGTGCATCATCTTTTTTAGGCATAAAATAGTCCTATCTTGATGAAATTTTGCACAGAGCTTAATCAGCCACTCTAGAATAGAAGTATCTACTTTGGGTTGCATTATACATCACAGATTTTTTGTTACACAACTTGATACACTGATAGAGAGATGTAAAATATGCATTTAGTACTTTTAATTTTTTTTTAAAAAATGTAGCAAATAAATTTTCTATTTGAGGTACTTTTCTGTATAGTACTGCTCAAGTGCAGCAGAATGAGGCATTTTGCAATTCTGTGTGAAAAGTTTTAGTAAGCTTTATTATGTGCACAAAAAACCATATATTTTGATATCAAAGTTGTAGTAACTTTGGAACTACTATAGCTATAAAAAAATAATTGCAGTTATGAAATCAGCACTGCAAGCTTTACTAACACCTAAAATTTCAAGGAGCTGGGTTATGAAATAATTGTTTGCATTAAAGGTCTGCAAGAAAGACTATCCTCTTAAAGAAAAAAAAAGGGGGGGGGGAGAGAGAGGAATTACAGTAGACTCGCATTAAATGGAACCTGAAGGGAGCGGTAAAATGTGTTCCATTTAACAGGAGTTCTGTTTACTGAGAGTCTACTGCACTCGAATCTTGGCAGACATCCTAAAGCATTAGATATACCGTACTTGTTAAAAGAGCACACAATCAAAGTTCCTGGGACTGGACGACGACTTTACGGCCCTATAATGACACCGCCTGTGCAGCTGTCAGATAGCAAGGAGACGCTGCACCCGGAGGCACTTTATCCCGGAGTCTCACATAACACCCCTAGCTTGGCACCAATGAGCTATGCCACACTTGCCACAAAGGCCAAAATTGTGGCCTCACATGTCCTTTAGCCTGGTGTTGGCACGGCTACAATACTGTCTGATGGCTCTAGTTGTGGAAATTTTTTTTTTTCCCGATGAAAAATGGCGCGTTTTTAAACATCCTAGAATCTAAGCTAACCCTGCATTTTGATACACTATAATTTGGGTAAAAAAAAAAAGCTATCCTAGATTTGAACACATACGGCACAGCAGCAGACAAGACCGTTTTCCTAGAACACTTACAGGGGTAGATTAGCATTTAGTCCTAGTACATTTTCAGCAGCAGCAGGCACCAGTACTTACGGGTTGGGGCACTTCCAGTCTCCGTCGCGGCCACCCATGCCATTATCGGGACCACCCCCACGACCTCCTCCAGGGCCGCCGCCTCCTCGGGGACCTCCCCTTCCACCACGGGGCCCTCCACGGCCACCCATGCCACCACCAAAGCCACCAAATGGAGTCTTGCGCTGGGCTAGCTCCACATTGATCTTCCCACCCATGAACTCTTTGCCTGTAGCAGGGCAACACAGAAGTGACCAAAGTCAGATTCAGAAATTCCCACAGGAGGAACATTCCTCCTCAGCCTGGAATTTTTACTACCACATAACAGTTTTAACAATGAGAGACACCTACGAACAGCTGCAAGAACATCAAAAATACAATCGAGAAGTATGAGTAATTTATCAATATCCTCCTCAGACCACCGTAAATTTGTGGTCACCATGGTGAAATTGAAACACTTTTGGTATGCACACACATACCTTACGACATGAGAAGAAAAAAAATTGCGCCTGTGTGGCCAACTGCTTTTGCACACCGGTGTGCACAATCATGCTGCACACACTTGGTCTTAATGCACAGAAAATGAACACTCTCTAATTAGAATAAATTACATTTTCTTGTCAAAAGCATTCTTGTTCATTGTCAAGCTGTTTGTATCAATTTCGCACAGACTTGAAGCACAAGAAGATATGCTGCACCAGAACTTTGTTCGCTTAGAAAATGCAGTTTTGGCTTCGCGAGGCACCTCCTACGATTTCATCAGGTTTCAGAGTGGCTCAATTTGAAATTTCGCACATCTCTTTTTCGACACAAGGTAATGGAAAAAAAAAATACCCTTGTCGTCTGACAATTAGAGGTCCGAAGGGTCACTGCTAATGTCTTGAGAAAACCTGCCTGCCAGACAAAACCAGACTAAACAAACGGCAAAACCTAATTCCAAAAAAAGCTTATGCCAACCGCACGAGACTAAGTCAGCGTGCGCACACCAAAGCCCATATGGTGATCGAGTGTGCATGATAATGAATTGAAGAAAACAGCTTGTGATAACGAAATTACTTGCTTCTAAGGTTACATGACGTGTGGAAATTATTCCCTAAAGCCTTCAGAAGTGGAATAAAACAATACAAAAATATCAGTGCATGATCACGCAGTTATTAGGCGCATTGTTAGACACCACCAGTAGAACATCAAAGTTGAAAATACTGCCATGTTGCAAAGCGGGAAAACATGGCTTCTACAGTTGTGCGATTCCTATAATGCTGACCAGATGATACCGCATGAGCGAGAATGCGATTGCACCAAGAATGTTGGTTCTACAGTCGAACCTCGCTACAACGAAACTGACGGGGTGCGGAAAAAATTTCGTTGAAACGAAATTGAAAAATATATAGCTGATCTGAGCTAGCAAAACAGAGGAACGTTTATTCTCAAAATTCAAAAAATGTCCGTTGCTTCCTATTCTTTCTCAGCAGCGTCACAACGTTATTCTCGCCCATCTATAGCTGAAACACGCCTAAAACTGCCTTCGTGAATGAACGAAGCAGTTGCATTAACACGTTAACACCAGCAGCTGTCCGCCGTCAAAAGTATCAGACAACGCCGAGATGAAGGCAGGGTACCGTGGAGCGGCGACTTTTGCATCATATTATGCTGTTCTTATCCATCACTCGCGGCTAGCTGATTTTGATGATAATGCGGACCAACAGCCGCTCTGATTAGTTACCACACTGGCCAAGCGCGAACATAATGATAAGCATCGAAATGGAAAAAGACATCATTCCGCGGTTGCACCCAGCAGCTGCATGAAGGAAACCATGAGCTGAGCGACTGAGCTTCAGCTTCGGATCATCTGCGGCTCAAAATAGTCCAGTGGCAAAAGCAGGGCAGTCTCATTGCCATCGTTATCGAGCAATGGCGGCACCCATGCTTGTTGAACAGCGGCGGTTTCTGGTGGTGCAAACACATATTTTAGACTTTGTTGACGCATTTTCAGGCTCTGAAAATGCATCGAAATATTAGAATGGGTTTACTGCATAGCAATAAGGATCTGAGCTTAGAATTGAATCGTAAAATTTCGTTGAAGCGGGAAGATTGAAGAAAAAGTGTTCGTTGTGGCGACAATATTTATGCATTGACTCCTATGAACTGCTGACTGGGAATCGTGAATTTTTCGTTGTAGCGGAGTTTGACTGTGATGCTGGCATGAATTTCTGAAAACTGCAAATAAATGTACATTCTAATGCACGTGGGGTCTGAAGAAGATTGATATGTGGGGTTTAACGTCCTAAAACCATTATATGATTATGAGAGATGCGATAGTGGAGGGCTCCGAAAATTTGGTCAGAAGATATGACTACCTCGCACGTTCATTTCCAATGTTCTAGACATGAGAAATTATTCACTTACAAAAACTCTCCCCCAACCTTTCCTTCAGCCACCCTGCATGTCTTCAATGTGACCTTTTAAAAGTTGCTGTTTCATTTTAGAGCAGTGCATGTGGCCATCACCAGGCTAGCTTTTGGCATAAGTTTTGCAGAGTGCCTCCCAGTGCCCGTCCGTTCTTTGGCAAGCTGTACTCTTATATGAGCAACAAAAAACAAAGCAAAGACATCTCAAGATAGAAAGAAACTTTCCAGTGCACTCACCATGAAACCAAGTGATGGCAGAGTTGGCAGTCGGAGGATCATCGTAAGTAATGGTTGCCTCTCCCTTGCCTTTGCCAGTAATCTTGTCCTTGTAGATCCAAATCTTGTTCTTCCCAGTCTTCTTATCAATCTAACAAATGAAAATTTCGATTGAAGTGAGCACCAAAACCATAAACATTAAAAGGAATACCATAAAGCGCCACACCGATTTGTGCCTCATGTACCGAATTCAGAACAGGGGTTCAGGGAGTGGGAATAATGCTGTTTTGTGGCAGCTTTGGAGCATCAAAGGGTGTGTTTGGGAGCAGCGCAAGTTAGTTTTGGAGCACATTTTTGGGTTCAGATATCATTAATTCAAATTCTCTCTGGGAAGCACGAGGTTCAAGTAGTTTTTAGCAAATGTCTAATGCTTGTAGTGTCCAAACTTGAACGAACATGAATTCTGTTTTATTTATCGTTACTTTGCTGCATATAAAAAAGTTGAACGACACCACTTATAACAGTACATCGGTTACAACGAGAAGCTGCTCAACCGTCAAACTTGATGTTTTATAGTGAAATAACCCACTCGGAGCAATGCCCACATGTCGCATTGTCCTTGCAACAATGAATCCTGGCTGTTGGGTGTCTGTGCTGAAAGGTAATGAAAGACAAAATTCTTGCAAGAAAAAGAAAAGAGATAGCAGCATGGCGAATCGGTGCAGCACTTCCACTTTTGGTACCAGTGTACTCGTGTTTCTGACTTAAACAAATTTGCCCCATACCAAATGTATCATTAACCACTCATGTCACTGTCACTACTTAATCACGAACACTACTTCATGCACAAAGTGTTGATGTACACTTTTAGGCTCCTTTGCATGCCACATGGACAAACAAAATGGGCCAGCCACATTTCTTACTACCAGTTTTTTTTTTTCCTTTTAGAATGCACATCACAAACTGTGTGACCTCATTAAGCTTGTTCGAATGTTAAAAATTACACTTAGCCAAACAAATGATAGACTAATGGGGAGAACAGAGAAAAATGAAGTCCCACCTTGATCAAACCAATGGCACCAAAATGCTCAGCCAGCTGAATCTCTCCAACATCCTCTGGCAAGTTGGAGACAAATATGGTGTCTGCCATCTCCTCGGAAGGTCCTACGAAACCAGGGCACGCTGACTTAGCCATAGTGGCCTTCACAGCACCAAAACGATAAGCTCCAAGGCCATTTGTGCAACCTCTCAAACTACAGGAGCCTGAGCTAGACTGCACTAGAGCTAACGGAACCTTAGTTAGAATAAAGTTTGCTTGAGCGTGTTTGTCTTGGGCAAAATGTGTTCCCACACATAGCAAACGATCTTGATTGCCGTTAGTACGGTGTATTGAAAGAAAGATGCTTGAAAGTGATGTCTGAAAAAGCCTTTGCAGGTTACGCTAGCATCATGACTTAAGACTGCAAGAAACCAAACTTGACTTCGCAAGTTATCTTTTATATCCTGCCATTCTAAACCCTTTTTGAAGGCTTATAACACACATTTTTTTGCCCCAGAGCATGAAAAAGTGGCACCAAACTTTTTAACACACATAATGGTGTGGAGGAGTTGAATCGAATGGAAACCAAAGGGAACCAATAATCTTGCATGACATCTAACAGTGTTTCAACAATACAGAAGACCAGCCCAGGAGTTTTCAAACTTCGTGGGGAGCCCCAGAAAAGTTTCAATAAAGCCAGGGAACACAAAGCACTCCTACTCATGTGCTTGATCTCAAAGGCCATCACTGTCTATGCACAATTCTATTATGTACACTATTTAAAATAAAAATCGACCCATCCCCCAAATGCTTTTTACACTGCCTTGTAAAGCACAGGTCGATTGCACACCTATTGCATTTTCGTGCAAAGTAACCTACTTTTTTGTCTTTGCTGAAGCTTTGTTCTTTGAGACAATGTCAGTCTAAACACTCATGCAGTCCGAAGCCAGCACATTGAAGTGCCTCCTGTGCACTCGTTCTACATTTTTGCTATGAAAGATGTGCTAGGGAATATCAGCGACGCATGACACATGAACGTGCACTGCGGGTCTGTAAGCAACGTGCCACTTAGGCAGCAAACATCAGTACCTTCTTGCAACACATGGCCATGCTGACAAAACTTGCAAAATTTCATGACCCATTTTCAGGTATGTCACTGAGTATGAATGATAAGTGTGCACAAATGCGATGTGTGAACCATGACAGACTGTGCTGCGGTAGTGTAGTACGTTACGGTAGTGTAGTAGGTTTCTTGCTACTTAAGACTCCAGATGTGCGGATGCAGCCTGCATAGGCATCATTGCATCCAAAATTCCTCGCGAATTGGCTTCTTTAAATATATTAACATAATAATACAAGACTGAGTCACAGTTGGTTCGTCTTTTTATGGAACTCTAAAAACCATCATTATGCAAGCCTCCCAAGTTCAGCGAAATCCACTTTGACAACCCCTGGGCTAGCTATTCAAACACAACTGTTCAGCTTGCATTAGCGCTGATGAACTCTGACAGTTCTTGTGCATTACTTGCACACAAAGCATAACAGTGCTAAGCATGGGCAATGTGATCAAGATTGGTTGAACACTATTTGAGAAAATGCTACTTGCCTTAATGTTGCACATTATAAAAGGCAAGTATTGTTTTGACCCAATTAAAGAACTTCCAAAAGCCTAGAAAGTGGGCATAGCCCTTCTTTCCCAGAGATGTATAATTGACCAAGAAGTTTAGCCTTTCCACACACTAACAGACATGAACTTGTCAACATCAAATACAATAGTGCTACGGAGACATTGACCAACGCATGCAACCCCATGTGCACAGGTCCACCTCGCTTGACTCAACACTGTGGCCAACTTAAAGTGGCGCTGTGGTGCTCCAAGCTAAGATACAAGGTTTTGCAGTCTGTAAGCATGTCTGTTTAAGTGCAATAGGCGTAACCACCCTCGGGCAATGACCACGCATATGACACCATTATGTGTGAAGCAGAGCAACGTTCCAATAACCAACTAGAATGTAAGCATTAAAACTATTTCCCAGTTTTATTTTCTTTGAAGGTTGTTTGTTAGTATTCTTAGGGCCGATGTGTTAATATTCTTAGGACCATTTAAGCATCATTCCTTCAAAAACTGCTATCCCTAAGGCAGTTGAGGGGATAGTTCCCCATTCACAGCATTCGTTTGCTTGAATTCAGATGAATGACCGTTTTTATCATAACTACTATAAATGAGATCTATTTTAGCATGGCGGGCCCCACTTAAAGGATTAAATTATTTATCAACCAGAAAATGGGTAGCACCACCAACAAGTGCAGATGTACAAGCTCACTTCATTGAAAGTCTTAGACTGTTTCTGTAAACTGGGGTGAGTACAAGTTAGTTCTTTTCTGTATACCGGAGTGAGTACAAGTTAGTCCCGACTGGCAACAACAAATAAAGAGGAAGTTTTTTTATATGCTGCACATTCCTATTATATTACACTAGGAGTTAGTATGTACAAAGTACTGCATTTGCACGAACATGTAACAAAAACTATTTCTAATATTCGTGAGAATAGCTTGCATCTAAGCTCCAAATTTAAACAAAAGAAGCTCTGACAATTGGCAACAGGTCTGTAGAGAAGCCAACTTCTTGATGCAAGTGGCAGGGCTAAAGGGCTGATCAACTACGTCAACTTCGCCCACATCACTACCATGTAGTTAATGATGTGCGAGCACAGCACAAGCCTTCATACAGGTAGATACCACAATGTTAGTTTTGCAAGTCGCCAATATTACGCCTTTATCACCTCGTCACTGAATGTTCCATGCTATATTCGTGCAAACACAGTACACATCGAAATCAAGGCTACAAGGTGGACCTTGAAGCTGAAATACAAGCAGTACATGCATGCTTATACATCCTCATATATTAATCTATTACTATAATGAACTTTGTGACACAAAAGAACACGCATAGGAGAGGAGCTGCACTTGCATGTATGCACAATTCAATATGAAAGCTCTTCTCAGATTAAAATCTGTGCGAGCAAGGATTATGTCAATTTGTGTAGCTACAGAAGTATTAGCATTATGCTACATTCGAAACTGCAACTCCTCACCCTAATGTACAAAGATCCCATGCAAGTAACCTCGGCACACTATAGTGCTGTGATAACGTGTATGGATGACCATACAATAAAAGGGGGGCAAACAAATTGTGTTGCAAGGCACTTCAAGACTGGTTTTTTGGACGTTCTACATTGAATTCGTACACACTCCACCCACTGAAAATCTGCACGGCCTCATTGCCAAGGCACATATTCTGATCGATATCCACATACAGTATGCAGAAACCAAACCTCGGAACAAAAGGTTAGTTGTACACTAACCGACCGATTCTGTGCAAGCATATTTCATTTGGCTTGCGAATATTTTTGCCTTACACTAATATGCTTGCCAAACCATTGATAACCTTTACACCAGCAGAGACACCCTTAAGAGTTCATCAAAAAGTGCAACTAAGCAGGCTGCCACGTTTGGATAAGCTGCAATGCGTAATAATGATTAAACAAACACACAGCACATAACTCTCGCTAGTGTATCCGCAGCTTCAAGGTACATCACTTTCGATGACTGTGCAGTACTCCAGACAACCTGCTGCCCGACACCCACAGTAGCAGGAAAAACCTTGCAGTTCCAAGCCCAACTCGACGACAAAAAAGGTAATATGAAAAACAATGCCACCAACATAAGCATAGTTCAGTGATGCTACAGTTAGTCAATTCATGCCATCTTCCCTCGCAAAATGACGATTTTCTATCGCGCTCCAATGTGTGCACCAGGTGTTCCGATGCCTAATAGATCTTCCGCTCAAGCATCTAGCATGATTTGTTTATAAAAAAGGCACCTATACAGCTTTCATATCAAGGAAGCAGTTCTGTTTTACAGCTATACTGAAGCCAAGACTGAAAACAGCTTTGTTTGCATTTTTTTCTGGCTGCAGTTTAACACACAGTAGTATCGTATAAACGCGTGTAAGGGCCGCAACCCCGTTTTTATAAAGTACATAGCAAAAAAAAAAAAAAAAAAAAAATCCGCTTAAGGGCCGCATCCATACTTTCGTTCCTCCACAAGTATTCATATTGCGCACACATGAGACCTTTTAAACATTGTCAATAGATGGCTCGAAAAAACCCAACCATCATCATTATATTGTACAGCGGCAGTAGTACATCACTAGTATATTTCGTTGAAATTTCTTTGTGCCAAGGTGCTCATCAAGTTTGCTAAATATTGCAACCCGGTGTTTATACGGCGGTTACCTAAATGTTAAACCGGGATTTTACCCTTCGTGTCTCACTTCTACACAAACGCACTATCCATATCGACTTAGCATCACCAATCTCACGCTTCCATGTATTATGAAGTTATCAGTGTCCCTGGTTGAGCCGTCTAGTTGTGCACGCCGTATTGTCACTCGTGTTTGTGTATGTACTGTCCAGCATTAAAGTTGTGGCATGTTGGCAAACACCTGAATAGCTACACAGCTGGCTACAACTTAAGGGGGGACAAAAGTTGTGGAGACCGAAAAATCGCAAAAAACTAGTATTTTTTATTGCGTTTTTTAAATTTACACCTACTAGTGCACTTGTACCGTGAATTTCATGCCTATAATATTTTAGCCGCTAAGACCCTTTATACGGCGCTTTCATGCTAAATCTGAGCCGAAATCGACGTTGAAATCGCACACTTTCAGTGACGCGCACCTGCCCTTTCATGTGTGCCAGCGCTGCCTGCTTAGTCTCATTTGAGAGAGCAGTCTTTTGCCTTCAAATTCCCGCCAGAATGGGCCCAATTAAGCCATTGGCAGCTTGTAAAATGAGCAGCAAAAAGAAGTATCAGGCCGCCTTCCGATTCGCTACTTCGCGCACGTGACTTGAGCTTGCCTCCCTACTGGCGGAGGCTCCTGGCTTCGTCTGCTACGTGTAATGAGGTGCGCGTCCATGCACGCCATTTTGCCTCAGTGTCAGCGGAGAAGTTTCATGATTTCAAAGCCCGAGCCCAAATTCCGCACACGGCACAAGTTTGGTGCGAAAAAGGTGCGAAGGACGCTAGTCGCGAATTTCAAAAGGCACTCGGTGATACAGCAAAACCTTCCAGACTACACTCTCCCCGGCCCATGGCGAAGTCGCCGACGCTAAGGCCTAGCTACCGCATCAGTTGTCACTGAGCTTGCGCAAAGTCCGTCAGCCACGGAGCCTTCGAGCAGCGGTCGTGTGCGTCTAGATACTATCTATCGGCAGCAATCTGACTTGGAAGAGGAGCGAGCGAAAGCCGAAGATAAGTTATCGGAGTTGTGCATTCGTGATTGACGCGCATTCGTGACTGACGGTGCCGACAAAGCAGCTCGGCCGCCTGGTGGAACCACGTTCACAATTGTAGATTTGGACACAGATCAAACCCCTGTGAATTTGACTGCCGGAAAATTGCACAGTGGAACAGAAGCGCCGTGCAGACTACCGGAGCGGAGCGTCAACGCTGCATCTTGATGCTTTGTGCCACCACGGACGGGCAGAAGCTACCCCCTTATGTTCTGTTAAAAAGAATTCCAAACAAAGTGTTCCCCAAGGGAATCATTGTTCGAGCCCAAGAAAAGGGTTGGATGAACGATGAGCTGGTTCTTGACTGGATGAAGTGCGTCTGGCAAAACAGACCGGGAGCGCTGTTGGCCAAACGTGTCACCTTTAGTGCTAAACTGCTTCTGCGGTCACCTGACCGATAAGGTGAAGGAGCAGCTGTGCTGTGTCGGCGCAGACATGGCTGTGATTCCGGGCAGCCTCACTGGAATGCTGCAGCCTATGAACGTCAGCGTTAATCGACCTATTAAGATTGAATTCCGAAGGCTCTACACCGAATGGACGGCAAGCGGCAGCCACGAGCAGACGCCGACCGAACGGCTGAAGAGGGCACCGCTTGATACTGTTCTCAGTTGGGTACTGTTGGCGTGGAGCTTGGTGTCGATGGACATCGTATCCCAAAGCTTTAAAGTAATCGGCATATTCAACAGCTTGGATGGCGCCGAGGATGACTGTTTGTTGGAGGACGATGCTCCGCAACACGCCATCTCAGACTGAGTCTGAAGACTCGTTGAGCGACAATGATAGCTGCTGCAATAAACGTTCTTCGTTCGGTAGCTGGTACTTTCTCTCTTTTTTGCCCCCCCCCCCCAAGTTGCACGTCGAGTGTATGGGCCACACCCTGAAAATTGGTCGTCGTTTCATGAAAAAAAATTAATAAAGTGCAGCCCTTACACGCGTTTATACAGTATTTGCACTGAAGGCAAAAGTGAGGAATTGAGATTGTTTCACACAAGTAGCTGGTCCTACGGGAAAGCTTTACACATATACAATTCACAAACACCCCTCGGTGGCTTTGAGCAGCTTTTACAAATGGGCGAGGTGATGTACTTAAAAGGAAACTCATACCTTGACAGAACGTCAACCCAATGACCATACTACAACCAGGCTAACATGCTCTTACAGACAACCATAGCATTAAACAAAACAAGGTTGATACCAAACTAACAATCATCGTACACCTGAAGGTTTACTTTATATTGCTTGTATTTCAAATGCAGAAGTGCCCACATGAGGCAGATATCTAGCACATGAAAACCCTGTCCACACCGCTATTCTTGTTTAACATTATTTTAAGCCGCAGCAATGTTTGCAGTATGTATACCACACCTATTCGTCGACTGATCATACTAAGTGCTTTCATTTCCGTGACAACACACTTCCAGAAGTCACAAGTGTACAAAGAGGGCTATAAAGTAATTCATACAGCAATACAGAGTTACGGACCATTCCATATATGCAATGCACCACAATGGGCTATAAATACCATTTCCCACATTTTTGCCTCAAGCGAGGCTGCGCTAATTTCCTTTGCAAAGAAAATTCAATAAACCTGAAGGAAAGACCTTTAATGTGCACCTCCCAAAGCTTGTTCAGGAAAAAGAAAAATAGTCTAAGGGCGCTTCACCTGCTCAACCTCTTGCAGGCACTAACCAGGCAATGACCACCAATGGTACTTTGTAATACAGTAGGCTCGGTAAACAAAACCCGACGGGACCGGAAAAATGTGTTCCATTTAACGGACGTTCCGTTTACCGAGAAGTGAACATGGGTGCAGAATACAAGGCCGAAACCAAGCATTGCAGAGGCAATAGTTCCATTTAGGCAGTCGTTACGTTTAACAGATTTCCGTTTACTGAGAGTCTACTATACTTTGCAGAGCTGCATGTTGCCCAACTAGTAGCATAGCAGCATTTAATGCCACCGAAAAAAACCATCTTATACTAGAACAAGTGAGTTTAACCTCATATTTAACTAGTTAAAGCACCCAGCACACAAACGCTTAGAATAATTTGAACCAGTCTTGACCATGCCTTGCAACACCAACCGTAAGTAAAAAAAAAAAAAGCGTGCAGAAGCAGCACCAAGGCTTTAGAAACAATAGTGCGACTAGCGAGTATTGAAGAAAAACAAGTGGCTCTCCACCACAGAATACAATGAAAGAAAATTTTCAGTTTTGGGGAGCTTTAAGCCTCTTGCAGAGGTAAGCGCTAGGTAATATGCACGCATAGGTAAATATATAGAGATAAACTCAAAGCAACACCATGGGGTGAAGCTGTTACCTTTGTTGTAACTTCCCCTGCCACCGGGACCACCTTGATTACTAGAGTGTGAAGCAGACATCGATTTGTTAGGCCTCCCTCCTCGAGACTCTCACGGGCAAGGAGTTTGCACCCCCTGGCTTCTCCTGCTCTCATTATGCAATTAGCCCCCGCCTCGGACCATCCTGGCCAAGCCAGGAGGTCCGGCGAGGCGGGGTCCAGGGAAGAGAACAGTGACACACTCCCTGCAATGCCCAAGAGCAAAGCTAGCGCGCAGCGAGCCCCGCGTCGCATCACCAGCCATCATTAGAAACCAACGAGCACCAAAACGTGACTACGCAGAGCGAACGCTATCAAGCGAATGGCGCTCATGTAACCCACAAGAGCAAGGCACCTACTACACTGCATGAATGCTGTGCTTTCGAACACCATGCGTGAGCTTAACCAGAAAGCCTAAAAAACTTCTTTTTGCACCTTTTGCATTATGTAAAACCACAGATTGTTAACTTAACCAGCACATCTCAGCACCTCATTTTCACACTCTTTGTACTATGTAAACCACAGATTGCTTTTAACACCCTTTTTTAAATGCAAAAGCAGCAGGGCCAATTAGACCTCTTCTATGCTGCACACACACGTATACCAACAGCCAAAGTGAAGATCTTTTACATGCTCACTGCGCCTTTCATGCAGACAAACCAAGACAAACTTACAGCACTGGTGTTTTGAAGTGACAAATGTACGGTATGTCAAGATAACAGAGCTGCCTATGCTGCTCAGGTTGGTCAATCATGATTTTGTGTGACTTGACCCATATTAATGCCCAAAGCAACGACACATTTCGCATGCATAATTACCTCGCACAATTGTAATGTGATCTACAATGCCTTGGATGGCCCCTAAAGAAACAGTAAATAAAAGATTCTACATTGTTCATTCCACAAATGTAGGCAAGAGACTGTCAGTAGTAATTTATAAAGCAAACATATTGTGCATTTATACAAGTTACAAGCAGACTTCAACCCATATGGAAGACTGTTACACCAAAATAAAAATGTAATAATATCACGTACTTGAAGCCGCCTCTGCCTCCCCGATCGCCATACATGCCTGGCCCACCTAAGAAAGGGAAGACGGACAAAAGCACAAGTTAAAACTTTGAAACAGCAACATTACAGTTGTAGAGGTGTGCGAATAATGAATTTTACTGTTGACTGCTATATATGCAGCTTACTACCATGCCCCGAAGTAACAGAAGGAAGACCTTGCCACATAACACTAAAGACACCACTACAACTATTAACTTTTCACAATAGACATTACACAATGATAGTGAAGGTTGAATGCACAGTCAACATAATAAGACAACAGAATAGAAGCCACAAGTGTGACACCAACAGGCAGCCACTACAATTACAAGTAATCCAATGAGACAATGCACAACCAGCTGGTGGGTGATCAACTAAGTCTACGCAGCAAGACTTCTTACCATATGCAGTTAACCTGTTAGATCACAGTTGTGCAGGCCCACAAAGCAAAGCAAGCGTAGGCAAGGGCAAGGTGCATGAAATTTAGCACTACTCCATTCTACATATGCAACAGGCTCAGGGTGCAGGCAGGCAGCAATTCTAACATCCTGTGAGCACACCCACCTTGGCCACCGCCAAATCCACCACCAGGACCCCCATATCCTCCAGGTGGAGGTCCGCCGTAGCTGCCGCCTCCTGCTGCGCCTCCCGCGGGCGGCCCAGGTGGACCTCCATGCGGTCCAGCCATGCCCCCTGGGGGCCCTCCTCCACCCCGTCCATAGTCCCCTCCCCCATAGCTACTTGGGGGCCCCGCGGGTGCACCCGGCTGAGGGGGCTGGGGGGGACCACCCGGGCCCCCGTAAGCACCAGCTGGCTGTGGCGGCCCACCCACTTGTCCCGGGGGCCCCTGGGCCTGCCCATATGGGGCTGCACCGGCCGCAGCACCGTAGCCCGAGCCATATGGAGTTGCACCAGCGCTTCCATACTGGTGGGTACCCGGTTGTTGAGGCTGCTGTGGCTGCTGGGGTGTAGGCTGTGGAGCTCCATATCCAGCTGCCGCTCCATATGCACCTTGAGGCGCTGGCTGCTGCGCCCCATAGCCTGCCGCTGGAGCTGGCTGTGCTTGTGCCCCGTAGCCTGAGCTGGCGGCGGGAGGGTATGCGGCCGTGTTACTGGCAGCAGCAGGAGGAGGTGCCTGAGCTGGCTGAGCTCCATACCCTCCGTACGTTGCACTCTGGCCTGCACGTGGGACAGGCCAGACGTCGCTCACTGCCCGCGGTTTCCCTTCTAAGTAAACTGGTGGGACTGAATACATTGCTCTGTCTGAGGGCAGGGCATTTGTCCCTAGCTTGTCAAATGTGTACAAAATAGGCTTCCATGTGAAACCAACCATAGCACGGCTGGCAAAACTTATTGTTGCACCTCAAGTACCGTTTACCACACTATACAAATTTTAATAAAGTGGATACACAGAAACAAGTGACAACGGTGCAAAAATGCGACACAGCTCTGGTATGGCCATATTTTATTTCCCTGCCCCATCCCAGAAACCAAATGATTTGGTTTTTTCTCATATTTAAACAATGGCCATTGATGTGCTCCGTTTACTACAGCACATTTATGGAAGACATTTCCAACGAAGTGTAAACACAATTTACAAACTATTATGAAGACAAAGCCACACTATAGAAGAAAAATGTCTATGAGGATGGCAAAAATTGGCACGTCGGGGATGTATGCCACAGAAGAAACCAATAACTTTAGGTTGTGTCTGCACGTGACTAACATCTGAATGCACCTGCGTCATTACCGACAGCATTTTCCGCTAGTGTGTTTGTTCTTGTCTTAAAGGGAAAATGCTGTATGACGGTGGTGGGGAAGGGCCTGAAAGAAGCACACACAGACCATACCACTTTTCGCAATATTCGCACACCTCTATAACACAGTACATACAGTGCCTAATAATTTCAGCATTTCATAATTTCCGCACCACACAAACACCACTACAGATGCAACTTTATGTTAGTGTCTCTCACCTGAGCCCATGAATCAACTCAGTGAAGGTGACAGATGACCCTAAAACACTATACCACACTTATTCGAATCTAGGCCGATTAGTTTTTTTTTTTCAAATTTATTTGCATTAAACTGCAGGGTCGGCTTAAATTCGAGGATTTCGAAAAGCGTGCCATTTTTTATTGAGAAAGGCGGTGCACAACTAGCGCCACCTAGATGGCATTATAGCTGTTGATAGACAAACCAACATCTGGCTAAACACATGCACACATCAGGGCGCCATTTTGATAATTGTGGAAAGTGTTGAGGCGAGAGTGTCATTTTGAGCCGCGCCTAAGTGGTCTGTGTACGGCGTAGCTCAATGGCGCCAAACAGGTGGTGTCATAGTGCCACTTATAAGAGGAACGTTGCCCTAGCTGCGGAGTCGTACAACGTTCCAGTCGGGTGGTATTTTGGAGTGGAGCATCGCTGGAGGAGCTGCAGCGTGGGACAACTTGGGAACTTGTGCACATTTAAGAATGCCGACATATCCAATGTGCTTGACGGCCCTAACAATTGCGCACTGTTTGAAGACGGCAACAGAGAAGTTAACGACGAGCGAAGCAGCGACGAGAATTCAGAATGAGTGCCGCATCTTTATGATGGGCAGTGCGAGAAAAAAAAAAAGAAAACAAAGAAACACGCAACAGGACTTGCAGCTGTATGATTCGCCTGTTATTTACATTATGAACCAACTGCTTCGTTTCATCTTCTAATTCAATAAATGCTTCCTCTTTGTGAACGTTGTCTCCGCTGTCTGCCTACATTCAAGGCAAGTTTTTTGGGCGAAGCTCCTAAAAGCGTGGGTCTGTACATCCCTTGTATGTATGTATGTATGTATGTATGCATGTATCCATGAACGCCTGCTTACAGTTCCACGTTTGCCAACTGCCCACTGCTCCGTCTTTGCAAACATCCCACTACGCCTGTATCACCGGCCCACCCTTTCACCGACCATAAAGCAAATACTGCTGATAAGTAGTCACTATGAAAAGCAAGATGACTGTGTTTACTTGTATACAGGTGCGCGTTAAAGAACCATAGATCGTGCCATTGTGCCCACTCCTTGCTTGTACGTGACCGCCCATAGTTCCACCTTTGTAAGCTGCCCACTACTTCGTCCTTGAAAACATTCCACTACGCCCCATCTTCGATCCACCACTTCAACCATAAAGCTGTTACAAAGAAGGGGGAACGGAAGCAACGTATAGCTACCAGTTACGAATAATGAATTTTTTTTGTCTAAATATAGTGTTTGTCACGTTTTTGATGATGTAGTGGGCGATATTCGTAGATGGTTCATGGTTTAGCTATGAAACCCTCCAGCGCTTCGTTGCACTCATCATCATTCACTCTGTGGATATGCTGCGATTTTGTGTAGGGGCGAAGCTCCTTATGATGTGGGTCTGTCGCTCCTCCTTATGCATGTACGTACGTAGCCACTAGTGGCACATACTTGCTCTAGAGTGGGTATGTGCCACAGGGGTTTCGAGATGGCGGTACTTGGAGTGTTCAGCAGATGGACAGACACGCGGACGGATGGACAGACTCGCGGACAGACGCATAGATTGACACACGGATGGCCGCGAGGACGGACGGAAGCACGGAAGGGCTGACGAATGCTTCGCCCCACTCATCATCATTCCCTCCGTGGATTTTTTTTTCCCCACTGGGCTTCAGACTTTTGGGGGTCGGCTTAAAATTGAGGTCGAGCTAGATTCGAGTAAAAGAACGATGATTTCTGACAAAAGGTACATCGCCACAACAAAGTTTTAGTTGTCAAATTGTGCATGGGAAGCAATGCAGCGATTCTCCTCACCCTGTGAATAAGAATTGGGCTGCTGGTAGCTACTGTACGACTGGCTTTGTTGCCCATACTGGTCTTGTCCGTAGGTCGTTGCAGCTGGGGTGGCAGCTACATTAGAAGCACCACCCCACATGGGCTGTTGCTGTGGTTGCGCAGGTGCTGGCTGTTGCTGCTGAAATGAAGGCAGACAAACAAGTTTCTTGGAACTGGTAGAAACTGAAATATGAACTGATAAGTTGTACTACGTAAGCTCGAACTATCCTCTTGATTACTTGCATGATCAGAAGTGTCATTAGAAGAAAATCCCACACACAGAGTTATCTAATCATGGCATGGTCATTTATTGCATGTTTAAGAATCCACGATTACTTTCATGTGCCTGGTCGAAAGTCTGGCTAATAGAGTCGAGCCCACATATAACAGCCCCTCTTCAAACAAACTATCGTTCAAAGCGAACAATATCCACGTGACCGTGAAAATATACATTGTTTCGATGACAAAATCGCACTTACAAGGAACCTCTCCGGCGCTCCGCCGACTTCCTGGGAAAGCACTTTCGACCACTGATCAGCATTGATCGGCGAGGTTCCCACTGTTAAATACAGACTTCGCCTCCATGCCCCTCTAGAAGTTGCGTCTCTCCGACCACTTTTTTGTTACACGCCCCTCCGTCCTTTGTCCCCCCCGCTATTCTGAGCAACCCACATCGCAAGACGCGGCCTGTGTTTTCACACTGCCACGGATCTTTTGAAGACCAGTCCTATCTCCCCCGTTTTCGATCACTGGTACTGTCGTTGGCATTGCCGGGCTGGAGTGACCAGACCATTTGTCAACATCATCTGTATCCGATCATCTGTGTCTTATCGTACAGTTCTAAAGCACACAAGTATGGTACCCCACCCACTTTAATAATTTGCAATTCGTGTTGTGTTTAGGGCCTCTTCTCGTTCACTTCGCACTTGGCTAAGCCTGCCCTCCACAAGCGTAAAAACTGCCGTCAATTTGCGTAGAAGAAACCGCAAAATATCGAAGTCAGTGAGGCCACGAAAACCCACCGGCGCAACAAAACGATTCTTTGACCACGGCCGCCGCCTGCAGGCCAGGCGACTGTGCTTAGACCTCGTTTTTATACGCGTGAGGTGCGCGTTTCATAGACGCCGCGTGCGCCAATTCAGGCGACTGTGCTTACACCTTGTTTTTTTTATGCGCGAGTTGCGCGTTACGCGGATCTTTTAAGCAAGCTGCCCGATCTGCCTATTCTCCGCGTGTTTTGGTTTTCAAGGTTGCCTTCCCTCTGTATCCTCCCTTCACCATATCGCAGCTCCTTGACCTTCGCTTGCAAATCTGCTCTTTTCCCTCGATCACAACTCCTTCGCCGTCTCCACCGCTACGCGACGCCCGCCATGCTGGCTCAAATTCAGAAGTTCTGTTTTCTGACTAGAAACTGGTCCAGAGCTATACCACGTGTTCTGGCATGTGTGTCGCGTGTGCACATCCTGCTCGCTTTCGGTGTGCATGTGTGGTCAGGGTGGCAAACGGGCGGCCTTGCACTTTTTTCTGCCGCTAAACAAAATGCCAAAGGTGTGACCGCATGGCTTGGGCATAATCCGCGCATTAGGTGCCGTGTTGCGGAGCGTTCGCTCGTAGCTGTTGACCACCTGGCAGCCAACTTGCCGCTTCAGGCGACCCGGTATTCAGCCGAGGACACTGAATATTTTGTGGGCGGCGGTTACGGCTACATGCGCGCGAAACTGTTTTCGTGAGGCCAACTTTGCCGACGTCGGACCCGATGCCGAGTCTGAAGCTTCCAAAAGGACCACTGCGGAGGCGATAGGACACTGCGGAGGCGATTTGTGACAGCCCATCGTCGACTCCGACTTGGGAGAGCGGGTGGGACATCTGTTGCGATGGCTTTATTACGGCCGATGATGCCGACACCGCGGAACTGTGCATAGATTAGGGCATTGTGAATGAAGTAAGCGGCAAAAGCACTTTGTAGGAATCGGATTGCGAGAACGACGGTACTTTAGAGCCAGCGCCTCATGTAGCTTATGCCATGGGCCTCGACGAACGAGCACCCAGCCGTCTAAAATGATCTCGAGACCTTATCGCTTCTGCGTTTCGAAACACTTGCAGCACGAACTTTTTAGGGCAAAAAATGTGTTTTCACACGCAACCTTTTAAAAAGCTGCGTTTCAATTACTACAAACTTCGGGATACAGTGAATGGATGTCGTGTCAGGCTCAGGTTCGTTATAAGCGGGCTCGACTGTATAAACAATTCCAGTTTCTCTTCACAAAACAACATGTTACTCGGAAGACGCTAAGCAACTACAGAAAACTATATGTTGGTTTTTCAACTTTCAAACTACGGAATGATCTACCAGTTCATTAAAAATATTCAACTACTATACCATCATACCAATGATTATTAAAAGCTTACATGTTTTCTTAGTAAACTCTAGCCATTCTTCATATTTAGGTAACTTATTTGTCCCCCCCCCCCCCTATTTCTTGGTAGGATTGATTCTTTCAGTGTATTTTTTTTTCTTGTTTGTGTTATGCAATGAAATGTGCTACCACATGCATCTTTACTACCGTACGGAATATGTAGCTTTCATATATATTTCTGTTTTTGATCGACACAAATTTTTGTCCTGTACTTAATAACAAAAAATACCCCAGAAGTTTTTTTTAAAGCTGTCAGACCTCTTTTTGATCTTTTTCTTGTTTAATACTTTGAGAAAGAATAAACTTGAAGTTGATGTCACGCAAAGCAGTAGACAAGTAGCGGCCTATACCGCATTTTTCAAAGTTTTTTTTTTTTTGCGCCAAGCTTGCAAGTTGAGCTGCCCCTTTAATGAGCTGTGAGTAGTTATGGGAATACAGGGGGAAGGTCCGTAGCCAGGCACGTTCGCCAGATGTGGGGAACTTGAAGGCCTTGACTATTTGTCGAAAGCGCCTATCCTGACAAAGCACCTATTTGAAGACTGTTTGAAGCACAAATTTTTATATGTGAATATATTTCTTATTCAGGCTATGTCAAGCGTGCAGCGTTGTCCGCACACCAGCAGGTGTTATCTCTCACATAGCAACAGCTGCTGGCGCATGTGCTTAGTCTCGCCTCTAGCAAAGGGAGCAGGTGGAGTAGCAGAGTGTGGAGAGGATGAGTGCGCTCTGGCGTGTCAGGGCACTCGCATTGTGGGAGCTTGGAGGAGCTCTCCTGCATGTGTGGAGGCAGTGTAGGAGAGGGTAGGTGCAGTGATTCACTGATCCTACGCCTGCTGTTCGCTTTCTCTCCTCCCTGCATCCCCCTCTCTCTCAGGTATGTATAAATAAAGTGAAGCGCTTGCCCCACTTTCGACGGCTCGCTTGCTGACAAATAGAGGCCGGATTTATAGGCACTAAAAAATTGGGGTTTAGGCACCAAAGATAGGCAGGTAAAACACAGTTTTAGGCCACCGAAATTGTAAATAGAGGCACAAAAGTCTTACGAAAACTTGAATTACGGAAAAGTACGCGTGGGACCTGTGTCTAAAGCACGGAAGCCAAAATAAATGTTTTAATTTATAATGGTACAAAGGTGCCAGTGGTTTAACATAGCCTTGTAATCCCCCCCCCCCCCTCGCAGCGTTTGCAGAGCACGACTTCTCTGATGCTATAGCATTCCTGTTGCCAGCAATATTCTTGCGTACAAGAAACCCCACCCCTAGTTCTTTTCTGTCAACCAATCCACAGTAGCATAGGAAGTCTGTTATTCAACCCTATATAAGCCTCGCGTCCTTTCAACTTCGCTGAGCCCTATTACATCCATTGAGAACACCCTCTACATCCTCGAATAGCACAGCTAGACTAGCCTCACTAGATAGCGTTCCAGCGTTAAACATAACCGAGTTTAGGTTCCAATGACGGCCTGTCTACACCCAGAGACTCTTAGCACCCTCCGCTGCTTCACAGGTATCACTGCGGAGGATTAATGGGTGCATTCATACTGGTGCTGTTGTTGGTGCGGCACCTACCCATTTACAATCATTGAATAAGTCTATACAGACGATTTATGCGGCAGAGTAAGGTCAGCTCCTAAATTGGTGCCCAATCCTCTACAATTGGAGACACTTGCGCGTGTGGCTGCCAATGGACTGCCACTTACCCCATATCCTGTGGAGGCAGGCTGGGTGTAGCTGGCCTGTGAGTAGTTTTGATCCACACTTCCATAACTTCCATAGGAGCCATACCTGAAAGACATGCCCACACTCACAACAATGTTTGTTGCACAAGTAGTGAAACAGTGCTATTGACAGCGACAAATCTAAAGGCACGACCTATGGTCATTGCTGGCCTCATACACAACGCTCGCTGTATTTGTGCCTGGTCAGCCTTTTCCTTGATGCCAGGAATGTGTACTTTTTCAGTGTTATGCTTACCCCACCATTAAAGCTATTTTAATGCCACCTAGGGCTAGACTCAAAGATAAGATCACATTTCATGGGAGTAAACAAAAACCATTGCAAACATATTTTGATAACTGTTGCAGCTGCACTGTTTGACCCTCTAAAGGCCAAATTCAACAATCTTGTGGTGTCACTAGTTGGAGGGTTGATGTCAATGTTTATACATGACTTGCACTTGATGTCTGTTGCAGCGGTCCCATTGCCACAACCATATATATATATATATATATATATATATATATATACATGTGAACAGCTGCACAGATGTGCAGTACAACTACAGTCTTTGGTATAATTGAGCTGACAGCCACGTTGCCACAGTTGGTGCAAGGCAGCTGTTAAATGTGGCATACTATTCAGAAATGATAAGAGATGGGTGGTCTCGCCGAGAGGAAGAAATGCGTTTTGCGATGTAGTGGGTCCCTACACGCTTTGACTCTGAACGGACACTGCGAATGTGACTCGAACATCTCCACGATCTCGGAAGTGTTGCACGAAAACGAGTTTCGTTTTAAGCACCAACTTTGTTACTCCTGCGATGACTGCGACGAGCGAGTCATAGGGGCAAAACCCTGAGCGCGCAATTGAAACGAAAAGGAAGAACGAAGAAGACGGTTCGAGGAGCGTGCCTGGCTGGCTTCGATGGTTGTCTGGGCGTTCGGCACCGTGTCCTTGCCGCTCACCCCAGTCGAGCGTGACCCCAGCCAGCAAGACGTCGTGCTGCGGGATATCGAATTAAGCTCGAGCCAGCGAGCTACATGAGAGGCGTGTCCCACTGTAGACACTACAGCAACGGACTCAACGCCATGTTGCCGGGAGCTACGGTCACCGCAACGACGGTGCGTGTGATCATGTAGACTTGGTGTCGCGGAGAGAAGCACGCTGACCGTAACGACACAAGACCTTCTTCCGTGGAAGGAACTTTATTGTAGACTTTCGATGTATCACTGCGAGATTCCTTCGTGCGTGTTCTTGTCCTCGTCCGATATAAAGAATGTTTTCGTGTTATCGGGTTGTTTTGAGTGCGTCCGATAACCTGGACCCATTCAGTAAACCCCACTACTCACCACACTCCTGGCGAAATAAAAGTGTACAAGTCAATAGAATCGCACAACTATACCAGTTGGTGGGGGGTGAAGTGCCGGTCTGCAAAGGAGCTTCGCGACAGTAAATTTAATCATGCTTTCAGAGGCAATTTCGCCAGCACCAAGATACAAAAGTGATGCATGTACTCTGCCAAATCAAGAAATGCTCACGTGCGCGCCGAGTTCTCATGAGAGTGCTGCGATATGCTCGCACAGCAATGCAGTTTTCTATCACACGTTCCCTTGACTGGTCTGCGTGGTACGTGCGTGTTAACGAGTATCGAGAGTTTAGCCCCTGCATGCATGCGGATACTCACTAAATGCTAGCTACATTTGGCTTCTTTAACACGAGTTGCCTTGTGCCGTTCAACCTCCACTTGCCACTTTTTGCGACACTGTGTTGTGCAGCGCCTGCATACTTGAACCCAGTCTGTCTCGTTGAACAATGCGGACAGCTTTCCAATGAACGCAAGAGCATCTTTGTTAATTAGTGTTCATATCTTCCCTCTAGCACTTGCCTACTGCGAAATGGTCTCCACACATGTAACCATTGGAGTTTTCTTCGTCGAAATTTGAGCGCATCATGTGCGCCAGCCAGGCTCTATGACGGTTGGTGGTGAGGATTTTCGTATGCTCGCACTGGCCTTCAATGCAGTTTGGTATTCAAAACAAACTTCTAGTGGTGCGCTGCCTATTTCTTCCACAGCTGTCGCCACGATTTTAGTAGTCAACAACTGCGCATATAACCGCAGCAGAGGAAGGACCTCGGCAGTGCGTCGAGGCAGTTCTGCAGAAGGTCTAACCGCAGCTTACCAATATGGCAGACTCGCTCAAAGCAGCGACGTCGAGTGACTTGGGTGCAAGCCATGTACTGCATTGGAAAGCAATCTCCTAAATTGTTAGCTGTTTTCCAGTACCATGAGCAAGACAACCGGGGTTTATTTTTTTAGCAACATGCAGTTTTCGTCAAACTACCACACAAGTACGCGCATACGCACTTTGTTTACTAGCGCGTACTGATCTCCTGGGTGTCATCGTAAAATACGAAAACCTCACTTACCCAGCCGCCGCAGGTTGGGTGTTGCCGTAACTCCCGTATTCTGAAAACAAACCAGTTCGGACTCGCTTAGTTAAGTGTACTAACAGGGCAACCTGTACCAAAATTCCATTTTATGCAACCCAAACCTAAACGTGCACGACGAGATACACCAAATTAGAGGGCGTTTATTTTTTTGATTGCAAGTAAATACGCGCATTCTGGAGTTTCATAGTAAGTGTGGCCGGCAAGGTTCCTTTTGGCGTTGCATAAGTTTGTTGCCAGACTTTGGGGTGGTTGTTGCCAGACTGGCGCTAAATTTGGCTGAAAAGTTTTTTTCTGTCAATGCGCATTAACACTTTTTGTTTCGACTGTGCCACAAAGCGGCCGCACCACACGCACAGCGTTTTCGCCGAAGTTATCTATAGCATTTTACAAAAGAGGCGAGACGTGCGACGAGACGACGGCGACGAAGGCGGGAACATGGCGTCACCGCTATCGGACGAACAAAAATAAAAACCTCCCCCAGATACTTCATGCCCGTCCTTATGTTAACTAACGGTGTCCCATATTTTAACCACTAGAAAACAGCCTTAGGCGGGATCCATCCGTGTAATCAACAAGAAACAACGTTGCGAGCAAGCAAAGTCGGGCGAGTCCAAAACACAGAGAAAAACGATCAGAGCCTACGTCGGACGGGCGGTGCGGCTGTCAAGCCTAACGCCGGTCCGCCGATGAACAAAGCGAAAGCAATAGCTCGATTGCCTGAACTGTGCGCAGGTTGGACTACGCACGAGCACACGGAACAAAAACGGTTACTTACGCGTGGCGTCAGCCATGCCGATGATATATTTCAAAGCTTGCTAGACGAAATGGATGCCGCGTAAACACAACGAGGAAGCCGACTAGAAGATGGCGGGGTGAAAGAACGAAAGGCTACGTCACTCATCTGGGCATGACTCCAAAAACACTCTTCTTTTGTAGTCACTGGACATTTGTGGCGCTAATAGTTATATTTAAAAAAGGTAAACGCATTGTTCATCAAAACGCGAGTATAACTTAAACAACGCAAATTTTATGCGAACATTTTTTTGATAAATAAATTGTAGTTATTTGCTCGATTATGCACGTTTGAAATTATTCAGTTACATTACTATGAAACTGGTAGGTGTCCTGGGCTATCATCATCAACACGTTCTAGGTTTTTCGAGAAATTCTGCCCTTGAGCGTACGGTCATTAGACTTGTGCGGACTTGCGCGACAACTGGCGTTGTCCTTTGCGAGTGTTCGGAACTTTTCCTGCGGAAATTAGCGTCTAAGAAGATGCCTCGTCAACGGAGGGCACCAGCTGCACCGTACGTACCTCACTGATTGTGTATTTTTCGTTAAAATTTCGGCGTATAGCGGTAGGCGACAACGCGCCGTCGGCATCACTCGGCCGCGTGTCTTGTTGAACATTGTGTTACAACGTATATTCGCGTTTTACGTTTATCCCGCTGCTTCATAACGCCTTTAATCATGGCGAGCCACTTGCGACGTTGTTTTTATATTGCAAACGCCGTGTTTTCCTCATACTGCGCCGTTGGCCGTATCTACTGCCTGCGGGCCTATTGCGAAATACTAAAAATTTCGCCTGAAGGCATGAAAGATTGCTGTCCATTTAATTTGTGTTATAATTTCGATAGAAATCCAAGTCACGTTTCCGTAGGGCTGAAATGCTAGAACACCGGTGTACTCGTAGGACGCGGTGGTTTAGGTACGCAATCAATATCGCCCTAAAAATTACTCCGAAGTACTGAAGTATGCCTCATATGACAGTCTGGTATTTCATGTCTAAGGGATTCTTATCTTACGTATATTATAATAATTTTCTCGCGATATTTGTATTGTGTATTACCTAGTTTCATCGCGAATTACATGGTGGAAGTCAATGAATGAAAATTTTCTCCTATTAGTACAACTAGCCTTGCAGCATTGCTAAAAAATGCTCGCGAAAGATTGTGGATAAGTTGTATTAAGTTGAACGTGTTCTCAGATTTAGGTGCACGTTAAAGAACCCCAGGTGGTCGAAATTTCCGGAGCCCTCCACTACGGCGTCTCTCATAATCATATAGTGGTTTTGGGACATTAAACCCCACATATCAATCAATCAATGTATGAAGTTTATGCGCATTATCTCGTTGACGTAATAACACATCTTGCTGCGCCGTATCTCACGCTGCCGTCGCGTGCTTGTGACGTTCCATAGTTAGTGCGGTAAATTTCGTGCGTGCAAAAGGTCAGCGTTAATTCGGGGCTTGACTGAGACGCACATGTACAACGTGCGTAGAATCGGTGTACGATCACACACTTCGTCAGCCTCAGACGACTTGATCATTGGCGCATGACGGATACGACGTTGAGGTGAATTGGTAGGCCATCCTTGACCTCTTTCACCTGGAACAGTGGATGATGCAATCTCGATAACTTAGTTTCTGGTTTGGGACACCAGAGAGTTGTCAAGTTCAGATAGGCTTCTATCTTACCCCTCTGAAATGCCGTAATAACCATCCTTATTGTTCTGAAGCCTTCCTTGTAAGCCATCAAAAAGACTGCTACGCAGAAAGAGTGGCTTCGGTGCAACCAAGAATTTTTCACACCACCAGCACCTTGCAAGGTCATTTTAACAGCTTCTTCTCTTTTAGCATTGTTTTTATTCTTTCATCAGCAAGCAATGTGTATGATGCATTTGAAAGTTAAGCATGCCACGGTTGGTTCATTAGCTATGGTGTTGTGGGGACTTAGGTGCAGCAAATGGAAGAACACTCGGGTAGTCTAAGTAATAGCTTCCTATTACACTAGAGGGAACTCTGACACTAGTGTCTATGGAAGCTGCAACACATAGCGCTTCAATGAACATGGGAATGATGGGTAGTACACAGATTTGTCCAATTTTCGTACTTTCGGTTCTGGTTGGCATCACGTGGCTTGAAGTTGCTTCGTCATGAAACAAAGATCAGTAAATATTTAGCAGTTGCACTTCACTAACCTTTTAGGTTCACCATTCCAAATCGATCGGCTCATGAAGTTTATAGCTTTCCGTTCTTTCATTTGAAACAAAACATGGTAATAAATGAAGCCACTAGTGCATTCTAGGTCAGCAAGCACGAAGACTAGGCAAATCTCTGTACTACCCGTCATTTCCATGTTCGCTGAATTGACGATCACAGCACCAAGGTCCTTGCTAGTTAATTTTAGGAATTCTATGACCTGAATAGGGCTCTTCAATGAGGTGTTTCTTATAGGAGTCGCAGTCAGCAACGTCTTTTGGTAGAATGAATGTAACATAATAATTTAAAGGTTTAGCCAAAGTACCCAGTGTGGTTTGTCTGAAAAGGACCCGCTAAATGAAAACAAGTGTCACAAAGCATACACTGGTTTCTGTGCTTTGGCCTCTGGGATTTGAATGCTGGTGTGCTGATTATGTCCAGCGTGCTGATCTGTAATAGTCAATGTCGCAGTGCTCAAAATTTTTGTCAGCTGCTGGTGTTCAACGATTTCACCGGTATCTATAATACTGAAATGTGCTTTTAACATTGCTGGTGATCCGAGAGAACTTAAGAGATATTGAGTGGTACTTGGCTGTTGTATGTGCACATGTTTGTAACCAGTCCAATAGGCATTTGTGTTACACTGCAATTGGCTGTAAAATATAAGTTAATGGTGCTAATGGCACCTCAAGTAACCTGAGATTGCTTGGTTTGGTTTGGAAAAACTTTATTGTGACTAACTTGGGTGTGTTCTTTCAGTTTTTTTTTTGTCAATTATGTTTTGTGAAATCCTAAATGGTCATACTGTTAGCGAATAGTTGCTTATATTTAAATTCATTCAGCACTCGGGCATATATACATGCTCATGCAGGTTGATCTTCTGTTGTTCTTATGGTTGCAGTGTATGACCATAGGAAGGTTTCTTTTGTTAAGTAATAATTACTGTGACTTCATTTATGGCAGAGCTCCAGGTGTGTTGAGTATTCAATGTAGCCAGATATTAATTGCGGTCAAGTTCTGTGCACACCGGACTGTTCGGTTCCACTAAGGCATTCTTTTAACAACAGAGCCATTCGTTGTTAAGCCTGTATCATGTGCACGTCTATGCAGGCCACAGGACCAGAGGGGAGAAGAGAATGAATAAATGAAATGATGATTATGCTCAAAATGAGACTAAGCTCTCTTAGCCTGCCCTTACATATACTGGCATGCTTACAGCTTCACTGTCCAATGGTTTATGCTGTGTAAAAAAAAAGGCTTAGTTTTCCTTCTCTATCTTTATCCTTTTAAAATTGAGACTAAGCTCTCTTAGCCTGCCCTTACATATACTGGCATGCTTACAGCTTCACTTTCCAGTGGTTTATGCTGTGTAAAAAAAGGGCTTAGTTTTTCTTCTCTATCTTTATTCTTTTAAAATTGTGTGTGTGGTAATGTTTGTCTGAAATGGGCTATACATTTTTCGTCTGCTGCGTGCAGGATGAGGCGGACCCCTGCACCCCCACCAGCCCGAGCACCGGCTGCACCGGCACCAGCCAGGGCCGCAGCTGCGCCTACACAGCCTGTACCAACCCAGGCACACCCTCCGGCACCCATGATGTCCCAGCCTCAGCAGCCTGGCATGTTTGCTCAAATGGCCACTACCGCAGCTGGAGTTGCCGTTGGCTCTGCTGTGGTGGGTTTCTTTGTCTGTCCTTTTGTTGGTGTTGAATGACTACAAGCTTTATTTGCTCCAGCAAAACGAACATTTGGGCTAGTTGGTGTAAGCTCATCTTGATGGTAAAAAAGGGTTGGCACTAACAGACAGACTAAAGAAGCCTGTGGGCCTGTGTTTACTTCTTCCTTAGTCTGTGCCTGCTAGTGTGCCCCCTTTCTTGCCATCAATTTGTTTGTTCTGTTTGTGGTACCACAGCTGCTAGATGAAAAACAATAAGATGCACAAAAATAACTTAAACTGTACACATAAACTAGTGAATAACAAAGAGAACACGCACAAAAGTCGAAATATGTATGCTAGCAAGCTTTTAAAACTAGGTGCATCTGGCATAGAAATAAGTTGAGTTGAGCTCATTCGGTAGGGATTGATTTCATGAAACACTAACTCAGCACTAAGTGATTCCAGTAACTCAGCACAGTATAAATGTTGGCAATATATGCACTGGAAGAATATCTTGGAATTAGAAGCCCCAAGTGTCTTCAAAATGTCAAGAACGTGGAACTGTGCCAGCTAACTTGTCCCGACATGCTTTTTAAGCCTTTCATCACCCTGGCTGCTCCCTTGTGTTTTGGCTTGCGATATCCATTTTGAAGGGAACTTATCCTGCTATGACCAGTCTCTCTCACTGACATTTGTGATCCACGTTATTTGACGAGGGGAACAAGCTTTTTGCCTGTTGTCAACGTATCGATTACGTAATGCAATGGCATACTATTACAGTAAAAGCCCATTAATTTGAATTCAAAGGTGACTATAAAACTGCTAAAGTTAAGCGAAGTTCGAAATAGCGGGCTGGCGCTAGCATGAACGGACGTTGCGCCACACTGCATGGGCAGAACCCAAAGAACTTGTCGAGAACTAGATGTTTGTGGCAGGCGATCTGTGAATTAAGTTCATAGAGCGTCAACAGCAAACAGAATTGATGAGTCACTGATATGCAAGAAACAAGCAGCGACATCCATGTGAGCAATGAGCCTTAATGTGAAGCATGACACTATTTTATTGCATTCATTTATTTTGTTGCAACTCTGTAAGCATTGTTTGCAGCTTTACCATAAGACCCAGTGCAGTGCTTGTCATCTGCTAAGAAATGCTGCTGTTTCATTGTTTGTTTTTTTTCACCTCTTGTAAATTTGGTTTGGTGATGTTTCGCAACACACTGTGATCACTTTAAGCTGACTTCTGTGAGGAGCAATGAAAGCCAGAGGCTCGCACTTTCAATTGATCGTTGTAAATATTGGCGCGTTTGAATTGACTAAGTTCAAATTAACAAAGTCCAAATTGACGAGTATCGTGTTGTAAGGCTGCTGCTGTGATGACCATTGTGCAGGGGTACTGAAGTGGAGTGCCCTGTTGGCTCCAACCCAGTGGTGTCTGGGGCTGGGAGTGCTCGTTGCAGCCTGCGCCCATGCCCACTCGGGGGATACAAGCACCTAGTCTGAGCGATGGCTGAGCAATAAATGTGTAGTGGTGATATGGGAAGAGAAAAGGTCACTCTGCAATTCAGATCTGCTGAGAGGTGAAATTCCGGAATGAAACACGTTCATAAGTCTATTCACCAAGCAGAATTATAAGCGGCTAAACTTGTATAGGCGTCTCTTACTGCCAAAGGTGAGCACATTTGATAGAAAGTCATGTATATTAACATTCGAGACATGAAGGAGAGTAATGTGTGCATGTTTTTTCACTGGCAAAAAACGTTTGTAGAATACCTTGCTCACTCTGCTCAACGTCTGAGGTACTGTCAAAAGAATCAATTTACATGCAGTAATATTGTGTTAGCTGCACCGCTGTACCGCTGAATTTCTTCCTATGTGCCCCTTATGCTGCTGTTATGGCAAATTCTGTACATGACTCATTTATTTTGCTTGAGAAAATGCTCAAATCCACACTCCCTTCTTTAGCAAAAAAAAAATGATATTCCTATTTTAAGTGCACCACTTCTAAAGTACTTTTGATCGTGTGCCACTTGTGGGACTTGACCAACATCACTCCGCTATAATAGGAATCACTTGCACAGTAAACTCTGCTTGAATGGAACCTGAAGGGACCAGGAAAATATGTTTCATTTAATAGGAGTTTCGTTTACCGAGAGATGATTAGGGTTGCATACTTTGAGTACGAAACCAATCATGTTAGAAGCATTTATTCTTTTAGTTCACTGAAAGTTGAGTGTATAGGGATAGCTCTGACCAGGTGTAAGGTTCAGTAAAGGCTGATAAGATGTTCTATTTTGGCAATTAAGTAGTTTTTGTGCATGGTGCACCTACCAACAACACTAGTTTGACATCAGGCTACAATATCGGTATTGGTGACTTTGAACACTCCATACAATATTGCCACTTATGCATCACCGATGAAGCAGAACGGCTGTGGAAACGTTGCAGTATCTTGCAAGAGCATGTGACAAAAACAGTGTCGTAATACCAGGCTACAATAATAAGAGAAACTAGCTTTTTAAAACATGTCATAATAAATTTTTTAGGGCACATTCATGCTGACCAGTACATATACTAGTAAGCTCTTTAGTGGTTGGTTTTTTTCATTCAATGCAAAAAAAATGTCAGCACCACAGCAGTGAACTTGCGTTGCAGGGCCACACCATAGGTCATGCCCTGACCGGTAGCTTCGGAGGGGGAGGCGCTGAGGCAGCTCCCGCTGCTGCTGCTCCTGCGGCTGCTGCACCACCCATGCAGCCACAGCAGCAGCTGAGTGGCCCATGCCAGTACGAGCTCAAGCAGTTTTTGGAGTGCGCCCAGAACCAGCATGACATCTCACTGTGCGAGGGCTTCAACCAGGTCCTCAAGGAGTGCAGACTCCAGCATGGTAAGTGGCGCCTTTGAACGATTTTCGGGGCCTTTCAATCCTGTCGGATGCAGCAAGTGTAAAGACCATTTCTTTGGCTGCCCTGCCATGCACCCGTGTGTCTACCTAACCTTGATATGGTGACTGTGTAAAGAAAATTGGAAAAAAAGAACCTAAGGTAGTCCTGCAGTGTGGCAGACGGTGGAGCTAAGTAGTTGACCTCTTCAGAAAGTGTTCCAGACTTCCAAGGTCAGTGACTGTTGACCTCTAAACGTGACTTATAATCTTGAGGCTTAATGACACCAGCAACCAACAAATTTTGCAAGACCAAATCGGTCACCAATGGTTTCTTTGGTCGAAAAGCGATCGTTTTTTATGAAGTTGCTTCAGCTCCAAGAATGGAGTCCAAACGTTAGTAAACCGATCAGCAGTGTAAGGGGACAACATCAGAATAACTCAAAGGCTAATTTACGTGGCCATGGGAATGGAACAGATGTAAACAGAAACAATCACATGTTTGACGGAGAGCACGTCTCTGCCACCACGGTAAAAATCGGTCACTGTGAGAAGCCTTAGTCAAGAGTTGCGCAGTGCTGTCTGGCACAGGTGTGAATAACGCCTTACTGGCATCATTTTAGTCCTGGGCGCATTACCAGTGAAAAGTTAGTGTTATAAGGTAACCTGCTGCATATATGGGAGGTGTGGTTATAATATTTTTTGCAAGCACTTGTGCATGCATGCTTGCTCACTTTTGGTGGGAATGTCTCTAGCACAGTGTGTCATTATACTAAAGACATCGTTTTGAATTTTCGGCAGCCTCATACACAACGGTACATTTGGCCAGTTCGAGCACTTTCAGCTGTATGTGCTGTGCAACTGAAGCGGCTGTTTTTCATTTCAGGTGGAGGCATGTGAAGTAGACCAAGAATCTATGCTGTTGGGCCCACTTCAGGAACAAGCTGATCAACCATGCTGAGGAGGGCATTATCTTTGTGCGCATGTGTAGAAAGTAATAAAAGAGAAAGTTCTGTAGCATGTTACTCTTATCGCATCTGTTAATTGCAGGGGATTGTTTCCAATAAAACTTGGAAGTAGTCTCTGTTCATGCGCACTGCTCAAAGGAGCTACACAATAACATCCTTGGCTTTCAATGGCTCCATCCTTGGCTTTCAATTTCATTTCAATGTGCAGGAGAATGTGTTCTCTATACATAATTACCTATATGTGCTACATTAAGAAACAGCAGATCCTTTTCCCATGTTGTCTATGTCGAAACCCATATTGTAGGAAGATATACTATACAGCCAAATCCAGACATAGGAAATCTGGTTATAACAAGTTATTTGGCAGTCTTCTCTGAAAGGTCTACATTGAAGAGATTAAAGGAGCCCAGCAACACTTTTTGAGCATGGTCAAAAAACACTCTCGATCGGTAGTAGATGTTCCAGAGAACACGCGAGTCAAATATTATAGGGCAGCATGCGACCTGCAATTCACAATAAATTCTCAAATTCAGCTAAAATTGCTTTCTTTTCTGTCAACAAGTGATAAAGAAAACTAAAATATAACTCGTATAAGGCCTACCAGCCAACGGCTGATTTGAACATGGCGCGCTCGGTCGCTACAGGGATCGCCGTCGGAGGCTGCAACTTGTCCACACGACTGTGCACGATCACTCTGAAAAAGCCACCCATTCATAGAAAAAAAAAGTTCCCAAGGTCACGAGGCATGCGTGACTTGTTTTCTTTGCCTATGCAATTCCTCCTGCTTAGCTTCTAGCGCTTTTGTCTGGACGAGACAACAGAGAATGCGATTGCAACATGCGACTAATCTCTGCAACTCCGCTCCTATTGAAAGATTATTGAACATTTAGCAGTGTTGAATTCGTGAGGCAATGAGCTCTTTTAGTGAATCTATTCCATGGTTACTTGAAAAAAGTATTTAAGGGCCCCTTTAACCTTTTACTATATTGAACGTTGTAGTTGCACCATGCTGTGACCCTGAAGGTACACTTTCCTTCATGATAAACTGTAGCCTTGGATCATTGTAAATGTTTATGCCACCCAAAAAGAGCCATATGGGCATATGCTGTCGAATTGGGCATTTAGTTTGAAGGGCACTGCATGCCATTGAAGGGAAAACGAAGAAAAAAGGATGCAGATCTCTAGGTGTGGATAGCTTGGGCTGTAACACGGTGCAAAATACTTTAGGTGAGCCGACGCCGCGACAATCCGCTGCCCGATAATGTTCTGCTTCGCTAGGAGTCTGGAAGATGGCGCTACAAACTTTCCCCCCGGTTTTCTCGCCCCCTTCTCTGTGTAGGAAAGTCCCGTGATGTAGGAAAGTAGCGGTGCTCAGTTATCTTTGCCACAACAACCTCGCCGCACCGTCAACCTCCTCCCTTATCATCCCGTCTTTAGCGGCGCTGGCGCTGCTCTATGCGTGTCGCGTGGTTGATATGGCACGATTACCTGGTTTTATCAGATTTCGAAAACGTCGCTTACGTGCCGGATGTGCTTTGCAGAATTCGCCAGCAGCCCGCCACGGTCCTCAGTCCGGCGAGTCATCTATCAGCACGCCGCAAATGAGAACATAATCGGTCTTTCCCCGCCAAGCGCTCGCTTCGCGGTGTTCGCTCACCTAAGATGTCCTTGCACCGTGGGCTGTAATAATTCTCCACTAGAGCTGTGCAAATAGTAAAATTTTGGGTATGAAGTGAATTTGAATGCTATTAAAATGTGAGTACAAATCTAATATACCATTTTTCGAATACTTGTTTAATATTTTTTTAATACTTTGAAGCGACATTACAGAAAAGCTGCAGAGAATCCCCAAGTACATTTTTACTGAATAGGAACATGCATCTTTGAACTAAGTTGGTTAAATGCAGTAGGGATGGTGTTTTCTAGTTGTTTTATCAACGATCAGGCAGTGGAGACTGAATTATATTTACGTGACTTGGTGCAACCAAGGGGGGTGTCACAACACTTTACATGCGAAAGGAGAATGCTATATATTTAGCTTTTCTCCCTCCAACTTCTGTGGAGGCCCAACTGGTTTGGCAAACAAGGTCGTACTCCCTTCGAATTCAGAGTTACTAGTCTGTCTTGTAGATGTCGCTGCATAAAAACATCTGAAATTTTGGATGGCTGAAAATCTTCAACTTTTTTTAACTTTCTGGTCTGAAACGGCATTGATTAAAGCTTGCACCTCTGTTGCATAGTTTCAAACCAGTGCTTTCGTGAGTCAATCCATTTATAGCTGCAGCAGAGCCCTGAAGGCCGCTTTGCGGCAATACAGAAGCGTGAAGCGGTGAAGCATACTGAAAAATTATGAAGTGGCCATTGTAACGGCACTGTGCATCTCCATGTTGGAACCAACATGTTCTTGAGTTAACACATTTGGAACTGTAGCAGAGTCTAAAAAACAGCTTCGCCACAATGTGAGAGTGTAATGGGGAGAAGCATATAAAAAAATCTGAAGGGGCCACCGCGGACGTTGAAGTTCGTATAACTTTGAATAGTAAAATTTCAGTACGAATCGAATTGCAAAAACTAGTCGGAAAGTATTCTAAAGTTCGAATATTCACACACCACTATTCTCAACACATTTCTCTCAGTAACCTTCCCTCTAATACTTCAATGTCATGCAGTGAAGTATACTAACAAAGGAACTCGGCGCCTTTTAGAGAATCGTACCACCTGCAGCCTATATCGAACTGCCTTGTGATGCCTTTCAAGTTTGACAGAGTATCCAGATTTGACTGGATACTCTGTATCCCTAGATACCACCTTATTTTGTCATCTCTCCATAACAATATACTTAAGTAAAGCTCCTGGATAAAATAAAAGTGAAACTAACTCCTTTTTCGTTTTTCTATGCTGACGTTTGCTCTTGTATATGCTGACCAGGGGCTCCCGCTTTGCAGTGCGTAGCTAGCAGATGCTCTTTGCATCACTGTGACCTTAAATCAGTCACACTCGTCAGCTGGTATTTCAATGAAATTTTTTTAATTTTACATTATTACTGGCTGTTAGAACCAACGAGCAGACATCAAAGTGTTGTTGCATTTGGGCAGCTTTGATATTGGTAGCAAGAGACTGAAATGTGCCGCGTGCAAATTCGATTTTGATTGGAATGCTGACAGCTGATACCTATCAGTGGGATGATGTGAAGGCAAAAACATGTTCCTGTGAGAAAAGACGCTTTGTGGAAAATCTTAAATTCTTAGTCGGTGAACGTGGCAATGGCACACCAACAACTAAAGGTGGAAATGCATACATAATTTTTTGAGAGTCAAAAAGACGACGTGCGGCAGACGCCAACATTGCCCCTCAAGGTGCCTGACATGCAAGCTGAGAAGTGTCTCCACCTTAATAGTCTGTATGTGGTATAATGGTCGACAAAAAGGAGATACATTTGAAGACGTGTTCAAGAGACTTTGGCACCAATGTTGAAAATAAACTGGAAAGCGAATATGGGTCACTTAGGTGGATGAAAACCTAATAGAGTTAGTGATGTGCGAAAAGACGCTCGCATACCTCACAGAGTAAAGACCGTTTCGCTGGTTTGAGGTCAGCCAGACTGATTCTACGATTCCAGATGTTTCCGCGTTCTGCATCTTGTTTCTCAGATTGAATCCGAAAAAAACGCTTGCTGCCACTTAGAAGTGTGGCAGCTTGGGCTAGTTGGTATGGCATGACGATAGTTATAGCGCGAGAACAAAACGACACAGATCGTGTCCTTCTTGTCTCTGTGTCATCGTTTTGTTCTCGCGCTATAACTATCGGCTTGCTGTCAGTTTCACATACATGTACTGCACCCGAAAGTGTAGCAAAAAGGTATCACAAACATAGCACGAGTGAAACCACGCTGTAAAGGTGCAAAAAAGAGGTGCAAAGCCTGGTGCACACGCGTGCAGCTCACCGTGCTGGGCACTGCCATGGAGGTCGAGCCCTGTAGAAACAGAAAATAAGCAGCAGGTAACGCGTGCGAGAGAAGCGTGGCGGTGTTTGGCCAATGAGAGCACCCAGCATAGAGAGATTGTGCAAAAGAGAAGGACAGGAGCAATTAACAGTAGATGGTGTTACTTTCGTTTTATTGGGATAGCAATTATATGGACATTCTCGGCTGATTGTTGCCGTTGCATTCATGTCCCGGATATGTATTGTCACAACGCAGAAACAGCAGCAGTTGAATACAGGACAACTCACTTTAATCATACCAGAACACAGGCTAACAGACCGGATAAGAACCTCGACTTTCTCTCTCCCTGCGAGTGCTCTTCGTTGTTCTCTTGGTGCTGCATATTCATTGTGGAAGTATTGTGTGTTTAGATATATACAAAAGGCAAAAAGGAAAAAGTTCTGAAGTACCCAATGGGAGAATTGCACCAGTGACGCCTCGCTCCTCAGCGCGCTTTATTAACCAACTAGGCCGCGCTGCTCATAAATAATTTCCATGCCACTAACGTTAATATATATATATATATATATACACATATAAGGGAAACAAGTGTATACTTAAGGGCTCGTTTTTCGTGTTTTACACAATATTAATGAGATCTAACAGACAATAATGCCAAGGAAGGTATAGGGGAAGTTATTAGGCCAATTGTAATGTAAATGAGAAGAAAGAAAAGTGGGTGAAAAAATAACTTGCCGTGGGCAGGATCCGAACCTGCGACCTTCGAGTAACGCGTTCGATGCTCTACCAGGACAGCCATCCCCCCAGCCACTTTATTGGGTATCTATGTCAATTTAAACGTGGGAGTGTCAGTCAGCGCCACTAGTAGCCATGGCGACGAGTGTGGTACACTCTTTATGAGCCTGTTTGGCGTCACGTAGCACGTGAACTTATTACTAATTGGCAGCTGACCAATAGTCCACCGTATACAACCTAGAGGCACCAAGTCTGCCAGTACGAGACCCTCGTTAATGAATAAGGGAAACAAGTGTATACTTAAGGGCTCGTTTTTTGTGTTTTATGCAATATTAATGAGATCTAACAGACAATAATGCCAAGGAAGGTATAGGGGAAGTTATTAGGCCAATTGTAATGTAAATGAGAAGAAAGAAAAGTGGGTGAAAAGATAACTTGCCGTGAGCAGGATCCGAACCTGCGACCTTCGAATAACGCGTTCGATGCTCTACCACTGAGCTACCACGACAGCCATCCCCCCAGCCACATTTATATATATAGAGAGAGAAACCTAGAAAACTTGACAAAATCTGAAAAAATGAGTATGAGAAATCTGGCATCTAGGACAGACATAACAATAAAACCCGCTGACAAAGGAGGAGCAATTGTAGTAGTCCTTAACACAACCAACTACTTACAAGAAGCATACCGCCAACTAGACGACTCAAGATTTTACGAACGCCTCCAGGGTGATCCGACAGAAGAATACAATAGTATCGTATCAACAGAAATAAAGAAACTGTTGGATGCAGAAAAGATAACCAACACTGACCACAAACTGATGCGAGCAGCATACCCTCGTCCAGGTCGCTTCTACATCCTCCCAAAAATTCATAAACCAGGTAACCCAGGTCGACCAATCATATCAGGCATCGGTACAATAAGTGAACCCATATCAGGGTACGTGGACAAACTAATAAGCCACATTCCATGCACCCTTGCGTCATACATAAAAGACACCACACATTTTCTTCAAGAGATTGCAGGTCTGTGTGTGCCGAAAAACTCGTACTTGGTTACTCTTGAAGTCTCTTCATTGTATACAAATATTCCTCACGATGACAGCATAGCTGCATTACAAAACATGTACACAGACCATAGACAATCTAACACTCCAGATAATTTCATTCGAAATTAACCAAGAGTATTTTCAACTAATCAGTGGGACCGCTATGGGCACCAAAATGGCAGCCAATTATGCCAACATATTTATGGGAAAGCTAGAATAGGAATTTCTTGCACAAAGTTCCTTGAAATCACTGTTATACAGAAGATACATAGACGACATCTTTCTTATTTATACCCACAGCGAGGATGAACTTCTCAGCTTTATCGACACTTACAATGCTGTACATCCGAACATACACTTCACACACACACACTCGCAAATAATCATAATTTTCTTGATGTTACCATAACGATAGAAGAAGAGAAGCTCTCTAAAACACTATATCGCAAACCAACGGATCGACAACAATACCTCCATTACCAAAGCGATCACCCACACCACTGTGAAAACAGTATTCCATACAGCCAGGCTCACCGGTTTAAGTGAATCTGCTCTAGAGACGCTGACTTTGACACGAGCTCACAGAGGCTAAAACTTATGCTCGAGAAACAAAAATACCCCCCACATGTAATTAATGACGCTGTTCAAAAAGCGAGAAAACTAAAGCGTGAAGACTCACTCATGAAGCGACCACCGCAAGAAGACCCACAACGAACAAACCTCTGCTTGACTTACAGCACAAACTTCCCCAATGTAAACAAAACCCTTAAACGACATTACAACATTCTGGAACAAAGTGAACGTCTGAAACGCGCATTCTCATCCTCTCCAGGCGTCGTTTACCGACGACCACGTAACCTCAAAGACACACTTGTCCACTCTCAAATTAACACATTACCCCCCAAAATTCATGCCGACCTTGCTTAAAGCCACGATGTCTTGTATGTAAGGTGATGCGAGAAACACACAAAGCAACCAGCACACAATCCAAGTTTTCGATTAACATACGAGGAAACCTAACATGCGATTCCTCTAATGTGGTATACCTACTCGAATGCAACGTGTGTGGTATGCAGTACATCGGACAAACAGAAACACCATTTAGGATTCGCTTCAATAACCACAGAGCCCATGCGAAATCAGCCCCAAGTCTACCTCTATCAAAACATCTCAATCTTCCCGACCATGCATTCGACAAACTATCAGTAACGCTCTTAGAGACGGGATTTAAATCAAATCGAGAACGTGAACAATGAGAGTCATACCTTATCCACCGATTTAACACCCTCGATAGAGGTATAAATGAGAATCCTGGTACACTTGCAGCAATTAAAGCATTACCGTATATACTCGTGTAAGGGCCGCCCTCGTGTAAGGGCCGCACCCCAACTTTGAAAGCGGATATTTCGAAAAAAAAAAAAAAAACAAAAGTTCAAAATGTCCCGCCAGAAAAGTGTAGTTAGTTCATTTACAGCCAGATGGCGCTGCACGCTTTTCCGCTTTTATTCTACTTCCGCCGACGCGCCGACCACGCTGTTGACAGCGCGCCGCCATATTTGCCTTGTGCGGCCTCTTTGTTGGCATCGTTCCTAGCATCGTGTCGATACGTTGGCAGCGCGACTTCAGATCGGTGTCGTCGGTGTCACTTTGTTGGTTGTAGTGAACCCTGCAGAAGCCAGCGCACGTGACGGACGATGGGCCGGCATCTGAGATCATTCACTGCAGCATTTAAGCTGCAAGTGATTGACTATGCCGAGGAGCACGGGAAGCGGGAAGCTCGACGAAAGTACGACGTCGATGAGAAGCGCGTGCGTTACTGGATGAATCAGAAAGATGCCCTCGCCGCTACTAACAGGAGCCGAAAGGCGTTTCGCGGGAAAAAGTGCAAGTACCCGCAACTCGAAAGCGAGCTCGTCAACTACGTCGTCGACACACGAAGGGACGGCTACGCCGTATCGACTGACATGATACGCGTCAAAGCCCTCAGCATCGCTCGCCACATGGAAATACCCCCGGCACAATTCAAGGCAAGTCGGGGCTGGGCTACGCGGTTTATGAACCGTAACCAGCTTTCTATTCGGCGCCGAACGACGATTTGCCAAAAACTGCCGCGCGAGTACGAAGACCACGTCATTAAGTTTCATCGCTTCGTGAATGCTCTCAGGAGGGAGCATGAATACGACCTGTCCCAAATTGGGAATGCGGACCAGACACCTGTGTGGTTCGATGCACCGGAAAGCACCACAGTGGATTTAAAAGGTGCGAAAAGTGTGTCTGTGCGCACGACTGGTGCAGAACGCCAAAGGTGCACTGTGATGTTGTGCATCACGGCAGACGGCAGGAGGCTTCCGCCGTACGTCGTATTTAAAAGGAAGACTCTCCCAAAAGAGAAGTTCCCTCAGGGAATCGTCGTACGTGCGCAAGAGAAGGGCTGGATGTCCGAGGAACTGGTCGTTGACTGGATTAAGACCGTCTGGGCAAACAGACCTGGAGGGCTGTTACAACGGAAAGCCCTCCTTGTTTTGGACAGCTTTAGGGGCCACTTGACCGACCGCGTCAAGAACCGAGTTGCCGCAACTCGTACGGACTTGGCCGTCATTCCCGGTGGCCTGACGAGTGTGCTGCAGCCGCTCGACGTATGCGTCAACAGACCATTCAAAGTGGAATTTCGCCGATGTTACTCTGAATGGATGGCTGGAGGCGTCCACGAGAAGACCCCTACAGGACGGCTGAAGCGGGCGTCGCTCCAACAGGTGTGTGAATGGATTTTGAATGCGTGGCGTGCCATGTCAGTAGAAGTAGTTGCTAAAAGCTTCAAGGTAACGGGAATTTCGAACTCCATGAACGGCACCGAAGATGACCGTCTCTGGGAAGACGCGGACGCCGAGGCGAGCTCCTCCGAGAACGAGGACAGCGAAATGGAATCCGAATAAAAACATTTCTGGCATGTCATTTGTGACTCTTGCACTCTGCTACTGTTGCATAAACAGTACAGACCTTTGGCCTGTACTGCCTGTACTAAATCGGCCCGATTCGTGTAAGGGCCGCACCTAGCAAAATTTTCGAAAAAAAAGTGCGGCCCTTACACGAGTATATACGGTAGAAAACAATAACGGCAACAATGAAAATAGTAACTGAGTTCACGGCACTGCAGCTGCGAAGGGCACTGGACAACCCAAAACAATTCCAAGTGTAACTACTCTTCCTAAGTGCAGCTGTCGTCTGTTTTATGTTTTATTTTACTACCCAATCAATTGTGCCATGCATGACATGCCCAACAGCAACCCTGTGCACAGCCGGAGGCCCCCACTACACGCGTAATCCAGAAGCGTGCTGGTTTGCCGTGTGGATGCTGGTTTGCCGTGTGGATTGTACTCATCAAGTTCACAGCCCAGCGGTCTTTCCACTGCATGTAGAGGATGCTACCCTTCCGAATCCATCGAATGTCTCCACGCTGTGCCCGTTTTTCCCATGCAGTGTCTTTCAATTGAGCTGGAAAGCAGCGACGGTCCTTGCGAGTTGTCCCGCATGCAAGTGTCTTGCGCTGAAGCAGATGTTCAAAAAGTTTCCCTGATGTGTAAAAATTATCCATATAAATTTTGTATCCCTGATCAAGGTACTGTGTACAAAGCCTGTTCACTACGTCAAAGGCTAAGCCATGAGGCCCCGGTGCCTCACGCTTACCAGTGTACACGAAGAATTGAAGTGTGTATCCGGTTTTCGAATCTGCCAGTACCCAGAGTTTATAGCCAAATTTAGTCACCTTGTCCCTATAATGTATTGCCTGATTCCTGATCGGGCTTTAGATTTGACCATACGTTCATCAACGGAGAGGTCACGCTGTGGCTGGAAGAAATTTACTGATTGCTGATTTATGTGCCTCAGCAGCCACGACACCCTCCATGTCTTTCCATCAGATGCTGCCGCCGCTGCGTCTTCTGGGTCCCCTACACTCAGAAAGGCAAGCAGCGCGAAAAATCGGTCTCGTCGCATAATATTTGGTGGCAGCAGGCCACTGAATGTTCCTGTGGTCCACCAATATAAGTGCAGTCGCGGTACTTCAACAAGGCCCATGTAGATGATGAGTCCAATTAGTCGCAGCATCTCCAATGGAGTGACTTCTTCCCAGGAGCCGTCACGCCAAGAATAGGTTTGTTTCCCCAATATGTGCATCCAGGCGTACTTATTTGTGTTCTCGCACACCGTCTTGATCACTTCGGTCGTGAAAAACAAAAGAAAAAAATCCAGCGCTCTACAGAACCGACGCGCGTCGCTCTGCATCACTGCTCCAACATAGGCACCTGGTTCTCTCGTTGGCAAACAAAAACTTGACACGGCGCGATGAGTTCGGCAAAGTATCCCGGCCATATGTTGTTGAGGCCCTAAAGAAACAAACAATAGCACTGTCGTCAAGTATGAAGTGCGTTTTTTTATATATACACAGCGCGAAGTCGAAAACGAATCTCACCTGCAAGCGCTTGTCGAAGCTTGAGGCCCCTGCGCAGCAGGAGTGTCGTCGTCCGAGCTAAAATCTGACGATCCCGCATCGTTGCTTGAGCCATCACTACTGCTTAGGTCAGAAAAATCGGCATGAGAAGCGACCGAAATACTTGCTGCAGGAGTCTGCTTTCGAGGAGCGCGACGCTGACGGGACGCCATTCTCGCACGCAACTCGAAACCACTTTCGGTTCAAGTGTCGTCTTCAGCGGCACGGCGGGGCGCGAAATGTAAACAAACCAAGCTGGAACTGTAAGAGGAGTTTTCAAAGAGTATGCCAGATGGCGCAACTTGTCTGTAAAGCGCTGCTTTTATTTTTTTGCGGGAGATTTGAAGTCATCAGACACCCGTGTCTGATGGCCTATGGCGCCGTACTGAAAGAGTTACCAGCCTCTGCTAAAGTGAGCTAGAATTGGTATTCTAGCTCACTTTACCTCTGCCGCAATACGCGGCACCCCTTTTTCTACGACGAAATGTTGACGGGGCGCCGAGTAGTTAAAGGCTTAAACTTCTTAAAAAAGCACTTTTGGCCAGAGCCAGGAGGCGCTGTCTGGTCGGGAAGAATGCGTTAGTTAAAGTACAGTGCCTAGAATATTTTAGACACTGTAGTGAAAGGAAGCATACACAGACCGCAGACGTCAGAAAGGGAAGAGAGATGGAGGGGAAGTGGAAGGGGGGCACCCGGGGGGGGGGGAGTGTCCACCTTATATTCTTTTTCTTTTTTATTTCTTTTTCTCTTTTTCTCTGTCTTTTTTTTCTCGTTCCTTCTGATTTGAGATTGTATAAAGCTGAGCACCAAAAAACTGTACCTTCAATCCTGATGAAGGCCAGACTCTAGGCCGAAACGTCGAAATAAACCACGTTGTGACCGCTCACGAAAGATCTACTGACTATACATATAGTGAGCGCAGTCACCGACTATTCTTCATCAATTGGGCGTATCATCATCATTTGTATAATTTCCTCATCTGAAGATATCATCATCAGTGTGTGCCAGCTCGAGCTTGCCTCAAATAAGCTCTTCCTCATAAGTGGTGGAGGTGCTGGGTAGCACCTCCACCATATAAAGGGCTTGCTGATGGATAAAGGGCTTGCTGAGGTAGCAGGAGCCGAAAGGAAGAAGACGTCCAGAGTTACACTTTGAGAGCGGCCATGAACCAGAAAATAAGGAGAAAAGCCGGTGGTGCGTTGCGCAGCTGTATTGTAGGCAACGTTACGAATGGCAAAATGGCGTTCCACTTCGTGTGGTCCGGGTTAACGTACATGGCAATCATGTCCGAGAGGGTACGATGAAAGGGTTCCGTCAAGCCATTTATTTGAGGATGATAAGTAGAAGTTGTTTTGTGGATGGTGTTGGCGGCGCGCAGAACCTCAGCAACAATAGAGGAAAGAAAGACCTTGCCGCGGTCACTGAGCAGAACACGTGGAGCTCCATGGCGTAAAAATATGTTACGCAGAAAAAAATCAGCTACTTCAGTGGCTGTACCAGCGTGCAGTGAGGCAGTTTCCATGTAACGAGTGAGGTGGTCAACAGCCGTTACAATCCAACGATTTCCATTGGAGGTCACGGGAAGGGGGCCGTACAAGTCTATCCCGACGACTTCGAATGGCAAAGCGGGACAAGGAAGAGGTAGGAGAAAGCCAGAAGGAGCAGTAGTGGGTCGTTTCCGCCGTTGACATAAGGCACACGAAGAAACATATTTGGCAATCGCGGATGAGAAGCCAGGCCAGGTGAACCGACTGCGTATTTTGTCGTACGTTTTGTGATAGCCGAGATGCCCAGCAGCAGGATCATCATGGAATGTCTCAAGAACCTGACGTTGTAGACAACGTGGTATAACGGGGACCCATTTGTTTCTTTCAACGTGGTAAATATAGCGATGTAAAACACCATCGTAAAGCTTTAATTGTTTCAGTTGTCGGCGAAGTTGGGCGTTCGGAGGAGTGGATGTACCTTTTAAGCGTGCTATTATGGAGCGGAAGTAAGGGTCAACGCGTTGACGCGGCACAAGAGTAGAAGGGCGGCCGGATCTTAGCCAACTGAGACCTGCGATGGGTAATGCTGCGGTGGAATTGGTGACGATGGGCTATTACGGTTGGGTAGAGGGCTGTGAGAGAGAGCATCAGCATCTTGGTGCTTCTTACCAGACCTGTAGACGACATCAAAATTGTGCTCTTGTAAACGAAGCACCCAACGGCCAAGACGACCCGATAAGTTCCTTAGCGACGAAAGCCAGCACAATGCGTTGTGGTCGGTGACGGCTGTGACGTGGCGGCCGTGGAGGTATGGACGAAATTTTTGCACCGCACATACAACAGCAAGGCACTCTTGTTCAGTTATTGTATAATTTTTCTCGGCAGCAGTCAAAGCACGACTGGCGTAAGCGATGACACGTTCGCGTCTGGTGTTGTCACGCTGCAGCACCGAGACCATGACCACTGGCGTCAGTGTGAAGAATTGTAGGTGCACCTGGATCGAAATGACATAGTACCGGGTCGGATGTCAGGGCTTGCTTCAACGTTAGGAAAGCCTTTGCACAGTCTTCAGACCAGACGAATGCGGTGTTACTTGCGAGCAGTTGATGGAGCAGAGAGGCAAACCTTGTGAAATTGTGTATGAAGCGCCGAAAGTAGGATGCCAACCGAGAAAACTGCGCAGGTCTTTTGACGCAACAGACGGGGAAACTCGAGGACGGCGGCTAGCTTTTCAGGATCCGGTCGAATACCGTCTTTGCTGACTAAGTGCCCTAGAACCTTGATCGTCTTGCTTGCGAAGGTGCATTTTTTTCGTATTCAGCTGTAAACCAGCTTTTGCAAGGCAACCTAGAGCTCTTCGAGACGTTGTAGATGTTGCGAAAAGGTAGACGAAAACACTATGATGTCGTCTAGGTAGCATAAGCAGGTTTTTCCACTCAGGCACGCAGTCCGCTGTCGATCATACATTCAAAGGTAGCAGGCGCGTTACAAAGTCCGAAAGGCATTACGTTAAATTCATATAGCCCATCTGGGGTGGTAAAAGCCGTCTTCTCTTTGTCAGATTCGGACACTGGTATTTGCCAGTAGCCCGATCGCAGGTCAAGGCTCGAAAAATACTCTGCCCATGCAACGAATCTAGTGCGTCATTAATTCATGGGAGAGGGTAAACATCTTTGCGCGTTATTTGTTCAGTGCCCGGTAATCAACGCAAAACGTACCGTTCCGTCTTTCTTTTGCACCTTCACAACTGGCGAAGACCACGGACTCGAGGAAGGACGTATGATATTTCGTCGAAGAATGTCTGATACGTTTTCCTCGATTATCTTCCTTTCTGCGAGAGACACGCGGTATGGGCGCCGGTGAATTATTCGGGAGCCGTCAGTCTGAATTCGGTGAGTCGCAGAAGTTGTCATACCAAGGACAGCGGAATGAACGTCAAACAAAGGGCGATGTCTGTTCAATAATTCAACAATTCTTGACTCTGGGCTGCTGTCAAATCAGGGCTTATCGCCACCGATAGAGGAGTGGAGAGTTGAGTGGCAGCATGCTTGGCTCTGGTAGGTCTTCTTGACTTGGAAGGCGACAATTGCAACGGGATGCGGTCACTACCGCATGTGTTACTGTTGATCCACAGGGCAACAATAAGGGTTCGGGAGTCTGATTTAATATATATATATATATATATATATATCTATAATATATATATATATCTATATATATATATATATATATATATATATATTATATATTGTTGCGCACCTCCGCCACAAAACTGTTGCGGTTAAGTCGAAGGGTGTTTATTAGCAGGGCGGAGGTTGATGGTTCGGTAGTAATGACATCGGTCTCTGCACCAGTTCACGTCTTCCTCCTCTTCTCCTCTCTCGGCTCTACCCGTTGCAATAATATACACACTCACACAATTTACAACTGGTTTACTGTCAATGGACTTGAAAGAAAACATTCTTAGCTCACGTCTCGCTGTAGTTATGCATTAAGCGCCAGTTTCATGGCAAATCCCCCGTGGTGGGTGGGAGCCATATATGACGGAACAAGCAAGTCCGCAAGCTTCTCCCACCATCCAGCTGCAACCAGCATCGACACCCCCCTATATTGTGTGGGACAATCTGAGG